>OX244002.1:11255000-12505000 GCA_945859715.1 Apamea sordens
GATTACTTATCTCTTTTGGTGACTGTACCTATTAATATTGTAATTTTGTAGTATAGCATAACATGTAAGATAAAAATATTAGGTTTTAGATTTGCAATCAAGATACAAATCTGATAAACGTTTCACCTTAGATGAAAGGTTCATTGATGATGATGAGGAAGAAACAAATCACGAGAAAAATTACAATGGTGAAGAAGTAGAATTAGGAACTGCAGATGAGAAGGCTAAACAAATGAATATACTACAAGATGTACTTGGTGTTACTATAAAACAACGGTATACAGAAAATGATAGCAAAAAAAGCAAGTAAGTGAAACTAATCATCATTCAAAGCCAATTTTAAACATTGGGTCTCCCTATCTAACCATTATGTGAGAAGGGAATTTGTTCATTATACAAACTAAAACTTAAAACTTAACCTACGATTTTTTTTGCAGACCAAAACTAGGGATGCTACGGTTTGACCCCTTACAACCTGACCATGCAAAATTTTTGGCGCCAGTTGAAACCAAACCAGAACCAACTAAGAAGTCTAAAAAAAAAGCTAAAGATAAGAAAGAAGATGTAAAAGAAATACAACAGTCTGAAGGACCGAAAATCGAAGTTTCAAAAGAACAATTTTACAAAGTCAGTGATGCATTAAAAGAAGCCATTGCACAACCCAGTACCTTTAGTTTAAGAAGTTTGTTTGGAAACAATGAAAATGACGATGATGGTTCGTGATATATTCCAGAAACCACTTTGTGGCTTATAATAGAATCTAGGTAATATTATTTTACTCAATTACACATTGCCTTTGTTCCAGGTCCCCAAGAACAAGAAACTGACTACATACCACTTGAAGCTCCAAAAGCAAAGAAAGTAAAAAATCCTCTAGATCGTAAAGAAAAGAATCCCTTCGTTTATGATTCATCTGATTCAGAAACTGAGGAAGCAGATGCACAAGAGGTTAAAACAGAGCAGCAACCAGCACCGGTCATTGAAACTAAAGCTGTGTGGAAAGAAAACTTGTTCTTCTCCAAGTTTGATCAGCGTCTCAAAGGTAGTTACGACATATTGTCAAACTAGCAGGCTGCGCCCCGCGGTTTCACCCATATAAGTCTCGATCCCGTGGGGGATAAGAAAATCGGGATAAATAGTATCTTATGTGCGAAATTTAATCGAAATCATTTCAGCTATTTTAGCGTGAAAGGGCAAACAAACATACAAAAAGTCAAATCTTTTCTCTTCATAATATTAGTTTAGAAAAAACAACTACTTAAATAAAAAGCGAAAAGTGAAATAAGGTCACTTTTCGCTTTTTGTTATAGTAGTTTATTCTACGAAATGGCACGGGACTGCATACTTCGAAGTTTCGAAGACACAAAACACAAACATTTTTCATTTTTAATTCCATATTTCTTTCAGAGGGCTTAGCTTTCTTCAGTAAGGCACCAGAGAACGAAATACAAAAAGAAAGGAGAGAATTGAAGTCTTTGATGAAGAAACGAATTTATAACAAGGACAGAAAGAATCAAATGTTCAAAAAGAAAATAGGAGGCAAGAAAAAATTTATGAAAAAACCATATAAAAATAAAAGTTAACCTGTCCCATGTTTGTCCAGAAATTTTACAAATTACATATTTATGCTGTACTAGTTTGTTTCAATTTAGTATTAGGAGTCATATTTTGTAGTATGGACCTTATTTTGCTTCAGTATCCATGTTGGAAGGGACTGCTAGCAGTTTATGGTTCCTATGGTTTCCACGTTCACCATGTCCACCACTTTATACAAATGTTTACTTACTTTATACAAATGTTACTAGTGAGTTAAAGACGTAATCACCCCCTTTATTTTTGCGTGGGAAATCATTAAATGACCTCTCCCACTCTGGGCTGAGCGGAAGGGCGTGTAACTTTTACTGACTAAAACCCACCCGTGTTCCTTCAGTTGCCTGTGCCAGGGGCCACAGTATCTCTTTCGAACAACCCGCGGCCCTGGCAGACCTAATCACCCCCTTAGGGTCGGTTTTTTTTTATCCATAGTTAAACGCAACCAAGTGTTAAAAAATAGTAACTAATGAAAACGTGTTTTGTGATGAATTGTTAGTTTATCTAATGGTTATTTTTTTTTAACTAATAGTTAATTATCTGACCATTAGCAATAATATTATATCATTAAATAAACTAATAATTGATCAAATAACACATTTTGCAAAATGTAACCATTAGTTACTATTTCCAACAATTGGTTGAGTCTAACTACGGTTCAAAAAACCGGCACTTAGAGAATTTTGCATGTCAGTAATCTAAATGTCTGTGACCAATCACATAACAATAATCAAAATGATTATTGGAACTCAAGTATGATGCATTTAGCAAGTCAATCAGTTATTAAAAAAACAAACATTGGCTAACAACATTTTTTATTTAAATTGTATTCAACTTTTTACAAACTAACGCTTCTTCCATGTAGGCTTCTTCCTGGCTCCAGGTTGACCCGGCTTCTTACGTTCACGTCTCCTAAAATCTCTTGTCAGTAAGCCAGCCACTTGCATTTTCTGTAATGCTTCTGCATCTACAAAACTGCGCAGACCCCAAGCGATGCCCCATCTTATAGCCCCTGATTGCCCAGAAGGGCCTCCCCCTTCAATGTTACATTCAACATCAACACGGTCTTGCATTCCAGTGAATATCAATGGAAACAATACTTGTTCTCTTGACTGAACATCCTCAAAGTAAGTCAAGTCTTTACCATTGATTGTGATCTTGCCAGTGCCAGGAGTTCTAACAGTAACATCGCCTCTAGCCTTCTTTCTCAAACATTCATACGTCGTAATAAAAGCTCGTCCTTCAGCATCATAACCAGGCTTGGGAATTTCTAGGGCAAATTTTTGTGAAGAAAGGGGTTTTCTATACTTCTCAATAAATTCCTTTACTTTGTAAGAATGTGGCAATGAAGCCAACCTCTCCATAACTAGCTTGAAGTTATTATATTCTAAATCAGTTATGGTTTCCACTAATACCTGTTCTAGTTGCTCCTTTGTAAACCACACACTAGTGTTCAAGTCTAGGCTTCCGTTGGGATCAGCTGTAGCTTTTTTCCTGATTATTTTATCTTGGAAACTGTACAATTGCTGAATATTTTCAGCAGCATCATACATAAGCTTAAAGAAACTGGGCTTTCCAGTATAGAACAAGAAATGGTGCGGTCTGCCTGCTTCATCAAATTCAGCTGCTTTTCGTGCTGGGAATACTTCTTCTGGTGATTTCATAAGGGGTCGTGCAGCTGGATCGTAAATGCCGCTGGGAAACAAATATTCGATAGCACGGTCGACATCCTTTTGGGTAAAAGTTTCAGGATCTTCACCCATCATATTAGCGAGATGTCGCTTGCCAATATTATATTCAAACTGCTGTCTTTTCATGAACTCGTCATGCTCTTGAGCCCTATCCAAGTAAGCTTTCATAGCTTTACTGGTCTTCTTCTTCTTGCTTAAAGTTTCCCAATCTGTTAGGTCTCTAAGGGCACTATTGGAATTTGTGGTAGTCACTTTCGTGCTATAGTAATTATAAACATTACACACAATCGGGTTTCTAAATTTGACACAAAAAGATTTTGTGTGAGGAAGAAGTTGTTTAATAATTACAAGAGACATTTTCGTACTATTAAAATACATCTAATATATTATCTTTTCATTTTTCTTCTTAATTCCACCCTATATTTATTTGTATAGTAAAGTGAATAAAATATCAATATAACTTAAGATCGGAATTTATCACTGAGTGACTGAGATTATAACCTAAAATCTAGTGTTGCCTATCGATAGTCGACTATCGTAACATATCAATAGTATCGATACTATCGAAGACAAGCATATGTTTAGGAGCAATACTATCGATAGTATTGATAGTATCGATAGCTCACACTATCGATAGTTTTATAAACGGCGATAGTATTGCCTTCCAATATTCAATTCATTTATTAGGTAGGTAATTGACAAAATCATACGGATATTAATTTAAAATATGTTTAACTTACCCATCATTACAATCAGCTACCAGTTTTGCTAGTAACAGTGACACAACATAAGGCACAGTGAGTGAGAATAGTTTAACGCTACTTGCTACATAAGCTATAATTGGGAAACTATACTATCGGCGGTTATTAAACTATCGATGGTGTAATACTATCGATAGTTTTACAAACTATCAATAGTATTGATAGTTTTAATACAACAATACTATCGATAGTACCGATAGTATTACTTTTAAAAAATCGATACTATTGATAGTATTATAATGTAATAGTATCGATACTATTGCTTCCAATCAATAGTATTAGCTAATTTGTGATATCGATAGCACTATCGATATTGTTACTAGTTTTAGAGGTCATCTATCGATAGTTTTACTATCGATAGATGATATATGATAGTTGGGCAACTCTACTAAAATGTAGGAATTTGACATGACATTATTGCTACAGAGTACACTACATTCACAGACACAGAACATAATATAATATACTCTAAAGGGTTCACAGAGCATCATTCATACTAAAGTAACGTCCCCACTGCGAACCGCGTGGCCTTCTGGGGCCCCGAGTACCGGCCTCGCAGGGCTTTTGTGTTTTCTTGCAACGCGTCCTCAGAGCCTTGCAGACTGCCTTGCGCAGTTGCTTTCGAGATTTACGAAGAAGAGGACGTGTTTTTAATTTCAGCAGCATTTATAAGTAGTAATAGGCATGTAGCAATCTCCACATTCCTTTTGTTTTTATTTTAATAATTCAAACAACTCCGACAGTCCCACAACACAGTTCGCTCCCGATGCAAATCAATTAATAAAATAGTGAAGAGTCCAATCCATTTTAGCACGTAGAAACACAACTCGTAGCAGTCACAAGCGCACTGATTGGCCGCGCTGCCCATCCCCACTACCCAGAGCTTCGCGGCTTCTTTTGAAGTAGACCGACAACCGGGGGGTTGAGCGAGGGCCACCGCGCGGCTTGGCCTCACGGAACTGCGCAGCCCTAGTGGGGACGCGCCTTAACATTACTTCTGACGAGCTGCTCTCTGTCTCACTGACGGTCTCAAGTCTGCTGGTGTTCTGCTGGGAGGTGGAAGTTGTATCTGGGTCACTGACAAGAACCGATGGAATTAGTAAATATTGTGACGTACACACGACAACATATCAAGCTATACGTCTCCAGAATAAGCTGACTTCTAACTGTATGAAAAGCTCAAAAGCCTATACAATGCGAGGTCAACTAAAACTGGTAACGTATAGCTTATGTTGTACGTACGTACATACTACGAATTTATTCTGAATTTGACTGAGTAGGCAGATATTTATGTCGTGTTCGTTAATATTGCATTGAAATATTTTTTTGAAGCCGATGCATCTTATATTTTGGCTTCACTTGTCTCGATGTCTCTTTCGATATCATATATTTTTACATACTACTAAAATACTGGTATTCAGCTGCATCCGGTTAGACTGAAAGCCCACCCCAACATAGTTGGGAAAAGGCTAGGCAGATGATATTTGTACATACTACCCCATGTATGTGACTTCCACAAATTATCACATAATATATTTGCCGTCATTTAGTAATGGATGAATCATGCAATCAGAAAGGCCAATTCTCGTAATTTAAAACGTTCAAAATCTAGTCGCAGTCTCATCTCGGCGACAAATAAATGTCAAAAACTTGTCAAAAAAGGGAGTTTTTTGGTATTTCTGACAGATTGAGACAGTTGCTCCTCAGATATTATTGCCGAGCTGTTCATAGTAATAATTATATTTTTATGCTTGTGACTGTATGTATATAAGCTAATAGCTAATTTTTATTTAATTTATCACCCAGTGTAAATAGATGACTGTGTTAAATATTATTAAAAAAAAAATATGAACATTTTTATCAAATATAAAAAACTTGAGCGGAGTCAAGGGACACCCGGATGGAACGAAGTTCAAAGAGAGAGAGAGAGAGAGACAGAGAAACACGCGCACGCCGCACGGCTTACAACTATAGCAAAAAGTGTCGTTCCAACTTTTGGTCTTAATTTTTTCCGTCTAGCCCCCTTTCGCAACGCGCGATAAGGAACTTCGTTCCAATAAAACACGCGAGCCCATAGCCCAAAGAGTATAATAATAATACGGGATATACGCCATAGCCCATTATTATAACGTAACATAAAAGTGACGAAGACTTAAAAGACTGACTGTATGCATACATTATTAGAATTTGTCTAGTTTGTTGTTTTTGTTGTCTATGTTCATTTTTGAATTCGTACTTATAACAACGGACGGATACGCGATTACGCGTGCTTCGTTCTGGCTGGCGTGTGCATGTGTGTATCATTAAAAAAGTAACAAATCAAAATGGACCGACCGTTACAGTGGAAAGTTTATTTTTGTTTTTGTTTATTGTTAAACGAAGAAAGTGTTATTTGACTGGGTTTATTGAATTACAGAGTACTGTGAAAACCTTTCGCGGCTAGAATATAAACAAATATTCAAAATGACTGACAGTGAGAGCGACACATATAATAACGCTTCTAACTTCCAGAATGTTAACACAGTGAGTATATAATGTATCTTAATTAAATATGATTTTTTTACATTTGGTATTGATAAAGACAGAAAATCAAGAAGTTGGGACCGGAATATACACAAAGTTGGCCACAAAAATATTGTTGTATTTCCTATCATTATTTATATTTCTTCATATATAAACTGCTTACGGCAATTTTTCTTGTCCATGATCACCCGGGAACCCAAAATAGTTTTTGTGTTACTGTAAAATAAAATTATAAATAAAAGACTAAAGTTCTTAAAAAAACTAAGTAGTACCGAGTCGGAAGTTATTTTGTTTATCTAAATGCAAAAATCTCTATCTTACAGACCGTAAATGCAAAGGGTCCAAACACGAATTTTAGCTGTCGAAATCCAATGACATCAATGTATAATAATATGTCGCGCAACTATGAACGACCAAGGTATGCAGAGTCTGCTTACGATCAAAGGAGTATGTACTATAGACGAGAGACTTCGCCGATGTCTATACAAAGTGCTTGTGATGTACGGGCACGAAACTTCCAACATTATGGTGGCATGAGCTCCCGGCAGTCGCTGTTCAATGGCAGAAGTGGTTCACCAATGTCCATGAGAAGTATAGGTATGTTGATTCAACTCTTAAGAATAGTCTTAGTAATATGTATTTATCATCTGTTTACAATTTAGTAACAGGAAGTAAAGAATATAATGATGGTTTCTATTATAAATACGATAGTCATTATAAACATACATATTTAGTCATAGGTCCCTATCGCAGGACTTCTACATTCTGTTGTTTTAACTGGTGCATAGTTTCATGCAAAGTCGTTATAAATGGGTTCGATTGTAGTCAAATTATAATATTAACATAGTTATATGTATTGAGGGCATAGGCCTCATAAATATTCTTTCTACCATGCTCCATAGTTCGAAGCGAGCAAGATATTTGGTTAATTTTATACAATAAGTATGCTTCAACAAAATTTTCAGATTCATCTGCTAGTGTCAGTGCAGCAGATATAGCTTTTGCATTCAAGAATGTCAAGTTCAACAAAAATGATTTGAAAGTGATCAGGGATGCATACCAAAAACTATTGAAGCAGCGAGTTCGGAAAAGAATTGAAAAGAGAAGAAATATGAGACTGTTACTAAAAGGCAGAAGAAGATCAGGTGATGACTCTGGAGATCAAGCAAGTGACTCCTCTGTAAGCAGTGATGACTATAGGTCAGTTAAGACCTACAAAGAAAATATGTCCAGTAGTAGATCAGCAAGGATGGATTTGACTGACTTCAGGAAAACTATAAAAGACCGTAACATGCTTAAAGACAGTTCAGATAATTTCAGTCAAAATACTTTCAAAAATAAGTTCTCTGTTGGGTCAAGCAGTATAAACAACACCCAAAATTTTAACAGTACAGCTATTTCGAATCAATTCAATCCTATGCCTACTCAAAAGGACAGATTTCGAAATGGATTTTTACTGCCTTCTCAAAGATTCAACAGATCAGTTGCTTCATCAGCAATATTGGAAAATGTGGAACAACCACAGAAAAGTACAGAAAATAATCGATTAAACAATGTGAGAAACCATTATGTCCAAAATAAGCACAAACAAAAGAACTGTCCAAGTGGTAGTGAAGAAGAAGAAATATTCTCAGAAATGACTGGCAGAGACAAAAGTACTTTTAATATTGATCCTCAACGTAAAAGAAACCTTGATAGTGAAGATGAATCTAGTCTTCCAGTCAGTAAGAAAAGCAGAACAAAATCTCCAGCTAAAAATGCTCCATACAATAAAAGAGCTCCACCAAAGTTAAAGAATATCAATCCTACCAACAATAACATTGAATTATCAAACAGCTTTGAATTTGCTAAGCCTGCGTTACCTGTAAGAAAATCTAAGCCGAGAGTACAAGAAAAGCTGATTGCCAAATCTGCACTACCTCTAACAGATTTCTTGGAACCAATTCCTAATAAAATGCAAGAGAATTTACAAATTTCACACCCATCCAACAAGCAAGAAAAATCAAACGACAATCTAAGTCAACTTGACCAATCAGAAACTGCACAAAATAGTGATGTGTCTTCACGTCCAAGCTTTATCAAAAGAAAGCTCTTCACACAAAACCTAGATGTTGCAGAGAAAGCTAATCTGAGCACTGATGCTACGAACAGTCCGCAGAGTAGCGTTTATTCATTACAAAAGGAGAAAAATAAGTCAAGAAAATTAGTTACGAATCAATCATGTCTAAACAGAGAAGTAGAAGATGATAATAATCTATTAGACTTGATTCACAAAATAGTACCACCTGACCGTATGAACATTACTAACCAAACAACTATAAACCAAAACAAAAGCTATGTAAAAAATAAGAAAGATGACGCTAAATGGGATGTAACGTCAGTGATTTCAACATGCAATGAAGATGATGTAAGCGATACATTCACTGATGAAGAAATATTTGAAGCAGATAATACTATAAAACCTACTGCTAAAAATAAAGACGTAAATTCTAAAGCAAAGCCAATTGATAAACTTGTAGCCAAAACACTAATACCTCAAGAGTGCCATGTAATGTTGAAAAAGTTAGAGAACAACAAGCAAAAGCAAGTTGTGAACCAAACCGTGCATACCATGCAAAAGCAAGTTGTGAACCAAAACTTTAACCTAACACATAACAGTGAGTATAACACAGTTTTATCGTTATTATCCATAAAATATAAAGTAGTACTTAATCTTGACTTTGATTTGTTTTATAACAATGGGTGTAATTTACCTGAAATAAATAAATTAAAAATGGTAAAGCCAAACGTTGTGAGGTAACCGGCATGTCCTAGAACCAAAAATTGGAAGACAATGCGAGTGTGGCATCCATCAACCCGCACTGGGCCCACGTGGTGGACTATGTCCCACTCACTCTCACAGAGAGGAGGCCTGTGTCCCAACAGTAGGAATGTTATAGGCTAATTATGCTATGGAAATGAATTTATTATTTTCAAATATTTCGGAACCATAGGGCCCTTTGAAAGGCGTACTAGGACACTTTTAATGGAATTATTTTGTGTTAATCATTCTTATTTTTATTTCAGATGATACAAAAAACAATGCCAAGAATTTAGTTAAAACATTTTGGGATACAGATTTTGAGAGTGATGCAGAATGCCAGACGGTATTGCCACGGATTCATGTAACGGATATCTTCAAAAAAGGTTTATATACTAATTAAATTAATAATTGCTAATATGTTTTCCTTTTTCTTCTTACTCTGTTAGGGAGTAATTTGTTTGCCAAATTATGAATTTCTTTTTTTTTTTTTTTAGCTAATGCAACATTAGACACTTCAAAACAAAATTTCAAGAATCCTATTGGCTATGCAAGAAGCGAAATCTCCAGAAAATCTCCGGATGTACCAAAACATTTAAATAACTCTTTGATGAACAACACAGTTAATAACTTCAACAGCATGCGTAAACTGAATACAAGTACTCTAAGCGTCAGATCACATCGCACATCAAAGAAAAAAAAATGCTGTAATGAAACATGTGCTAACGAAATTAAATCTAATCTTGACACTACAGTTGATAAAAAGAAAGAAAATACTGAAGAACCGGCTAAAAGCAATGTAGGAATGATTAATTCAAAAACAAAAGTTCTTCAAAGTAAAAAATCTACAGATATCCCTAAATCGAAATTAAATAAACAAAACGAAAAAAATAGCACCGTTGTTAAAGAAAAGAAGTTAATCAAAGATAAACAAGCCGTAAGTCCAAAAAACAAACTGAAGAAAACTGAATCAAAATCCAAGTCAGAGAAATCAAGTAGTGTCAATAATAAAAAATCGAAAGGCGAAGCACAAAATAATAAAACTGCAATTAATAAAGCAGAAAAGCCAAACGAGAGCACACAAATAAAAAACAACCACAAATCTAAAATTCAAAATGATAAACAACAAAGTAAGAAGCTGAAAACTCCTAAAGGTAAACCAAAACAAAAAACAGATTGTCACAATGATAGTAAGCAGTCAAAGAAAAATAAACCAGTCTCGCAACCAACTAATTTAAATCTAAACAATACTGTAGAACCTACACAAAATGCTAGCTTTATAAGTGGACGCCCAATAAGGTCGTGTCGGACCCCCAACCAGACTAGATCCATAGAACTTTCTGGATCTGCACAGCTAAACAATACTACTGTTAGTATCAACAGGAGCCTTCGTTCTAGAGTCATCAATTTATCATCGTCCATTGAAAATATCACTATCAAAATCAAACCTAAGAATAAAAATAACAAAACTATTTCACAAATTAATACGCGGAAGAGTGACGTATCATTTTCGGTAGGGTCAAAGGAACAGACCCCTCTGCCCAAAAAAACTTCTGCACGAAGTAGAGCAGATTTTTTCAAAGGTAAAAGAAAATGAAGAATCGTTAAATGTTATATTTTATCTGTAGTTAATAGTTTTATGGCCAGCGCTCACTGAGTAGCAAAATGCTTAAACAGACTGGAAAAAATTTCATTGATAAATAAATTATGAACTCTTATAATACACAGAGAATACTTACTATTTATTAAATACTATAATATTTACATAATATATAAGCTAACAGACTTATGTTTTATGTTTAGCTTTCTATGCTGTTTTAACTATTTACCGTCACGTGGCTTAGTAGTGGAATCTCTAGCATATCATTTTTGTTAGCAACCCCCTATGACATTGTGTGTGTATGCTATTTTCAACTGTATTTTATTATGATCGAGTTCATTATTGAGCGTTTTTTTGCTCAGTGTGCCCTTAATGTGTTAAATAATAATTAATTATGTTTAATCTACAAACCAGCCAAGTGTACTGACTGGCACTTGTTTATTTTGTTATATAGCTCTTTATACAAGATTTTAATATACTATGAATTTATTATGTATTGTGTATTGATGAATAATGTAATGTAAGGTTCCACAGAAAAAACTCAAGCCAAAAACCAAATGTATTTTATAAATTACATGACGACACGGTTGGCGCAGTGGCTGAGCGATCGCGTGCGCTGCGCTGCGTGTCGCGGGTTCGATTCCCGCACGGAAAAAATATTTGTATTGCCTACAAGTAGTTGTTCCGGGTCTGGCTGTTTGTGTGTGTGAGTTTAAATGTTTGTAAACGCACACACGATACAGGAGTAATTCCAAGAGTGGGGCAACGTTTAAAAAAAGAAAACAAACAACAAAATTTCCTAACAATTCCTATCGCTGTATCTGGTAGCTAATATGTTTTTGGTCAGATAACTAAGCCTGTATTACCATATTTTTTGTAAAATTGATAAGTTAGCCAGCTAGCAATACATCATCTTACAAATATCCTACAACCATATTTTTGAACTCTTACAGTACAATTACAGATGTCTGTAAGCGTCGTGGGCGCACTTTATAAGAACGTAACTCTTACAGTTGTTGTGTCTTACACTGACGTGCAGTAAGAGTAATTTACCCATAAAGAAGTCTTATCAGTGCCATTCTAGATGTAATTCTCTTTTTGTTCTTCTTTGTAACGTAAGAGTATAAAAGTGTGTTGTGGCGCATTTGGAAAATAATAAAAAAACTTTAAATTTAATCGTTTGTGTCATTTCTACATTTCTCTTTCAAAGCCAACTCAGGGGCGCCGGTTCCGTGGGTGCTCGAGCACCCATGAGAAATAAACAGTGGGTGCCGAGCACCCCCTGAGAATAGACATCAAGAAACAGATCAGCACCCTAATTGCGTAATACACAACCAATCTGAATCAGAATCATTTTGAAGCAAATTGCTAATCAATTGCTTCATAAGTTCGAAAAACTTGTGTGCCCAACACGTAAATAACGCAATGAATGTTTTTGAACTGTCAAAATGAAACCTATTCCGATTGATCGTGTGTTACGCAATTAGGGTGTCGCCTTTTAGGGGTGAGCGTTTTTGATTATCCGACGATCCGTTTAGCGCAGTGGTTTAGAGCGCCGGTTGAGACGCAAGGGACGCGGGTTCGATTCCCGCACCAAGACAAATGTTTATTGATGAGACATGTTCACGTATTTGTCGAGCGCCATGTTCCGCAACATATCGTTCCATTTTTCCCCTAGTGTGTATTCGAGGCTTATAGGAACACCTGTTTGCGCAAACACAAACTTGTGCACTATATATCTCTTAGATAGATTAGACAACACGGTTAGCGCAGTGGCTGAGCGATCGGACTGCTGCGCTGCGTGTCGCGGGTTCGATTCCCGCACAGAACAAATATTTGTAAGTCCTACATGTATTTGTTCTGAGTCTGGGTGTTTTTCTATATATAATATGTATGTATTTACAAAAAAAAAAATGTATATAAGTAGTTTATCAGCCATCTTGTTACCATAACACAAGCATTAGGTTGCTTAGCTTGGGACTAGATGGCGCTGTGTGAAATGTCCAGGGATATTATTATTATCTCTTGCGTACTTGACTCATCTCGGTCGAGATTAGTCGCCGTGTGCGAAATTCGGTCGAGAGGATTATGGTATTGAACCTAATTTTTAGTTTCTTAAGTGGTCGACACGAAGTAAAAAGGGCAACACTACTCAGTAGGTACATTTTGATCATTGACCCTAGCTAAATATTTTCAAGTTGAAGGAAGCTGCCTAATCCTTGTAGTGAAATGTTGCCGCCTCGCTACGCTACTGAGTCATAATAACAAAACACGTTTTAATAAAGTTATTATTTTATTCGATAAGACATTCACAATCTGAAAACCAGAGGCAATTAATAATCTGCTGTTAAGGCAATTTATGAATGCTAAAGTAAATAAATTAATTATCTATTTATCTTAACCAGCGAATAACATCTTTTTACGCCAACAAGTCGTTAGTTTCCTCGACGCGTCTAAATGATGTTATGTACTAAATAAAAATATGTTGAATTATAATGTATTAGTATACTTCTTATAGTTAGTTATAATAGTGCAAATATTCAAGTTCAAGTCTTGTATTTTGATTAACCTAAATCATGGTCATGTAAATATCACACTACCTGGAACCGATTGATGATTATCAATTTTAACCAAAGAGCATGGAGACGCCTCGATGGCCGCTGAGAGTGGCGGCATCGTCAACACTTTCGATACAAACCAAGCGTGTCAACGTTTACTCGCACTACGATACCAACGTGAAACGTCGGCTTCGAAGGCGGTCCAGAAACTGACGGCAGGCGGTCCGTTATAGAAAGTAATTTGCTCAACGTACATACGGCTACACATCAAGCTATATTTTTCCAGTTTTAGCTGACCTCGTATTGTATAGGTTTTTCGTACAATCAGAAGTCACCTTATATTGGTAATGAATAGCTTGATGTGTAGACGTGCGTACATCGGCACACAATTATTTTTTTGCCTTCTCTAGGCGCTCCGTGGGTGGCGATTCCGTGCTCTATGATTTTAACGATAAATGATGACAATCATATAAGTTTAATTTTGTTAGTTAACTTCAGATCTAATACTTATTCACTTGTTATTCAAAACGTATAAAAATGATATAATTTAGAACCGAATATTATAATTTTACTCAACTGCGTCATTACTATAACAGAATTAAACAATTAACAGTAAATCTCTTCCAATAATTTAACAACCTATTAAATGCACATTCTTATAGGCACCAGTGGCCCAAAAATGATGTCGAGGACAGCTTCCCTTACAATCCACAGTCAAACTTCATACCATACAGCTTTAAAAATTACACAATAAACAGGGTACTCCATAGGAAGAGCATGCCGAATTAGAAATAAAAACTCCGTCAAGAAACTATGCTCCCAGTTTTAAGGAATGCACTTAGATATGACACAGCCACGTGAATATATGTATAATAATGAATTACAGAGCGTGTACATGACAAAAACAGCTTTCTAATAAAGATGCGAGACAGGGTAAAACACACAATAATACTACAAAAGGACGACACACACAAAGAAGTATTATATAATATGAATTCACCTAATCTCGAGAAAAAATAACCTACAACATAATATTGCATGTTTACAACATGTAGTTATAATAATGTACAAGCCTTGTTAGTTACTGTAACATATTTATTATACATTTTACATCTAGTGTGTAGGTATTTGATAACATTAGCTACATTAAGCCATTTTAGGGCCACTGTTTACGAACGTTTAACCTACATGATTCAATTACGACTCATTGGCTGTGAAATACTAAGCACTCAATGATTGTAAAGCGAGATAATTTCGATTTGATATATGTAATATACAAAGAGCACTATGATACGCGTAGATACATTGATATATTCAATATTCATCCTCCTCCGGCGGGTGTGGGTTATCACCGTCTATTTCTTCTGGAGGCGCGAATCCGTCCTGACGAACAAAACAGGTATTAATCTTGGGTTCACTCGCTTCATACTTTACATTTAGTAGGCTCTAACCAAGTTCTCTCATTGTTCAGTGGACTGCGATGGGCTGAGTTGTTCATGGTCCGGCTCTGACTAAGTACGGAAATAAAAGGACAACAATCAGTCCACCCAGCCAAGAGTTGACAAATTTATTCAGTATTTATGTCCAGATATTAAAGCAGATAGTAAATAGGCAAGTATTTTGTAACAACTGGATGCTGCATGCATTGAAATATAACTAAGGGTTGGGCCAGACTTACGTAGTTCACACCACGTCGCCGAAATTAGGTTTATAAAATATTGCTATAGTTTGACCACACCCAACGAAAAATTTATCCGCCTCCGTTACGCTGAGTTTGGCCGCGTATCCAATGAAGCGGAAAAGTGCTGCTAGGTACACATTAAACAATAGAATTCTACTAAATTCATGTCATTGGAATTTAGAGGCATTCTAATAGTTAGTAATATTTGCGCTTTTCCGCTCAAATGGACAGACAGCCTCATGCTTGTCTGGCCCAACCCTTGGAACTTGGCAAATTATTATTAATAGTCATATGACACAGTAGGTCAGGATAATAAGGAAGGACAAAAGTTATTTTAAACAGTTCTGTCATGACTACTGTACCTCAGTTGCATATAAGATATCCAAAATCTTCTGAACAATTGGACCATTCTGCTGTTCTTCCATCTCTTGACAGATCACCTCTATATCCCGAAGCTTGCCAAAATAGAAGTCCCTTTCTTTCTCAAGGCCGTCAACTGTTGCTTTCAATTCATTTATCTGCGTTAAAAATAATATTCAGGTTAAAATAACAAGTCAAGGTAAAATCTACAGTTTTCATAATATGGAAATTAACATTTAATTATTTAATATGTTGGCAATTAACAAAATGATCTGTATTATTGATAAGAACATCCTCCGTTTTTTTCGTTGGTTAATAAACAGAAAAGTTCAGGGTAAATTTTAAGAATTCGGGAGTTTTTGCCCCCAATGAATAAGATAATTCAAATGTTGCAATACCTGATGATTTAACTCGTCAATAACTTTCGAATCCCCCTTAGCACTTTGATTTATTCTGGATAAATTAACTGGAGGAGACCTGACTGTGCTGTTCGCTTTGCCAACTGTAAAGTGAAAAAAATAATTTAAATGCTGTCAAACATAAAAAGCCAATCAAACAACTACATTGAACTGATATTTATGAAAATTTTCTTTGCAATTTTATTTTAATATCATATTCGTTTTTATATTGAACATAGCTGTAAAAATATCAAGCAATGAAAATAATAATACTTTAAAAGCTTTAATAAGCAAAATCACGAATATAGGTAAATGTATAAATAAACTATCTTCCTGTACTGAGTCATTGTAATAAACAATAAATATGATGGATGAGAAATAAACATAATATAATACAAATTAACACAAATAATATGTATGTTGACTCATAAAATGAATAGAAAAAGGTGCATGTAATGATGAATGATATCATGCTGTGTAAATATATGAATAATACTGATAAACTGTGTATATGATACTGTGCAGGTGCGGGCTGGATATGTTATTGTTTTAAATTTGATATACAGTATGTACATTAGATATATTAAATTTTATCCCAGACATAATAATTTATATACAATGTACATAATATTGGCGGAATATATTTTACTTATATAGGGCAATGGTTCCAATTAGGTATAAATTATAATTATATTGATATCACTGTTTCAATTGGAGTATTTTATCCTTTATGCAACTCATTAAAAAAAGCCAAGTTTATAAGTTATAACACAAAACAACATCTATAAAGAAAACAAAATAGTACTGGATTGGGGTCTAGCTGCGACTTTGGCGACAGGCGCCATCGGTTTCTTGGGCACGGCGGCCGCGGCCCGCGGGGCAGCGGCGCCCCCGTGCCCCATGGGCAGACCCTCACGTTGCGCCACCGCGTCATATTCCGAGCCTCCATAGTTGGCATCAAAGAATTTCTTGAACCATTGCAAAAATTCAAAATTGTCTTGGAAACGACCCTTCACCAGTCTGTCAATGGGTACTATCTACAAAAGAAAAAAGTGAAGGTAAAATAAAAAGAATCACAATGCTACAAAAGGTGCCGCTACCTGCCTACAGTCTATAACTAAACAAGACGTGTACAGATGACCACGCACAAAAACACGTATGTGGAGTATACTTAGCACTGTTGGTTTGTTATAGTTACAAGCCACAAGTTGTGTTGCTAAGTGTGGTTTAATGAGTGGGGTGCATTATTTGATTCGGCTGATGCATACTGCCAGAGTGGTGCATGGGAGCAGGGCGGCGGGCAGCCTTGGGCGGCGGAGGCGCCACCTGTATCGCGCCACATAAAGGCACTCCTGATTCACATGCCCCCGACCCGATTGTGATGCCACCACGCGCATCAAAAGCATCATATTCCCTTCCATCATAATTGGCATCAAAAAACTTTTTAAACCACTGTAAGAACTCAAAATTGTCTTGAAACCTTCCTTTTATCAGCTTGTCCACGGGTATTACCTATAAAGTATATATTGGTGTGTGGTAAATTGTAACATTACATCTACTTATGTGAAACATATTCATCAGAGGGGACAATTATTGAGTTATTTTGTTCATACAAGAATCTGTTTTAGCATTCTGGTATTTATACTGCTTTACTGGATAAAATACATTAGTTTTAACTAAGGGTTTCCCATATTTTACTTATGACAGGATTTTGTCCTAGTTACAGGAGATCCTTAGAATTTATTTAATTGCTACTACAAGTGACTTTAAATTGTGCAAACACACACAAAGTGTTCAAAGTGCCTCTTGAAGCTTGGTTTAGCTCATAAGAGAAAATAATTTCGGATAATACAAAACAAAATAAACAACAATTACTATACTTAGCTATTATATGACTGAAAAGTGAAATGTTTTCAGTTACATAGCATAATATTAAAACCTGAGCAAAGTAGAGAAAAAGTACCTTATCAACTCCCATTTTTTTGAAACCAGCTTGTAGTATTTTGAAATTTTGTATGTATTCATGTTCTAGATTTGTTTTGAACTTAATTCTTTTCATGGGCACACTGTTTGGGAACAACATATCCATGAACTGACAATAAGCGGCGCCTGTGCACAGCTCCTCGATCTTGGCGAAGTTTGACTGCAAGCAGTCGTTCACCCACGCCAACATATCATGTCGAGATAAATTCTCAGAAGTCACGTTCGTTGAATACACGTTCACTGCCATCTTCGCTACTCCAATATTTTCGTCTAAAATGTAACATCATCAAACATTAAAGGAATGCCATAGGACCGGCATAAACGACAGCAATGCGTTTCAGAAAAAAGAAAGCCGATCTAAAAATAGGTCGTGGTATATCCGTGACGATTTCCTGACAAACTACACAAAGGTGTATCAAAACACTCACTTAACACCTGCTAAAGTATTTCCCAAATGCTTACGAACTTTAAATCTATAAAATAACAGTAAACGTCTGCTACAACGGATGTGGTGATAATAATATGACAGGCCAAGAGACGACTCATCAAAAATCTGTAACGCCGCATGATGAAAGTTATCGGCACACCCTTTCCTACAATGATATTGTTAATTATATGACTTACCTTCAATTAACGAGGTCTTGGACTTAAACTTTCTTCAAATTATCACAAATGATCAAGCAAAGCAATCGAAAACGTTAGATTTTTGTCCAAAAACGCTAGCCGTGTTCTTTCCGTGTTATCATAGACAAAGTAGAACCACAGACAAATCAAACATTTTTAACAAAAAAAACTCTGGTTCATTAAAGTTCACTTAACTCTATGATCTAGTGGCAGGATGATAAATAAATGCTGGTTCCACAAACTTGGTGCTGCCACAAACTGTAAACCTCCCGTATTATTATTATACTCTTTGCTGTAAACCCATAGAAACTCTAAGTAAAAACCTCAACAAACGGAGTAACGAACAAACGTGTGGGTACGACGCAGCGCTTGCCGCAAACTTCATTGATTTGAGATTTATTTTGTGAATGATCTCGCAAGTCAACCATATAAAGCCAAGCCTGACGCTCTTTCGGCCTTATGCTAGATACACGCAGGAATTTATCACCGGCGAGGCGGCGACACGTTGACGATTTCAAAAACAGTATGTGGACGTGACTATTAGCAGCTAATTAATGTCGCTTGCGATTAAAAATTACTATAAATCTGAAAAGTCACTAGTAGCCATTGACTGTAATAGGCGGTTATTAGATGTAACATACGTCTGACTGTCCATGGCTGTCGTTGTCGTCTGATGGACGTTTGACTGAGCGTGTAAGGGCGCGTTCACATATAGCGTCCGTTTTACAGGTCCGCTAAAATCGGCTAAAACGTGTATGTTATTACCGTATGTAGTGATGATAGTTGTGTTTGTGATAAATAAATAGTTGTATGAGCGAGTTCACACATAATACAGTATTCCGGATCCAGTAGACTGATCCGATCTCTTAAAATCAATCCTGTGTGAATACTATCTCCAGTAGCGACGACGGATCCGTTAAAAAGGATCCTGTAAAACGGACGTTATATGTGAACGCGCCCTAAGTACGTGAACACACGTGATGACGTGATAGACTGACTGACGTCCAATATCTAGATATCTTGATGTTTGTCTTCAATCATGCAGCCACTAAGGCCCGTATCACAGAACCTCACTCAAGACTCAAGCGTTAGTTAAAACTAGTTTAGAGCCATTTGATTGGTTGAAACTAGTTTTAAGTAATACTTGAGTCTTGAGTGAGGTTCTGTAATGCGGAATTAAGTCATGACTCACGTATCAGTCACACTTTCATACTCTTTCTCAAGCAGGTATCTTGTTATGATAAATAAGGTGCAAAAATTTTTATCGATTAGGCAAAGCACCCTTCATTCTATAATAATTTTGATAGTCAACCTCTTCGGTTGTTTCAATTTTAGTGGTGTACAATTGTATTCTACTCTTTTTTGCAAACACGATTTCATCCAGAGTTTTCTTTAAACACGTTTTTTTTAAAGATATTGCCAGGATACTCGAACGCATGTTATACAGGGTGGAAGGGTGAACAGTGGCAACTTTCAAAGGACGGATAGATAATCTTAAATAAAAAAATATTACAAAAGTTTTAAATGTATGTCGCAATTTTTTTCTGCGAATTTTACAGTTTTCTAATTTCGAAATTTTACGCGAAGTGACCGCACCCGACGATAACGCACGAAGCGGCCGGGGTGACCCCCGGCCGCCGCGCGCCCGCCAGCGGCGCGGCGCCGGTACATGCGGGTCAGAGGCCTAACAGCTCACCTAACAGTAATGTGACTATGATTTTTTATTTTTCGGGATATTAGAAGAAAAACTTAGAAAAAAATAGGGTCATATTTTTTCAACGGTTTTAGAATCTACTCATGATACTTATGCACCTCCTTAAATATTGCCACTGTTCACACTAACAGCCTGTATATCCATGTTCTCCAATCGGATTTTGGACTCTGACTGAAGATGTTCGTGACTGATCGTCTAGGTATCGCTTCAGTCCGTCATCAAAGATCAATCAAATGCTGTCAGTCAGATTGAGATTGATTGATCTATTGGCCATATTAGTATAATAGTATTCTAGTTTTGTTTTTTTTTTATGATATTTTGATGTTGACTTGAAAGAGCATGGCAGTTGAGAATATGTCATGCTCACTTAAATGTCTCACTGGTGGTGGCGCGTGTGTTGGATCATTCGGTTCCCTACGAAATGGTTGAGCTGGGTGGTGCTGATCCACGCGTCATGTTCGTGAACGGGCGCCATCTGTTGAGACTGGTCATCTCCTAACTGCCAGGGCTTATTTTTAATTTTATATTTTAATTCGTTTTTTACATTGTTCTCACATATAGAAGCAATAAGAATAATGTAACCAGGATTTTGTAAAAATGTCTTGATTTAAAAGAGTGTCCGTGGAGTTTCTTGCCCGTTTTTCTCCATAGAGATCTACGCTTTGGAATGGGCAACTAGCTTCAACTTTCTGACTAACTGACTGACTATTTAATTTTGACAATTCAAAAGTGCCTGTAAATGGTTTAATTGAAATAAATGATTTGAGTTTGAGTTAATTACATGAACGATGTGAATCACAAGACGTCAAAAATAGCGCGATTTTTTATTTATTTATTTACAATTGTATTTTACCATATAAATACACACATAATTATATAAACAGACATTGAAAAACAGAACAGAAAAAAATAGGTACAGAGGTGATGCTTATTTCATAAGAAATCTCATAAAAAACACTTACAAACTAAATAAAATTACGAGAATATACTAACATACATACAAATAAATATACATAAATACTTCTAAAATAAATATTAATAGAATGGTAATAATTATATCATACTCAAAAAAAAAAACCTACACACTATCTCACTTTCGCAATTATTATTATTTTAACAGCATGTCTATTACTATCCTCTGTCTACGCAAAAACCATAATTATTATTATGTGCTTTCTAAAACACACAGTGTTGCTAGGTGAAGAAGCTGATGTAAATTTGCCTTTATATTGATATCTATGGTTAAAACTTACCGAATTATCCATGGTTTTATACCTGTCTCTCTCTCTCACCAGCATGCGTCCTTTTCTAATCAAGAAGGACGCTTGGCGCGAAGCTGTCAATGTCATAGCGTTTGTAAATTTTGCCGCTAAAACATCGAAAAATTTTCAAATTTAAAAAAAATTGTGATAAAATTGTTAAATACAATAATTTATCGTATCAAATTAACACACAGTGTCAATTTAGTATAGGTGTCGGGTTTTGCCGTTGTGAATAAGTACACAGAAAACTCCGTTAGGAGTATTATTGTTCTGTAATTAGTGTTTCACGATGAATCCGGACAAAATTGTACGGGTAAGTGTTGGAGGTGAGCAATGTTCCAAAGTTGAAGTTTCGGATGGAGTTCAGAAGTCCAATAATACGAGACCTGAAGACTCATTGTCATCATATTCTTCATCCTCGGAGGATGAGGAGGGCATAGCATCACCTCCGGCCAACAATAGATGAAAACTTTCACGTAAGTACAGACAAGTTCATACGTGTCCGGACCCGCGTGTAGACAACATCTAGTTACCTACTTATCTGACTTATCATAACTAACTGGGCACTACTGCCGACTACTCTTAGTACATCAATGCAGGAACAACAAGAGAGTGCCGAACCCGACCCCAACCACATCTCATTATTAGAGAAATCCAACACCTATTTTAAACTCTCTTTAAAAGTGTAGGGACTTTGTACAGAGTTTGATGAAAAATCCATTATTCCATAAGCTGCTAAAGAACAATTAAAAGATTTAGCTAGCCTTCAAAAGTTTGATTCCCCACCTGGAAGGGCATTTTCCACAGAAAACTTTTCATTCTTGCTTTGCTAGTCTTGGTTTAGTGGGTTTTAAACCTAATGAAGAATTGTGCCATTTTAATAAGGGCAAAGATTGCTTAGTTTCCACGGAACAATAGTTTGGAACAATGACATCTATTGAAATCCGGGTTACAAGAATTGCTCAACTGGGCATCAGCAAACTGTAATAGTTTAAATATTAGCACATCGTTTGAAAAGATTTCTTGTACTTTTGGTCCAGGCTCCCCGTCTTATAAAGATTTGGAGACTCAGTGCAGATTGTGCGTGGTAAAAGGGCGAAGTGCATTGAAATTAGACAGGATCATATTTTATAGGAAATTGTAAATCCAAATTTAAAAGCTACTGTACATAATGTTCTTCCTAGCTAAGCATATCTTTTTTGCCGAGATGCTTTGCAGCCTATCATAGCTTCTTTAGGTGGATCTCAGGTGTGGCTTAACACTCTGGCTTATATTACACAGAGAAAAGCCTTGAATGCATCTTATGTGCAAAACAAGGAACATCACGCCCCTTATAAAACACAACAAAGATTTAAAAAGATAATAATAATAAATAAAAAGTCTATATTATACAACACACCCTCCAACACTAATAATAAAAACTAACTATCAAACAAAATTTTTTAAAGGGGGTTTGTCTGATGGGCCATGCCAATTTGTGGCAACAACAGGGAGAATACAATTATATTATGAAATTAATAACAGGTGGCCGCATCCCATTCTTAAAGACTTTCTCCTTCAGTATCCAGACAACCAAGTGTTTAATTTTATTAAAAAAGGACATAACGGACATGATCCTCCACACATTAAAACAAGATAAAATATTATAGACACCGCCAATCCTCAATCCAGGATTTTTATGGCGAATGGTTCTATTAATAAAATCTGATGGAGGACTACGTCCCATCTTCGACCACAGAGGTCTGAACTTGTATGTGTCAGTGAAACATTTCTATTTAATTTCACAAACAGATGTAGCCAACTTCCTACAGACAAACGATTGGTTAGGGAAAATAGACATTCACTTGGCCTATTTTCGTTTACCAATTGCAGACACACATAGGAGATTCCTGTGAATGATTTGCAACAACGAAGTGCTACAATTAACAGCCTTGGCATTTAGTCTGTCATCGACACAAAGATGTTTGCCTCAGGATTGCGGAGATCCTATGAGGATTAGTTTTCCGCATAATTGTGTATTTGGACGATTTTTTCCCGGTCAATCGGATTGGACCATAATGGTTTCTCAGGTTTCGGAAACACTGAGAATGTTGGGAATCATACAATACATATGGGACAGCAAATACATTAACACAAGTTTATTCTGGAGCCCTCTCAGGAGGTAGAATAAAAAAATAAAAAATAATAATAATAATCTCTGCGAGAAGCTCAGAGTTTGTTAGGTTTGCTGAATTTTGCAAATTACGCAGTATCACTGGGTCGACTGCGCTGTCGCGAAGCCCAACTCTTTCTAAAATTGATTAGACCATATTATGAGAGAGAGAAAAGATCTTCCTCTACCGGTTCAGCAGACCTACAATGGTAATTAAAAGCTGTAAATTACAGCAAGTCAAGAAAAGTGTAACTCACTTCTTGACCACGAATGCTGCAGACTTAGGGTAGGAAACTCAATTAAACAGTACTTACCTACCTATCAGGAATGTGGGCCCCATATCAAAAGCACCATCAACAGTCAGCGGATGACTCTGGAAGGTGCGCACATTCATATTCAGTCGGAAAACAGAACCCTGGTGGCATACCTTAAGAGGGGACACATTCCTTAGCACTGCTAGGATTAACGACCAGAATCCTAAAACTTGCAGAACAGTTGCATTTAACTCTCTCAGCCACTTACCTCCCGGGGAGTTTAAATTGAATTGCGGTTCGCCTATCAAGGGGTCGCAAAGTACTAGAGTGGCATCTTTTGCCCCAAGCCACGGAGGCTTTATTCAAAGTGCGGTTCGCCTATCAAGGGGTCGCAAAGTACTAGAGTGGCATCTTTTGCCCCAAACCACGGAGGCTTTATTCAAAGTGCGGTTCGCCTATCAAGGGGTCGCAAAGTACTAGAGTGGCATCTTTTGCCCCAAGCCACGGAGGCTTTATTCAAAGTGCGGTTCGCCTATCAAGGGGTCGCAAAGTATTAGAGTGGCATCTTTTGCCCCAAGCCACGGAGGCTTTATTCAAAGTGCGGTTCGCCTATCAAGGGGTCGCAAAGTACTAGAGTGGCATCTTTTACCCCAAGCCACGGAGGCTTTATTCAAAGTGCGGTTCGCCTATCAAGGGGTCGCAAAGTACTAGAGTGGCATCTTTTGCCCCAAGCCTCGGAGGCTTTACTCCAAGTGTGGGGTATCCCAGACGTCGATCTGTTCGCGTCCAGAGATACGGCTATCGTACCAAAGTTCTTAACATTGGATACCAGAGATTGTTCAGCAGTCTTCTGCAACATTTTCAGCAGGAAATGGGACTATTAACTAGGGTGGGCATTTCCCCCCATCCAGTTGAATACTGGCTCATTAGAGTACTGGTTCATTTGAACAATGCAAAAGGAATTTACATCCTAATAGTACCGGAGTAGATCAAATGTTATTGGCTACCCGACCTGCTAGTGATAGCCATAGTAGAGCCACTTCCGACAAAGAACCTGCGGAAGGTCCTATTAGGTCGAACGACAGGCAATTTTCCTGCACAAGTTGACTTTTCTTGCCTGGAAAATTGGGGGTGGGTCGATCGTGTTGCTCACTGGTCCATAAAGGAACAGTACCTACTTGTTAAAAAGTAGTTGGCGGACATCTACTATAACAACATATAGTAGGGGCTATTAGAAGATTTTTATTGTGGTGTGATACCAATAAAATTAACCCAAAAACAGCAGCAGGTTGCAGATTTTTGACAAAGTTATTTTTAGAAGATAAGTTAGCTTATGAGACTATTCTTCTTCTTCATAAATGAGTTATTTCTACTTACTGTGCAATATAAAAAGTAGATATCTCAAAACATTTTTTCGTTCAGCAAGTTCTAAAAGCCGTTTCACTTGCTAAACCTGCCCTACAAAAACTACCAAATTAAGCAATTTTGTTTAATTTGCTAAGAACTTCAACAAATTCATGATCTCACATTGTAAGAAAATAACCCTAAGAATCTAATTACTACGGAAGATGAGATAACTTTGTGGCCAAGGTTTGACTCAAAAACAGATTCTAATACATACAGACAGTCAGATTGGTTGTTGCGGAAACACCCAGACCATCGAGTCTGCCCTGTCAAACACATTAATAACTTTATAGAAAGGTCTGAAATGAAAAGACGCGCAGACGGAACTGTCTCAAGTCTATTTATTTCTCTATCAAGGAAATTAAAACCTGCTTCAAGAACAATGATTGCAGGTTGGATTCATAGTATTTTTAAAGATGCTAATATTCATGCCCTACCAGGCAGTATCAGGTCAGCAGTAGCCTCTGAAAATTGGTTGGAGAATAGACCTGTTAAAAAAAAAAAAAAAAAAAAAGGAAATTAGTATAAATTACTGTGGTCCAGTAAACAGAGTTGATGAAACCAACTCTAATATTGATTATTTTTTTTTTTTTTTTTTAGTATTGGTTAAATTTAAATAGCATTTAAAAAGAGAAAAGAGATTTAATTAAGTAATTTATTCCTATATTAGGATTATTTAAGAATTATATATTGTTTTCTTTGATTGATTTTAAAGAAATTTATATTTTTTGTTACATTTGGACATGACAGATGTTATTGTAAAAATTGCAATAAAACTGATCTATTTTCTAGAACAGTTGTATCCATTCATCATAGCGTTTGTATTTACCACCAGCAGATACCAAACAGGTCTTCACCTAGCAACACTGTGTGTTTTAGAAAGCACATAATATGACTGTTTTGCATTCCAACAAAACAGGTATTATGTGTGAATAAAACACACAGTGTTGCAGCAATTCTCTAGCTGGTGAGCTGAAGACCCTCTATGACATTGACAGCTTCGCGCCAAGCGTCCTTCTTGATTAGAAAAGGACGCATGCTGGTGAGAGAGAGAGACAGGTATAAAACCATGGATAATTCGGTAAGTTTTAACCATAGATATCAATATAAAGGCAAATTTACATCAGCTTCTTCACCTAGCAACACTGTGTGTTTTATTCACACATAATACCTGTTTTGTTGGAATGCAAAACAGTCATATTATTTTGTCGGGCTATTTCAGCTTCCACAGTTGTTACTCGAAATTATTCTTATTGGCAACAGCAGAAATTGTCATCATCAATGACATTGACAATCCGACATACACACACTGTCAAGTTTGTTTGACATTACACGTACCGCGAACGAAATGAAATCAATCAAAAGTTCAAAACAACGTTGAGAAAACGTATGAATTGTGTTGTGTGTGTCGTAGTTTTATAAATCAGCATTTTCATACAAGGATTGTACGCAAACTATTTTTGGGAGTAGCTCAAGTTCTTAACAAAACAGTAGGGTAATTAACTGAGTTTTTCTATTCGCTAGTCCTTAAAGAATTCAAATGTCCATGCAAATTACGATAACGCTGAATTATATTATCTTTGTCCTTCTAACGAATAATAGAAATAATTTCGGCAGTGCGTAATCAGTTGTTTAAATATTATTACAGCAAAATGGCTGAAGATGAAGAAGTCCTCACTGAAAGTAACACTAACATTATTACAATTAGCGAATTGCCGGCAAAAAAATTTGCTATTACGATGGAGTTCCCTTTGTTTCTTGTGATGATGGGAATGTCGCTCTCTGGTAAGTCTAATAATATCTTAGATTTATTTGTGTACGACCACATTTGTACAAGGGTGTTAAAATCACTCCACAAGTTTTATCTAAAAAATGGTTGTTCTTCCATAAACGTATTTTAATACAACGCGGATTTAAATTACGCTATTAATTACATTAGTCAGCGTATGGCTCATGAGATCCTGTGCCAGCTGATGACAGCCGTTTTGTTGGGTCATTCTATAGCTAAGAACTGGGGCCAGACAAAGAGTTTACTTAATAATAAAAATATTTGAAAAAAAATGTCTTATTTACTATTACCGCTGGATCTAATAATAAGTGTGTCCTTGTCTCATTATTACTATTATTAAATTGTCTATTGCTATATGTTTATGTACAGACACCAGCACATCAAACTACTACAATCTGTCATATTTCTTTAATAGATTTTCAACTTTATCGCTAAAGCATAATGCATTATGATTGGGAAACTTTGACAGTTTCAGGGTAGCTTGATGTGCTGGTGAATAATGAAACATACCTACTTATTACATATTTACACTATTTTCAATGTCAAATCAGTGTTTCGCTCAGTTTTTAGCTGACCATGTATAATTCTTTACAATACTGGCTAGTGCCAAGTTCAGTAGAAGTCTGAAGAATGTTGAAAAAAGATAATGTGACAAGAAAACTCCTACAAATGTGGCACAAATAATTTTAAGGGCATACCTATTCTTTTAGATTCAGGATGTGGAGACCTTTAGGGCACAAATAATGTAAAAGCCCTAAGCAGTTAACCCGAAAACTTCTTATATTTTTAAATGCAAATCTTATTCCTTTTTTATAAATGACTAGCTGACATAATATTATAATTGGCGTAAAAACTTTAATTAATTTGTTTTATGTAAGTACTCTTATTTTTAATTAAACAAACAGGAGATACAATCAATTGATTACCATTGTATTGAATGAACTTATATTATGAGAACTCATATACTTAATTTGCATATTCTGTTATCCGATACCTTGCAATTGTGTGCCAAGTTTAATACTAGTACTTAATTATGTAAAGTCTGGTTCTTACTGCAAAAATATACAGTAATCATTAAACAATGTGTTAGTATCACCATTCTGAATATAAGTTAAAATAATTAGGTATTATTCTTGTCTTCTCATAATGAAGCTACTACTAACACTTTGAGGGTGTAAATTCAATTGTGTGCTGTGTACCCTCATACATATTTCGTAATTTCTACTCTATCCAGTAGAGTGCTATCCAATTAGAAAGTAATTTTTTTTTTGTTATAATATACCTACACTTATACCTATGTACCTATTATTATGGTTTAATTAAACAATCATATTATGAAAAAAAGAACCAAGTTATTATTTATCGTTGTTTCATGGTAAAAAATAAGAATATGTCTCAAATCAGGTTCCCTTTTGTTTTCAGATAATAATGCAAATTGTTTATGCAATATTCAGCAGAATTAAATTGTGGTATGAGAACTAAAATGTTATCAGAAGTAGATAAATATAATGAATTTGGCTTTCTTTTATATTTCCTTTTTTATTTTTTACTTTGAGGGTGTCATAATATTCAATTGTGTGCTGTGTACCCTCATACATATTTCGTAATTGCTACTTGTTTGCTAATTGCTACTCTATCCAGTAGAGTGCTATCCAATTAGAAAGTATTTTTTTTTTTGTTATAATATACCTACACTTAATACCTATATACCTATTATTATGGTTTAATTAAACAATCATATTATGAAAAAAAGAACCAAGTTATTATTTATCGTTGTTTCATGGTAAAAATAAGAATATATCTCAAATCAGGTTCCCTTTTGTTTTCAGATAATAATGCAAATTGTTTATGCAATATTCAGCAGAATTAAATTGTGGTATGAGAACTAAAATGTTATCAGAAGTAGATAAATATAATGAATTTGGCTTTCTTTTATATTTCCTAATTAACCTTATTTCTTGTAGATTGTGTAGATACTTTTATTTATATATTTTATTAATTACAATATTATAAAAGTAGGGGTACCTACCTACTGCTAAGTAGGTGATCTAAATTGCTAAGGCGCTGCCGTCTGTGAGTTCGACATCATGTATAAAAAAAATACAAGTAGGACTATTATCGAGTTTGGACAATAACTGTCTGGATCTTCGGCCCAACTGAAACTGTCGTGAGTTTGCTGTTTTTAATAAAATACGAATGACTGACAGACAGATAGATAGACCGCGGCGTAGACTTAGCAATTTAGGACTCCGTTTTCCCGCTCTTTAAAACTTAAAAAAACATAAGTAAAACCTGATTTTTTAAACCCCCCTTTTAAAAAGCATTAAGCATTTAATTTATAAAAAAATAATTAATTTAGGTGCTTGGCAGATAGGTACGCTAATTTGGTATCAGCGGGATTTATTAGCTTTCTGGAAGAATGATACAAGCTCTCTCTAAAGGACGCATTTTACGCACTCTGCGTCCGTCCGGTCACGATTGCAAAATGACGTTTCAGCGATTGCTGCATCGCGTTTTGGGGACTCATTACGTTTCAGTACGGTTTAAAAAAAACCTTTTTTAACTATGCTGAATTGTCTGGCGCAGAGATAAAGCGTTGTCGCTGTATCGACCATCTGAAAAGACCGATTCTAAATTATGCGGCGCTTAGAGCTCAGTCGATATATAGAGCTTCTGAGAATCGCAAATTGCAAATGGTAACAGTAACATGCATGCTAATAAAGACACTTATTTAAATTAGGGCTAATTATTTAAGTAATCGACATTTTGATGACAGTTTTTTTAAAGAAAATCTGTCGAACGTCAATATTTTCTTTGAATAGGTTAAAGATTGCGTAATGATTGCAAAATCAGTTCTTAATAAAATCATTTGTTACAAATTAACGAATAACGATGATTCTCAAAAAACAATGTCAATGTAACTTACTTCATAGGCTTCGGTTTCGGCCGTAACTAGAGGAGGAATCGAACATCCTGTTACGGTTTCGGTTGATAATCGTGTTTCTCTCGACTCCTAACCATTGCTTACTGCAATTTATACAGGGTGAATTTTTGACTTTAATTTTGATAGACGGACAGCAATTCCATTTTCTTCTTTTGAGATATGGAACCCTAAAAAATGCAATAAGCATTTATTTTAAAGTATTTCCTTTTAATAACTTGAATTCCGAGCCTAACTCTCTCTCATGTGCCTTACAGAAGAAAATTCAGATAAACGTATCTGAATTGCATATTCAACGGCATGCCTCATGTAGGTTTATGGCCAGATTAGAGATGTGAGATGACTGTCGTTAGAAGTTTGAGGTGCCTAAACCTAGCACTCCCTACCTCATCATCTGCCTAGCCTTTTCCCAACTATGTTGGGGTCGGCTTCCAGACTAACCGGACGCAGCTGAATACCAGTATTTTGCATGGAGCGTCTGCCTGTCTGATCTCCTCAATCTAGCAACTCGGTAACATGATACTCCGTGGCAAGACCTTCCTATGATAAAACTTATATATCTATCAAAAATGTAACGGCTTTCTACTGCAGTTTTTTCTTGTGCTTTAAATGCCAAGTAGATAATTAATAGGGTTACGTATTATATAGGTATCTAAATTTATTCTAACTATTTTCGAGGTAAGTACGGTTGATTCACATTATGTGTCGACTGAACTACTGTTTTACTTACTTAATTTTGATTAAACTAAAATTAATTGCACTAACTAACGATTAATTTAATGATTTTTTAAGATATTGGATATTTCAACTATGTATGAAATACCTAATGGGAGGCTCGCCTACAGTTTAATAATACTGTGCGCTCGTTTTATTTCTAAAGTGGTGGGTAGGTAGTTACAATGTCAATGTTTTACGCGTTACCTAATTATTATATGTAAATAAACTATGATTTAACGTTTTTTTTTTGTGTTTTCTTAACTTTCTTATTTTAATCATATTACAGAAGAAGACCGTCGACGTCAGGTCGTTGGAGCCCCACTGCGCGGGGCTCCTATTTCTGTCTGCAGGGTTTAAAGGAACCTAACTAAACCGAACCTCGGGGTGCCCCTCACGTCGACCGTCTTCTTCTGATTCAAAAGCACAAAAACAGACAAAATCATGTTTTTGATCAAAAACCAACAGTAGGTGAATCGTCCGTTAGTTCCTTCCCTTCTCCCTCCTAGGTTCATAACGACAACTTCCCAAAACGTTCACCCTCCCAAAACGTCCACTTCCCAAAATGATAATTCCCTAAATGTTTATTTCCTACTAGCTTCTGCCCGCGGCTTCGCCCGCGTGGATGTCGGAAATTTACCCACGGGAACGTGCTAACAGGATAAAATGTATGTGCTTCCCCAGAATGCCATCTATGTCGCGGGCCCTTTGTGGCTAATTACAATAGAAAACCAATTGTGTCTCATTAGTGGTGATTAAGAGGGTACCTATATGATATCTTTACCTAAGTACCTAACTAATTTAAAAAAAAACTCAATAACAGAAAATTAAATACCTACCTACCTAAATAAACCTATTTCTGATGATAACTAATCTAAACTCAATAAATAAGCAAAATCCCTAAAAACTAATATCTATATGAATGACTAAACCTACCTAACAGTATTATAAAATAACCTCACGGTCACTACGTGCACTATAATCAAATACACTACCTATACTTTAAAATTAAAATCTATACCTACGACTCATATAAAAATAAACCTAAATAACTCTAAAAACTAAAAGGAATAAAAATGAACTCCACTGCGGGTGACCCAACCTACGACAAACTTAGTATTTGCGGTTGGTACAGTACAGACAGTGGTAATCGGGTATAGGGATCGAACCGCAAAATTAAGTTTGTTTTTTATTGTATATACTTTTCCGGGATAAAAAGTACCCAGTGTGGTGCCCAGGATATTAAAGAATAATTATACCAAGTTTCATCGTAATCGAACCGGTAGTTTTTGCGTGATGCCTGAACAAACAGACAGACAAAAAATTTTTTAATCACATTTTTGGGTTCGGTGTCGGTCAAGTAACACCATTTATTTTTTGGATATTTTCAATGTACAGAATTTTCACTTCTACAGATTTATTATACTTAAGTATAGATTTCGTCCACTTCCCAAAACGACCAGTTCCCAAATAGTCCGTTTCTCAAAACGACTACTCCCAAAACGTCTCGTTCACAAAATGTAACACTTGCCCATATTTTCTTGAAAAATAAAAGAATCGCTTTATCGTCCACCTAACCTAACGTAACCCATATGATTCAATACGAGTAGTAAGTATCAGGAAACATCGGCCGCTGCCGCGGCACGCTCGCTTCGCTCGCTCGCCTTCGCGCGTTAATGGTCACTGTTCTAACCTAACCTTCTTTTTTTTTTTCTCGCTGAGAAATGCCCGTCTCGCGGGGTACGAGACGGGGTATGTGGGACTCCCTGTCGGAACGACAGTATACCCACTAAAACTCAGCGGTGTTCCCACATCGCCGTGATGGGAGGGCCATGGGAAATCGGCATAGCCTTTACGTCCACAACCCTCCCGGCGCACGCCCGCCTAGTTGGTATGGCGGGCCCCGCATTTGGGATTTCCCCAGGTTGGGAGGCTACGGGAAGGGCCGGGAACACCTGGCCATTCCCGTCCCACACTGGTGGAGGCCTGTGCAATACAGCCAACGGTGCCCCCGCACCCGTTGCCTGCTGGCCCCGCATGCCCCCCGCGTTGGGGGGACTACGGCCGCAGAGGATAGGGAGAGCGGCAACGACACACCGACACTCCTCTCCCGCCGCGGCCTCCAATCCTCAGCCGCGATGTCTCCCTCACGGGGACATCGCGGCCCGCCTAGGTTGCGATGTCGCCCAAGCGGCACCGCAACCTACCCGCCGCCGCCGGCCGCTACATCGTGGGCTTAGCCGCAAAGCCCTGACGAGCGGCCCCCGCTTGGGTTCCTCTTAGCTTCACCGTGGTTCTGCTAGCCACGGCTACTGAGCCCCCCCGCCTCGACAATGCTGGAACCCACTGGGGGGGGGGGGGGGGGGGGTTCTAGCCTAACCTAACCCATATGATCCAATAACAGTAGTAAATATCAGGAAACATCATTCACGCATAGAAATATTTGTCTTATCATGGAACTGGAACCCGTGACATTTTAATAAAAAAAACCTATTTAGAAAGTGGGCGTTTTGAGAGAACAAGGTTGACGTTATGGGAAGTGGACTTTTTGGGAATTGTAGATTTGTGGTCGTTTTGGGAAAGTGGACGAAATGGGAAATAGACATTTAGGGAATTACCATTTTGGGAAGTGGACGTTTTGGGAGGGTGAACGTTTTGGGAAGTTGTCGCTATGAACCTAACGGGTTTATTAATTGTAGCTGAATAAACCGTAGGCGAAATAACCGTAGCCGTAGGTTAATTCTCCTTTATGTATTTCGTTCATTAGGTATTACAAAAATCTGTGAAACGATATTTAGGTATTTTAAACAGTAGGTCTTTTGACCATAGTTATCTCGAAAATACTTAGAATAACTTTAGATATTTTAATACGTAACCAGTTAATAGATACTTAGTTTTGTTGGAATTAGTCCTAATTATTGGTACCTATCTTAATACTGTCCTATGCGTTATATATTTCGAAATGGCTTTTTGTTCTCTTGTGTATTCTGCAAGTTCTCTGTGCAAGTTATCAGTCGTTCTTAATTGATTTGATTTATTTTAAGGAACGGCGATAAGCAACATTTTACTTTACCGAACATGCGTCCACTCCTTGCACTACTCCGTGGATGAATGCAAGCCATTTCTGTCTCTGGATAAGACCAACGAGACCCATCATCTCGAGGCCGAGGTACAGCGATATGCGACCATTGTGGGCACCATCAGAAGTATCATAGAGGCAGTAGTGCCGGCCATATTGTCCTTCTTTTTGGGCGTTTGGTCTGATACTTATGGACGAAAGCCGCTGGTTGTGTGGCCGCTTTTCGGTAAGTACTTTTTGAATTAACTGTACTGTTGAGGTGCCAAGTGATATTGAGTTTTTTGACATTGAGAATTATGATTATGTCTGGACTTTAAAAGAGACTGTGACCTCTGAGTTTGTTTCGGCCTTTCTTCTCAGACTAGTCAGATAGGAAACGCCGACCTCATCTAGTTTTAAAATATGATTGACGAGTAAAAGTGTTTGTACAAACCTACTTACAAAATAAAATCATTTTTCATTTATCAATGATAATAAAGTAGGTTGCCTGTCTGTCTACAACACAGACTTCAATATAAGTCTGTGGTCTACAACAACTTAATCACTCGGTATTATTTCATATCTGTTTGATTATCAACAACAATATAATGGGTTGGAAGGTATTTTGATGTTTGTTTATATGTAGGTACACATACAAAATAAGACTAAACGTAAAAAAACCTATCACCTTTTTTTGACGTGACAACGTCTTATAAATTGGTTTGCCGGGTGACACTTCAAGAAACTGCGTTACGCTCCGCTCACGTTATGCGCTCACAATGAGAGCGAGTGAGAGGCACGCGTCCCTTCCACTCGGGCATGGTTAGCCCGCCTAAGAGCGAGAGAGACAGACATAAAAAGTGAAAGGCACGCGTCCCTTCAAAGTCGTTGTCACGTAAAACTTTCGCCCGTATACCGACTTTACAGGCAACCAATTTTTTTTTTTTAAATCTGTGTATACTTAGATAATATTGAATACCACATAAACGCGACATTTATCTGCCATAAAAGTTTAATAGGTATACCTAATATATTATGATGCAGTTATTTAAATATACTCATCTACCTAATTTAAATTAAGTATCGAAAATTATCGGGATAGATAGGTACCTATAGTGAGTTTATTTGTTTACCAACCCAGCTGACTTCAAAATTTGTGTGATAAATATTATTTTTAATCGACTTCTAAAAAAGGAGGAGGTTCTCAAATTGGATGTTTATATATTTATTTTTATGTGGGACATAATTTCTGTCACACTGGTGCTTAAATTGCACTCCTCTTTTTTGTTTTTCTTTCCACTTCAGCAGGTTTTAATGGCGCGCTAAAATGTAACTGATACCAGACAGGACCAGTTTAACCTTATCCTTTTTGTTGGCAATTTCAAAGATCCCTCTGAAGGTTAATTAAATCAAAATTTGCATTGAATGCTAATTTTAAACCAAATTTCAGCAACAAATCGTTAGTCTTGACTATTTGCAAACCAATAGTGTGTTTGCATAATTATTATCTTATTCGTTTTATAAACTGCGCAAAATTATGTCCTATCTGTTTTAGTAATACACATACAAAGTTAGCTGCACATAGGATATCTATATAAACAGATATTATGTAGGTAACAATCTCTGCAAGTTTTTCTATTTTAACCTACTAACTTAGTACCTACTTGTTTTTTGTTCAGATAATTCCATGTTCGGTTTAGTGGATGCTTGCTGACCTTGTGCTCTCCCTTCTAACACCAATCTACAACCACAGACAAACCAGGTTCTATATAGTTTTCGCATTATAAAATCAAAATACTGCTGGCCAATATCGAAAACAATTAAATTATAATTGTGGTTTAATTAATTCCATTGTTCTGTAATCTGAATACCTAATACCGCATACCTATTGTAGTTGTGGAGTAAGTACCTACAACTACTGCTAGTACCAATTATATTTGTTAGTTACAGTCGCCGAGTCTGCTATTTATTAACCTAAATACTCATTTACAATTAATGTCTGTCTGGCTGGCCCGACTCCTGGCTTTAGAGACAGCTCCTGGCTGGGGAGAGGTGTATCAATCGAATGTCCTCTTTACCTAATAAAATGTTAGAAGAACTCATAGCCAGCTTGACGCTTTCTGGCCACCCCCACTCGTATCACGGCAACTACACACATAGGTACATATTTTATACGCAGGTACCGAAGTTATGGATTAATTAATAGCTTTTGTGGTTTCCTGTTAAATACCTAAAATCTGGATGCAAGACCAGCCTGACGGACATACTTAATTAAAATCATTTGCAACACAAACAACCGTGCTTATTGATTGCCCGCAGTTTAAGTTAATTGATTCTAAGTCGGTACCTAATCTGATTATGTAAGTTAAGGCAGACAGGCGCGATACGACGACGGTGCGACGATTTTTGTAGAGGAATTTCCATAAGGTTTTCATAGAAATGATAGTACCAGCGTCGCGTCGCGCCTGTCTGCCTCTGGGAGCTTTAAATCCAAGGTACCATATTATTGAAGCCTGTTATAATTTTTAGGTATGGCGATGTCTGCAGGGCTGACGGTCGTCTACAGCATGATGGACAACTTGGGTCCCTGGTGGTACACAGTGACTGCTATTCCTTACTCCCTTACCGGGGGTTTTACCATATTTTTTACTGGCGCATTTTGTTATTTGACTGACATCACCTCGACCGAGAATAGATCTATTAGGTAATGTAAATATCACTACGCAGAATTTAACTATGGCAACATTATATTTAATTATGTTTATGTTCCAGGATGACCATACTGGAAGCGTCTGTGGGAGTAGGAAGTGTAGTAGGATCTCTACTAAGCCCTTACGTACTAAGACTTGTCGGAAATGTGTATTTAATACTAATAGCCACGGCATTAAATGTGATGGCATATGTGTTCACCAACGTATGTTTAAGGGAATCTCTGGCTGGGGCCATACAGGTACGGCATTTAGCCTTAGATCTTTTTATTGTTATTTAAGGTTGGTATAACCTACAAACACTTCGCACCCCCTGGCTGGATGCCTTAATCCATTAAGGCATCCACAGGATAGCCTGCACCCAAATTGCGTAGCACACTATCAATCTCAATCTGAATTATTTGAAGGATATTGCTAATCCATTGCATGTTGGAAAAATTTGTCTTATCAACAACGTAAATAACGCAATGAATGTGGTTGAACTGTCAAAATGAAAGCCATTGCTACTGATAGTGTGTTATGCAATTACCCCGCAGGTTAAGCAGTCGATGACCACATACTTATACGTACCTGCACGACGCTATTAAAAAAAAATACATGTGATACCTACTTAAATGAATTTGAATATATTTGGAAACAGCAAAAATGTCAAAGGTGACCTAAGTTGTTATTGTTTCTTACTTTTTGCCTTACAAGTAGTGCTAAAATAAAAACTACATGCGACGTCTAAAGGAACAAATAAATGTCAAGGAACAAATAAATGTCAAGGAACAAATAAATGTCATCATTGTTAACGAGTTTGCCTTTTCGGGGTGAAAATAAATTTTAACAAACCTACTACTAACAGTACAGATAAGGTTTTGGCCCAGCAGAGACTATTAACCCCATTTTCAGATGTTTACGGAGGATCCCTAATATAATCCCTATGGTCCTAATGAGCCACATTTTATTGACCATACTTTCGGCTGCACAGCACATGATAGACCCCACTTATAACCCCCGGATTAATAAATACTTAACTGTTGAGTAATTGTTAAATCAATATTTCAGTTTTAAACACAGTTTTATTTCAGTTTGATTCATAATCAGGCGATGCCTCATTTGCTATCAGCTGTTTTTATCTAAGTATCTTGTTTAACCTAGATAAGAATCTAAATTGACGACAAGAATATTTTGTTATTTGTACGTAGGTATTGTATTTAAAAAGTAACTGTTATACGCTATCGGGACTTATAATTTTATTATAAACTAGCTTCTGCCCGCGGCTTCGCCCGCGTGGATGTCGGAAATTATCCCACGGGAACGTGCTAACAGGATAAAATGTACTTATGTACTTCCCCAGGATGCCATCTATCTCTATGCCAAATCAGAAGTTCAGTGGTTTAGGCGTGAAATTGATAACATACAGTTTCAAGTTCAAATCCTCCCCTTAAAAACTGAATTACTCCTTTTTGTCCCATCAGTGGTAAATTTTCGACAACTTTACATACTTATTATTAACAGCTGTGCATTGCGGGTGACGTAACCTACGACAAACTTATTATTTGCGGTTGGAACAGTAATCGGGTCTAGGGATCGAACCGCAAAATTAAGTTTGTTTTTTATTGTATATACTTTTCCGGCATAAAAAGTACCCAGTGTGGTGCCCAGGATATTAAAGAATACTTATACCAAGTTTCATCGTAATCGCACCGGTAGTTTTTGCGTGATGCCTGAACAAACAGACAGACAGACAGACAGACCGACAGACAGACAGACAGACAAAAATTTTTTAAATCACATTTTTGGGTTCGGTGTCGGTCTAGTAACACCCCCTGCCATTTATTTTTTTGATATTTTCAATGTACAGAATTTTCACTTCTACAGATTTATTATAAGTTTAGATTAGATTAGATATGAGGATTAAATCAATAATCCTCTGCAATTTCTGTCTCTATTTCATAGCAAGTAGGGCCACAAGCATTTCAATTAGTGTCCGATCGAAATACGATTTTCAGTCGAAACCGAAACTAATGAAGTTAAGAAAAAGTTACTTAATTAAGTGACATTATTTTCCCGAGACCCGTCGTGTTTCATAGATTGTTACAAATAATTTTATTAAGGGCTGACTTTGCAATCATCAGATTTCTTTTACTCAAAGAAAAAAAAACTTGCCCGAGGGGCAATTCTCGTAATTTTAAGAACGTTCACAGTGTGATCTCAGTCTCAATTTGTCAAAAAATACTTCTAATTTCCCTACATTTTGACAAGTTTTTGACATTTGTTTGTCGCCGAGATGAGACTGCGACTAGATTTTGAACGTTTTAAATTACGAGAATTGGCCTTCTGATATTGTGTGAAAAACTTCAAGTTGGATAGTTTTTCACATAAAATTATGACGATTGAAAAATGAGCCCTAACTTACAATAAGTGCCATAACAGATATGCTACTGTTAGCTTTTGCGATTAGCGATATAGTAATTTTGCAAATGCTCGATTCAATTCTTAACCCCGCTAAAGTTTAGCTTTAGCAATTAGTCCCTTGAGCTTGTATCAATCTTCCAGAAAGTTAATAAATCCCTACTCCCTGATACTAAAACCAGCATGAATGCTAAGAAACTAATGAACTTCTATTATTTTTTTGGGTTTTGTACAAAAAAAAAAAAGGATGTAAACGGGACCCCATTACTAAGGGCCAGTTTTTTGATCCGTCCTCAACCAATTGTTAAAAACAGTAACTAATGGTTAAATTTTTGCAAAATGGGTTTTTTGATCAATAGTTAGTTTATCTAATGGTCACTAATGGTTATTTTTTTAACTAATAGTTAATTATTTCACCATAAACAATGATATTATATCATTAGAAAACAAAAAATTGATCAAAAAACACATTTTGAAAAAATTCAGCCATTATTTATTATTTTCAATAATTGCTTGAGCTAACTACGGATCAAAAAACCGGCCCAAAGTCTACAAATCCAACAGCTCACGCCATACGCCAGTTTCGGTTGGGCCGAAGATTGGCCATTTTTTGGGCGAAACCGAAGCTGCGTCCGAAACATGTTTTTTTTGGCTAAAACTGACCGAAACCGTACCTTCGGTCGGACACTCATTTTAATGATGAACCAAATGGCATTTACGGCAATTGGATGCGCTACGGCTATATATACTTACTATAATATATACGGATGACCACTAACCGGCGATACAAAAAGTCCCCATCAAATTATCTGACTATGTATTTGTCAGCCTTTCCAGGGTTCTTCCCGCTTAGCCCCCACAAAAGATTTGCGATTTCAGAGTGTTCTATTAAATTTTGAGTAGGTATGTACTACCTAAATATTTATGGTATAAACTTTGTTCCAGGGTGGTTTCACAACAGTATTAGACTTCTTATTAGTCAAAGAGATGATGCGAGAATGTTTCAAACAACGACCGAACAATGGGCGAGCACAAGTACTTCTCTTAACAGTAGCCAACAGTCTGTCGATATTCATACTCTATGGAATCACACAGTTGGAGTACTTGTTTACAAGACGACAGCTCCACTGGGCTATGAAGGAATTCACGCAATTTTCAGCCCTAAGCACAACCGTATCCTTCGTCGGTTCGTTTATAGGCGTCGTGGTTCTAAACAAAATACTCAGAATAAGTGACTTGTTCATTTCGAATTTAGCATTTATGACAAATATCATAGATTACTTTATCAGAACCTTTGCTACACAATCATGGCAAATGTATTTGGGTAAGTTGTTATTTGTTAATACAAGTAGATAAGTGACGTACGAAATGTGGGTGTACTGTAGGTGCACCTCTGCCTAATCCTTATGGGAATACAGGCGTGATATTATTATGTAAGTGAGTATATGTACAGACGCCAGCAGGTCAAGCTACCCGAATCTGTCAAATTTTCCCAATCAACCTTGAACCTTAATGCTTTAGCGATAAAGTTGAAAAGCTTGATGTGCTGGCGTCTGTACTTACGAGTATATAATATTGGTATTAATAAATTCCAATTGTAAATAATAATTGCAAATGTTTCTAATGCTAATTTATTATTCGCTCTTGCTGTTAGTTCATACCTACAATAAATACCTATTTATAAAGCGAGATAGGATTGTTTTATGTGGCTGTAGGTATCGCCTAACTGCGGTTGCCATAAAGTCAACATATACCTAATTATCATTGCATTTTATTATTGTGTCATTCGCGATATGATAGCGACTAAAAAAAAATTGTAAACTCAAACTATTTATTTAAATTAAACCATTTACAGGCACTTTTGAATTAACAAAATTAAATAGTCGGTTAGTTAGTCAGAAAGTTGAAGCTAGTTGCCCATTCCAAAACGTAGATCTCTTTGAAGAAGAACGGGCAAGACACTCCAAGGACACTCTTTTAAATCAAGATATTATTATAAAATCCTGGGTACATTATTCTTATTGCTTCTATATGTGAGAACAGTCATCATCTGCCTAGCCTTTTCCCAACTATGTTGGGGTCGGCTTCCACCGGATGCAGCTAAATACCAGTATTTTACATGGTGCGACTGCCTATCTGACCTCCACAACTCAGTTACTGGGTAATACGATACCCCTTGGTAAGACTGGTTGTCAAAATTTCGGGCTATATGTGAGAACAATGTAAAAAAAAACAAATAACGAAGCAAATTAAAATATAAAATTAAAAATAAGCCCTGGCAGTTAAGAGATGACCAGTCTTAACCGACGCGACGGCGCGTTCACGAACATGACGCGTGGATCAGCACCATCCAGCTCAACCATTTTGTAGGGAACCGAATGATCTAACACACGCGCCACCACCAGTGAGACATTTATGTGAGCATGACATATTCTCAACTGCCATGCTCTTTCAAGCCAACATCAAAATATCATAATAAACGGATCCATGGTTCTTACATTTCAACCTACAATAAATACCTACATATTTTTTTTTTCTTATTTGGTTGGGAAATCATCCAATGACCTCTCCCGCTCTGGACTGAGCGGAAGGGCATGTCAGACTTTTACTGACTAAGACCCACCCAAGCCGGGCAAACCTCCACCGTGTCCTCCGGGCGATCCGCACAGTGGTGACACCCTGGCGTTTCCTCCCGCCTTATCCTGAACAAGAACCTCCCGAAACAACCGTGTCCAGTGAAGACCTGCGTCAGGCGGCAGGTGAGGGCGCCGTGGCGCCTCTCTAGCCACTCCTCAAAGACAATCGCACTCTCCATGCCTCTATGAGATCCCGCCGGAGCTCTGTCCGCTGTACCGTGATTTCTCGCGGCAGCGGAGTCATGCCCCGGCATGCCTCCTCTCGCCACTCCCATATGTGGGCGAGGACTTTGGCCTCGAGGCCGGGGCTGCCTTGAGGCGGCAATCCGGCAAGGAGGCTCGCTGCCTCAGCGGAGACCGTGCGGTATCCTCGGATCAGCCGGACAGCCATGACCCTTTGGGACGCGTTCAACCGGCGGGCTGGTCGCCGCCTCAGGGAACGCGCCCATACCGGTGCCCCGTAAAGGGCTATTGACCACACGACCCCCGCATAGAGCCTCCGGCAGGAGGCGTTTGGTCACCCTAGATTGGGCAGGAGCCGCCTCAAGGCAGCCCCGGCCCGCTCCAGTCTGGGAGCCAAACGTCGGAAGTGCTTCACGAAGTTCCACCGGCTGTCGAGGACGAGTCCCAGGTACTTCATCGTCAGCTCGACGCCGATGTGAACCCCTCCCGCCGTTATTTGTGAACCCGACGGTGGCGCGTCCCGAGGACCATGAAAACACATGGCCTCAGACTTGTGCAATGCCACCTCGAGTCCCAATTGCCGGATCCTCTCGACGATTGTCGCAACCTCGCGTGTCGCTGCTTCGGCCGCCGCGTGGTGCGGCCTCCCCTGCGCCAGGACCAGCGTGTCGTAGCAAATCACGCTGACGCCGCTAGGGAGATCGGCGCGCAGCACCCAGTCGTATCCGATATTCCACAGATGCGGCCCCAGGACCGATCCCTGTGGGACACCGCACGACATCTCTCGCCGGTTCCACTCTCCCTGGTGACCGGGGTAGATGACGGCCCTGTCCGTCAGATAGGCCTCGACAGTGCGACAGATGTAGGTCGGCATCCGGTGATACCGGAGTGCCTCCCTGACGCAGCTCCAGGGCAGGGTATTGAAGGCATTGGCGATGTCTAGAGACACCGCCAAGACACCCCCACCCAGGGCCACAGCATCCCCCGTCGCCGTCGTGAGGGCTCGCACGCGCATGATGGCGTCCACCGTAGAGCGCCCCCTGCGGAAACCATACTGGCTTTCCGCCAAATCCGGCCCCACCCGCACCAGCTGCCCGACAAGGCGGTCTGCAATGACTCTTTCAAAGAGCTTGCCCACCGAACCGAGACACAGAATGAGTTTATGGAAAAATAACTTTAATTCCTACACGATAAAGTTCAGTACACGCTGCAACTTCAAACATTTTGATAACTTTTTCAATAGTGCTAGTCACTCTGAAATCAACTTAATTACCATTAAAATAAAGTTGATATTTGTTTAACTTGAAACATAAATTTGAATAGACCTTACTTTGTTGTCAAGTGAATGAAAGTTGATTGAATCTGTTGCATGATTATTACCTACCATTTTATCTTTGGAAATCTGTCTTGTGTAATTTTTATAGCATTACATTTTACATTTCAGGTGCTTCCGTAGGGTCGCTGAAAGGGCTGTCTGCGCCTTTAATCCGATCGTTTTTGACCAAAATTCTGCCTGTGGTGGATATAGCCAAGGTTTTTGCATTGATGTCTGCGATTGAAGGCTTGTGTCCGTTGGTTGCACCTTTAATATACAACTCGATCTATCAGGTTACCGTAGCAGTATTCCCAGGATCCATTTATATACTTAGCAGTGCAGTTACTGTAATCTGCGTCATATGCTTATCGTAAGTATATCAAAATTTATTTTATTGGTCACCCAATTAAGTTTGTAATAATGTAGCGTGAATGTGCCTCCCCGTTGAGCCCAACTTTTCTAGTCTAGCAAACTTTACGAGTGATTAAACATGATCCCATATATTTGTACTGCACCCTAATTGCGTAACGCACAATCATTCGGAATCAGAATCATTTTGAAGCAAATTGCTAATCCATTGCTTCATAAGTTCGAAAAATTTGTCTGCCCAACACGTAAATAACGCAATGAATGTTGTTGAACTGTCAAAATGAAACCGATTCAGATTGATCGTGTGTTACGCAATTAGGGTGCTGGTAGTGTTGCTAGAGACAAATCAGCTGGGTTATTGCATAACACAATAACAGTAAGAATGGCTTTTATTCTGACAGTTCAACAACATTCATTGGGTTATTTACGTTGTTGAGCAGACTTTTTCGAATATATGAAGTAATGGATTAGCAATATCCTTCAAAATGATTCAGATTGTGATTATTCTGGACTATAGAATCAACAGTATGATTCCAAAGGACATTATTGTTCTTTAGAATCATTTCGTCGATTTTAAAGTTGAGAAATCTACATCTCAATAGAACATCTGGTATAAGATTTAAAAGTGTAATCGAGACCAGATTTCTGTCCTTTAACAGAAATCCTACAATACCTGTTGTGTGTCCTTTGTATTGCAACATTCTTTGTATAAAAATAAACATCCATGAGTCCGGTGTTTGCGTCGCAACCTCGCAACTTGTAAATGCAGTCTTGGGTCGTTTATTGTATTAAACTGGATACTTAGGTATATTGGTATAATTTATATTATTTTTATCATCTACTACGAATGCGCGGGGACGTACCATAAGAGTAAAAAGTATCTTATGTCCTAACCCAGGCCATGGTCTTCCGTGTGCCAAATCTCATCCAAATCGGTAGATAGACAGATAGAGAGAGACGGTTAGTTTATTTAAGCGCAAGCCACACCGCCAGCTGGCGGGCGGGCGGGCGAGCCGAGCGAGGCATCGTTTCACCTCTTTTCATACTTGGGTTCACACCGCGAACTACAGAGATAAGCTACCGAAGTATGAAAAAAGGTGATACGATGCTCGCTCGGCTCGCCCGCCCGCCCGCCAGCTGGCGGTGTGGCCTGCGCTTAAGTATGGATGGATATGATAGGTATGGATAAATCGAAAATGCATGGAAACTAGAAGTTCGAGATAATTTATGATCTACTCTGCGTTTGCGATTTATTTGATAAACTTGTAAATAAACACGACTTATTGGAAAAATAACTTTAATACCCACACAATAAACTTCAGTTTATGCTACAACTTCAAACATAACTTTTTCAATAATACTAGTCACTCTGAAATCAACTTAATTTTCTCTACAATAAAGTTGATATTTATTTAACTTGAAATTACAACAATTGGAAACATGAATTTAAATAGACCTTATACATATTTTTTTTTTTTTCAGACTCGTTCAATATTACAGATGGAACGTAGCATCACAATACGAGCCTTTGGCCGCAGCTTAGTACATTTTACGTCGTTCTGAATTAGCTGTCTTATTGTATATTAATAATGCTCGGTAAAACGATATCGTTACGGTTGGACTTGGGTCCTGAAGTGATGTCTAGTAATATGGCTGCGCCGGACTATATAGTTCCGACTTTAGTACCTACCTACTAGTATGAGAAGACTGAATAAAGTCAAAGTCAACTTTACTTAACTTCTAGTGTAGTATAATGTGATAGTGGTAATGTGATATGTAATTTTAAGATTTCTTACAAACAGTACGTAATATTCATAAGTATCAGATTTTTGTATTTCTATAAAACAGAACATAAGGATATAATTATTTTATCGATATATTTTGTTAAGGGTGTCGGGTAGGTACATTGACGCGCAACCTATCATGAATAAGTACATGGTTCCAGATACCAGCGTTGACTTTTTTAGTTGTTTATTTAAAAAAAAACCCGTTGTTTCTTACAAAAGTGCAATCCTAAATGGACCTACACGTTCAAAATGACCTAGCATGCTGTTTTTTAATAATTGACGAAGAATTTCAACGTTGGCGGGTCTAGAATTATGCAGGTACCCACTGAATTCATGGTAAGTTTGTGCGTTGATGTCCCTGACACCATGTATACCAGTGTCCTAAGTATGTAAAAGATGAATAACATTCTTTTTCTGAATTGAGAATTTAGAGTTGTCAAATTCATCTCAATTAAAACGTTTTATTCCCGGTCGACCCCACTGGGTACGAATAGGAAAAAAAAAGTTTCGTTCCTCCCCAGTGGTGACGATTATTTCCCACTCGTTCCGCTATAGACCGAATCAAAATGCAGTAATTAATGGGGATTTCAATAAGAGATTTCACGGATTGTTAAAATGTTTTAATTATGACTTTCTGACCAAGAGTGAACAATTTTTTAAATTAAAAATAATCACAGGTAATCAACGATAAAATATTTGAATCGCCATTTAGGTAGTATTGCTCTTAAAACCTCTATAATTGAAATCCCCATACTGCATTTTAACTCTCGGTCTATAGCGGAACGAGTGGGAAATAAAAAGTTCCAATCGTCACCAATGGGGAGGAACGAAACTTTTTTTCCCCATTCGTACCGTGGGGACGACCGGGAATAAACCGTAGAGCCTAAATAGCTGTTCAATCTAAAATTACCACAGAGCTCGCAGACATTTCGTTCGCTGCTCAGTTTTCATTCAAACTAATGCAAGTTTTATTTAGTAGCGACTAGTCGCTATCGGTGGGGTTCAGTGCTCTGTGGAATTTACGTATGAGTAAAATGTGTATGCTAAAGTTTGTGTGATGTGATCACATTAGATGTAAAGAGGAAAATTAAACCAGTGCCTTCTTATTGAATCTGTTTTATTATTAATGTCTTACATCTAATGAGAAGTACTCCCCTTGTACACAACATATGTGATAATCTAAACAGGGCAGAAAGTACTGGGTACGAAAAATTGTCAGACATTGAATTTCGTACATTGACTTGCTGGCTAATACAATTGTTTTGTTTGAAATGAAATGTTTTATTTTATGGCATTGGATGTATGATATTCTACTTATTATAATAATCATCACAGATTATAAATTTACCTTTCTAAGTAATAAGTTCGGTCTTTGTACAGAAAATAAAGTTTTTTAAGGCTAATTGCTCGCCTAAACACTTACAGTGTATTAAACAATGATTTTAAATGAAGTATTTTTTTATACCTTTTGTACATATAAATATAAGAGATTCAAGAATAATTGTACACTATTTCTTCAGCTATGTCCAATTGCAATTTAAAACTTTTTTTGAAGTCATGAATCTCGAAATAATATAAAGTATATAAACTGGAAGTTGTCTTATACAATATTAAGATAAGATATAACTACGAAATTGTAATCAATTTACTTTAAAATTTAAAGTGAGCAACTTTACAAATAACATCACAGATTTGCCAGTTACAGGGGTAAATTTTGTTCATATATTTCGACTTGGTAGCTACCTAAACTAGGTATGGAAGTAGTACACAAACAAAAACATTAAACAACTATTAAAAATCTAAACAAATAGTAATGAAAACAAACTTAAGTAATAAAAGAATAAAATGAAGAATCATAACGTAAGTACCACAAAATGATGAATGTATCTGTGAATAGCAATGGAACTTATGCAAAATGTTACAAATAATCAAGAGTAACTTAACCCTTTATTTATCACGACGACAAATACAGAGTTACGATAATGAACCTTAGTAACTTAAAATTAATCATACACTTAAAATACCTGTCAAATAGTTTACAGTCTTATAATGATGAGGCTTGCTAAACTAAGAAGTGTTAGTATTTCTTGCACTGGGAACAAATTCGTTGAACCATGCGTGAGTCATAATGGAGTTGTCGCATAAGCACCACTTCTATATACATGCACCACCGTTGCACAAAAAAAAAACCAAATAATCTTTCACTGAGGTTTACTCGCGAATTGGCGAGGGTAATTTCAAGAAGTCTCTTAACTCTACCATTCTTCTTCAGGCTCCAGACCTTGATCCACTGCGGCTGAAGCATTGTTGAAGTCCTGGCGAGTAAAAGTCATGTTGTTATCATTGCAATTGAGACAAAAAATGTGGTTTATAAAGTCTTAGAACACTACCGAATGTTCCCGATCAGTCCGCACCTTATCGTCCACACTGTTGATCGAAAAAAAAAAAAACTTTTTTTTCCCGGTTGACAACAGTGTTAACGACAGGGGAATAGTGATCGGGAATAATCGAAAAGCATTCCCGTTCGTCAACACTGTGGACGAACAGATTTTTTTTCCCAATCGTCAACAGTGTGGACGACAAGGTATGACTGATAGGGAATATTCGAACACTACTAGCTACATTCCTAATCAATTTTAATTTTCTTTCGACCACTTACATATTCATCTCTCTTTTGTTTGCGTGAACAATAAGGGAAGAATTTAAGTAACCAACAGGTACAACTAACATAGGTAATTGTTTGTTTTCAATAAACATTAGTTCAAAACGTAATGTGGAATTAAAAGTGAGCCTGAAACATTACTTACTCTTATATCACTGCCGCCGTATTTGTTGCCCTTATATGAGGCAGTACCACCTCCTTGCAAGAAGTCGGGAACAGTTTGATCTGCCTGTTTTAGGATCTTCGCCAAATCAGCCACAAGTCCTATGTCCTGCACAATAACATAACGTAAGTACTTACAGAGGTACCTTGTATGGATAGACTAAATCGATTAGCGGAAGAAACATTGTAATAGCAAACAAACCTCGGTTTTTAGAATTAAGAAATCTTTGAGATAGCACGATTCTTGCGGGTTCTGGATACGGCAGAGGCCTAACCAAAACCGAAGATAATTAAACCTTGATTAATATGATGTTTTCGTGACCATGCAGAGTTTTTTAAACAAAAAATGAACATAGGTTGTTCTTTTTTGTTTTTGATTTCATTGCACAACCCTATTCATCGTAGGTATTTATTTTTCGATTTATGAGCTGGGAGCTGGGCGCTGGGGGCACGGCATAACATACATACATAATAAGCCTATAATGTTCCCACCACAATCCTAGTAGTAATAGTAGGCATCCTCTAGGTGAGAGGGAGTGGGCCATAATACACCACGCAGGCCCAGTGCAGGTTGGTAGATGTCACATGTCTTCGAATTGACACGGTAATTGATATAGAACCAAGTGGTCAATAGGTTAGACATAGTGACAGACTTTGAAAAACATTATGTAATATTAAAATTAATTTCACTACCTCTGAAATAATAAAAGAAACTGTTGGACTTACTTGATCGGCATCAAAGAAAGATACGGCCTTTCCTCTGTTGCCCACGCGACCGGTCCTGCCGATCCTGTGCACGTACTCGTCTATACTCTTTGGCAGATCGTAGTTGACAACAATGTCGACGTTCTTTATATCTGTTTTACAAAATAATAACATGTATTTTTGAGATGGGGCAGTAAAGGCTTCGTCATATCCACAATACTTATGAAAAGAAAATTATAGTCAAGCACATCAATCTTGAAGTTTAGTCCTATACCCCTTTATTCATAACCATTGCTTAAACTTAACTGGTGATTAGAGACTGTTTAACCATACATTTTTGACATTTCACGTCACTTAACTAATCATCGTTTATAAATAAACCTCATTAACATTTAGCTCGATTTTTTCTCCCGTAAGATTTGGATTGATCATGGACAAAATGAAAATGTTTTGAGTTACTACAATTTACCGTTTCTTTAAAATTGATTACCGGTAACAAATGTTGACATTGTTTAGATCTCAATACTTTTTAAAGCCAACCAAATTGAGAATGTTGTCTTTTTTTACCATTTTAATGCGATTGGTGGGATTAAAAGTTTTAAATTACCTAGTCCTCTGGCGGCTACAGCGGTGGCCACAAGTATGCAATGCCGACCACTCTTGAAGTTGTCGAGGGCTTCCTCACGTTCGCGCTGCATGCGGTCGCCGTGAATCGATGACGTCATCATCTGTTGCTCTGATAACATGGCCGCGATGAAGTCAGCGTTGCGCTTCGTCTCCACAAATACCAACACGCGCTTACCATCTGAAATTGTTAAGATTACGACTCTTATAGCATTGCTATTGCATGGTAGTTTAACTATCAAACATTTGATGAATTGATTTTCACAATCAGCCTATAATGTTCCCACAGTTGGGACAAAGTCCTCCTGTCTGTAAGAGGGAGTCGGCCATAATCTACCACGCGGGCCCAGTGCGGGTTGGTGGATGTCACATGCCTTCGAATTTTTCGGTCTCGGACGTGTCGGTTTCCTCACGATGTTTTTCTTTCACCGTTTTGAGAGCAGTGGTGAAGAAATAATTTACACAATGTAAAGTCGCGGCCGTTACCCTTCCTCTCGTTCGTTTGTGTCTCGTTCGTATCGTTTACTATACCATACTGTTGTGAAAAACGCGTAACTCACCATTCTCTTCGATTAATTTCTTCAGTGTTGTTTGCTTTTCATATTTGGTAACTTGGTGGAATATTTGTTCTACGTCTGCGCTCGCGCCTCCCACTATACCGACGGCGACAAACAAGTAGTTGTTCAGGAACCTGCCCGCTAGATGTTGGATGTCTTCAGGGAACGTCGCCGAAAACATGAGTGTTTGACGTTCTTTCTGCAGAAGAGAAAAAAATATTCGTCATTAGTAATTTGAAATCACGTCCAGATTCGTGTCAAAAACGTATGATACAATAGGAAACTTGCAGCTACTGCAAGCATTTACATAATGTGTAATTTTTATGACTGTAGGTATAATGTAGCAATCCAAGCAAACCCAAGCATCAAAAAGAGCCACAATATTTTTATTTTATTTACTAGATTGTTTTGTTGTTATTTAACAATCCCGATAACGCCCGCGTCGCGACATAATTATCTATATGTGTCAGTCCAAGCGAAAAGGGTCCAGTGCGCGGCATTTAGTTTCCGAGATATAAGAGGTTTTGTAAAGTTGGGTATAAAAATTGCATTTCGCGATTTTAATTGGTTATAAATAAATGCTCAATTATCTACAATTTCATATAGTAAATGACTATATACGATGTTTCTAAGTACCAGAAACTTTATGAAAAAAGTTTACTAAAAAGGTACCAGTGGGTGGCATGTCGATATTCTGGGAATAAAATACGTTTCAATACCCCGTACTGATCACTTCTAATAATTTAATTATATTTTAAGATTAAAATGTTGAAACTACGTGTAAAAGGTCCCTTAAAGCGGGGAACTCCCTGCTACTATGCAACTACTAAGGGGATTTACTTTGCTTCACTTCGACATAGCGGGGATTTCCCTGATCGTTTTTTGCTACCTACGTGTCCTATAAATAGATCTGCCTGTGATGCAATAATTTATTTGTCATTTGACACCGGAAAGGAAACAATATCCGACAGTCTTTGTGTAAATATAGCAGTTTTTATTATCTTAGCTGTTTTAAATTGAGTGAGTGAAAAGTGCGCATAAAAATGAATAAAGGTAAGTCTTTACGTTGTCTATTATATCTACTAATACTATGTTTGTTGTTACGTGTTGTGTTATGTATCGAATAAGCTCCAAAAGTACTGAACCGATTTTGAAAATTCTTTCTCCAATACAAAGCTGCATTATTCAGTCATAGGCTATAATATTATTAACGTTATTACGCTTAGCGGGGCCGAGGTCGAAAAGCTAGTTCTATAAACCGGGGTATCGGAATGTTACGGAGTTCTTGTGTGTATCTACAGCTGTTACCTACTTTTCATATTTAGACCTCGACAGGGGCGAAGCCTCCTACAGACAGCAGTCGTCTTTAAATTCGATTTTTTATGGATTTTAGAGATTTAGAGATTTATGGATTAAGCGTAGATTACGTTACGTTCCTACTTATTTATTACATTTTAAAAGAGAGCAGCTTTAATCATAATAATTCGGCTGCATCCACATAGACTGAAAACTGACCGCGACAAAGTTGATAGGCTAATGAATCTCAATTAGTCATAATTTCATCCCATTTATACTAAATTCAAATTTGTTTTTAGGTAACATAATTATTGAAGATTCAACCGAAGGTTCCAGCTCTAGTGATGAATCTAAGCATTCTGATGGACCTGTACCACTTTCTATGGAGGTGGAAGTAAACACACTACCTGTTTTGGCCTCGACCGCAACAACGCCGGATTTACCAACAGAAGAAGAAACCGTTGCACCTTATTCAGGTACTTACAACTTAGAAAATAATTTCACAGAGTCGACATCTGAGATGGATGAAACGGATCAGTATTATGAAAAAAGCACTAATACAGAAGCAATCAGTGAAGATGAAATACATGAGTGTTATGATTTTGCTAAAATAGTTAGCCGAGCCTTGTGTAAAATCAAAAAAGATCGACGTGATCATTGTATGCATGCAATAGTACATATTCTTTATGACTACAGCAAGGACTCTAATACCAATTAAGAAGTTGTGTTAGGTACCTATGTCATAGACATAGTATGAAAAAATGACCTGTGTAGTATGTATATTTCAACTATTTGTTTTCAGAGTTTAGCTATTCAGCGTCTGTAGAACATGAAGACTATGAAAATTTTAATTTAGAGTTCAAAAGTCAACGGGGTACAGAATTATCGTGTGACATCGAATTTAGTGCTTGTGAGCCGCTCGAAGAGCGGCAAATTGGTAATATTTTACTAGATGATGATCCTTTAATTCTAGACGATGTAACTCAGGCCTCATTCTTAGATACTGGCTGTGGATGTAATAATAATTGTGTGTCCAAATTTCAAAAAGATGTAATATTAAGTAGTAGGTTAGATTGTATCGAATTAAATTCACGTTGTAATGAAGGAGTCAATCATCATCACTTGGTCTTGAAAGGAGCTTTAAATGCTCTCTTACGTACAAGTGAAAATACATTACATTCAAAAAACAGAAACTTGCAACGAAAAGAATACACGGTAAAGTATTTCTTTCGAGGTGTTTCAGTATGCAAGATTTTTTTCCAATATGTATATGCCACTGGTTTGAAAAGGTTAAAAAATGTAAAAAAGAACTTTCTGGACAGCGGTGTTGCTCCAAAGGTCCACGGGTCACGTAAACGACCTTACAATTGTATTAATTTGCAAACTAGATCAGACGCAATCACTTTTATAAGACAGTTTGCTAATGAAAACGGTTTAGTATTGCCGGGCCGATTACCAGGCCACCAATTTAAATCTGATTTAATAATTTTACCTTGTAGTATGTCTAAAGCGTATGTGTACAACAAATATTTGGAAACTATAGCTTTACTCGATAAAACTCCTATTAGTAGAAGTAGTTGGTATGATCTTTGGGAAGATTTTTGTCCATATGTCGTTATACAGAAACCGAAAACAGATCTATGTGCAACTTGTCAGAAAAACGTGACCACGTTGGGACGAATGGGTGGTTTAGATGAAAAGGAAAAAATACAGCTTGTAGAAAAGTCGAGGCAGCACCTTGATTTAGTGCAAAATGAACGAAAATATTATAACAATGTAATCAAAGTTGCGACTGATTCAATAACGGACTCTACTCTTATTCTTGGACCTCATGAACCATGTTCTTATGATGGCGTCATGCATTACTCTTTTGATTTTGCCCAACAGGTGCATTTGCCGCACAGTTCACAACAAATTGGGCCACTGTATTTCTTGACAGGATTTAAAGTCAGTTTATTTGGTGTTGCTGCAGAGCCTTTGAGAAAGTTCGTTTTGTACGTAATTCCTGAACCCTGTGCTACTGGGAAAGGAGCTAATGTAATAATTTCAATGCTACATCATTTTTTCGAAAATTTTGGTATAGGCGAAAAAGATGTTGTTTGTCATGCAGATAATTGTGCTGGACAAAATAAAAATAACTATGTCATGCAATATGCAACATGGCGAGTTTTAACAGGCAGACACCGAAGTTTCCGTATATCTTTCCTTCCCGTGGGTCATACGAAGTTTGCACCCGACATGTATTTCGGTCTATTCAAAAAAAGTTTTAGAAAATGGGAATGCAATAACTTAAAGGATATTCTTGCAGCTGCTGTTCAAGCTTGTCCGAAAACAAAATCTATAGTAGCTGTTCTAACTGGTGATGAGAAAGGAGAAACTTTTGTGAAAACTTACGACTGGGCCAATTTTTTTCAACCTGATTGTGTAACTATTAACCAACTTCTGCATTTTAGTCATTTTGAAACAAATGAAGATAATAGAGGGCACATGTTATGTTACAAAAAATATACTGACAGTCAACCAACTGTATCAAAGGTTTTGAACCCGAATAAAGTATACGGTTTTCCTTTAGAAAAATCCCCTGCAGGCATGACGTACGAAAGAAAATCGTATCTTTATAATAAGATTCGTGAATTTGTACGTGAAGAATCTAAAGACATTTTATGCCCGAAACCCATTCCAAATGTTGATGTTGACCACAACTCTGTCCCAACAACATCTGTCGAGTACTCTTTTCAGAAACCATCAATTGAAAAGAGTATTCGACAAAAACCAACATGTTCGTACTGCAAACAGGTTGGTCATAGGAATCAGGTGCGAGGAGGAATTTATTTTTGTCCAAAACGTAAGTTGGAGTCCCAAATAGAATAAGTTTTATTTTTATGTTTGTATTGGCTTTTTTCAAATATTATTGCAACAGAATAATGATTATTTTAGCCACTGGTACCTTTTATGACATTACATAAAAGGTACCAGTGGCTAAAATAATCATTATTCTGTTGCAGTAATGTTTGAAAAAAGCCTGTCTTGTTATTTTGTTAGTTCCTAAATAGAGTAAGAATACTTAATTTTAGTTTTTTATTGTTAATTACTATCGCAATAACTAACTTTTTATTAAATATCGGCAAGTGGACCTTTTTTACTAGACTGTGTATCCTTCTTTTATTTTGATAATAATTGTTTTAGTTTTGATGTCAAAAGTATAATTATAAGTTGATTCTATGGAAAACATATCAATCTACAATAATGAATAAAAATCTACGTAACAAGCAAGTAAAAGTGTGTTTTTTTTTCACTCAAACTTTCAAAATGCTTTTTCTCAAATCAAGCTTTTTCAGAATTTCAACTTCAAATGTCTGATAAAAAAAAACGTGTGCTACTTTTTGATTATTTTTTCAATCCATACTATCAATTGACTATTCTAGATACCGAATCCAGTCTTAACTCAATACCCCACTACTGGACCCTTTATGCCTGGACTGACACATATTACCGTCATAAGATTGCAATTGAAATGGATTGACTTATTGACGCGTCATGAGTTAGCGTGATATGCGATAAATATAAATAGCATAATACAAAACCACTAACTTCCAAAACAAGCAATACAAAGTGAAAAATAACTACTTTCGGAAGTCGGTGTCTTTGTTTTTTGCCACCAACTTCCGAAATGAAAGTAATTTTTCACTTTTTGTTTGTGGTACCTACCCCACACCAATTCGGAAAATACAGTACTTGCTATGTTAACAACAAGGCAGGAAGATTTATAACATCATCAACATACACCAAGTGGATTAAATACGTATTATTAACCTAACGCAAAAACTACCAAAGCATAGTTAATAAAACATTTATGGGACTAACCTGCGAGCTTCCTCTACCACATGAAAGATGAAATTGATAGCCCAGTAATCACGACAAATTCGGGTTTACCAACACGAAAAGAATAATCCCGCCGAAAGCCTCCTCCTTCTTTGGAAGTCTATTAAAAGTAACACTTACAAGTGGCACCATGGTAGGGTGTTCCATCATCTTCTCGACGCTGGGAATGAATCCCATGTCCAGCATGCGGTCCGCCTCGTCGAGTACCACGAATCGGATGCTGTCGAACGACACGCGGCTGCGGTCCACGAAGTCATGCAGACGACCTGGCGTCGCCACCAGGATGTGACATCCTCTCTATAAAATACAATAGTATCGTCAGATCCAAAGTATTTATTCTACTAACTATAAGTTCCCGTTTGAGAACACACTATGTAAATGGGGTCTACCCTTTATAGCAGAACTTTTTATGTCATAATATTGTTTTGCATAACAGCGGATAGCATAAACTTCATTTCGCAGAAAATCATTTGGCAGACAGTCATTTATCATACATTCAAAATTCATAATTTTGTAAGTCAGAATCATCTTTAGGCATAAATTTCATATCCATAATAATTAAAAAGTAGAACTCATAGAGATCATATCGCAGAAAGTTCACAGTCAGAATCGTCTTTTGGCATACATTTCATACCGATACTCATTAAAAGGCATATCTCAGAAATTTTAGAGTTAGAATCATCTTTTGGCATACATTTCATATCCATAATCATTACAGAAAATTCATTCATTCATTCACCATGCATGCAGCATGCAAACAAGCATACACCATGCATGCAGCATGCAAGCAAGCATGCAAACAAGTATACACCATGCATGCAGCAAGCATGCAAACAAGCATACACCATGCATGCAGCAAGCATGCAGCATGCAAGCAAGCATGCAAACATGCAAACAAACATACACCATGCATGCAGCAAGCATGTAGCATGCAGCATGCAAGCGAGCATGCAAACATGCAAGCAAGCATACAACATGCATGCAGCAAGCATGCAGCATACAAGCAAGCATGCAAGCAAGCATGCAACATGCAGCAGGCATGGTTTCTGTCATGGCTCCGGCGCTGCGGGGCTCCGGCGGTCCCACGCGAGCTTATCGTCGCAGATGGTTTCAAGGCTCACCACCGCAGCTTCGGCTTGCTGGCCGGCTTCGCCGGCCAGCCTCAGCTGCGGCGGCGGGCATTAATACCACCTACTCCTCAGCTCGCGGGCCGCCTCGCCCCTCCGCGCCTACGCGGGCTTAAATTACACTCTAGGGGTAGGGCAGACAAGACTACGTGGAGTCGGTTTTGCAGCGATTCGTTTCTGTCACTAACATTTGCACTATTTAGCACAACATATTATTGACTTTTCACGACAATGTTTTAATTTAAGTTAAAAATGCTATTGTATAGAAATGTCAAAATGCCTAATAAAATTATTCCAAACGAAATTCTGCCATTTTCATAAGTATGCGAAGTGAACGTTATGCTAAACGAAATTATGCCAAATAAAATTCTGCTATCTTAAAACTATGCCTTTGTAAATTCGGACATATAAACATTCGGCCAAACAATAATTATATTAAATCATGTTTATGCCTTAAAAATATTCGTTTAAAGAAGATTATGCCAAGTGTGTTATGCCAAATAAATTTCGGAGCATCAAGATTCTGCCAGATAGAGGGAACCCATGTAAATGACGGCATAGGAATCTCTGATAGGTCCTAGGGAATGCAATCTCGAGATGTCGTGTGCCAAGTCTGATGTCGCGATTAGCCATTCGATCTCGTCCAGCAATCAGGCTAATCTCGATCTCGAAAACGAGCTCTTGCCTCATTGCCGGGTGTAATCTCGTTTTCGAGACAAAGATTTGGCCCATTTTTTCAAATAATGCATTTCTATTTTAATCAAAATTTATGTAACTTAATTATCATGAAAAGTTCACACCCAGGCTTATATTTTCAGTGTTATATTTTCTATAAAAAAAAACATGAACTTCGAAACGAAAAGGTCGCGTTTGTTTAAGTAATAATTATCTGCACTACGCATAGACGCAACAAATCAGAAATATATTTAAAATTATAATTATATTTTACCTACTGCAACTTTACATTATTGCTAAATTACAAATAAGAAAAAATAAAACAGCAGTGCACAAATTGTTCTTAAAGGGATAACAAGCTCAAGAGACTTCAATCTAACCTCTTGTAGGCTGAGCCACTACAAAAGGGGTGCTCATCGCACCATCTAACTTTTAATGCTGAACAATGCAATTTCTGCAAGTGATACAAGAGAGATGGCTTATACATAATAGAATATCAAGCAGTGCGAGAGAGAACTATCAAAATCAAGCAGTAGTGTTATAGTGGAAAACGTTTTACCGCAAACAGCACAACTGTAAAAATAAATACCTACATTGAAAATTAACTATTTACCTACCTTCATGATCAAATAATGGATTTTCCTTAGAAACAATGATGTAATAAATAGGCATACTAGTTATTTTCATTGTATTTTTTAGCAGAATTTATGTAAGATTGTAGGTACTTACAGAAATATTGTCGCCTTGATGGCGAACGGCTGTCCCACCGTAAGCGACGGCAATCTTCAAAACCGAACCATACGAGAACTTTCGTGCTTCATTGAATATTTGCAGCGTCAGTTCACGGGTTGGTGCAACTATTACAACCTGAAAACAAACGATTATGCATGAAAAATATATCCAATCAAAAGTACTGAAATAGTACATGGAAAGTCATTTACTTGTGGTTGAGCACACCCAGTTCCTCCAACAATGAGTTCACGTGTGTCTTGCAGGAGCGTGTTTATGATCGGCAGCAGGAAAGCAGCCTGGAATTAAAACATTTTTTACTATACAAGTGCGAATAGGACTAGCACCCTGAGGGGGGTCACAAAAGGGTTGGTCATAACATGGCCGTATTGTTTTTATTTCATTGTCTTAAGACAATGAAGTGAGATAAGGGTTCCGTTTTTTTCCTTTTGAGATATGGTACCATTAAAACAAGACCAACACTTCAGTAAAACACCAAGATACAGTATTTTATAAGTAACATGATTACAACAGCTATCTAAAACAAGGAAAGATTATTCTTAACAAAAACTGGAGCTAGTTAAAGCTTATCTAATTTATTTACCGTTTTTCCGGATCCAGTCTGTGCGCAGCCCATGAGATCCCGGCCGCCCATGATGATTGGAATGGCGTGTTTCTGAATAGGCGTCGGTTTTTTGTACCCAGCCTTTAATATATTGTCCAGCACATACTTCCGTAGATTAGCAGTCTCGAAGCTATCAATGGCACGCGGCGGATTTTCACCGCTGACCTTTAATATTAAAATAATGAAATGAAGATAGTTGCGTCACATAAAATCATGAATTCAAATCTTAATCTAACTCGTCCAATGCTTCAAATTCCTAACAATCCCTCATACCTATAGATAAGTTTGTTTCTTTTAATCCACGGGCGCGATTTTCCCGCGGCGACTTTTTACGCGCACTGGATTTTCAACGTTCTGCTTAGCGCCAAGAGTTGAAAATCCAACAGTGTTTTTTTTGATGCGCTGGGATACGCTCTCTTGAATTCTCAATGCTCGGCTCAACACCGAGAGTTGAAAATCCAGTGAGCGATAAAATCCCGTCGCGATATATTTACGTCACGTTTACGTTTAATTAATTAATTGTGGTTTAAACACTTTGGCCTTTTGGGAGTGCTAGTCCTGAATCTAGGGAATATTATACAACGGGAAATAAACATTTAAATATCACGATTATTATTACTCCTGACTGGGATGAAAATAAAAGTACCTACATTTTGTTACTAATTTCATTTCTTTTCTTAGGTACTTTTTTTTACAGTTATTCATCTTTTAATGGCAGTTTCGATAGTCGTGTGTACGAGTACGCTAATTACAGTTTTTGCGATGAGAACTTTTTCGATCGTAACCGAGCCGCCGCGCTCGGCCGGTCGGCCGTTCGATCTAAAAACTATGAACTATGACTGCGTGAGTAATGTCGTATTGATAGACGAATGTAGTGATACACAAAGGGAAGACTCATAGGATATAACACACTTGGATATGGAGGTGCCTACATAACTTGAGAAGGGGAAAAAAAAATATAATAAGGTGATGATAACGATACTTCCGGAAGTTGGACTACGGGAAATGGACGGGGGAAGAGAATCGCAAGGAGACAAACTCCAGTCCAGGAGATAAGCAATAACTGTGAAGATGGAACAGTTGAGATATGCGTATACAATAACAAGCCTAGCTAACGCAAATGCGTTAGCTAGCCGTCATCCCCTTCGTGTTAGGTTCCTTTAAACCCTGCAGACAGAAAAAGGGGCCCCGCGAAGCGGGGCTCCGTCGACTACGCCTTATTATTATTGTTATGCTTAATAACTAATATTATAAAGAGGAAAACTTTGTTTGTTTGTTTGTAATGAATAGGCTCAAAAACTACTGAACCGATTTAAAAAACTCTTTCACCATTCGAAAGCTACATTATCCACGAGTAACATAGGGTAAATTTTATTTTGGAAAAAAATAGGGTTCCGTAAGATATTTGGGTTTTTCGGACACAAGGTGTAAAAAATCAACCAGAAAGGATATTTTGTATCTTTATGGGTTATTTTGATTTCCTTTTGAGATACGCAATCACAATCACATGTCACAAATCCGAGATCTACGCGGACGAAGTCGCGGGCAGAAGCTAGTGCTTAATAAAGTTGTGTGTGTTAATGTTAGTTTATAGACAATGAAAGGAAACAAATTATTAATGAACTGAATATTCGATACGATCTTTCGACTAAATCATTATTAGTGTAGTGAAACATTAGTTTAAATAAAATTAGTGCATGTGAAAATTCGGTCAAATGACATTATTTCAAAGAAATAAATATGCTAAATAAAAATCTACCAATTAATTATTCGGTCAAATGAATAATTATACGAAATGAAATGACTTTATTATAACTAAAATTAGCCAGTGATTTTCGACAAAACGTTGTTATACCAAACAAGGGTGAACCTAAATTTTACGATTCTAGTTGTGTTCCAAGACAGTGGCGCAATATTCAAATAATTCCTATTCCTAAACCAGGACAAGTTTCGTGTCTATCGTCTTCTCTTCGACCTATTTCTCTGATGTCATCCCTTTGAAAAAGGTTCCACTCAATTTTGAACAAACGGTTGGAATGGTATCTCGAACGTAGATGCATATTCCCCGATAATACTGTAGGTTTCCGTAAGTCTAAGTCATGTTTAGATAGCCTTTTTACATTGACGACAAAGATTCAACTTGGTTTTAGTTCAAATCTTGTCACAGTTGGCTGTTTTATTGACATCAATAACGCCTACAATAATGTCGATATAACCATATCGACATTATTGTATATTAACTACGAGAATGTTCAATAAACTAACCAGTTTATTGAACATTCTCGTAGTTAATAATAATAACAAAAGTTGGCCGTAAGATGTGTTCATATTTGTGGAGATTCTTGAATGAGAGAATACTTACAATTATAATTAATAATTAGGAGTATTTGAGGTCTACGGTACGAGGGTTGGCACAGAAAGACCCACTTTCCCCTCTTTTATTTAATGTTGCGACTCACAATATTTGTAAAGTTATTACGAACGTTGATATATCTCAATATGCTGACGATTTTGTTATATTTAAATCAGGCCCTAATGTCAATTCAGTTTTCTCAGAGTTACAGTGTGCTTTAAATACTTAGTCGGTTTCAGTGTGTTTAATTCCATTAGTTATTAATCTAGGCTTAGAAATATCTCCTACTAAAATTAAACCGCCGAAAAAACTGAAAAGCAAAACATAATAAACATTTTTCATTTAACCTTAATAACTAAGTTCTTAAACTAATTTAAGTATACCTAAGTAATTTTGAGTCGGCGCCAAAAAATCAATAAACAAAGATCACTTAATTGCCTTAAATTTAAACGGCGCGGCGCCGACTCAAAATTATTTAGGTATACTTAAATTAGTTTATGAACTCAGTTAAAAAAAAAATTTCATTAACTCAATTACTCATGATAAGTTTTTCCGTCTCAAATACAGATTCAGGATAACGAAAGAGTAGATCTTTAGACAAACCAAGCCGTGTCAGATGGTATTTCTGTAAATATCCCTCCTTCCTTTATATACAGATTATTATATAAGATTAATTAAACAGCAAGGTATAGAAATGTGGAGTGAATACTTTAACCGAAGGTCCACAGAAAAGGGAATTCGGTACAAGACCTGACCTCATTGGACTGATGAAAATATGCTTAGCAGAAGGGATTTAGTTATGGCACTAAGACTTCGTTCCGGTCACATCCCATCAAAGAAGTTCAGTTTTCTGATGAAAAAGGGAACAATCACCCAACTGTGAAGAATGTGGAGTAGTCGAAGATGTGCAACATGTTTTGATGGTGTGTGCAAAATGGGGCTTTAGAGATTTAATTTAATAAATAAGTATGATATTGGAGTGTAATGCTATCCTGGCATGTCCTTTATTGGAACAAGCTAGGATACTGTACAAACTGGCATCCTTTGTTTTAAAATAAGTGTTATGAGAGTGTTTAGATTAATCGATTGTGCTGATGTTACTGGGCGACGTTATCGCCCAGCGATAAAGCCCTTGAAATAAAGAAAAAAATCTTTTAATGGTCTAGCAACTTATACTAAGTAACTATTAGCTGACAAAACTAGTTGGGCCACTTTGGTCAAGGTTACAAATGACGCTACTAGACATTCGACCTTGCAGTAAAGATCAATTTTTATTTTGTTTAGAGTAACAAGGAACTTAACAAATCTCAATGTTATGAATCAGAATCAAGATCTGAATAAAGTTAGAGAGAAGTAAACCACTCACTTTAACAGCAATACAGTCAAACTTGTCAAAGTTGATGCCCGAGCTAATGGTGCTGCTGAAGATTTCTTGCTCATCTTCAGTAGGCGCGGGCGGCACGTAGGTGACCGGCGGCTTCTTGGGCTCGCCGTCCTCGCCGAGCTCCACCGGCGGCTCGTCCCCGCACACGCTGCCCCCGCCGCCCCGACCGCCGCCGCGCCCTCCGCGCCCGCGACCGCGTCCACGCTCGCCACGATCCCGCCTATCTTCTCCATCGCCTGACGAAATTAATTGATTATAAATCGCTATAGTATAATCATAATCAGCCTTTAATATGATGACGGGGGACTAGTGTGCAACTGTGCAAGTAATGCACACTAGCTCCCCATCATCTCCTTTGAACACCTTTTACTTTTTAGGAGCAAAAAGCTACGTGATAATGATAACATACATTTAGAAGTTCTATAAATGTTTGTAATCTTTATCAATGTTATCAAATCACAAATTGACACATTTGTTGTACAACTGTCGCAGTAGGTATTGGAATGTTGGCGTGCTTTCAGTAAAAGTGCATAATTTTAGATCGATGATTTCCGGTCGCAATAGGGAGCAACACGCAAGTCGCATTTTGCTGCAGCTATTTAGTGTGACTAGAACGCTTACCGTTTTCATAATCCCTGCCGGGCCCACCGCCGCGGCCGCCCCTGCCGCCCCGCCCGCGACCTCCCCCTCGCCCGCCGCGCCCACGCCGCTCGCCATACCCATTACTGGCCTTATCATCATCGAATTCTAAAATATAAACACATGCCTGTTAGATACAAACTCTTTGCACAATGAACAGTTTCAAGAGGTAACCTAACACCGAGCTCTATGAGTGCCTCGTCAAGTATCTTATTCATAAGCATGCAAAGCAAAAACCATAACATAGAACTGGAATTTCAGCAAGCACTTGGAACTGTTATAATAATAAAAATACTCTCAAGTTTTCATTTTTTTTATAACTTCGTTATTCCGTGACACTCAAGAAAAAAGTCCTGTGAACTTTTTAGTATCGTTTGGACTAGCACTTGACTTTATTTTCAATACAAAAGCAGTCAGTCATATTTATTTCTCAGATAAGTTATCTGATGATTGAAAAACCAGCCCTGACTGATAGATAAGTGAAACTCTGGTGGGAATTATGTAATGTTTGAGATGAACTTTACACTGAGTATAATTCTACCAGAATTTCCTTTGATAAATCTATTACTACACTCCGACACTCCCCATACAAACAAAGTGAATATAATCGCCTACTACTACAGGAGCATCGGTCTGTCTGCATTGGGGGAACCGAGAGTAATAGTTATAAATTCCTGTGTTAAGCAGACTACCTTCTTAAAACTTAGTTCCGGTTTCATATTCCATTGAACACACATTCATGTAATGTGCACATCTGTTGATTTGATTTTAAACTGCAGCCAAACAATCATAAAATTATTAATACCATTGTCATTAAATGAAGGGAATCCTCTTCCTCTGGAGAGACTGTGTCCTTCATCTACATTTGAATAGTTGTTGGATTGTACCCCCTGTAAAGAATGTAAAGCATACTTAGAACCCAGGGATATGCACTTTGAGACAGTAACTGTAAGTCATTGTACAACGGAATGGCCACAATTTATTGGAATAGTTAGTTCTCCAAGGCAAATCTGTGGTGTGACTTTGAATCTACTTATGTTGGACCACCATTCAAGAATTAATGAATTTTATTGGTAAGGAGACAGTTGAATAAAAAATCTTACCGCATCTGCTGGACAGTCATCCCAGTCATCATCCATTTTTCTGCAGAAAGAAAAACAAATGAGGTATTAAAGATAATGATCGATTGATAAAGGTAGGTAGTCAAGTAGGTACCTACTTAAAATTTATTAAAGTGGGCTGCATCAAAAAAAATCTAGAACATCATTGATTAGAAAATTAGAATAGAAAACTTTGTTTCAGTAGGTAGGTAAGTGTAAAAAAATGTAGCAATCTGAGTGAAGGTTACAATAAGTACCAAATACATAGGATGACTAAATTCCGTCTAATATTTAAATTATTACGATTTGAAACGAACAAATTGATATAAGGGCAAAATGTTATCGATACCAATAACCACCTGATAGTTTCAGTAACGTAATTTTATAGAAAAGGTGAAAAGTACCGATTTTTTATTAATACCTACAGCAAAGAATTCGTTGGAGTAGGTACTTTTTGAAATAATTATTCGAGTAGCTCAACTCAAGATATCGTCTAGGAAGTAGGAACAGACACGAAAACATCCAGGAAGATACTAAATTAACATTTAGTGCTGTTTATTGTTAAAAAAATCTATTAGTAATTCAATGAGACAAAAAAATGCTACAACCGGCACCGGCTTTTGTCAACCAATCGCACGTGCAGTTATCTGGATAGCATTCAAACAAGACAAGTTATTATTAGTATAAGGATCAAAGAAATTAAAAATCTTACCGATAAAAAGCTTAATTTAGCGTCGGTTGCGTAGTATTTAAGATGAACAATACAATTTTTACAATAGGACAAAGACAGCAACCGCCAATATAACGCAAAACGCCAGCAATGGCGGAAGAAGATAAAGGGTTGCCAAAACCAAAAGTTTACATGGGTCAATGTTGACAGAACTGAAAAAATCAAATACAATAAGAATAAAAAATAAAACCTTCAACCTATTGTGGAGTATGTTTAAGGAGCCGGCCTCTACTTGCGAGCGACAACATATTATTAGTCAGCGAAAAAATGACCATACTGAGATACATTATTATAATTTAAAGCGTTTCTATGTCAATTAAGTCAAATAAACATTATTCAAGTGTGTTAGAGGTGTCAAAACAAAATAGAAATGCAGAAACCATTTAAATCTTTGCCGCTGTCATCATTTTCACGAAAGTAGGAAACCATGCCTTTATGAAACCAAAACTTTAGCCAGATACCGCACGAAGGATTTTTCCGCGCGCCCAAACCACAAGACCGTACATATTTCGATTAAAAAAACGTGTGTGGGGTTGGGAACTTGGGACCCCCGGCAGTAATGAAGTTCAAATTTTCAAAATGAAAATCTAAGATGGCGGCTGCGAAAATCTTGGATTTACATTTTGATCTCACTATCGGCTTCAGCACCCTCGAAAACCATGAAAATTATCTCTTTCTGACTCCCTATATTATATAATAAAAAACTTGAGAGGTGTCAAGGGACACCCAGATGGAACGAAGTATAACTGGCTTGCTTTCTATAAGAGAGAGAGACAGACAGACAGAGAAACACACGCACGCCGCACGGCTTACAACTATAGCAAAAAGTGTCGTTCCAACTTTTGGTCTTAATTTTTTCCGTCTAGCCCCCTTTCGCAACGCGCGATAAGGAACTTCGTTCCTAAAGATTTAAGTGTGTTATGCATGCGGGTACAGGAATAACCGAATAATTGATTTTTTATTACTGTCCATGTTTTACTGTCGCAATAATTAATCAACCGCCATTAAATTAAATAACTGCTCAATATGTTTTTCAACCTCAAAAAATTAGTTCCCCTTACTTATTTCAAACGACACAACTTAAAAGGCAGCCCTCGTATTGTCATAGTGGTCTACGTAGTCTATGAGGGGCCCGTGACTAAATAATAACAGCCTCACAGGTCGATCGGTCAGGTTAAGCTACGCTTGCCGCGGTTGGTCTGTGGATGGGTGACCATCTTTACATACCGAGACCCCTCCGTGCCTCGGAAAGCACGTTAAGCCGTTGGTCCCGGGTGTCATTCGTGGATCTTTGACAGTCGTTACGGGTAGTCAGAAGCCTGAAAGTCTGACAACCAGTCTTACCAAGGGGTATCGTATTACCCAGTAACTGGGTTGTGGAGGTCAGATAGGCAGTCGCTCCATGTAAAATACTGGTATTCAGCTGCATCCGGTTAGACTGGAAGCCGACCCCAACATAGTTGGGAAAAGGCTAGGCAGATGATGATTAGTTGTCTATGTCTGTCAGTAGTCAGTCTGTGGCAAAGAGTAAAGTAATATAGTGGTCTGTGGTCAGGTGTCAAGCTGTCAAGTCAAGCTTACTGAAGCGCATTACGGGAAAATAGCACAAGTGACCGAAAGGCGAAAATATTCCGAAAAAAATACTACGCCGAATGAAGAACTTTGCTAACGTTATAAATAAACATTAACATATTTTTATTTATGAATTTGGCGTTTATTGTGTGTTCTTCAAAATGTCGTAGTGACGGAAAATTATTTTTTCTCGTGAAAAATGGTGATAATTTAGCGATGCATTTATCAAAGTGGGTTTAGGTGTTATCTCGGTTGGCGTCCTCTTGTTTTTTATGGTTCAAGTTCACGATGGCAACAGTCGAAGAGACAGTTAAAGTGGCGGTGGTGACCGACCGTACACCTAACATTGTACGATGCTCTAGCACGATAACTGCGGAGGAGTTGTGCGTTATTTTGTGTAAAAAGTATAAAATTCCTCCTCTCACTCGGACGCTATTCGCTTTACGAGTCAAAGGCAGAGATTATTTTCTCAAAGATAACGCGAAAGTTCTGTCCAGCACCAGGGATTATGAACTCAGAATACGTTTCAAGGTAATGTATTTGTTAATATTGTCTTTATGATTCATAATCATGAATTTGCTTTGCTAAACAACAGTCTAAGTTTTAAATGAATGAATAATTAATGTGTAGTGTAGTGATACAGTGAGGGAAGGCCTTGGTGGCTCTTTAAATATTGGGAATGCATGCTTTTTATTATTAAAAAGAAATATTTTTACTATTTGGTTTATACTTCCTAGCTGTAAAAAAATAGATTTTACTACATTTAAGATTTGAAAAAAGATTAGTCATATTTTAGGTGACTTATTAAGAATAAAGTACAGTACTTTTTATTACTCACTTATCTTTAACAGTAAATAACAAAAAGGTAACTATTTAAATGAGTAATAAAAAGTACTGTACTTTTGTATTCATACTAAGTCTTCTTTCATTAATTTTATGAATTTATTTTCCAAAGTAAGAAAATTGGTCCGTTTTAAGCCTTACCAATACCAGATGCAGCAGCTTTTTTTCATTTGATCTTGCTATCAGCAACTTTACTTCTAAATTAACTTCAACTTGTTATTGAAATCCAAACAAATTCCAAGTATTACCAATCATTGTTTTACTAGTAGTGTTTCAAATAAATCAATGTCAATTATAAATTCAAGGGAGTACCAAATGTAAAATCTGTCCAAATTGTAAATAAAGTTGTTTTCTAAAAAAATTATAGACAGTGTGTAGGTATGTAATAAACATAACAAAGTAGTCTACTGCGTTTGGACAAAGTATAGTATGAAACCAATCATTTAATGGCTACTTAAGTTATGAATAATACTAACCACATTGGGGAATTTAAACATATCATATGAAATAAAAAATGTCTCAGTTAACAATGATATACCTAACAAAGTTGAATGTAATAAGGAATTGTTCACCTTTTCCTTCAGTTGTTAACAGTCAGAGTAAATAGACAATGCAGGTTCACCCAATACTTAATAACTCAACATTTTTTAATCCTGGATTTTCATTTTACAAATGTTTTAATCCTCATCAGTCATATGAACCATGTTATTTCTACAAAAAATTAAAAAAGCTTTGTAGGAGGTCTTACTTAGGAAATATTTTTTTATTTTGTGTTGAATGTTTTCATAATATAACAAGGACAAACAGAATTATAGAAACTATGTCACTAATTGGTTATACAGGGTAAAAAATATATGTAAAATATATGTTACTTCAAATCCCACTCACTACACTCACTAGTGACACTAGTGGTTGAGCCCGTAGTCAGCTGTGTTGAAATTAAGATATTATGTAACTGCACCTCCTATTTCGATTTGTCGCAAGTTTTCAATTTCACCTGTATACATATATTTTTTACCCTGTATAACCAATTAGTGACATAGTTTCTATAATTCTGTTTGTCCTTGTTATATTATGAAAACAATCAACACAAAATAAAAAAATATTTCCTAAGTAAGACGTCCTTCAAAGCTTTTTTAATTTTTTGTAGAAATAACATGGTTATTATGACTGATGAGGATTAAAACATTCGTAAAATGAAAGTCCAGGATTAATAAATGTTGAGTTATTAAGTAGGATTAATAAATGTCGAGTTATTAAATAGGATTAATAAATGTTGAGTTATTAAGTATTGGTTGTTTTTTTTGTTTTGTTGTCATTATAGGTCAATACTGATGACATTGGCAGTTTCGCTAGTTAATTTTATGTAACTCTGTATATATTATACCTTTAGATTTCTGTGTGATTTTAATATCATCTTAATTTGTGAGGCAGCTTTGCTTCGGCTAGCCCTTTTTCTAGTTCCTTCCAGTGGGTTCTTTATGACTGTGTTGTGGAATAAGGTTGCCTATTGTTCCACCTACCCTTTTTCTATTTTTAGAACATTCAAATCAACTGCGGGCCTAAAAAGGCCACTTTAAGCAATACCTCTAAAAGCTATTCATTTCCTGAATTCCCAGCAGATCATTAGCAATTCCTCTAAGTTTCGTTAAATGGTTACACATAATTTAATCACCTAAAGTTCATTTCATATCAATCATATTTGGTGTAAACATTGGTGGACCATTTTACGAATTTCCATACAAAACTGTGAAACAGGTAAATTGCGTGATATGAATTGCACACAGATCATTTATTATTACGCATTGTCAGTTTGTGACCATTTTACGATTTTTAATATGATTCATATTGTTATCCTCCTCCTCCTATTATGATTGTGCCAAAGTGGCCTTTTTAGGCCCCCTGTTAAGGAGAAACTTGGTCATATGGTCATTGGCACTCTGTCGATACACACATATAATAATAATAATAATATCCCTGCACATTTCACACAGCGCCATCTAGTCCCAAGCTAAGCAACCTAATGCTTGTGTTATGGTAACAGGATGGCTGATAAACTACTTACCTGTTTTCTACTTGGGTGTTTCACACTATGCATCAATGAATGAATTGCATCAGATGCAATTAATTCGTAGTGTGAAACACCCAAGTAGAAAACCACCACCACTCCGAACCACACTGAGATCTGTCCCAGCGTGGTTTGACCAGACTTGATTTATCCAATGAACCCCAAGATTCGCACTAGCTCTGTAGCCTCATGTTTCCTGGTGCTACAGAGGCCATTGCATACCAAAGAGTAGACCGGGGGTCACTGTAATGGTAGGGAAGACGTGCCCTTAGGATAGGAAAGCATTTAAGATCCGTATCGGATATGCATCCTAGAGTAGGCATTCTTCGTCGAAGGTCTTGTTACTGTCCGCTTTCGGTTTTTTTGTAAATCGTTATAAGTTGTCGTTCCATGTGTAAATAGGTCGGCCGACCTTCTTGGATTTGGCCTTATACTGCATTGCTGTAGGCAGCAGGTATGGCGCCTGTAAACATGTGCGAGGTAGCACATTCTGTGGTTCTTGATGCGTTTGGTTACTGTTTTTCCGCCTAAGATTTCATGCATTTCCTTTTGTCTTGATTTATTCCTAGCGTGGTTAATTAAGTCTCTTATCATAACTCACTCATATAGCGAGTACCGTACCTAAATTCTTCACGTCGTTCTTCGTATAAGACCCTTTTAAGCGTAAAGATGTGGTCGTCTGTTGATCTATTGTTTAAAAAGGCAGTTTGTTAGTTGCCTAATTCCGTTATTCTATTGTTTAATTTTTTTAGTACGTATGAGGCGTAAATGCTTTAAACCCATATTGTAAACCGATATGCGGCGGTATTCATTCGCATCTTAAGGGTTATTGTTTTTCGGAATTAGATGTAGATGTAATGGAATGTAGGGGCATTATAAAAGAAAGCCGTGTGCAAAATTTCACATTCCCAGTCCCAGTAGTTTCAGCTGTGCGCTGATATGTCAGTCAGTCAGTCAGATTATTAAGAAGTGTTCAAAAATAAATATAATAAGGATCTATATAAAATAATAATAATATTTTTAATGTTAGTGACAATGACTTAAAAAACTATGTTAGTAAACTTTTACAAACTATACAATAGAAATATTGGATCAGGACCGCACTACTCGTACATGGAGTTTTGTCCAATGCTCCATGAATGAGCAATTCACATCCATTCTCCCTGCAATAAGCTGCAGGAAGCTGTTGGGGCTGCTCCGTATGCGGCGCAACAGAGACGCAATTCTTTTGCGATGTATCGCTTGAAAGCCAGCCACTTGCGCGTCTGCAAACATACCTGATGCGCTACAAAAGCGTGGCAACCCCATCAACATCCTGAACGCGTTATTGTATTGGACACGCAGGGCACTATAAGTCTTCTGCGTATGCTTCACCCATAGGCTGCACGTATAAACAGACTGACAGTATGACTTGAATAATGTTATTTTTACCTGTGCAGTACAACGTGCAAACCTACGGGCCAGCATATTAGCTCTGACTGACAATGCCCTGCGTTCCCTTTCAACATCCACATCATCTGTGAGCGCCTCGGTGACCCAGTGGCCCAGGTACTTAAACTGCGCCACCCTTTTGAGAGCACTGCCGTTCAATGTGACCTGAGTTACGGTGTCATAGCTCTTTGTACCGGCCTTGAAAACAATCACCACACTCTTTGTCGTGTTATACCTGAGCCCATGGGCCCCCGCATAGCACTCGCACACCTTTATTAAACGCCTGAGGGCACTGATCGATGGGCTCAGCAGCACCATACCATCGGCGTAGCTTATATTGTTAACAAAAACTCCATCAATCGAGCAGCCCACCTGAGTGCTGCTGAGCTCACGGACCAGCCGATCCACGTACAGGTTAAAGAGCTTGGGCGAAGTCAGACCACAGGGTGGTCTGACTTCGCTTTTTACGCCACACTCCAACGTATACGCATCTGACAGTGATTCCGCCCACCTGACATTGTTACGCTGATTGCCATACCAATATTTAAGGAGCGATGTGAATTCGTCAGGAAGTTCAGTCTCACTCGACAACTTCTGCCACAGCTTGTCGTACACAACCATGTCGAACGCCTTTGAAAGGTCCAAAAAGCAGGCGTAAACCGGTGTATTCCTGGTAGTGTCATACCGGATAGCTTGAGACTTAATATAGCTGTTTCAGTAGACAGCCCAGCTCGAAATTCGAACTGAGCGTCATGTAATTTAATGTGTTTATCTAAATATTTCTCAATCACACTATCCAGTACCTTAGCAATCACAGTTGCGAGTAATATAGGCCTGTAATTACTTAAACTAGACGTGTCCCCTGTCTTGTTCTTAATAATAGGGACAACTACGGTTCTCATCAATGCATCCGGTAGGTATGATGAGTGCCCTACGCAGAAGGTGAAAAGCATGGCTAGCACTCTTGGCAAGTGATCGCCTGCATACTGCAAGTGTTCAATGCTCAATGAGTCATGGCCAGGGGATTTTCCTCGTTTCATGCCTTTCACCGCCTGCGCGACATCCCTACTTGTAATCCGTACGATCGTGTCCCCGGTACGTACCTCATGTGACTCAGTTCCTTTATTCCCAATAGCCAAAGGTGAGCAGACCAAACAGGCTGGCAATCTGGTTGGGCTCACTACTACCCTCAACGCTCACTGGAACGCCCGACCTTGGACTCTGTTTACTAAAAACAATATTTTTATGTGTGTAAATATATGTATTCAGTGTTTTTTTTTTACTGGGACTGCAGGGAGAAATCTGAATTCATAAGAGATATGGGAAAACTGATTTAGGAAATATTAGCTATTTTGTCATGAAAATAGGCCTTTTTTTGGGTATGTGCGATTTTTTTATGAGGTTTCATGCTGCTCCTTTTTAGGATCATTTCATTGTATGGGAAGAAAAAATCTGGACAGCAGTAGTTGTTTAAAAATTTAATACTAACTAATGCATTGCAATGCCTTTCATTTTTTTAGGAACCTACTCCGGCGCGCACACTAGGGATCAAATACAGGACTTTTTCAATACCGGTATTAATGCCGCATAGAAAATTTCCAATACCGGTATTGTTAGTTTCACCACAAAACAATAAAATATCGTTTTTTAAATATAAGATCACTTTTTTATATAAATATACTATATTATAATACCAGTCCAGTCAACGCAGACATAAAAATCCAGGCCAATCAACGCACATATAAAAATGCGCGTACGCGTTTAGTTGCAAAAAATTGCACTGTACTGATTTTTTGCGATGTTGTTAGGATAGACCAATAATGTAAAACCAAATTTGCAGTTTCGAAAGACCTATGCTAACTGCCTGGTGCTCGAAAAACCTCGAAAATTATCGGCCTGTTTTTCAGTTTTTGACTTACATCCTAAGGAAAAGGCGACTTTTCCGTAGGATGTAAGTCAAAAACTGAATAACAGGCCGATAATTTTATTCTGGTTTTGTATACTTTAAAAATGTTTTGTGCGAACAAAACATTTTTAAAGTATACAAAACTGTCGCACCTCATGAATCTCAGAATAGTACTTCTATTGTTCTATGTATACCTTTCGCCTTGACCGAAAGCAAAATATTAAGACCAACCTATTTTTTATCCCATTCTTTACCTGCGCAAGTAGTAGTAAATTGTAACTACCTGTCTAAATAAACCACGAGATAATTAAAATACGCAGATTTTTAAACTGAATGCGCAATAGAACGAAATGGTGTCACTGTAGTTTCTACTGAAAATAAAATCGCCAATACCGGAATTCCGGTATATACCGGTATTGAAAAATGTCCAATACCGGGAGATATTGGAAGCCCTAGCGCACAAAACTACGTACCTATCGAATTTTCATCACAATCTGTTCAGCCATTTTGTAGTTTTTGCAATACTAACGGCAATTGATTTTTTTCTATAAAAATAAAAATTTCATACATTTCTTCTACAGGTTCCAAGATTAGAACTGTTAATAACCTTGGATGAAACTACTTATGACTACTACTTTCTTCAAGCCAGGAGTGATGTTTACGAAAACAGGATCCCCGAGATTAAGTACCCTGAACACAAGAAAGAAATGCTTGGTCTTGGGATTGCTGACATGTAAGTTATATAAAAAAATATTATTATTTAAGAGGTTGAAAGGATCCAACGTAATTTCTTAAAATATTTAGGGAAGGTCTGATGATGAGATTTTAAAATAACGAACAAAATCATATTAAAGCTACGAGTACTTTTGTGGAAGGTGTTTTTTTGAAGAAATATAAGAACATTTGCTATCTATCAGCATATCACTTACAAACGCCCATTTAATTATCTGCAATAGATTGTACAGACGCCAGCACATCAAGCTACCCGAAACTGTCAAATTTTCCCAATCAACTTTGAATCTTATGCTTTAGCGATAAAGTTGAAAATCTACTAAAGAAATTTGACAGATTGTAGTAGCTTGATGTGCTGGCGTCTGTACAATAACATTTAAGTTTAAATAATTAATTTAGGTAATTGAGCAACAGATGGGATTGATGCCAACTTTACTTTCATTAACACTAGGCGACACCTAAATGAAAGCTTTAAAAAAAGTGCGCCGTTGGATTTTCGAGTTTCGGCGCTGATGGCTATTGGCTAAACATCCAACAGTGCGAATTGTTTCTATAAAAAAAACTAGACCCGCCCTTGCTTCGCACGGTTTTTACAACTTGACAAAGAACCGAGATACCATTATTTTATGTAAGTTTAATGTTAATGTTTTAAACACATAAACCTTCCAAAACAAATTCTCTAAATGTTGGTGAAAATCGCATCATAGTCCGTTGCGGAGTTTATAACAACAACGCGGTCAAACAGACAGATACGATAAGCCACTTTAATTTGTATATATGTACATACTTTAATTATTATTAACTTTTGTTTGGGAAATTGAAAGTGGGTTAGATAAGCATAATCACCCACCCACAACCTCCTCAGCCTCCTTATCAGTTCCCACTGCTGGGAGACAGGCCTCCTCTCTGAAAGAGGGAGTGGACCATAATCCACCACGCGGGCCCAATGCGGGTTGGTAGATGTCGCATGTCTTTGAATTTTTGGTTCTAGGACATGCCGGTTTCCTCACGAGGTTTTCTTTCACCGTTTTAAGAGCACTGGTGATGGAATAATTTACACAAAGTAAAGCGCCTGTCTGGGTTCGAACTTACGACCCACAACTCGTAAGTCGCGGCCGTTACCACAGGGCCACCACTGCTCTCTAGATGTTCGTACGTTCGCTCGTTAGATGTCAAATCTGCATAATTAAGAAAATAACAAAACATTCCGTATTTAAGGAATGTTTGTGCAGTTTATGCTTCTAGACTCAGCAGTTTAGGCTGTCTCTCAGTGATTTTTGTCAAGTAGAAGTATTTGATAATGTCATACAATTTCTCATTATCTATTTAGCACGTTAGCACATGGAGTAGTTCATCATATATGTACATACATTATTGCTGTAGTAGATCATGAATCGTCAAGTATGATTATATCTTACTTTGACAGAACAATGGACTATAACATCTAATTACTCTGTCTCCGCCTGTGAGACAATAGCCTTCTGGTATAAATGCACAATTAACAAGTGATGTCTGTAATTTACATATTATAATGTCAAGTACATATACCTACTTTTCCTCAACACATGTTTTGATCCTTATCAGTGACCTGAAGATAGAAAAAATTCAGGAAAATATGGAGCTTTAGCCCTGCAACAAACACTTCTAGCTTTGAATAAAATATATATACTTAGGTATATATTTTATCATTTATAACAAGCATCTTGATAATAAATGTCGGATAACCGGGTCGCGCCCGTTTGGTAACGCTGCATATACATTGGTTATGTTTGTAGATATTACGTACCTGAGCACACCTTAAGGTACAGTCAGAGTAAAAAATTCTGGTGTGCCGAATTTATTTAAAATTCATTTTATTTTCTACATTTTAAAACTACCATATTAATGACTAAGTACTGCATAGAATACAATTTAAGTAATATATCTAAATGACAATATTTTTAAAAATCACAGGTAAAAAATTCAGGTACAGACGCCAGCAGGTCAAGCTACCCGAAACTGTCAAATTTTCCAAATCAACCTTGAACCTGAATGCTTTAGCGATAAAGTTGAAAAAGACATTTGACAGATTGTAGTAGCTTGATGTGCTGGCGTCTACAAAAAGGTTCGGAGTACGCCCTTATCCTTAGTGATTGTTATTAAGCTGTAAACGAAATCCGGTTATAAGACAATACTTTGCGAAACTGTTAGTCTGTTTAACAGTTTCGCAAAGTATTGTCTTAAAACTTGACACTTGAAACTGACAGACATAATTAATGTGCTTTCACATAAATTCTATCCCTTTCTTACAGTTTGAATTAGTTCAAAATGCGTAATTTACTACAATATACTAATTACTCGCTTGGCTACCATGGTAGAAGCAGGAGGTAGTATTGACCCGTATTAAAAAAAAAAAAGTAAGAGGGTTGAAAATTTTTCACATTTAGACACATTTGGAATGAATAAACAAAGTTTATCTATTGTATATTGTACTAACATATGTATGTTGTTGATTTTTATTTGCTTAGTTTAAATAATTAAACATATATTTATATAATACATAGTAAATATACACTACAAAAATCTTAAATCACTTATTTCATTTCAAACGAATTTTACATTTCTTAAAAATTAGACTTAACATATTGATTATGTATGTATTTGTATGTAGCGTTGCCAAACGGAAGCGTTACCAGATGGGCGCGACCCGGATAACCTGTAGTTGTTCATCAAGAATCAAGATTCTGTGTCGCGTGACGTAATTAAATGTCCAGACTCAGAACAAATATCTTTATTTATGCCATACAAATATTTATTGTAATGCGGCAATCGAACCCGCGACCCTGAACACGGAAAGCGGTTACTTCGCCGCACCGCCGCAATATTGAGTTACTGACGATAGTTCTTCAGCCATATCACATCTTTGCCTGATAACATGTAAAATGGCTAAATTGGTCAGGGTACCTTCTAAGTTTCCTACATCTCTAGGTACTTGCAAACCTGATGTTAACTAATCTGCATTTTAAATCTCACAAACCTAAAAGTATGATGTACCTACAAAGGAATCTCCCATCTACATGATTACGATATTTTTCCTGTTTCTTACATGATCACGAATACTCTTTGTGGACGAAGTAAGTATATTATTGTCTTGATTACATACAGTTACCTAAACCATAGTAAAAGCAAACAAGTACGACATCTTCATACATTCGCACCGCGCACGGTTTGTATGTGAGCGCGCTCGTACGTATGCGTCGTCGCACGCACACACTGACAAAATTTATCGCTGCTAAAGGTGCGCCAGTCGTGGCTGTGACGCCGGTAATATCGCCCGCGCCCGCGCACGCTTCGCCGCTGCCCTGCTGCTCGTAATAAATAATTTGTACGTGTACCTACCTACCTCCTTTAACTACAAAGACTTCATAATCATTTCATTTTATTTGAATAAATACATGATTCAGTAAAACCACGTTTTTATTAGTCATATTTCGATCGTAATTTTTCAAATAACTAAACAGATAAGATGACGTAGGCAATGAAAAAAATGTAGTCGGCTTCTGGTCTATGTACACACGGCTACACGTCAAGCTATACAAAACCAGTTTGTCTTGGCCTCACTTTGTATGATATTTTCTCACAATGAACGGTCAGCTAATACTGGTTTTGCATAGCTTGATGTGTAGCCGTGTGTAGAAAAAATAATTAAAAAAAACTTTGTACTAAAGGTCCCTGATGCTTACCCTACAGGGGAACATTGTTTTGTATAGAGATTGACTATGCATTTTTGACGATTGAATAAAGTACAAGTGACAGCCCTACGAGTTTAGGCTATTATCGCTCGCTCGGGGCTTGAGTTGGCCTACTTGTTTGCTTTTATTATGCCTAAACGTAATGATACAGGGTTGTGAGGGGCGCACCGCGCAATTGTCTGTTTAGGGCCCGGCGCGCGGCATGGCTCCGATCATCCTCTAAGTACTTAGTATTAAGTACTGACAATTGGATACGACGCTTTGCCTTTCATAAACCAATTGTGAATTATGAAAAAGGATGCGTTCAGTTAGTATTCAATTTGTTTCCTTCGTTAAATTAAAAGCGGATCCCGACTTGATATAATTATGTAAATTATGCTGTAATATTCACATCTCGAATCTCCAAAAATTGCGTTTTTTTGCGTAATAAATTGTGAGTACATGTTTTTAATTCAGGACACGTGCCACAGCTGAGGAAAAATTGTCGGTAAACGATGTAGTGAGGGATTACAAAAAATATATACCGAAAGTGATTGTTAGAAGACATGGTCACGTCGCGAAGAAGCACGCTCACGACCAGCTACCCAAACTTTGTTCCGTCGGCCATAACGTCAAGTAAGTATACCGATTGGAATATAATTTGCAGCAATCTGATGTTGCCTTTTTTTTTGCGATCAGTTTTTTTATGTTTCTGTTCCTACACAATGCAAACAAAAGCTGGTTTGATTATATCACTGGTTAGATGTTTGTGTCTGTCTGCATTCAAGCGTCTCCCTCCTTTTTTAGTACATTATAAACATCGAGAATTATAGTATACTCGGCCACGATGAAGCCAATGGAGGTAGAATGTTTTGAAAATGTATTATTATAGGTACAGTCGAGTCCTTACGAGATATAACTATTGCGGTTATCTGGACTATTTTGGTGTAGTGCCAAAAACCTTACCATTTGTCTTTAATTGGGCATGGGGTGAGGCAGATACAGGTCTTGTCTCCCAAATTGTAGACGACCTCTTAAAGCCTTTCTATCGACAACTATAGACTTTCGAGATATGTAGTAACATTTTAAATAAAATTTCAGCTACATAAAGAACTTATACCTCCAACAACTGTACATAATGGCCCCGAACTATTTGGCGGAGGAGTATGACAATGTTCTGTGGCAGAACGGCAGTGATGTGACACCGGTGAATGTTGTGGTCGCGCCCTTTCACCCGCACCAGCCTGGCATAAGAATCTATAATACTGTTAAAAGAGAAGTAAGTACTTGTCATTTCATGATCCTGATATTCCTGGTACACTTGGTTGTCCACCTGAATTGAGATGTTTATGTAATTACGACCAAGTGTAAACTAATCGCGATCCAAACCCTCAGTCACCACAGGGCGTAAAAAATGCCAGCTAGTATCGTATAGTGCTGAAACAATGTCGTCTGCTCAAATTCGTCGGGTAGGTAAAGCCATTCGGGTTCCCGAATTCGGGCCAACGACCAAAGCATAAATTGCGCCTAAGTTTAATTGCGACCTCAGTTTGATAAATATAATTATTTTTGGTACCTAAATGGGTTTTATTCTTCGGCTTTTTATCTAACTGCCTACTCAGTATGATACTCTCGGATAGTTAATATAATTATGTAAATCACTTACATGTTTACAAATCGTAAATCACTATACAATGACATCATTTCAGTGGACCCACGTCTGCAAAATTGAAGAATTAATTTATATAACAAGGAATGGAGAACACTCGTTAGAAATATCAAGGAGAGGAACCCCCCTGTTCTTTAAGTTTAAATCAGAGGAGCATTTATCGTCATTTATATCAGTCTGTGATGGATATTACAGGTTTGCATTATTTTATTTTGGTTTCGCGGTTATTGATCATAGGTAAACCGCTGTTGTTATAATTGGCTTCGAATGAATTGTCCAAATTGGTTATTTAGAAACGTTGCTTAAAGTTAATGAATGATTAACGACTGTTTACCCATTCATTTTTCAAATGTCTCTGAACTTTAAGCGACGTATATTAATTACCATATTCATACTTATAAAAAGTTTCTACATTTAGATCACATCACATAATAAAAACTTACATGTCAAATCAAAAATTCCTTTGCGATGTCCGTTACAACTATAACTTATAAATGTACCAACAATCAAATAACACTATTATTATGTGTAACAGATTAATGGTTAAATGGACATTTAACCTGTCCAAAGACGACGAAACACCGTCGCTAAAGGAGCTACAAAGAATAAAATGTCACGGCCCCGTCGGGTAAGTACGCTAGTAAAAAGGGGTACATATTTAATGTAATTGCTTCGGAGAATTTTGTTAAAAAAAACTTTTAACTTTGTAGGGGCGCATTCTCGTATCGAAAGTTGGAAGAAAAACGTGCTAAGAAACACGGTTGTTATATATTGAGGCAATGCCAGGATGACTACAATGTTTATTATTTGGACGTATGTACTAAAAACAGGTAATGAAATAAAAATATTATATGTTTGTTATGTTTTTTGTCTAAGTATTGGTGACTACCGAGATGACGACTAATAGAGATGTATGGAAGAAAAAGATATGTTGCTCTGACGCCAAATAAATTGGGATGAGGGCAGGAGATTGATGATTTTTTTTGTCTAAACATAACATAACATAGTCAGAACGTTCCCACTGCTGGGAAATAGGCCTCCTTTCTACGAGAAGGAATGGGCCGTAATCCACCACGCGGGCCCAGTGCGGTTGTCTTTTTTTTTCTCTAACTGTGGCTAAACTTTGGGTTTTTGAATGAACCAACGTACGAACATACACGTACATTGTAAAATAATTTGTTATCTTGTGAACTTACGAACCGGAATGAGTAAGCGATAAAGGTTGGATCAAGCTAGATCCAGACCCAGACAGTCTCAAATAAAATATGTCTTCGTGTGCTGATCTCTAGAAGTTATTGAAAATGTAAATTTTGAATGATGTAAAGCCAACTTTGAAAGACGTACACACGGCTACACGTCAAGCTATACAAAACCAGTTTGTCTTGGCCTCACTTTGTATGATATTTTCTCACAATGAACGGTCAGCCAATACTGGTTTTGCATAGCTTGATGTGTAGCCGTGTGTACAAGCCACAAAAAGAAGGTGAACGTCGAATTATGAAGTAAAACTTTGGTGACACGCAAAACCACGGAATCGGCTCAAATCAATGTATACCACTCACGGTTTTATTCCAAGCATCACGCATCATTGCAATGTGACTCTTATCTTATTGCAATAAGGTGTCAGCATTGCTTTCCCTTTTTTCTCGTATTGGACTTTTGATATATTATACCGAGTGGTTTTTCTCTTCTCCTTGCCACGTCTTATTTATAGTTGTAAGTCTTAATGTTTTTTTTTCTTTGCAGTACAACGGAGACTTATAGAATAGAATTTAAGGGTCATTGTTACATGGTCAATAATGAGGAGTACTATAGTATCGAGAGGCTAGTCGGATGTCATCAGAACCCAGAAGGCAGGATATTTTTAAATGAATGCATACCGCCTTCAGAATATGGTGAGTAAAATTATTTAATTTGCTTATTCATAAATTAAGTATCATCATCTCAGCAGATGAACATCCACTGATGGATATAAGTTTCTTATTACAGTTGGTTATAAACATGATATAACATCACGCCTGTTCGCCCCAAAGGGTTAAGCAGAGGTGTACCTATAGTACACCCACATATCGACAGTTATATTTAAGTCCCATGTTGTAATAGGGGGTGAACCTATTGCTTCATCCGGGCACAAATCCAGAGTCCTGGTTGCTACTGAGAAATTATAAATAAAAATAAAATAAAAGAGCCATTAAGTATTCTACCATAAATACATACAAAAATTTAAGCATAGTAATTATTTTATAATGTCACATTGGTTATTACTTATTACACATTTCATTATCATTAATTCAGTTCAATTCAAATTCTTTATTTCAGACCTGAGACCTGAGAATATTAAAGTATTTTGTTGATACTAACACTATGGAAGTGTTAGCATCAACAAAATAACTTAATATTATTGTTTGTTATTTGAGTTAAATTTATATTTAATTGTATAATTCTTATGTATTTGGAAGCAAAATATAATTTAAATATGTATGTACATTATAAGGATCAAATTGTTATTATTAATGTTAGCATGCACCTGAAATTATTTATTTATAGAAGTCGCCTCTACGGCGTAGGCCTCCCCCAACTTTCTCCATTTTTCCCTATCTCTACCTTGTCTCCTCCAGTGTGGTCCACATCTTTCCTTAAATATATCTTCCCAGCACTACTGCGGCCTTCCTCGTCTTCTTTTTGCATCTCTAGGTACCCATTCTATGATTTTCCTTACAGTACAGTGTTTTTCAACATTTTTCATGGCGTGGCCCCCTTAGTACGGAAAATATTTCGCGACCCCTTCCCTCCGCTGCTTCTAACTTGGAATTCAAGTCTGTCACTTTGGGTACCTTTTGGTTAAACAAAGAAATAGAATTCCCACAATCAACCACTGAAGCTTTGAAGTGTTTGATTCCATTTGGAACCTCTTATAATTTTAAAGAAACGGCAGGCCAATTAAAGAGGCTTGGTGACCACCTAGGGGGTTGCGACCCACACGTTGAAAAACACTGCTCTAGTATGTCAGTTATTTTAGTTGAGAAATCACACATGGAAAATCCAATAACATTTTGCCCAACCTACTACTTAGAACTACCTAATACTTATGGAAAGGGACACACTTCTTAAAGATAGAGAGAGATATAGACGACTTCTTGGCAGCACAACCAACCAAATTTATCTTTTTTCAATAGATCTTCTTCTTAGCGTTTCGAGAGCAATTTTTAGAGCAGTGAAATTTTGTGTTTTGCCCAGTACTGCGCAGCGCTAACAACATTCACTGACGCAGCCATCAGGTCCTCACGTGAACAGGTGACAGGGCATGCGACGATAGATGTATCCATCCTTCTAGAACGATGTTCAGTCATCCATCTCGATTTAAAACTGACAGATTTGATTCTAATCTCTACCAAAATAGTTTTAAATCGAGATTTATGACTGAGCATCGCCCTAGAATACGCGGGCCGTAATAAGGGGGCATATTATATTCTACTAGCTTCTGGCCGCGGACGTCCGCGTGATATTTCGGCCCCCGATCCATCGCATCGCATCGCATCCCATCGTTCGCCCGTGCTACCATTTCGTTTTCGCTTAGCGCCTTTCAGACTTTTTTCTTTTTCTCATAAGGTTAGTAGCGTGATGTTAAATAGCCTATAACCTTCCTCAATAATTGGGCTATCTTATTTATCAAATCCGACTGGTAGTTCCGGAGATTATCCTCTACATAAAAACTTACAAACAAACAAGTTTTTACCTCTTTATAATATTAGTATGGATATTAGATAGCCTATTACAGTAGACGATGTTGCTGACGCTGTTGTATATTAATCTCTGGTGCTAACGTAAATCTTATCCGTCGTTGAATTGAATTATCTTTAACGGAACTGGTCACCCGTGTCCACGATCGCAGGAACATGCCTACATCGGGAGCGTTTTGTATAAAATTTATGAAATGCGATGTAGTATAAGGCTTGATTTTTCAATAGTCAGATAATTTTTATCTGAGGAATAAATATTGCGGTTTAATAATAATAATTTATTGAAAAACTCAGTTTACAGAAACTCAGTGTTAGATAACAACTGCATGAGTATAATACTGTGTCGCAGTCATTAACGCCCACCTCCAAACAGTCGAGACAAAAGCAAAACTAAAAGACAAAACTAAAACTAACCAAAAACAATAAAAATTAGAACTTAACATTAAAACCTGCGATCAATAATAGTACTAGATTCCCGATAAGCGCTTCAAAAACGGCCCGAAAAATAAGACCACAAATACTTTTGTGGTCTTATTTCAAATTAGTATGTTTTTAACCTTATAACTTAGACTTTAAGTTTCATTTTAGAATAAATGACTGAAAATTTTAAAATAGTATGATTTTATGTTCAAGCCACATTTTATATATATTTTGCAATGGTAATTAAACTTTATGTTTAAGCATTAAGGTTTATAATAAATTGAAGTTGTTAATATTATTAAACTTTTTTCTAAGAAATGTAGATGTTTACGTGTGTGCAAACGTGGCCACTTGAGCGACTGATTTTGGTTCCTGATCCTTAATCTAGTACTATTATTGATCGAAGATTAAAACTGAACAATATTTTCACTGTGTAATATTATGTGAGATTGTGTGTTTGTATGGAAGGATTGTGTATGTTTTGTGCGTGGAGTGTATATACGTGAGTGTGTGTGTGGGAAAGAGGTGAGCGGCTTGAACTCTGGCAGATTCCACCTGGCAGACTCTGTCAGATCTGCGTTCCTATGCAGAAGATGTCTTTCAACTCGTGTGTTGTTGAGTTTAGTAAATTCTCTTTAGACCCTGGTTTGTTTACAGGGACAGTTTCACAGCGTTTGTATTGAAAATATGTCAAACTGTCATATTTATTCTTCAGATAGAAGTTATCTGATTAATCAAACATGAGCCCTAAATAAAATTCTGTATTTTGTTCAGTTTCTACCTCAGTTCAAAATTTTTGTGTGAACAACAATTATATATAATTTGTCAAGGGAATCGTTAGCTTGGAATTTTAATGCTGTTTCCTTTTTAGGGTTCTGTACCTCAAAAGAAAACAACTGGTGTTTTTTACAATAAGTTTACATTCCTGTGTCAAAAAAATAATGAGTATTAATTACAAAAATTCCTAGAAACTAGCAAAAATTCTAATGCACTGAGGGAGGTAAATATTCTTCCGCGAAAACGCTCTACATTCGCGTAAATTGTAAAGTTAAATAGCTTTTTGCGTTACTGTAATTTATTAGTGTTTCCCTTATATGTAGGTGTTTCATTAATTATGATGCAAAGGGGATTAATTAAAGCGTCTATGATCTTCGTTATTAACGTTGAAGTATTATTGCAGACAAGTCCCAATTACTGTTGTGTGGCGAGCCGGTGAAAAGAGGCGTTCGTATTGATCAAGCAGAGCTGCAGGACATTCTAAAGGACAACCGGAGTCCGCGATGCCTGCCCAATAAGGATATACTACTGTACACTGGTATGTTAATGTTCTAATTATTAACACCGTTGTATTTTATCATTGTCACACTTTTGTCATTATTAACGCGTTGGTAATGAGTATTTATGTTGTGTTTATGATAATCAATTTTTTTATATGGTTGATTCTTGCTATTTTACTACAATTTATAGGAACTTTAACTAAAAGGCATTTCTAAATGTTAGTTGCGTTAATTGCTGTCATATTGATTCGGGTTTCCTAACCGTTTTTCACACTCGCTTTATCAGCGTGCAAACTTCGTCAACGATTCCCTTTTAACTGATGTATACAAGGTGTAATTTAAATAACTGCAAACTTGAAAATGGCCCATTGAACTCATCATTATGAACAACTTTTACTATCGGGACAGCCCTGATCGCGAACAAAAATATTTGCTGTTCCCTACATTTTGTTGAGCTATGAGAACATAGGTAACTGGTAAATGTATCGAGTAACAGATTTGTTTCGTTAGAAGTACGTATAGACCTTATAATATACAGGGTGGCATGGATTCAGTACATGATTCTGAACCCTCCTAGGGTAAACGTCTGTAGTCGGTATTTAAATAAAATCTGTTATTTTATAGAAAAATGCAATACTTACGCGGTCAAAATGTATGAAACAACTAATATGTTTGTGTTTCAGAATAATGTTTAAGTTTGCGCGTCAATCGCCACTTTGTATAACACTTAAGCTATAGATGCTTTGTAGAAAATTATGGAAATATCAAATTACTGTCGGCCATAATAGGAATCTAAAGCTTAACATATCCTCTTTTCCTCGTCTAGGTTCGGAGAAAATCGGGTCAGAAAACATTACAGCCACTTACAAAGCGCTGTGGAGACTCGACGAAACTAAGAAGTTGTTGGTCGCCTTCAAGACGTTACAGAGGGAAAAGGCCAATGATCATTTAAAGGTATGACAGTTTCTGCATAATTTTCTTCTTCTTAGCGTGTCGATAGCAATCTATTTTGGATTGCCATCATGGTGAAAGGATTAGCCAATCAGCTTGTATAACTCCCTGACTGCCCAGGGTGCGCCGGACGTATAGTGGCTCTGTAGATACGTCGCTCGGGGAGGCTCCTTTCATGCCCCCCAATAATTATTCTCAATAATTATTATCTGCATAATTATTAATGTTTATGTAGCCTTTAGATATAATGCGTCGCATGGAGTGCTGGGTAAAGGCCTCCAACCGCGTTGTAGCCTTCCAAACCGGCTGTATACATACATACATAAAGTCACGCCTTCTTCCCATGGGAATAGGCAGAAACTACAGAACGTCACCTGCGACGATATTTACATACTCCTTTTGCCTCGTTTAAGTTCATACATCTGGTCATAATGATAGATATATCTTTTGAGACTTCTGCCCAAATCTGCCTTAGCTGCAAATATGTCCAGATATGGAATAAATGTTGTGGAAATGCGTTCCTGCGAAGCATGTGTGGTGCTACTCTGAATTATAGGCTAAGGAAGTATGTGATAAGGCACCGTTGCTCTTTAAAAGAAGATATAGTAACAAAAATTAAAGAAAACAATGCAGCAATGCTTAGATGGTTAGGTCATGTTGAGAGGATGAATGAAACGCGCCCAAAAAGGGATATGTTAGTGGAAATCCCAGGAGTGGCCGCCTTAGAAGGACTTATAATGACCTTAGTGGTGTTGTTCTTCAGATAGGGAAGGTGCGTAGTACTCGCAACCGGCGTGCGTGTATGACCAAAGGGGCAATTATCGTAATTTTAAGACCATTCCCTACATTTTGACAAGTTTTTGACATTTGTTTGTCGCTGAGATGAGACTGCGACTAGATTTTGAACGTTTTTAAATTACGAGAATTGGCCTTCTGATGTATGTACGTGGCGTTCTGTAGTTCTGCCTAACCCTATGGGAAGGAGGCGTGTTTTTCTGTGTATAACTTAAAGATGTACAACATTGTTGTTCGGTAGGAATTCGTGGAGCTGGCCAGCAAGTGGGCGTGCGTGCAGTCCAGCTCGATGGTGCGTCTGTACGGCGTCACGCTGAGCTCGCCGACCGCGCTCGTGCTCGAGTACTTGCCCTACGGACCCTTCGATGACTATCTCAGGTAAGTTATCTTTAAATGTCAAGGTCGCTAGTTTGTTTCGTCTCCGTTTTAATTATTGACGGTTAAATCGACAAATATCATGTACTTTTGTTAATGTTTGACCAAAATATCGTCATCAAAACAATGATGTGCCCATTGCCCATATTACTTGACATCAAATTAAATTCAATGACCTTTCAGAAATATAGTGTATAACCTGTAAATTACAAGTTCCTGTGCCTTATCAAACTCAAACAAATTCTTGTCAAAGAAAACAACCCTCAAAGGTGAAGCATTTATTTCAAACAAACCAATTACACTTTTGAATTGTCAAGGAACCGGTCAGTCAAAAAGATGAAACTAGTGGCCCATTCCAAAGCGTAGTAGGTTCCTATGGAGAAGAAACAACGTGTTCGGTGGGAGGGACCCCCGTCCGGAACGAAGTTCCTTACGTGATAAAAGAAGAAAGGGCGAGAAACTCCATAACACTTCTTTCTCGCCCTTTCTTCTTTTAAATCAAAATACTTTATTGAAGACCATTCACAATCTTACAGAGAGAACGAAGATCGCATAAAACCTCTGCATCTCAAAAAAGTAGCAGCGGGTCTAGCGCGCGCTCTATGGGACCTGTCGGAAGCGGGCGTGGTGCACGGCTACATCCGCTGCCGCCACCTGCTGCTGGCCGCGCACGACGGGGACCGCATGCTGGTGAAGCTGTCCGGGCCCACGCTGCGCCAATACACGCACCTCGAGTGAGTCTACAACCGTCACCTTTACGAAGAACCCTTAACGAAGCCGGACTCACTTGGTTCTTCCCATTATTATGATCGTTTTCTGTACGGACATACCCGAGAACCTTCTGGTTACGGGGATATTGAAGGTCAAAGTTCGAAAGCAAGTTTTAAATGTTATAACTTAACTTTAAATACCACCCACGATCCCTGTACCGTTGCATGAAGCACTATGTTTTGCGTTCGTTATATTGCGCACTACCGTGTACAGTGAATTTTCACGGCAAAAGTAAAAGTAACCGGCAAACTTAAAAGTTTACCAACAATTATTTTTGCACAAAGTTACTTAGTTTGATGTACAGAATGCGTAGATGACCCCTTCGTGGGTCTTTTTGTATTATTATATTTAGCTTTCAGATATTGTGAGAAAGTCGTTATAAGCAGTGCATAATCGCAATTGTTTTATTGGATTATTTTTATATTGACTCCATTGAGCAGTAAACTGTGCATGTATTCTATCCGCTACTGTCGGACGTAGGCCTCCCAAATAGCGCGCCATTTAGCTCGATCCTCGACCACTCTACAGGAGAACCAACAGCTATAACATAAGGATAACAGTTGTATTTATGTAATACAAAACCAATTACAGGTTCTCTCGGAAAGCACGTTATGCCGTTGTTCCCGGCTGTCAATCGTGGATCTTTGGTAGTCGTTACGGGTCGTCAGAAGTCCGATAGTCTGACAACCAGTCTTACCAAGGGGTATCGTATTACCCAGTAACTAGGTTGTCGAGGTCAGATAGGCAGTCGCTTCATGTAAAATACTGGTATTCAGCTGCATCCCGTTAGACCGAAAGCCGACCCCAACATAGTTGGGAAAAGACAGATGATGACTTGTAAAAACAGAAAAAGCAATGGAAATCTTAGGATCTAACAAACAGTACTTATAAAAATAAAATAAAATAGGTATATAAGGCACAATAAGCACTATGCACTATTTACGGTCTATTTGAAGACTTGGCTAATCTTCTTTATATTTGCAGCGTCCACTGGATGCCCGTGGAATTCTTTCCTGACATGAGTCTGGCGAAGCGGTCGGTGATGGGCGACATCTGGGCGTTCGCGACCACGCTGTGGGAAGTGTTCTCCTACGGACAGTCGCCTACGGAAACCAACCCAGTACTGACTGCGAGGGTGAGTGGTTTTGAGTACTGTATAAAATCTTACTACTGTTGTACTTTAGTTATTATGTGCTGCTGGGGAGTTTCTTGCGCCACTTCTTCTTCCCAGCTAAAACACTAGGAAGTGGTGAAGGGCGGGCCTTTTAGGGAACTGTCTTATGTAATTTGGACGTTCAAAAAGTGTTGATTCTCAGCTTAGTTTGAATTGATTTTGATCTTTCACGAAGTGGTTGGTGATAACTAACCGGCGTTGCATTGAACGGGGTAGGTAAACAGCAGTACAGCCGCTCGGTGTATGCTAACAAGTCGCTGGCTATAATTTAAGCCTTAACTCCGACTGAAAATGCAGTGTAACGTTTCCACCAGTCCACGTTAGTTTTCTACACTGATGACCCGCCCCTGCTGGCCGCGATTTGTACGACTTGACTAAATATCGACATTTCACTATTATACATTATTAAAATATTAATGTATTAAACTCATAAAATTTCCAGCAAAATTCTCTAATTTTCTCTCAGAATAAATGATGGGGAAAACCGCATCAAAATCCATCGTGAGTTAAGCATACATATCTAACCGGTCTCACAAAAAGACACAAAAAGCGACTTTAGATTATACTATGTACATATTATATGGTGTTTACTTGCGTGTCCCCGCAGAGCTACGAGATGGGCGACCGCCTGCTGCGGCCGGCGCGCTGCCCGGGCGAGGTGTGGGCGCTCATGCGCCAGTGCTGGCAGCCCGACCCGCTGCGCCCGCAGGAGATCATGCGGGACATGAACCACATGCTGCACAGAGGTACACGCGCGGCCTACAATGTTCGTGCCCATAAGGGCTATTTATGTCGGCTCATTGCTCGAATAGTCTCAACTCATCAGTCTAGTCTGCTTCGCCTGGGGTGCTTCGTTATGCGGAGTACTGGACTGGCGCTATCTTTTTCCATGCAAAGCTAGTGGATACAGATTTGAATGAAACGATCATCACTGGTTGCCTAAAACCGACCCCGGTACAAATGCTGTATCCACTAGCAGGAATAGCTCTCCACTCCAGCGAAAGAGCCAAAATGGTCTCCGGCACGCGACACCATTTGTATATGGTATTATGTGTTTGAAAACTGACGAAGATATATAAAAGACTTGACCGTACATAAGCATAATCAGCTTATGGTGTTTCCACTGCTGGGACACAGGCCTCCTCTCTGTGATAGTGAGCTTTGATTAACCACGCGGGCTCAGTGCGGTTTGGTGGATGTCACATGTCTTAGAATTTTGGTTTCGAACCTACAACCTACAAATTGTATGTGGCGGTTGTTATCACTAGCCAACCTCTGCTATATATTGCTTACATCAGATTATAATGTCTTCCTTTTATTTCAGAATACGTACCTATCCACGAATACGAAGAGCCAAAGATATCCCTTGAACATATGGAACACGCGGAGACGGTATCAAGTAAGTTTTATACTACAGATGAGATAATACAAAACAATAGGTTCGCCCCCTATTGAAATTGTTTATTGAAATAATTGATTTACATAAATATTTACAAAATAGGGCCTTGAACTAGACCTTACATAAGTAACTACTACTATTATGTCTAGGGCTGCTAGATCTTTACATAAGACTCGGAAAGCACGAGACGCTGTTGGTTCCGGCTGTCATTCTTGAATCTTTGATAGTGGTTACGGGTCGTCAGAAGCCCGAAAGTTGTGGAGGTCCAATAGGCAGTCGCTCCATGTAAAATACTGGTACTCAGCTGCATCGAGTTAGGCTGGAAGCTGACCCCAACGTAGTTGGTTTAAAGGCTAGGCAGATGGAGGGCCTTAAACTAGAGGTAAGAAATCATTGGATTCTACCTGAACTAGGAATAAACCTGTATCTCAGGAATGTCACTCAAGTTCTTATACATAAGTACTAGCTGACCCGGCAAACGTTGTTTTGCCATATAAATTATTTCTAGCTACCCGGCGCTACTTCGTTCGCGTGGTGTCCTACCCCCTACCCTACTCCTACACTATTCCTACCCTACTTCTACCCTACTCCTACTCTACTCCTACCCTAATCCTAACCTACTCCTACACTACTCCTACCCTACTCCTACCTTACTCCTACCCTACTCCTAAATTACTCCTACCCTACTTCTACCCTACTCCTAACCTGCTCCTACCCTACTCCTAACCTACTCCTACACTCAAACTCAAATCATTTATTTCAATTAAACCATTTCAGGCACTTTTGAATTGTCAACATTTTAAATAGTCGGTCAGTTAGTCAGAAAGTGAAGCTAGTTGCCCATTCCAAAACGTAGATCTCTTTGGAGAAGAACGGGCAAGAAACTCCAAGGACACTCTTAAATCAAGATATTATTACAAAATCCTGGGTACATTATTCTTATTGCTTCTATATGTGAGAACAATGAAAAAAGAACAATTTAAAATATAAAATTAAAAATAAGCCCTGGCAGTTAAGAGATGACCAGTCTCGACCGACGGCGCCCGTTCACGAACATGACGCGTGGATCAGCACCACCCAGCTCAACCATTTTGGAGGGAACCGAATGATCCAACACACGCGCCACCACCAGTGAGACATTTAAGTGAGCATGACATATTCTCAACTGCCATGCTCTTTCAAGTCAACATCAAAATATCATAAAAACGGATCCATGGTTCTTACATTAACAAAATTTAAAAAATGCTTCTAAATTATACAAAACTATAGGAATAATCAGGAAGAGGTATTTAATATTAAAGTATTAAGAATTAAATCTTGATTGAATAAAATAAACATTACGTTCGTAATGTCAGAAACACAAAAAAAAGGGGAAGCATCTCTTCCAAATATTGAAATTGTAATCAACTAGTAAGCCCAAGTGCCTGTGGAACAGGACCAGCATTAAGCCAAGCATTTTTATCTACGATATACTCATCCAACTTATAATATGCTTGTCTACATAGTGTGCGTTTAATGCATGTTTTAAATTTCTTCTCATTTAGTTGAAGAATATTGAGTGGTATTTTATTATAACACTAGCTTCTGCCCGCGGCTTCGCCCGCGTGGATATCGGAAATTATCCCACGGGAACGTGCTGACAGGATAAAATGTATGTGCTTCCCCAGGCTGCCATCTATCTCTATGCCAAATCAGAAGTTCAGTGGTTTAGGCGTGAAAATGAAACATACATTTTCAAGTTCAAATCCTCCCCTTAAACACTGAATTACCCCTTTTTGTGCCGTCAGTGGTAAATTTTCGACAATTTTACATATAATAATAATAAAGCCCATTTATTTCCAATCCATAATAATAATTGTTATTGCATGCGTTTTAAATTATATTAACATTAAATACAATATGATTTTTAATATATATATCTTTTATAAGTTTCTTTCATTTTCTTTTACTCGCTATCGTTACTTTCTTCAGTACCATTGATCGGAACCCCTTCTCGGGTAAAGGCCTCCTCCAGCTGCTTCCAAACCTCTCTGTCCATGGCTTTCTTTCTCCAATCGCTACCTGCTATCGCTTTTATATCTACAATCCACCTTTTTCTAGGGCGCCCTCTGCTTCTTTTTCCTCTTGGTCCTTTCCATATAGTTGTCTGTAATGTCCATCTTTTGTCTGTGCGTCTTGCTATATGTCCTGCCCACTGCCACTTCTGTTTTAGGGCGTATTGTAGGGCATCTATAACTTTAGTTTTTTGTCTAATTATTTTGCTTTTTATTTTTTGTATTTTCCTTATTTTTAGTACGCTTCTTTCCATCGATCTTTGGCATGTTACTAGTTTAGTTTTTATTTTTGTGTTGTATGTCCACGTTTGGCATCCGTATGTAAGAGTAGGTAAGACACAGGAGTCCAAGACAATTTTCTTTAGGTAGAGGGGGAATTCGCCTTTCAAGATTTCCTTCAGGGACCAGAATTTTTTCCAGCTCATGTTAATACGCCGCTCGACTTCTAGTTCTTCATTTTTGTCGTCGAATGAAAGTTGTTTTCCCAGGTAAATGTAATTGCTCACATCTTCAAGCGGCTTCCCATTCAAGTATATGGTGTTAGCGTAGCTGTTAGTCACTATTTTAGTTTTATTCTCGTTCATTTTGAGGCCCACCTTTTCGCTTTCTTCATTCAAACTACTTATCGTTCTTTCTAATCCTTTGCTTGTTTCAGCAAATAAGACAATGTCGTCCGCGAATCTGAGGTGTGTAAGTCGATCTTTGTTAATTCTAATCCCTTCTGACTGCCAGTTAAGGTTGTCAAAGATGTGTTGCAGTACCATTATGAACAGCTTGGGTGAGAGGGGGTCTCCTTGTCTCACTCCTCTACAGATCGGTATATCAGGCCCTCGCGTCTCCAGTTTAACTTGACTTACGCTACCCTCGTAGATGTTTTTCAGTACTCTTGCATAATTTTCGTTTATGTAGCATTTATTCAGCGCTTCCCAGATAGCATCATGAGAGATCGTGTCAAACGCTTTGGCGTAATCGATGAAAGCTATGTAAAGTGGCTTGTTGAATTCCTTGTATTTCTCCATTACTTGTTGTAGGACTTGTATATGATCCGTTGTAGAAAATCCGGAACGGAACCCTGCTTGTTCAACTGGCTGATAGTTATCTATCTTCGGGCAATTTGTACACGCTCGAAAGAAGACTAATCGGGCGGTAGTTAGAGATATCTTGGGGGTCTCCTTTCTTGTATATAAGGATTATATCCGATCTTTTCCACTGCATCGGTACCTGGCCTGTGTTCAGAACGTTATTGAACAAATATGTAAGTGGACGAGTTAGCAGAATAGCTCCAGCTTTCAGTGCTTCATTTTGTATGCCTTCCGGACCAGGGCTTTTATCTGGTTTGAGTTTCCTGATGTGTTTTATGACTTCCATCACACCATCCACTGGTGGCAAATCGTTCATGTTTTGAGAATTTACTATTGCTGTACCGGCTGTAGTGATACAAGAAATCGATTTCGCATATAATTCCCTGTAGAAGTCTGTGGCGCAGTTCATGATATCTTTTCTGGTTTTTGTTTCTTCTGATTTTGATTTTAAGTTTGGAATCCAATTTTTATGTGTGATCAGTTTTTTATAGGCTTTTTTCGTGCTTCTGTATTTGTTTAGGTTATTTTCAATGATTCTATGTCTGTATTCTTTGTAGTCTTTATCTATTGCCTTACTTGTAGTTTTAAATAGTGTGCTTAGTTCTTCCTTCATTTCTTTAGTTTTTTGTTTCGTTTTCAGAAGTTCCGTTCTCCTTGTGAGAAGAGGTTTAGTAGACTCGCTAAGAATTTTGACGTGACAACGTCTTATAAATTGGTTTGCCGGGTGACACTTCAAGAAACTGCGTTACGCTCCGCTCACGTTATGCGCTCACAATGAGAGCGAGTGAGAGGCACGCGTCCCTTCCACTCGGGCATGGTTAGCCCGCCTAAGAGCGAGAGAGACAGACATAAAAAGTGAAAGGCACGCGTCCCTTCAAAGTCGTTGTCACGTAAAACTTTCGCCCGTATACCGACTTTACAGGCAACCAATTTTTTTTTATTAGTAGTTTTTAGTTTTTTATTATTTGATCTGCATGCAAGGCTGGTGTTGATGATGTTAGCTAGTTTGTTGTAAAAGGGTTGAATATCTTCTTCTTGGTATCTTTCCAGTTGACGTATATTGATCTCAAGGTTTTTTATGTATGACGATATATCCTCATTCGTCCTTAGTAGCTTAGGTTGTACATTGAATGATATTCTACACTTCTTTCCTTGGTCTATCATGTACGTAGCTCTAACCAGGCGATGATCAGATCTGAATCCAAAGCCATGCAATACTTCTATGTTCCTAATTCTCTTGGGGTGGTTTGACAGTATAAAGTCAATTTCATTTTTTGTTTTGCCACAAGGGGAGAGCCAGGTCCATTTGCGGTTCTTTCGGGCTTTAAAAAAAAATTTTACATACTTATTATTAATTATTTTCTGTCAAAAGTATCAATACTGAGTTTCAAGTTACTCGGACCGCGCATTCAATTTCTTCCACACAAACTTAAAACCCCTATATCCCCCTTTGAGGGGTAGTTTTGAAAAACTTATAATGATAAACTTTATTACTTACTTAGGCAAATATTCTTGCCAAGTTTCAAGTTTATTAACTAAATGAATAAGATTTTTCATTTAAACTGTATCCCCCGCTTTTCACCCCACAGGGTTGGAATTTTGAAAAATCGTTTTGAGTATTCATAACTTGATTCAAAGGTTATTTATACCAATTTTCGAGTTAATCAAGCCACGCATTACAATTCTCCCTTGTAAAATTAACTACTCCTTTACAACCCGTTAGGTGTAGATTTTCGAAAAACCCTGATACATGTTACTCTTTATTTTTGGTGTTAAGTATAAACACTGAGTTTCGAGTTAATCGGACCGCGTATTCAAATGATTCCACACAAACTTCAACACCCCTATATCCCCCTTTCAGGGGTAGTTTTGAAAAACTTATAATGATAAACTTTATTACTTACTAAGGCGAGTATTCTTGAAAAGTTTCAAGTTTATTAACCTAATGAAGAAGATTTTTCATATAAACTGTAACCCCGCTTTTCACCCCCACATCCGGAATTTACGGTGTATTCACGGTGGAATTAAAAAAAATTCGTTTGGGATGTATTCATAACTTGACTCAAAGATTATCTATACTTATAATAAATCTGTAGAAGTGAAAATTCTGTACATTGAAAATATCCAAAAAATAAATGGCAGGGGGTGTTACTTGACCGACACCGAACCCAAAAATGTGATTATAAAAATTTTTGTCTGTCTGTCTGTCTGTCTGTCTGTTTGTTCAGGCATCACGCAAAAACTACCGGTTCGATTACGATGAAACTTGGTATAATTATTCTTTAATATCCTGGGCACCACACTGGGTACTTTTTATCCCGGAAAAGTATATACAATAAAAAACAAACTTAATTTTGCGGTTCGATCCCTATACCCGATTACCACTGTCTGTACTGTACCAACCGCAAATACTAAGTTTGTCGTAGGTTGGGTCAACCGCAGTGGAGTTCATTTTTATTCCTTTTAGAGTTATTTAGGTTTATTTTTATATAAGTCGTAGGTATAGATTTTAATTTTAAAGTATAGGTAGTATATTTGATAGTGTACGTAGTGACCGTAGGTTATTTTATAATACTGTTAGGTAGGTTTAGTCATTCGTATAGATATTAGTTTTTAGGGATTTTGCTTATTTATTGAGTTTAGATTAGTTATCATCAGAATTAGGTTTATTTAGGTAGGTAGGTATTTAATTTTCTGTTATTGAGTTTTTTTTTAAATTAGTTAGGTACTTAGGTAAAGATATCATATAGGTACCCTCTTAATCACCACTAGACACAATTGGTTTTCTATTGTAATTAGCCACAAAGGGCCCGCGACATAGATGGCATTCTGGGGAAGCACATACATTTTATCCTGTTAGCACGTTCCCCTGGGTAAATTTCCGACATCCACGCGGGCGAAGCCGCGGGCAGAAGCTAGTTTATACTAATTTTCAAGTTAATCAAGCCATGCAGTAAAATCCTCCCCTGAAAAATTGACTACCCCATTTCAGCCCGACAGGGGTAGATTTTCAAAAAACCCTGATACACATTATTCTTTACTTTCAATATTAGATATAAATACTGAGTTTCGAGTAAATAGGACTGCGCGCTAAAATTCTTCCATACAAACTTTGAAACCCCCCAATCCCTTATTAGGGGGTAGTTTAGAAAAAACTTTTTTGCAAAAAAAATCAACCGACTTCCAAAAACGACACTACAAAGTGAAAAATAACTTTAATTTCGGAAGTCGGTGTCGTTGGGTTCACACTTTCGTTGTTTGCCACCGACTTCCGAAATTAAAGTTATTTTTCACTTTGTAGTGTCGTTTTTGGAAGTCGGTTGATTTTTTTTGCAAAAAAGTTTTTATTTTTCACTTTTAAGTTGTAATTTTTACCAGTAATTTTGGTTTAAAAACCAAACTACTGAACCGTTTTTGATGAAATTTCTATGGGACCATTTGGAAAGTATACACTTTCCAACAAAAAAAAGAATTTTTCAAATTGGTTGGCAAGCGAAAGAGTTATGCGCGAACAAACATAAAAAAAAAAAAAATACAAACATCCGAATTGAGAACCTCCTCCTTTTTTAGAAGTCGGTTAAAAAAAAAAACTGACTGTCTTCATAATTCATTTTGGTAAGTATTCGTGCCAAGTTTCAAGTTTATTAACTCAAGGAATAAGATTTTTCATACAAACGAATTCCCCCCTTTTCACCCTCTTAGGGGTGTAATTTCGAAAATTCCTTTCTTAGTGGATGCCTACTCTTCACGAAGAACACACCCTCCAAATTTCATATCTCTAGGACCAGCGGTTTAGGCTGTGCGTTGATCTATCAGTCAGTCAGTCAGTCAGGACTTTGAATTTTATATATATAGATTATCTAAAATTCCTACAAATAGTAAATAATTTATCTACTATAATTGTGATTATATTCAAATTGAGCAAAATAATAATGCTGCTTTTTTACAATCATATTGTATTATAATTTTTGCAATGTTACATTTTTAATAAGGTCGCGTTTACTTTGTCATACAGAAAAAGTTGCCATGTCAACAAAATGTTAAGATTGCATGTTTACTTACAATATAAATTGTAAAAACTAAAATTTATTACACATTATTAATTATAAATACGAGGGCTGCACTAAAAGTATCGGGAATGGAATATTTCCACTGTTCCTGTTATATTAAAATCTTTTTTATTGAAAACTCCTTGGTTTTAAAAATCGAATACCATTTATTTATTTAAAAAAAGATTCTCGGTCTTGTCACAAGGTTTTGTCAAACTTGTTTAGTCGTTGAGAAAATGGAATTGACTCGAGAAAATTCAAGAGCGATGATTTATTATGACTTTCGAAGTGGTTTAACACAAAAACAGTGTGTTAACCGGATGATTTCTGCATTTGGTGATGAAGCCCCATCCAAAACCACAATTTATCGCTGGTTTGCTGAATTTCAACGTGGACGTGTCAAGCTCAGTGATGATCCCCGTCAAGGTCGTCCAAAAACTGCAGTCACCCAAGAAAACGTTGATGCTGTGCGTAAGCTGATTGAGGAAGATCGACATGTGACATACCGCGAAATTCAGGCAACTTTAGACATTGGCATGAGTCAAATACAAATAAAATAATCTTGCATGAACAATTAGGTTTAAAAAAGTTGTTTTCCCGATGGATACCGCATTCGCTCTGTGAAGAGCAAAAAGCGGCTCGCGTTACTTGGTGCGTCAGAACTCTCGAAAGATTCCACGCAGGATCCTCAAATGCTGTATACAATATCGTATCAGGTGACGAATCCTGGATATATGCGTACGAACCCGAAACAAAAAACCAGTCACGAGTTTGGGTGTTCGAAAATGAGTTAAAGCCAACAAAAATTGTTCGTTCACGGAGTGTTGCAAAAAAAAAGGTGGCCACGTTTGTCTCCAAAACCGGCCATGTTACGACTATTCCTCTTGAGGGACAAAGAACGGTTAATGCAGAATGGTATGCTAGCATTTGTTTGCCACAGGTCGTTTCTGAACTCCGTAAAGAGAACTGCAACCGCCGCATCATCCTCCATCACAACAATGCGAGTTCTCACACCGCGCAGAGAACAAACGAGTTTTTAGAGCAAGAAAACATAGAATTATTAGACCATCCGCCGTACAGCCCCGACCTAAGCCCTAATGATTTCTATACTTTCCCTAAAATAAAGAATAAATTGCGTGGACAGAGATTTTCATCACCTGAAGAAGCTGTGGACGCCTACAAAACGACCATTTTGGAGACCCCAACTTCCGAATGGAATGGTTGCTTCAATGATTGGTTCCCTCGTATGAAAAAATGTGTCAAATTTCGCGGAGAATACTTCGAAAAGCAATAAATACATTTTTAAATAGTAATGTTGTGTCACTTCCTTGATTCCCGAAATTTTCAGTGCCGCCCTCGTAATACACACATTTACATTATTAATTGTATATTTATTTCATGGGACACACACTTAAAAATAAGTGGCGATATGTGGGTGTACCATAGGTACAATTCTGCCTAGTCCTTCGGGTTAAACAGGCGTGATGTTGTGTCATCATCATCCTCGTAACGTTCCCACTGCTGGGACACAGGCCTCCTCCAGGAGGGAGTAGGCCGTAATCCACCACGCAAGCCCAGTGCGGGTTGGTAGATGTCACGTCTTCGAAATTTTGGTTGTAATTGTAGGACATGCCGGTTTCCTCACGTTTTCCTTCAGCGTTTTGAGAGCAGTGGTGACGAAATAATTTACCCAAAGTAAAGCGCCTGTCTGGGTTCGAACTTAGGACCTACAACTCGTAAGTTGCGGCCGTTACCACTGGACCAGCAATTGCTCTTGTTATTTTTTATGTTATAATACAAATATGTCACCCTTAATATTGCCAGACGTTATAAACCCGAGGGGCAATTCTTGTAATTTTAAAAACGTTCACAGTCTGATCTCAGTCTGTCAAAAATCCCTCTAATTTCTCTACATTTTTGATTAAACGGTTATTTTCTAATTGGTTTCTGGGTCTGTCTATTTCATGTAACTTTGTTTTTTGTCTTAGGTGACAGGTTTATTCCGAGTGAGCTAAGTGATGCCGGCAGCAATAAGTCATTGATATCAGACAGCAGCGTACTCTCCATGAATGGAACCATGTCTGATCAATATGATAATCCAGTAAGTACCTTACTTTACTTTAGAATAAAAAAATTGCCCCATGTTATATGAAGTCGACGCAATATTTTCTTCTTCCATTCTCCTTCTTTTTATTTAAGTATATAATTTTTAAATACAGACGCCAGCAGGTCAAGCTACCCGAAACTGTCAAATTTTCCCAATCAACCTTGAACCTTAATGCTTTAGCGATAAAGTTGAAAATCTATGAAAGAAATTTGACAGATTGTTGTTGCTTGATGTGTTGGCGCTTGTAGAATAGACTATTCAGCGACGGTACAAAAAGTACGACAACGTCAACTTCATTTTACTCTAAGAATCTTCATAATACATACAACGAAGAAAAACAAATAACAAACCCAAGGAACATGCTTCTGAAGTTTTTGTAGGGCTTGTTTTGAATAATCTGCCGTTGTATACGGATAATATTTTGCGGGATAGCCATTGTCTTACACGTTTTATGAAAAAGAAATAATTTATTTGCTTATAAATTGTAAGTATGCACTATGCAGACAAGATGGAGTCCCGATACATATTACTTTAAGTCATGCAAAATTTTCAAATAATGGATTTATAATAAATAATAGAATCGAAAAGCATCTTTTGAATGTTGTTAAGGGTGGATTTTACCAGAAAACCAGATATCTCTGGAATACAATTGTCGTCTGATTGTCGTCAAAAAAAAAAAACTTTGTTTGACTGCATAAGACTTCTAATAGGTATTGTAAGTTTAATCTAAGTTCCGTTCGAAAGTACGTTAACCCGTAGTTAATCCCATAGTTCGCGGACAACAAAAGCTCGAACTCTTTGGAGAGCATGAACGGCCTGCCGTACGCGCTGCGCTCGCGCGCCAGCAGCAGCCTGGGCGGCGCGCGCGCGCTGGACGACGAGCTGGGCGACGCCGCGCCCGCGCCGCGCCTCATGGAGTCCATCGTGTCGCAGGGCAAGACCTACCTCGTCACGCTCACCAAGAAGATCGGCAGTGTCAGTGCTCCAATCATAACTGTCATACTAACCTATTATTGACCCACTCCAGGGTTAGAGCCTCTTCTCTTACAGATAAGGCACGAGCATTGATCACCACGCTTGCTCAAGACGGGTTGGCGATTTTAGACGATTTTTCTCGATGTTTTCCTCTGTCGATGTTACTGACTTCGATGTCCAAGATAAACTCGGAAAGTACAAATGAATCGAAAAAGTCACATTGGTACTTGCTCAGATTTAAACATACAACCTGTGCATGAGAAGTGGGGCTGAACTTGGCCCATCACGACATGTGTTAGTGTATGCGCTCCAATAGTAAGAAGAAAGTTAATAAAAAAACTTAATAGTCTGGCAGAAATCACTGATTGCAATAAGTAAACTGTCAGTCTTTATTTTACCTCGTACAGCAGCAATCCAACAACAACCTTATTGCAACGACTATAAAGTTCATTGTGCTTTTGTCAGTGATGCAAAATTAGAGGTAAAATAACTGTGAAAGGAGTGGAACTGAACTGGAATTATTGAGGCTGACTGTACCTGGCGAGACCTGCGCTATGTCGCGAATATTCGCCGTAGGCTGCAAATAAAAACACGATATGATTGATGTGTTATAGTAAAGGAAGATAAAATAAGTAGTAATATTACCTACAGGGCAACTACGGACACGTGTTCAAAGGGTGGATGGAGCGCGACAACCAAGAATCTCAGCGAAGAGAAGTAGCCGTTAAGAAATTAACGAGACAAGCCTCCGAGAGAAACGGTACTCTCTACGAAGACTTCAAGAATGAGCTGGAGATTATGAAGGTATGTTTTGAAATTAAACTTATTTTCCAATCGTAATTTATAACAAGCACAAGCAGAAGCATTTCCAGTTTGAATTCTACTAAATTCAAATCTTAAATTCATTCACTCACAGGCAAGTACACACAGAAGTTCCTTACGCGATACTCGCACGCACTTACACACATATAATAGAAAGATATAGAGAAAATCAAAAAAAAATCATCATGTTAAAAACTCAGTAACCATTGTGATTAGCTGTAAGTTTTCCAAAAATAAAATAAAATAAATAAATCGCATAGAGGGGGCATAACTTTCTCTACACGTGTTTTTGACAAATAAATATATCTTATAACGCACTTTTACGTCGCGCGTCGTGCCGATTTGTACTAGTCAACTCCTACCGCAAGCCGCGTTAAGGAACTTCGGTTCAAAAAGAGGCAAAACTCTCCATGGACACTCTTTTAAAACAAAATATTGGTTACTAGCTTCTGCCCGCGGCTTCGCCCGCGTGGATGTCGGAAATTATCCCACGGGAACGTGCTAACAGGATAAAATGTATGTCCTTCCCCAGAATGCCATCTATCTCGCGGGCCCTTTGTGGCTAATTACAGTAGAAAACCAATTGTGTCTCATTAGTGGTGATTAAGAGGGTACCTATATGATATCTTTACCTAAGTACCTACCTAATTAAAAAAAAAACTCAATAACAGAAAATTAAATACCTACCTAAATAAACCTATTTCTGATGATAACTAATCTAAACTCAATAAATAAGCAAAATCCCTAAACTAATATCTATACGAATGACTAATCCTACCTAACAGTATTATAAAATAACCTACGGTCACTACGTACACTATCAAATATACTACCTATACTTTAAAATTAAAATCTATACCTACGACTCATATAAAAATAAACCTAAATAACTCTAAAAACTAAAAGGAATAAAAATGAACTCCACTGCGGGTGACCCAACCTACGACAAACTTAGTATTTGCGGTTGGTACAGTACAGACAGTGGTAATCGGGTATAGGGATCGAACCGCAAAATTAAGTTTGTTTTTTATTGTATATACTTTTCCGGGATAAAAAGTACCCAGTGTGGTGCCCAGGATATTAAAGAATAATTATACCAAGTTTCATCGTAATCGAACCGGTAGTTTTTGCGTGATGCCTGAACAAACAGACAGACAGACAGACAGACAGACAGACAGACCGACAGACAGACAGACAGACAAAAATTTTTTTAATCACATTTTTGGGTTCGGTGTCGGTCTAGTAACACCCCCTGTAAATTATTTTTTTGATATTTTCAATGTACCTACAGAATTTTCATTTCTACAGATTTATTATAAGTACTAGCTTCTGCCCGCGGCTTCGCCCGCGTGGATGTCGGAAATTATCCCACGGGAACGTGCTAACAGGATAAAATGTATGTGCTTCCCCAGAATGCCATCTATCTCGCGGGCCCTTTGTGGCTAATTACAGTAGAAAACCAATTGTGTCTCATTAGTGGTGATTAAGAGGGTACCTCTATGATATCTTTACCTAAGTACCTACCTAATTTAAAAAAAAAAAACTCAATAACAGAAAATTAAATACCTACCTAAATAAACCTATTTCTGATGATAACTAATCTAAACTCAATAAATAAGCAAAATCCCTAAAAACTAATATCTATACGAATGACTAATCCTACCTAACAGTATTATAAAATAACCTACGGTCACTACGTACACTATCAAATATACTACCTATACTTTAAAATTAAAATCTATACCTACGACTCATATAAAAATAAACCTAAATAACTCTAAAAACTAAAAGGAATAAAAATGAACTCCACTGCGGGTGACCCAACCTACGACAAACTTAGTATTTGCGGTTGGTACAGTACAGACAGTGGTAATCGGGTATAGGGATCGAACCGCAAAATTAAGTTTGTATTTTATTGTATATACTTTTCCGGGATAAAAAGTACCCAGTGTGGTGCCCAGGATATTAAAGAATAATTATACCAAGTTTCATCGTAATTGAACCGGTAGTTTTTGCGTGATGCCTGAACAAACAGACAGACAGACAGACAGACAGACCGACAGACAGACAGACAGACAGACAAAAATTTTTTTAATCACATTTTTGGGTTCGGTGTCGGTCTAGTAACACCCCCTGTAAATTATTTTTTTGATATTTTCAATGTACAGAATTTTCACTTCTACAGATTTATTATAAGTATAGATGTTAACTCCTCTTTATTTTGTTCCAGTCGCTACAACACATCAACATAGTAGAGATCCTTGGGTACTCCTGGGACCACGGCTCGGACGTACTCATAGTGATGGAGTATCTAGAGGAGGGCTCGCTCAACTACTACCTCAAGTTCCAGGGGGACAAGCTTAGGATCTCACACTTGCTCAAATATTCAAGGGATATCGCTACGGTAAGTGTAGGATTATAGTGGGTAATTAATTAATAACAAGCCGCATGGGTCGACCTCGAGCAATGCTTGCCGAGGTCGGACCGTGGATGAGAAATGAGATTGTTTATTCTGTAAATAGGACATCGACGACATCGACGGCACGGTAGGCGCAGTGGTTAAGCGATTAACTGCTGCGCTGCGTGTCGCGGGTTCGATTCCCGCACGGAACAAATATTTGTATGACCTACATGTATTTGTCCCGATTCTGGGTGTTTTTCTATCTATAATATGTATGTATTTACAAAAAAAAAAAATGTATATAAGTAGTTTATCAGCCATCTTGTTACCATAACACAAGCATTAGGTTGCTTAGCTTGGGACTAGATGGCGCTGTGTGAAATGTCCAGGGATATTATTATTATTATCGGAATCACTTTTACACGTCATATTATAAAAAAAAACAAGCTAGATGGAGACGACATTTCCTATTTGACCCTGAGAAAATTTGGCAAAACAAACTCATAGGTTTAATGTTTCTTTTAAAGTCCAGACATAATCTTGGTCAGATCTTGCGAAGACAATGTAGATAAGTGGATGGGTGAGCATCCATTTCATACCGAGATCTCTCAGTGCCTCGGAAAGCACGTTAACCCGATGGCCCGGGCTGTCATTGTAGATCTTTGAAAATAAAATTGTTACGGGTAGTCAGAGGCCCGATTAAATTGATGCAACATATGACTTGTATCATCTAATTACTGTTCAAACGGTGCAACATTTATTTCTGCTTCAACTTCAGAAGGCTAATTCTCGTAATTTAAAACATTCGAAATCTAGTCGCAGTCTCATCTCGGCGACAAACAAATGTCAAAAACTTGTCAAAATGTAGGGAAATTAGACGTATTTTTGACAGATTGAGACTGAGATCAGACTGTGAACGTTCTTAAAATTACGAGAATTGCCCCTCTGGTATGTGGCTTTATACATAACTTTTAAAATGTGGCTACTACTCACACCTACTAATCCCTTTGTGGAACAGCGGCGTGATGTTATACTGTAACTACTTATATCCTCCGCAGGGCATGGATCACGTATCGGCGAAGAACGTGGTGCACCGCGACCTAGCGACCAGGAATATTCTAGTCGTGAACAAGTACCACGTGAAGATATCAGACTTTGGCCTGGCGAGGATCATTCCGAAAGAGGAGAACGCATATAGACTTAAGACTGAGCGGCTGTTGCCTATTAACTGGTGAGTTTCCTCCTCCATCCTTCGGCTACTCAAATCAGTTGAGTTGCAGAATACTGCTGCAATCAATGCTTTTATTTCAATTAAACCATTTACAGGCACTTTTTAATAGCCAAGGAGTCGATTAGTCATAACCGTGAACCTATTTGCCCATTCCAAGCGTAGTAGGTACCTATGGAGAAGAGCGGACAAGAAACTCCATGGACACTCTTTTAAAACAAAATATTGGTTACATTATCCAAACACATTGGCGTTTCCATATGCATCTCAATTCTTGGCTTTTTATCGTCGTTATGCTATTGATTATAGCCACCTTGCGAAAATTGTTTCTCACATTTGTGATATTTATTCATCATTAGTCAACCGAAAGACCTCTGTTGCTGGACATAGCCCCTAAGCATCGCTACGACTGTTTCTGTGCTTCCCGCATCCACCAAGTCATCGGTCTTTTGGACCTAGCCATATTGCGCCTTCTACTCCCTACTTCTACCCAGCGTCTTTCGCTTGGTGTGATGTAAAACAATCACATTTCTTTCAGCTGGTAAATTTATTTATTAAAACTTTATGGTCAAGTATAAAATACTGTACAAAAGCGGACGTTATACCTGAGGCATTTTCTACTAGTCATCCTGAGGGTGGTGCATAGACAAAACATGGCAGGAGAAATAACGATTGGTTGAGGAGAAAACGAATCCAGAACATTAGCACTGGGATATTTCTGCTAACTGATCTAATATCTTGTCATATCGTAGGTACGCCCCGGAGTCGGCCGTGGAGCCGTGGCACTTCACCACCAAGAGCGACGTGTGGTCGTACGGCGTCACGGCGTGGGAGATCTTCACGCGCGCGCGCCAGGAGGTGCCCAAGTTCAACCCGGAGCGCCCGAGGGAGCGCGCCTCTTGGTGAGACTAACTATCTTATGATAAACTAGCGACCCGCCCCTACTTCGCACGGTTGCTACGTCTTGACAAAACATCAAAATTTATTTATTATATGTACGTTAAGTATGAATGTATTATACAATGTAAATCTTCCGGAATAAATTATCTGAATGACGGTGAAATTCGTTGCGAAGTTTAGAAGAAAAAAGCGGTCGCAAGCCAGCCACGAAAAGCGACTTTATTTTATAATATGTATAGACATAGATGATAATATGCTGCATTGGTTGTCGTCATGTCAACGCCGGCTGCCGCTGATAACCAGCGCTGGGGCTCTGTTTCGTATAGGGTGTTAGCATTACGCTGAGCGATGGCCGTTTTCGCATGGATGTGACGCATATTTACTCTCAACTTGTTATTTTTTTGTGTCATGTTTGCCGCAAATAAATGTATTTTCTTTCTTTCTTCTATAATGATAAATTAGAATTGTTTCTTTATTGTTTAAAAATTTAATCACTCTCACACGTCAAAAATAACTTATTTATTAAAACTAGATGAGTTCGGTGTTTCGTATCTGACTACTCTGAAAATAAAGACCGAAAGAAACTCGGGAGGTCACAGTCTATTTTTCGGCGTATGCTTGATGTTTTGCCGGAACCTGAACCTAATGAACTTATCATAACATTCACGCCTGTAATCCCCGAAGACTTAGAGCAGAGGTACATACCTAGAGTACACTCACATATCGCCGGTTATGTTTAGGTCCCATTTCGAGTGTAATGGGCGAGTTTATTGCCATCATCCACAAATACAGACTCCAAACTGCTACTGAGAAATTCCTAATAAAAAATCCCAAGAACACTTCAGTTTCTTTGCGACTCCCACACGAAATTGTTAAGATCATCAGATAATTTGAAGCTCTAAATGCCAATGCATTCCACAACTTTCCTTGATAAATCCTTTACTGTCCAGCACCCTAATTGCGTAACACACAATCAATCGGAATCGGTTTCATTTTGAAGCAAATTGCTAATCCATTGCTTCTTAAGTTCGAAAAATTTGTCTGCTCAACACGTAAATAACGCAATTAATGTTGTTGAACTGTCAAAATGAAACCGATTCCGATTGATGGTGTGTTACGCAATTAGAGTGCACTCTAATTGCGTAACACACCATCAATCGGAATCGGTTTCATTCAAATGAAAGGACTGGCAATGCATTCCATTCCACAAACGAGCGGCCTGCAGGCCGCTCGTTTGTGGAATGGAATGCATTGCCAGTTGAAATAAAACGCGCGCAGTCGTTACAGGTGTTCAAAAGACTTGTAAAGGAGCACTACTTGTCGTTGTGATCTTGTTGTCCTAACTGCAATCATCTAAGTACAGTCTTCTTTTATTTTTCGTTGCTTGTATATATAGTATGTATGTATCTATAATTTTGGATATGTATATATTTGTGTATCTATTTTAGTTTATTGTACCTAATAATGTTTGCACCAACGACAGTCCCATTTTATGTCAAGGAAAATCACTGTCCATTCTAAGGTTGCTGGAAGAGATCGCAGTAATACGATAAGGCCGCCCATTGTATATTTTGTAGTGTACCATGTATATTTTATGGTATGTATTTTTGAGGTGTACAATAAAGTACATATAAATAAATAATAAATAACACTATCCGACCTGGGAATCTAATAAAATATTTCTATTACAGCTTTCAAATACCAGAGGGCTGTCCCTCGGAGATATTCAGGCACCTGATGAAAGACTGCTGGAACCTCGACCCGAATGTGCGACCCAAGTTCATTGACCTCGTGCACATGTGCAAACGATTTATGGACGAATACAAGTAGAGCATTTTATTTTTTATTTCTTTCTTCAATAATGCACATATTCTTGAATATTGGCCATGTTGAGAATCGATTTAAATATGTTCAAAAAAAAATGTGAAGTCAAGGCTGATATATCTCACATAGCCTCAATTCATGTGTTTTCTTTCGCTGGTGTCGTGAGAAAATAAATTGGGATAAGGGCAGGACAATGATGAATGATGACGATGATGATGATTCATTCGCTAGTGATGAGATTTGTTTCATTGAAGAAATGTCCAACGAATGTCACAATGATACGAGAGAAATAAAGAACGTATTTTTACGTAAAAGTAGAAGTTTGTAAGTAGTAATGTTTTATGTATACCTTTCTGGTACAATTTCAGATCGAATCTATTATTTTGGATGTTTATATCGTTGTATAGTTAGAGGCCATTTTTCACGCATTATGTTCGTAATAATTGCGCTATAGTTGCACAAACGGTACTAGCTAATCAATCGTTTAACATATAAGTATGTGTTTTTGTGGTTCCTCGAAGCATTTGCCTTAGTATATTTTATAGTTATTTGTAAATATTTATACACACGTTATTTCAGTTTATACACTATCGTAATGTATCTCAATCATGTGGAATCTATTAATTTGTGTTTTTCAGTGCTATCATTTGAATGAACGTTTTCTGTCAATGTTTTTTTTAATTATTATGTTTGCTCCTGTGTTTGTATATTTCATTTGACCTGACTATGAATTTGTAAACTTGAATTTTAACGTAATGAATACTTGCCGTGTATAATTGTGACTATTTCACAAGTCAGTTTTAGTTTAAGCAAAGTTATATTATGTAAGCAATCAGTGTATAAGTTTCGCTAGTCTAACCATTCTAGAGCTCTTACTAGCACCAACGTGAACATGTCTGCATAGTGAAATTATTGGTGTTAAAACGAATTGCGGAAACGTAACCAATTTGTACGCATGTTGTTGAATGAGCTGCAACTACGAAGTGACAACGAGAGATTACTAATGACAGGACGTACGCACACGTTATATGGAATGGTCGCTTAGATCAATTCACTATAAAAACCAAAGATGATATTAAAATATGAACATAAAAACTAGAGATCAATTTATTTTAAGAATTATTGTGTACATTTTTTTTATTAATTTTACGATTTACAGTAAGTTTTGCAATTCACTGTTGTGACAATTAAACTTAGTTATAATTTTAGTTGTGTACGAAAAATATAATCGGGTAATGAGAACTTACATTGTAATTATTTTAGAAATTTATTATTGTTTAGATATGATTGGGAAATATTTTATAAATTGTTTTTAATTATTATTTCGCAACATCGCGTGACGACGTGATGAGGAATTGGATTGTGATTACATAGACTGACAAAAGGAGGTTCGGTGCTAAAGGATAAAATTAGGCCTTATATTTTCTATTGAGTGCGTCCGGGTAGAGAGATGGTAAAGATCTAGACGTCGATAGTTGTAGAATATCTAGTTCCTGCAGGACTATTATAGAATTTAGTGCGAGCGAGAGGCGAGGTTCTTGTGTACCTAGTTTTCTGCTAACGAAAAGAAACCTAAAGTTATTTTATTGGATTTTTATATATATATCAAATTTCACACAAATCAGGATCAATCAAGAATCTAATCAGGATCAGATATATTATTTCACTTTATTTTAGTTATATCTTCTTCAAAAATTGTTGGGAAAAGACTAAACAGATTTTTCGAAGCAGGGTTCTCGTAAACCAAGACAAAGGAATAAATAATAAAAACTTTATTAAGTTCGGAAAAAACACGGTTCACGGTCTTGCTATTTGCTTATATAGATATTCGTTGCAAAATTGTAGTAGTTCAACCATTACATAACCAAATATATTATGGCATCATCAGTTTATTGAAAATATAGGTAAAAGAGAGAGTCCTTCATTTTTATCAAATACGTAACGGTTCTTCAGCTTTGCACGACATTGAATTGCCGACCTCATATATTTTAAAGTAATTTAAAACAGTTATCCAAGCAAGTATCGTATCGTGTATGGGATTATAATTTTATTTGGGATGCATTGAGATTTCGTCACTTTCGTTTAACTTCTATCTTGGCAAACAGTCCCCTGACACGAGAGGTACAGACCGATTCAAACCCTACGGTGGCTCTGAAGTGCGCTACTCGCTGCGCAGTACCTCACCCCTCACCCCCGCTGACATGTGAATTGGTTACTGCGCAGCGACTCGCCTCATGTTCCAAGCCGCCATAAAGATTCAATCGGGCTGTAATATTGTAACTTATCATAGACATACCTACATATTTTGCACTGGAAACGGAAACTCGCCCTTACGATAATGTTATGTAAGTTGATGTAGTGAGATTTAAGCATTTTTTAAATTACTTGTTTATCGTGGATTATCTCCTTGTCAAAGGGCCCACTTTGTTCGACGTGACGTAAATCTACTATGACTTCTCTTTAGTATAATTGAGTTTATTAGAGTCATAAACAATAATTAAGTAAATCCAACTTCACCCGTCAATCTTGGTTCAATAGTTAAAAAGTATGTGATGAATAGCAATAAAGCTTTGGTCTAGTGGGAGCGAATCCCGCGCGTTATGCTGGGCGAAATTCGCTCGCACCGATTGTGTCAATTAACTTGTATCAAGGTGTTCCAACTAGAGCGAATAGTCGTCGACTTCTTATCATTAAAACAATCGATGCACGAAGTCGCATTCTGCATCCCGCGCGGGACTGGCCTCAGTTTCTTATTTAATTTATTTGGGGAAATAAACAGTTACACATTATATTAATACACAAACTTTGAGCTACAGAGTGAGTAAATGTATATCTCACGACATTTTCCACATAGTTTGAATCACAGAGCACGGTATTGCCGTCTCTAGGCGCCAATACTAGTTTCATCTTCGCCATTCAAAGCCGTCACTTTTGATTTGTATTGAAAGTGTTGATAATATCGCAATTAGCATTGGCCGCCGAGGAGTTTCCGTACTTTGTGGTTTAAACAGTCCTTCATTTGGTTATTTTAAACAAAAATTGTTACACAAAGAGTCAATTAAAAAAGTCCGTATGTTTGTGTTTATGAATATTTTAACCGTAAGTAAATACTAAGTCTTGTAAATTCGGTATATGTCTGTCTGGTCCGTGTCCTGGCTGTATGTACAGAGAAAATAATGCAATTGTAGTAAATAAAACTATTGTTCTCAAAAACCTTTGAATTTTGTGCTGTGGATGACAGAACTAGCACGATTTTCATAGACATTAATTAATGGCGCAAGTTTTTCCGCAAGCGACTTGTTCTGTAAAAACTCTAACTGCAAGTTTTTAAAGTTTATTCATCATTGCATCAATTTTAAGTCTTCTTGCAGTTAGTGTTTCTTTTCACGGTAGTTTTAGTTTCAACCGTTACGAAAAGAAGTGGAAATCATGCTTTACATAATATGTTAATATTTTTGCTTGGAAAGTTGATTTTGTTTTGTTTTGAACCGTACTTGATTGTAAATAGGACGAAATATGAAGCTATACATTTCCATATTTAAGTGACCTCGCATTGTATAGGCTTTTTGTACAATGAAAAATCAGCGTATACTGGAAATGCATAGCTTGATATGTCGTCGTGCGTTCCATTACACACTCTGCCAATACCAGTCACCCAATTCACTTGCGGCATACTGTTTTTAACCCTAACTTGTTGTCTTGAGCATATTGCGTCTTCATTCAAGAGTTAATTAAGCAAATAACACGAATAGCATGTTTATAATGTTGCTGTAAATATTAGTTATATTTTGTTAATTAAGTAAAATTTGTTTTATTATAATTTAAGACACAATGTGTTGCTGTTTCGTATAATCAAAATCATTTAATGACATGACTTAGGCCCGTATTACAGATCCACACACAAAACTTACTTAAAACTCGTTTAAAGCCATTTGATTGGTTGAAACTAGTTTTAAGTTGGAGTCTTGAGTAAGGTTCTGTGATAAACAGCGTGGCCCTAAAACTAATCAAATAACTCAGTAACCTATGGCTATATATTTACTGGTTATTTTACCTTGTACGTACATGACATCAACTGGATTGGACAACACCCAATGATTTATTACAATGTAATGAGATTATCTTGCCATTCGTCCTACTAATAAAACACATCTTGCGTCGTCATGGTTACAATAAATCAATATAATAAGGAGCAATTTCTATGACAACTCTGTATGTTGATGCCAGTTATATTGAAATCGTATGCAAGAATGCAACAATGCAGTGCATTCGATGCAAAGTTGAATTTGCCGACAGAATTCGATTATTCAAAGGTCTCATGCGTCATAATTAAGGGCAAGCTTCCAAAGTACGTTTGGATTAGTATTTCTTGATGAAATTTTGATTGTTTTTGTTGTGGAAATATAAACTCGAAATCTTGATACTATGATGAACTTTACCTCGGGGCCAAAATACTCTGGTATTTTTTGCATGGTCATCATTTTCTGTTACGCAAATTCTTGATTCACTACCATTCTTCATACAGCTTCTTCTTGACTAAGTATTAATAAAACTTGTATGTAACATTGTACGGAACAGCGACACATTAATGTTATTTTTGCCATGAAAATTAAAATAAATTATTGGTACGTGAAAATGTATTTTATTTTTTGCCCTGAAAGACATACCTGTTTTTGGAATGGCGGCAATATCGGCATTGCTTGAGTCACTCCTCTGGTGTTGTTAAGTATTATGGCCAACTAGGATACCAACTACCATCAGGCATCACACTTACGTTCATTTGCCCCTTTTAAAAACATAGTTGTCTAAATAAAGTATTCTGTAAAATTTTCACCGTGAAAACTTTGTGTGAAAAAAGTGAGTTGTTAATAGTGTCAATTCCTAGCATCAGATGGAAAGACAGCCCACTTACACTTACGTTTTCACGGTGAGATTTTTACAGAATAGACCAGCAGTACGTAGGCGTGAGTGCATCACCAAAATATATGTAGTGCGGGAAATTGACTGTGGTCTATTACCCGCCGCGCCGCCTCACAAACATGAGGAAAATAAAATTGGTTTCAGAATTTAATTAGTCCCAAAAGGTTTACTTTTGTAACTGACCTTTTGGAAAGGCTTTGACATTTTAAAACAAAACATGTCAAAACTATCTATACCTACCTATCTTTAAGTATACAAATGTAGGGGAAATCATTTCAAAACATTCTTCTGTTACTATCTTTAGGGCGTACAAATGCGAAAGAAAGCAAAATACTAGCAGTATACCTACTACGTAGGTACTTATCTCTGTCTTATGACCCTTGTTTCTTGTGCGCTAAAACCGAGACGACTTCTGAGAATATTGTATTAGGTAGGGTACTGCTCCAACTTGCAAGTGAATCTAAGGGAGCCGACGCCCACGAGCAACTTTTGTCTCCGCAACTAATTTGTCTCTTGCATCAAGTCTACGGGTTTGGAGTAAAGTGCGCGCGTAGCGACGCGACAGCAGTGAGTCCGTTTTATCGTCTTCGGTTTCTTAGAACAAGCGCACAGACCACAACCTTCTCTTCGAAATCCATGTTGTTGAATGCGGCAAAATTTTATAAATAAGTAGCGTTGCTGTCGCTCCTGTGCATCGTCCAAATCTCACCAAGGACACAGCGACAGAGATCAAGAAGTTGCTGGGCAACTATGTTACTCGTGGGCGCCCTCCCTTAAGACTAAGAATATAGTCAAAAAGAGCAGCAATTTTTTATTCATTACCGTCGCCGTAAATAACGAAACCATTGAATTTTCGCTCGTAGTTTTGCAGAAAAACATTGTAGTGTAAACGCGTCCTGAACTAAGTGAGTGCAGGGAGTAATTTAATCAAGGTAACGGACGGCAGTTCTTTCTCTTGGCACTTTTAATTTCGCGCTTTTTCCGTAACTGTCCCTAATGGCATAACTTTGAACAAGGCGATGGAACTTACATTTATCTTAAAATAGATTATCGTCCTGTCCGTTGTAAAATTAATTAGGGGAAAATGTTAACTTCGTTTTGCCTCGTGCTACAGATTCTGACGACTCATAATTTGTCTAAAGCTTGAGTACCCTTCTGGGAGTTATAATACCTATGTAGTCAGTAGCGCAAAATACCAAATAGGTATTTTTTGTAGAAAATACTAGATAATTAAAAGCAGTGAAATCAGTGTTGTGTATCTTACTGTTTTTAAACAGGGTCAAATTAGATTAGCTAGCGAAACTTCGCAGACGTGTTGGGTATCGATATCTGAATATGATAAAACAAAAAATAAAACCTACAGTACCTATAGATGAGGCAGTCCAAAATACAACTAGCTATGCTAAACCCTTAAGAGTTTAATCTGCTATTGAAAGGTAACAACTTTTAATTGATTTATTAACATTCTTGTTCCAAAAAGCTATTAAAAATGTCTTTTCTACCTGTGTATCTACGTATAGATGCTACAGTACTTAGTCCTACATACGATAGGTAGATCACTGAGTAGGAAGAGCACTAAACTTCTTTAATTAGGTACTCTTTTTTCCATTTCCATTCTCTCCTGTGTTATAAAGATAAATCTTATAGTAGGTGATAGATTGGCCTTCTACCTACTATAAGATTGTACTTGTACTTTTATTTTCTACCAAAGAAAAGTACTACCAGCTAGAAAGATAAGTACAGTGCTTGCCTAAGACCTAATACTCGTAGGTGCATAATACTTACCTACTTAAGGGTTCTCGTCATTGGGTGCGAATGTTAGATGCCTGCGTAGAGCTCAAGCATCGGCTACTTATGTCAATGAGGTATACTGACATCGCATCTACGTCTGGAAACCGATATCAACATACCTTCGTATTTAGGAAAACACTAGTCTATATCTAAAGTCTACATTCTAAAGCTTCCGTCAAATGATGGCCAATTCATTAAAACCGGCTGCCGGTAAAACTTATCATAACCAGTTACAGGGCATGACAACAGAAACCTATGACATAATCGGTCTCTTTAGTTCAATGAGGGGCACAAATTCGATATGTTTAAATAACCATTGCTCATCTTAGCAAACCTCGCAAACGATTGATCGTCGCAAGCCGCTGCTGCTGTCATTTTGCCATGAGTAGGAAGTTTGAAGAACTTAGTGCCCCGTTGGTCTAGTGGTCGCAAGTGCTACTGCTAAGCTTGAGGTCCTGGGTTCGACTCCCGGGTCAGACAAAATGGTTTTTTGACCTGGAAATTCTCAGAAGCAGCCCGGATTCTGGATTTGTGCACGGTTGAAGGCTCGCGCCCTATTACAAGGGACTTGAACATAATTGTTGACATGCGGGTGTAATACTCGTATAGGTATACCTACCTCTGCATAGCCCTTTGGGGAATACGGGCGTGTTGTTTGTTAAGTTTCTAAAAAGATTTTTTGCAGTTGGTAGGGAATATTTGTGACACTGTGACACAAGTCCAGTATCACTAACATACGGAGGTATTAATGGTGCATCGTGAACGTGTTTGACGTGACGCATGGCAAGCGCAGCGCGGCCCGACGGCTCGCCTGTCGGAGTCACGTTGCATCGTCATCAATGCGACTTCACACGGTACACCGAGCCACCGACGGCAATTGATTGATGGAGCGGGACCGGCCGCGCTGTGTCCGCTCCGGACCTATTAATCCTGTCGTAAACTGTTAGAGATTTTCTAGCATACTGGCACATTGTAGACAAATGTTTGTACGGTGTGAAAGAGAATATGGACTTTTTACAGGTGCGATGGACAGGCCATTCTTTACTTTTATTTGTGGTTAGTTGCAGGGTCCGTTGTGACGGTATCAGGACAACTCGACCCCGAGACCACTTGACCCGGACAATTCGACCCAAAGACAATCGTCGAGTAATCCCGGCCAAGTTGTCGTAGAATCCTTGTGATTTGTCCACCTAAGCGAAATAAGCTAGCGAGACCAAACGACCCGTCAACGACTGAACGGAATGCTCCAGTGGCTTTCGCGGGAATCTTGAAAGAAGGTCTAAATCCATTCGATCCGCTTAGGCTATGCGGTGCCTGCTCGTGAATTAATCACAACCCAACAACTCTTGTGTTCCTTTTATAAAGAAGGTGAGCATAAAAGAAGGATTTTTAAATCACCCCCTCATCATCATCTGCCTAGCCTTTTCCCAACTACGTTGGGGTCGGCTTCCAGTCTAACCTGATGCAGCTGAATACCAGTATTTATATTTAAATCACCCCCTATTGGTGTTAAATAGGTGATGAAACTTTGTATGGAAATTAGTCAATTTTGCCGGTGGAAAATCCCGTTGACGGCATGCGACACACGGCTTGTTGAATTCATAACTTCACATTGACTGAACTAAAGAGCTGAACAGCTAACAATATAAGTTGTTAAACATTTCTCATTATCACTTTAGTGTGAAACTGTGAAGCGAACTCGCATTACAATAGTGGAGACAGCTACCTACAGTTATTAGGTACCTACTTACTTTTTACTAGGTACTTACAATTAGCGACTCGGTCGTGTGGACAAGGGCGTTATATCCCCAAGAAATGCAGTCCCTCTCCGTATGTAGGTAGGTAGAGGTACTTAGCGTTTTTTAGACGACCCCCACGAATATCCCGGTGACTTAGAATTTTCTGAGGGGTTCTTGCAACATTGTAATCGCGAAAAAATATCAACTAACCCATACAAAACTTCAGTGTATGGGACGGAACCCCTCGAAAAAATCACCCATAAATTATGACAACACCTTCATGATACACGCTATATACAGGCTGACAGTTAGGGACATCGACGCGCAAACGAAACCCATGAATTCAGCACATGATACCTACCCCTTCGTGTAGAAATGAGTATTTAGTAGGTTATTAAAACCAAAAAAATCTGCTGTTTCATAGAATAGTGCAATGCCTACGAACTACGCGGTCAAAATGAATGGCAGTGCAATTTTTTTAATAACCGACGAAAATCAACACAGAGGCATGTACTGAATCCATGGTAACAGGTTGTGCGTCAATGCCATCCTGCAGTGCAATTCTGTAACCATCTCACCGTGAAAACTTAGGTGAAGTGAGCGTAGAGTGAGCTGGTATTCCAAATAATGCTAAGGATTGACACTACTGACCACTCACATCAAGCTCACTTCACTTGAGTTTTCACGGTGAGATTTTTACAGAATCGACCGGCTGTATATTCAAGTACAAGACACTAATACTTATTCTATCTATATTTCCAACCATACTGTATGAATATTTGTCAGTCATCAAGATGATTGTGGGGTTGATTGACCAGGGTTCGCGACCGCGCAACTACTTATATTAAATCAGACAACCATCATGGTGGTTATGACAATTTTTCTTCTGACCGTCTTAAAACCTGAAGACCAATTCCCGTAATTAAAAACGTTCAAAATCTAGTCGCAATCTCATCTCAGCGACAATCAATGTCAAAAACTTTTAAAAATGTAAGGAAATTAGAGGTATTTTTCACAGATTGAGACTGAGATCAGACGATCGATTCTGTAAAAATATCACCGTGAAAAGTTAGGTGAAGTGAGCTTAGAGTGAGCTGTCAATAGTGTCAATACCTAGCATTAGTTGGAATGATAGCTCAATCCATGCTCACTTCACCTAAGTTTTCACGGTGAGATGGTTACAGAATCGCATTGCTGGAGACTTGCCCCTCTGTTACTAGTGTTAGCAAGATTAAGGCAGTTGCTATGTTGAGAAAACGAAAACATTTGATAAGTACCTACCTAATTCACAGTTTATTTCTGCTTGAAAAATGTCGACCCAAATTCCTGGAACAGAGTAATTTTTCTTCCGGAAAAGCTTTTCCGTTAACAAAAATGAGAAACATTTAAAAAGGTAATCATTTTAAGAACCTACTTGGCTTTTAATCTATCTATTACTTATAATAAATCTGTAGAAGTGAAAATTCTGTACATTGAAAATATCAAAAAAATAATTTACAGGGGGTGTTATTAGACCGACACCGAACCCAAAAATGTGATTAAAAAAATTTTTGTCTGTCTGTCGGTCTGTCTGTCTGTCTGTCTGTCTGTTTGTTCAGGTATCACGCAAAAACTACCGGTTCGATTACGATGAAACTTGGTACTTATAATAAATCTGTAGAAGTGAAAATTCTGTACCTACATTGAAAATATCAAAAAAATAATTTACAGGGGGTGTTACTAGACCGACACCGAACCCAAAAATGTGATAAAAAAAATTTTTGTCTGTCTGTCGGTCTGTCTGTCTGTCTGTATGTCTGTTTGTTCAGGTATCACGCAAAAACTACCGGTTCGATTACGATGAAACTTGGTATAATTATTCTTTAATATCCTGGGCACCACACTGGGTATTTTTTATCCCGGAAAAGTATATACAATAAAAAACAAACTTAATTTTGCGGTTCGATCCCTATACCCGATTACCACTGTCTGTACTGTACCAACCGCAAATACTAAGTTTGTCGTAGGTTGGGTCACCCGAAGTGGAGTTCATTTTTATTCCTTTTAGTTTTTAGAGTTATTTAGGTTTATTTTTATATGAGTCGTAGGTATAGATTTTAATTTTAAAGTATAGGTAGTATATTTGATAGTGTACGTAGTGACCGTAGGTTATTTTATAATACTGTTAGGTAGGATTAGTCATTCGTATAGATATTAGTTTTTAGGGATTTTGCTTATTTATTGAGTTTAGATTAGTTATCATCAGAAATAGGTTTATTTAGGTAGGTATTTAATTTTCTGTTATTGAGTTTTTTTTTAATTAGGTAGGTACTTAGGTAAAGATATCATATAGGTACCCTCTTAATCACCACTAATGAGACACAATTGGTTTCCTACTGTAATTAGCCACAAAGGGCCCGCGAGATAGATGGCATTCTGGGGAAGCACATACATTTTATCCTGTTAGCACGTTCCCGTGGGATAATTTCCGACATCCACGCGGGCGAAGCCGCGGGCATAAGCTAGTTGGTCATAAAAGCAAAGTTAAATTAGGTTACAGATACCTACCTACCTACTACCTACTATTGTATGCAGCAGTTAAAAATTCATTTTATAACTTAGGTACATATTAGGCCGCTACATGAACGGATGGACGCTGGTGATGGCGCCAAACAAGTAGCCGAATTCTGGGACGACTCCATTCAGATTACCATCGACACGCTGAGAAGAAGGCCATAACATAAAACGCCTAATTAAAGATAGTCTACGTCTCTACAAGTAATACGTAAATGATCACCTATCTACGTTTGGCACTTGGGTTATGTTCTAAAGATAAGCGTGGTGTTCTCAGGATTTTTAATACTTTCTTACCATTTTTTTGGACTATAAGATTTAATTACAATTAAGTAAGTAAATTCATCACCTCGTCTCGTTGATCGCTAATCTGTACCAAGACTGGGTATCCATGTTAAGGGTTCATGACGTCATCTCAGGCCCTTTCAAGCCAGAAAAGGGGTAAGACAGGGCTGTATTCTTGGTCCTATTCTCTTTAATATACCGTCTGACTTTTTTTATAGTCTGGGCAAAAACAGGGTAACAAAGAAAATATGCGACCAAGAAGAAATAAATTAAAATTTGTAGGTCGTTATAACAACAGAAATAATAAATCAAAGTCAATTTTAATTGAATAAATTATGCGACAGGCTACGAAAGAAGAACGTTGTCTGTTTTTCGTTTTAATTTGTGACACCTTGACGTCTTTTATAAGTAGCCAGGGGCCCTACTCCGAACTGCAAAGTGCGAATGTTCGGATCGGACCGATACATGGGCGAACCGAATATTATTGAAAAATGCGAAAAAAGTTCGGATCGGCTCAGTTGGGTCGGGACCATAGTCAATATTCGAAAGAGTGTAGGAGTGTAGGATTGGAACCGACCGAACCAAATAGTAACTTCGTAGCAGGAAACGGCCGAACATTCGGCCGATAATACTTCGGAGTAGACCCCCTGATTACAAAAAGCATCCAGATGTATTGTGATTATTTCATTACTTTCTTTATATTCCTCGAATAATTTTGGTGGATTCAGGAATGCGAATTACCTACTATGTAATCTATGTTTACTTTTTTAATAGAGAAAGCTCTAAGTTTTGTACATACCTACCAATGTGCGCTTTTATAATTTCAAACGTGACGGTATTATCGTGGACGTCCACGGCATCACGATAACACAAGAAGTAAAATGTATAGAGTTACGTTCACGTTATAAAGTTATCATGGACGGATATTTAAAAGCGCGTATATATTCATACAATTTATTTCCCTGTGCTATCGTGTTGCTGTGTCGGACGTGTACTTCAACGACGATATCGTCACGTCAGAAATAATAAAAAATGCCCATTACGTCCTTTATTAAGATATTACAGTATAATACGTATTGGGTAAATTCAATGTAAAATCAAAACATTTACTGATTCATGCATGCATGATTGCATGATTCTAACATCTTGAACGTCTATTGATAAATAGAGCAAGATCATAAAATAAGTAAAATATACGGGATAAAGTAGTGTTATTATGTACTTTGAGTGTCAGCATACCTGCTACCTTGGGCCGACTGCTAATCTACAGGTACCAGGTGCTAAAGGTACGTGAAAACACTACTCACTTTTCTTAAATCCACATAACAGATTTTTATGTATCGTTCAGAGAATATTGTTAGAAATTAGTAATCAATACTGCCAGACACTTCTCGCCGGCGATAACTTTTGCACGACGCTTTAAAGCTCCCTAGAAAAATTATTTAATTTTACTTATGGTCTCAAAAATGTCAGACTTTATAATTTACTTAGATAAGTATTCGTGCCAAGTTTCAAGTTTATTATTAACTCAAGGAATAAGATTTTTCATACAAATAAAATCCCCCCTTTTCACCCCCCTAAAGGTTGAATTTCCAAAAACCCTTTCTTAGTGGATACCTACTCTTCACAAAAAACACACCTTCCAAATTTCATGTCTCTAGGAGCAACGGTTTAGGCTGTGCGTTGATATATCAGTCAGTCAGTCAGTCAGGATTTTGAATTTTATATATAAATGTCGGAGTCATTCGTTTGATTATTCGGAACATTAGCGCCATCTCGTGGCGCTAGACAGAGTCTAGCCTGAGTTCGTGGGGGTGGACGGAGAGCTACAGCTACAAGAACGGTGTGAGCAGAGCTCTCGGGATGAATCGAAACATTGGACATCGTACGAACAACATTGTTTAGAAACTGTCGCGCGTTCCGTATCGTTGAGTTGTATATGTACCTACACTGCGTGATTCGCTAGTGTGACTAACTTGTTCTTGCCCCACACTAGGAATTACTCCTGTATCGTGGGTGCGTTTGCAAACATTTAAACTCACATACACAAACGGCCAGACCCAGCACAACTACCTGTAGGCAATACAAATATTTGTTCCGTTCGGGAATTGAACCCACGACACGCAGCGCAGCAGTCGATCGCTCAGCCACTGCGCCAACCGTGTCGTCAAATTATGTTTTTGATTGAGTCTGGGGGATGTTTGGCCCCTAGGATTGGTCTAGCTGCTTACAGGAAACATTGAAATATCCCTGAATATCTGCATGGCGGAGAAGGTATGTCTGTCTCTCGTTAACATCAGGCATATTTTAATTACTGTGGGGGTAGTGTGGGCAAAGTTAAAAAAAAAATAAGTAACGTCTGGCGGCCCCTAGGATCTTGGACAATAATTATTATAATCCATTGAGTGAGAGAAACTAACTTCATATTTCGGCGAAAGTTGATTCAGTTAATATTTTGACGGGAATTTCAATGGCAGATAGCTGATGTTATAAGGAGTATCTTTTGTTTTTATTTTAGAAAAAGAATTAAGTATATTCGCGCAAAAAAGTAAAACCCATGAAATACAATTTATTTTCCGACATGCAGTCGAACGATGTCGCGGGCACAGCTAGTAATTTTTATAATCCATTGAGTGAGAAAAACTAACTTCAACTCTTGGTGACAGTTGATTGAGTTAATAGTACAGCATCACACAAATATATATACTTAGTTGTCTCGTAGTAGAAGTTAAAAAAAAGTTGTTAATATAATCCTACTAATATTATAAACGTGAAAGTTTGTAAGGATGTATGTTTTTTACTCTTTCACGCAAAAATTACTGAACGGAAATTGATGAAACTTTACAATAATATAGCTTATACATCAGCCCCTAATTGCGTAACACACCATCAATCTCAATCTGAATCATTTTGAAGTAAATTGCTAATCCATTACTTCATATGTTCGAAAAATGTGTCTGCTCAACAACATAAAGAACGCAATGAATATTGTTGAATTATCAAATGAAACCAATTGCCACTGATAGCCCGCAGAATAACACATAGGATACTTTTTATCCCGATATTCGCACGGGATCGGCACTTATGCGGGTGAAACCGCGGGGCGCTGCTAGTTTGGTAGATACTAAATAAATATCGGATTAGTCTGCAGAGTTAGCTAGTTTTGGAAATTCTATTATTTAGCTAAGCTACTTATTTAAACTAATAATGCACTTACTTTGCTTGTAACGGCAAATAAATTAATTTATAGTAAGTATAAAGCTGGTAACACTGCTATTTACACTGCACTGCAACTAGGTACAGTCAACAGCAAAAGTAGATGATCAAAATCAGAAATTCAATACTAGTGAACGGAGTTCGCAGCTATATGTAGTAAATGTTTGGTATAATTTACAATCACATACTTTTGAATCACTTCGACGCCACACAGTTCTGACGCGAACTCCGTTTATTAATATTGAATTTCTGATTTTGATCATCTACTTTTGCTGTTGACTGTACCAACAGGTAGAAAAGGTTCCGCACCCAAAGGGTGCCATATGCCATCGCGACCCGTCGCTGTCCATCCGTCAGACTGTCTATCACAGGACTGTATCTTTTGAATCATTATAGGTACCTAACTGGATACTTGAAATATTCTTGGGCGGTTTTTATTATAATAAACAACGTGACGGTTTTAACTTTTTTCTGAAACGTTTATATGTCCAAGATAACGACTTCACTTCTTGTTAGGTAAGATTTCCTTTTTTCTTCCGTAGTTATTTCCGTCGTCCCGGTCTATTTTAGGCTTTTTATTCTTTTTATTCTTGGAGGTTCTCTAGATTTCCTGCAATGTAATTTTTTTAAGCTTTCTTAGCTCCTCGCGCAGAGGCTAAACTCCATCGCGACTTGAATAAAATAAAAAGACCATCTAAGTATTACTTACACTACATTTAAATTGTACTAAATTAAATTGAAATATACAAAAAAAAAGTAGTAGTTATGGCTGTCATTCGTAGATTTTTGGCAGTCGTTACAGGTCGTCAGAAGCCCGAAAGTCTGACCACCAGTCTTACCAAGGGGTATCGTATTACCCAGTAATTGGGTTGTGGAGGTCAGGTAGGCAGTCGCTTCATGAAAAATACTGGTATTCAGCTGCATACGGTTAGACTGGAAGCCGACCCCAACATAGTTGGGATAAGACTAGGCAGATGATGACCAAATAGTAGGTAATCATTTTCACTTTTTTCACAAAATGGTACATTTTCCACACCCACCAACTATATTCGATTTTATTTTGTTCAACGACTTCAAAAAATGTGGTTCAGGGGGTCTACTCCAAAGCGGTATCGGCCGAATGTTCGGCCGTTTCCTGCTAGTTACCATTTGGTTCGGTCAGATCCCATCCTACACTCATTCGAATATTGACTATGGTCCCAACCCAACTGAGCCGATTCGAACTTTTTTCGCATTTTTCAATAATATTCGGTTCGGCCATGTGTCGGTCCGATCCGAACATTCGGCCGATACCACTTCGGAGTAGACCCCCTGTATTCGACTCGTGTGTATACATGTAAAAAATAAAGGATATGAGAATTAGGAATGCCAGGCATCTCTCTACTCTCTGCCATGCAAACAAAGGACATCATTCAAGTGCCGTTTACAACATTTTATACCCAAAAATTAAAGTCAAAATTCAAATATGTCATTAAAGTCATATTTTTGTAACTAGTTTTTATTTTGAATTTAACATCCTGAACACGTTTTCAGTATCAACATGTTATAAAAATAGGTTTTTTTTAATCTTTCGTTGTTATAGCAAAAAATGCTCAAGAGAGGTCACTAAGAAAACAGTACTTTGGTTTTTGGGTGCGAAATGAATGATCTTTAAAGGCATTTGACGATGATTTATGAGAATTGTGTAGGTAGATCGTACATAATTAATGAAGGAGTACACCTACTTAATATCTAAATGTTGCCCATTATTTATGTATTTTTCATGTATTGTGTACATCCTAAATAAATAATAATGAATATATTAAAAATCAGCCGAAGACAATTCGATTTGGCTAAAGTGTCTTATTCCGTATCGAGTAACATGTCTTCAAATAGTTTCAGTAAATTGCCTTCATTGGGGGATCCGTGGGCGGCATTGTGACATTTGTGATGATTACATAAGTACATCTTGTATGCGAACGAGACTGCTTGGCATTTCCATTTCCTCCTCTCCATGACATTTCTTTCCTACTGACTGAGTAGAGTTGACGATGACACTATCAGCTCTTCTTAGTTAGTACCTATTCTGTGTTTAGAGGTTATACCTACGTTTTTTTCAGTCCTGGATATAGGCCATGTCTCCTTAAGGCCCCTCGCCCACGGTGACTTTTTGTAGCGATGCTGTCGCGCGTTTCGTAAACGCGCGACAGCATCGCTACTAACGCGCGTTAGTCGCATTTGCATCGCGCTACAGAAGCGATGCCAACGTGCTACTAACGCGCTACAGCATCGCGACTGTATCGATGCAAACGCGCGACCGCTTTCGTTGCCCACGCTTCGGCTGCTTACTTAAAAGTAGCACCAAAGACAACGTATGACAAAGGCAACTGCTGTTGCCTCAACGGAGTCCATCTTGCAACTGTGGCATTTTTGTGCCGTTACTGAATCGGATTTGCATCGCGACAGAAGCGCGACAGTATCGCGTTTGCATCGCGACTGAGAATCGTGGTGAGGGCGAGGGCAAACAGCTAGCGAACGCATCGTGACTGTATCGATGGGAACGCGCGACAGCATCACTACAAAAAGTCGCCATCATGCCGATGCAATACCGCTGAAACTAGCCGCTCCGTTGTTAGACAAAAACGGCAATAAACCGATCTAAACATTATTAACAAAATTGAGAAAACGAAAATTTTATCAGAAAAGATGTAAAATACGTAATACGTATTTTATAGGAATAACTATTGAACATTACGAGATAAACCGTAGTTTGATTTTATTACTCCCGGTACCGAAGGGCACGTCTAGTCCTTCACAGTATAGAGTCATCTCTAAATAGGGTTACCTATAATAATACTGCTATAAGAGGTGATGCTACATTACACCGATTGAAGAAAACCAGGGTTGGGTTTAGCGTCCTTAAATGCACCTCTTAATAGAAATAACTCAATGCCGAGAACTTTCCAAAGTGGGAGTTGTTTACCTACCCATCCCTTTCACACTAATGGACTTATTAGTATGCCAGTTTCATTTTCTACCCTAAGTTTGGTAATTTAATTCTTTTTCAAGGCAGGTACGGCAGGTAAGAATCACTTAGAGAATATTATGGAATGGAAATATTAGATTTATTTATATATTATAATATTATTAATTCAGAACGCTTCTGAGGATTTGCTTTGAAAAGATAGTTATTTAGTTTTAATGTATTCTCTTATTAATGTAGTTTTCTGAGTCTAAATGAGATACCTCTATAGTAAAGTGTACAACCGCCAAAACTTGTACTAATTTTGGTTGAGTTGCACTACCATGACATTCTTCAACCCATGCCGTTCAAAACATAAAATGATACGTAGTACCAACGTTAGTGAATGAACTACCCTCAAAACTGATATCGCATGTCAAATGTAAGGACCAATTAATTAATTCAGTTCTACAAAAACATTATCTCTCATTTTGACCATAGCTATGTTTGTAACAAACCTCACGTTGACGAAAATGTCTATTTGTGAAATAAATTAATCTGCTCCACGCTTCATAGTTGCTTTTGCCCACGTGGATGTCGGAAATTATCCCACGGGAACATCCTAACGGGACAAAAAGCCTATGTCCTTCCCCAGGTTGCAATCTATCTCCTTGCCTAATTTTATCGAAATCCGTTCAGCGTGAAAAGGTATATACTCATATGTATATGTCGCAGATGGATTGTAGAATCTGCTGTTTTGAAAACCGCTAGTTGTTTCATAAGACAGCTCCGTTATGTAAAACTACTGCACAACGCGGGTTTCATGGGTTTTCATTTTTTTGCGCGGAACTAAAACTAAAAGTACTCCTTGTAACATCGGCTATCTGGCAGTGAAAGTCCAGTCAAAATCGGTCTAGGTCTTTTGGAGATTAGTCGGAACAAACAAACTGACAGACAAAAACTAAAAAAAAAACCATTTTTGTTTACTCGTCTGTCGAGTCCGCGTATTATTTATTTAAACTTTTCGCACAAAAAGGTACAAAGGCGGACTTAATGCGTATCACTGGTCAGTTTCTCTCAGTCGTCAGTTTTAGTTGCCAGGTCTCCTGTTTTTACAGGAGATCTACTGCTTTTGGGGTATGCCTCCTGTTCTTCTGTTTTTTCAACAGCGTCTACTGTTTTTTAGAAGATTACAAATTTTATTAAACTATTTTCCTATTTTTATCAAATTTTGCCGTATAACAACACACACAATCGGATCAATCGTCAATCGATGTCAGGCGGCTATAAACGAAGCTAAAAATCATAAAACGAATGTGACATTGACAGATGCAAATAAACTTCAAGTCTGTGAAAAGCCTACACTATAAAACTTGTGATTAGGTAAGTTATGTAACCTAACCTAATTACTGTACCAATGTTTATAATATGATCAACAGAGGTTATCGGTTAAATAGAACTTGAGAGTTATATCATATTAAAATATGTTTTAAAACTCTTTGCAGTGAATGAAGATGATGTGATTGTTTATAAAATCAATAAATCGAGGAACAAAATAAATACATCTTGTATTTAGGTATGTTTTTTGGAACAAATTGATTCTACTGTTTTTATTTCAAATTTCCTGTTTTTTAGGTCTAGTATCCACTGATTTTTTCAGATTGGACCTGGCAACACTACTAACAAAACTAGCGAATTAATTTAATTCGCTAGTTTTGTTGATTAGTCAGTTTCACTGATTCGTCAGTTTTGCCGATTAGACAGTTCCGTTAACTTGGCGCCGATTCCCTTGTTCACAAACTAAACTAAATTTAAGTTCAGTGCATCTTTTTCTTTCTATTTCATTAAGAAAAGGACAGAAGATAAAATATTAGATTTGTTTTATTTAGTAGTTTAGTCCTGTCAAATTAAGATACTCCATAGACAGTTTAGACGTGATTAAAAACATGGTTACTAAAAATAAGTTAATTTACGTCAGGCGCTGACTAATTTGACAGGACTAAACTAATATTTATATATCTTCTGTCCTTTTCTTAATGAAATTAAAAGAAAAAGATGCACTGAACTTTAATTTAGTTTAGTTTGTGAACAAGGGAATCGACGCCAGTGTATGTAATATATGTATTTGTATAGATTTCGGAGCATGCAACAAGATAACGCCTTCAACCAGAGTCGATATCGATTGCCTTGGTGATAGGGTCAAAATTTGATGTGACCACGGTTTGTTACCCCTGCTTCGTCCCTAGCCTTAGAAAGCCACCATATTATTTAACAGACTAACAAAACAGTGAAACAACTAGTGAAATAGTCAAACACTTAACAAATACCACGTAATGCTGTGACAATGTCTGTGTCTCTGGGACAAAGGAGTCTAATCTAAGAGCCAGTACGCTCGGCGTCAGTAATTGTGACAACGACTTCGAAGCAATCCCGCGGTAATTCGATTGTGTGCTGCTTCGTCCGTCTCAGGGGTGTCGCTCCAGAATCGATGGGCCCACAGTAGATGTAATAGGTGTTTAATTCTATTTTCATTCACAGTCTTATTTATATGTGTGATTTTCAACAAAGTCAAATACTTAATTTATTTCAATTGGGCACATAAAAGGAACTTTTGAAGTTTATAAGAAAATATAATTAATTTTAGTTGCCCCTTCCAAAAGGTAGTTTCGTATGAAGTAGAATTGATTCTAGTTTCCTAAATGTACTTTCGTGTGGAGGATAATGGATAGGAAACTCCATTGTTGCTCTTTTAAAATGTTTAACAGCACACCGTGTGTTTATAAAAATTGTGGAAAACATGGTCTAGAGATAACAAAACGCGGCACATCTAAAATAAAGTGTAAATTGCTAACAACGGAATGTTTCAGTTAATTTAATTATTCTCTCAAGCGTAAAATTCATCTAAAAACGAATGCGCTCAATTTAAATACTGCAGGGAAGCACTTGAGTTAAAATAATAACAGAACGCAGCTTTACGAAAACTCCTAAAAATACATTTCCATTGAACGAACTTAAAAAAAATCCAGTTTTTTTTGTTTTTAGGAACTTCAAAAGGAAACTTCAGAGGACCTTCGGGGAGTGTGAGATTTTTACCTCACTAAAACCACCTCGGTGATCACCATCCGCACATAGAGGTGGTCCCAGTTCCTCTTAAAAGACCAATTTCGGAACCCCCCCTGCGCAGTGCCTGTAAAGTACATCCCTGGGGAGACTAAAGTGGCCTCCCTTAAGCCTCGCTATGCACGGCAGCACGTGTCCACTGTGCCACCGTCTTCCCTGGGGTCATTTGGTGTAATGGACCATCGATCGCACGACACCGCGTAGAGGCGGCAAACTTTCCCCCCCGAGATTGGGCAGCAGTCTATGCAAAGCACCAACTGCCTTTTCGATGCGGAGAACCTGGCGCTTGAAGTGCTCTTCGTAGCCCCACCGACCGTCCAGGGTGAGGCCAAGTTACTTTATGTATCGCCCCACCTGGACTTGCGCATCTCCGACATGGACCACCGAGCTGGGTGGCTCTCTGCTCCTCGGCAGTTTATGGAACCATAACGCCACAGTTTTCTGAAGCGCTATCTCCAGACCCAGCCCGCGGATTGACGCCACGACTTTTGCCACCCCGAGCTCGGAAAGTTGGATGGTTTCCTCGAAGGTGTCCCCACCGGCCAACACCAGAGTATCGTCTGCTTAGCAAATGATATTAACGCCGACGGGGAGATCGACACGCAGGACCGCGTCATATGCTAGGTTCCACAAGAGAGGACATAGAACCGACCCCTGCGGAACCCCACATGTAATCTCCCTCCGCTGAATACTACCGTCCTGGTCCACATAGCGAATGTGCCGGTAAGTTCAATGACCTGGTCCTGTCAAAACGAAGAAGAAGATCGAATGAAACGGTTCTATTAGTTAACGCGTAGGATTGAAAAACCCTGTTCCATATTCGAGTCACGTGGGAGGCACAATCGCTCACTATCTCAGGTAGATTTCCTTGTAACGTGTAGATTACACAGATTTACTAAAAATAGACTTATTGATTAGAAGTTAACGTACGTCTAGACCAGTTGAGGACTTAGCTCTGTAGGGGCTTGTGGAAGTCTGGAAGCATTTAGGTAATCTGGCCACTTCAGCGTCAGTTTAATCATATTATAATATACAGTGCACAGCAATCGCTGTATATTGTAATATCGTTCACAAGCATATACGTAAATGGATAGGTACGAGTATGTAATGTATTTTATCACAATAGCATTGCATTCTTTCTAACAGTAAGTGCTATTGTTAACCAGGTGGTGTTTGATTTAGAAAATTCTATTAAAATACAATAACTTCTTGAACTTAACCATGCTTTGTTTTGTACTTAAGTGAAATAAAATATGATACAGTAAAAAGTAGGGTATAGGTTTGGGTTGCATGTTTCATTATAATTACCGACCTTCTGCATATGCATGTTTTCCGGGCGGGGAGAGCGGTGCTACATTCAGCATCCAAGCCTGGACTTGCAAATACTGGTACTGTGGCATGGATTTTCCACGAAATGGTCGGCGGTGTGTCGTAAATAAATACGTCGGGCTGCATTTGGGGGAGGTGGAGGTAGCGTTTCAAATGAAATGAAATTGTTTATTCTGTAAATAGAATATTGGAATCACTTTTACACGTCATATTATAAAAAAAATAAGCAAGATGAGGTCGGTGTTTCTCGCTGTCTGACTACTCTGAGAAGAAAGGCGGAAAAAAACTCAGAGGTCACAGTCTCTTTTAATGTCCAGACATAATATTGGTCAAGGCGTAGACAGGCCCGGAAAACCTCGCTATTGCATAAGATTTTACTGTCATGGATTTCCGCAAAGTAACGCCTGATTCCCATAACTTATAAAACATTTTGATCGTTTATTCAAGTGTTTAGCATAATTAGCCTACAACGTTCCCACTGCTGGGACCATAGAAATGTAAAACTATATCTATGGCTGGGACACAGGCCTCCTCTCTGTGAGAGATAGTGGGCCATAATCCATCCCATGGACCCAGTGCTGGTTGGTGGATGTCACGTCATGTTTTCGATTTTTTTGATTCTTGGACATGTCATGGGCCGGTTTCCTCACGATGTTATCGGGTATTACAATACCTTCTGTAAAGAGAACAGTTGTAAACATTTTAGTTTTTTTGGCACATGTTTGCCAGAACAGCTACACAGCAAATTGCACAACAGCTATACAGCAATATTGGCGAGATAATGGATTTTAAAAGTACGTCATGAACATAGACGTAACGACGTAACTAGGTGGGGTTAGTTTGAAAAAGCAATTTTATATCGGCTGAAAATTATATCTGAGAGACAGCTGCTTTTATAGTGGGGAGTCCAAAGTTAGAGCATGTTAAAGGTGTAAAACCAAAGTTTCATACCGTGCCAAAACCTTCTGGGACGGTTTAGGCTGAGAATCATCTTCAACCCAAAAAAAGAGATTATTGAGTGTTGAACAACTACTAGACTTATAAAAAAAACGGTTATCTCCCGCGCTATATGTAAAAACTTAGCTAAATGATTTTATTTGTCATACGCGTCCTTCGCTACGCAGCTTAGCACGAAACTTTCATCCCATAACATCAACTAATCAATAGAATGTATGAATTAAAATTGCTAAAACTTAAATACTAACATGCCAGTTAATTTAAAATACAAGCTTAACTTGGCTCAACTAAACACAAACTCCAGAGTTTCGTTCAACTAATTACAAAATGGCGGAGCTGCAGGCACGTAGGATGACAATTCATCTGCACGTACACAACATTGTCAAAAGTTCTCTTTGACAAAAGTTCTCAGTTAACTGATGCAGTGTAGACAAAGGCTGCAGAAATAATTTATTATTATACATAATTATATCATTGTTCTCGCTTCTCGAATAGCCTGGAAAACGTACTCGCTGCCTTGTTGAAAATAACTGTTCGGAACTTTCAGTAATCTGAGCAATCAACGTTAATGAACAATCCTACTAATATTATAAACGCGACAGTTTGTGGGATGGATGGATGGATGGATAGATGGATGTTTGCTACTCTTTCACGCACAAAACGTACGGATTTGGATGAAATTTAGCACACAGATAATTTATATATCTTTTTATCCCGATATTCCCACGGGATCGAAACTTATGCGGGTGAAACCGCGGGGCTCAGCTAGTAGGTTTATAAATGCCTGTCTGGGTAGAAAGGTATTCCAAATACCTGGGTAAAAAGTATCTGCAATACTTTTTAGCGTTCCGTAGCCAAATGGCAAAAAACGGAACCCTTATGGATTCGTCATGTCCGTCCGTAAATCACAGCCACTTTTTTCCGAAACTATAAGAACTATACTGTTGAAACTTGGTAAGTAGATGTATTCTGTGAACCGCATTAAGATTTTCACACAAAAATAGAAAAAAAAACATTAAATTTTGGGAGTTCCCCATACCTAGAACTGAACTCAAAAATTTTTTTTCATCATACCCATACGTATGGAGTATCTATGGATAGATCTTCAAAAACGATATTGAGGTTTCTAATATCATTTTTTTCTAAACTAAATAGTTTGCGCGAGAGACACTTCCAAAGTGGTAAAATGTGTGTCCTTCAACCTGTAACTTCCCTGTAACTTCTAAAATAAGAGAATGATAAAACTAAAAAAATATATGATATACATTACCTACCATGTAAACTTCCACCGAAAATTGGTTTGAACGAGATCTAGTAAGTAGTTTTGTTTTTAATACGTCATAAATCGTAAACCGCAATTTACCTTTCACTCAATCGACTCAACGGAACCCTTCATGGACGAGTCCGACTCGCACTTGGCCGCTTTTTATTATTTAGGGTTAGGAAGAAGTGTTCCTATAGTACAGCTACATTTCGTTGGTTATGTGTGCGTATGTTGTTCTTTGTTTTACAGAATATAACTGCTGTTGATAAAGTAGATTAAATTTTTATTTCTGCAATTGTTCCAAAAAAACACGTCAAAAAAAAATAATCTGTCAAATTTTCCCAATCAACCTTGAACCTTAATGTTTTGTTAATAAAGTTGTAAATCAATTAAAGAAAAATTTGCCTGGCAGGCGTCTGCACATTATTTTAAAAAAAAAAAACCTTTGCCCCACACTAGGAATTACTCCTGTATCGTGGGTGCGTTTACAAATATTTAAACTCACATACACAAACAGTCAAACCCGGAACAACTACTTGTAGGCAATACAAATATTTGTTCCGTGCGGGAATCGAACCCGCGACACGCAGCGCAGCAGTCGATCGCTCAGCCACTGCGCCAACCGTGTCGTCGTTTGTGTTATTTAATATAAAGGTTTTAATATTAGTTAATTTCTAAAATAAACTAAAACCATATTTGCCTGCTAATAGAATATACATTAATAAGCTACCTAGTAATGAAAGCAGTTATTTACTCTAAATTTTCCATTATTCAGAGTAAATTCCTCTAGTATAATATTTTGCAGACGAACCCTGATTGAGGCTCTTTTTGATGATAGTAGGTACCTACATACCTAGTCGTTAGCACCGTAGCGGGTTTCCCGCGCCCAATTAAAACTAATTAAACTTAGTTTTATTGTTTATATTTAAATTATACGTTATATAGTCTCTCCGGTTAGAAATAAGAGTATTTAGGCGTATCGTTAGACAATTTATATTTTTTTTTGGACCTTAGATTATAATTTGGTACAAGTAAAATCAGCAAGAGTGAACTTGAGATCCGAGCGGTCCCGACCCCTGGTACCGCTTTCGCCATCGACGCGTCCTCAGTACCGCACGCTTAGGTCATCCGAGCGAAGTCTCAAGTCCACTCATGCGGGTTCTAAGTAATAAAGTAATGCTGCAGGTAGGTTACAATTGGTGATTATTTCACTAGGGAATGTTAATTTTAAGGCCTACAGTGCATGTTAAAATAAATAGGTAGGTACCTATGTACTTTTTACCTACTAATACTATCTAAAGACTTTATTTAGCGAAAATATGACGAACAACTTTTCACGGCCCGCAGTGTCCGTAGCAGCGATTGTGCAGGGTACAATCCAAACCGAAATTTCCGTTTCTAATAATTCTAATATATCATTACTACAGTTATTTTACCTCTCACAGAAGCAATCCAACAGCAACCATAAACAGAAAATGTGACTATTTTCGAGATTTGGCATAGCGTTCTAACTATTTCTTGACTCACTATCATTCTTCTGCCCTTATCCTGATATGAACTATTCTATTCTTGACTATTTTTTGGAATTGAAACCAAGTCGATACTACCAGCCATTTGGTTGCACTAGAGGTGAGGATTGTGTGGAGACGTTCACCACACAATCCTCACCAACCTATAGCTATAACTTAGTGATCATAATGCGACTATTTTTTTGCCCTTGGTGACTATTTATTACTATTTCTTGACTATTTTTTGGCGTTCTAAAAATTGATTTTAATGAAATTTTCAAAGGGGAGGATAGTGTCGTGAAGAACACATAAAAACATTGTATCGAATAATTTATGGACAATTGATACCTATCTTTTGTAACTAACACACGTTCACAATAAATGTTATCTAGACTATCACTAGGTTAGGTACACAATTACATGGCGTAGGTAGACTAGATCAACAAGCTTGCTCTCTCATCCCTTTGTCTCCTCATTTGATTTCGTAAATAACAAATAACTTTTTCACCCGAATTAGGACGAGAATATTTTAGAAAAGGTATAATTTTCTTTTGTATATCGCAAACCAAATCAGTAATATCTTTTTACTGTAAGGCCCTTTATGAAACTAGAGACAATGTGTTACTTGATCTACAAAGCAACGCAAACTAGAGACAATGTGTTACTTGAACGACAAATAATTCAACTGTCTACGATTCTGCAAAAACTTATTTATTTTGAACTAGCTTTTGCCCGCGACTTCGTTCGCGTGGAATAGTGACTTCACCAATAGATGACACCGACTCTTGACCAATAGATGGCGCTGTATGTCCGGAATAAATTTTATTTTTTATTTTTTGTAATAAAAACTATCCTATGTCCATTCTCAAGTTCCAAACTATGTCTGTACCAAATTTCACACAAATCGGTTCAGTAGTTTAGGCGTGAAGCAAAGACAGACAGACAGACAGACAGAGTTACTTTCGCATTTATAATATTAATTTGGATGAAAAATATGTAAAATCATTTACAACAGGCAATAAGCAACTGTTATAAACTAGATGTCAACATCGGAAGCCGTTAGTACCCTTTAATTCTCTATCTCTTGGATGAAGAGGGAATGAGAAGTTTCTCAGGTACTCGTGCTTAACCAAGTTTTGTCCACTTCAAGGCGAATCTACACGAGCGCACAAACCGTGCACACTACGCGCCCCGAATGGCTATCGACGCGGCACACTGCGTGTGTATGCGCACGTCGCGACGACGACGTGCGCATACGACTTACGGACAGTTCGCGAGTTTCGATTTGTGGGCGTTTGTGCTTTATTGAGTATTTACTTTAATTACGAAAAGTTTAGCACCCCGCTTCGGATAGACTAAATTTTCTTTTGACCATTCATACAGGAATAGGAGTTTGGTACTTTGTTTACTCATGTAGAAAAGTAAGTTGCAAGAGCGAGCGAAGCGAACTACGCGACGCGTTCGCGAGCACTTCTCGCCGCTGCTGCCGTGCTGTGTGTGTTTTATTACGTAACAAATTTCAGCAGTATGCTATAGTAAATTAAATTGACTTCCAGTTGCTATAGAATCTAGCTTTGCCGCCAGTCTGTAGGTTTGCACTGACCCTTAGGGTTGCCAACTGTAGGTACTCTATAGAGTATTGTACTGTATATAGCGCAGGCTTATTGTACTCAAAATATTTATTTATTTATTTTATTAACAATTTTTACATTGTGTCGAAATGTATTACATTTAAATCTAAAATAACAGGAAACACAATTTAAAGATAACTTTAAATAACAAATACATATTATGAATACCTCCTAAATGTGTGACCAATTTTAAAACAATCTTCGTAGTTAAACAATTCAAAATCCAAAAACCACTGATATGTAAGTACCGATACAAATAATAATACAAAACATTTAGGAGTTATGAGGGAACAGATGAATATGCAACCCTGAACCCTTCTATGGTTGGCCGTAATAAATTGTAAAAACAGCCCCGTCACTGCCGTAATAAATTGTCAAAATGAATGACATTTGTGACGGTGTGCAGTGGCGTAACTACAGGGTGGCAAGTCGGCAAAATGCCACGGGCCCCCAGCCGGAAGGGGCCCCCCGGTCAGAGGAGAATCCCAACTCCTAACATTTATAATTTATCATACATGTTGAGTAAAAAAAAGTTTTGTCTTTGATTTATTTTTGTTCCCTACTCAGTTGCATACACAAGTAAAAAACTCAAAGCATTTGTAAAAAAAAAGTTGTAACCCAGTTTTAGAACGTATCCGATGCCACACACCACAGGCCACACGTGTTGGTATTACTGCGGATGTTCGGGGAATTCCCGCTGCGCGTCCCGCCAATTTGACGCTCACGGGAATCCCTGATTCAAGTTTGTATATAAGAAAGACTCCACTATTCTATTATTACGCAAGCAGTTAGCAGTTTATTGTTGTAAGAATTGGGTGTTTGTTGCAAGTGAGGATATATTTCATTAGTCAATTGGGAAAATAGGTTGACAATGGCGCCGATTCCCTTGTTCACAAACTAAAGTAAATTTAAGTTCAGTGCATCTTTTTCTTTCTATTTCATTAAGAAAAGGACAGAAGATAAAATATTAGTTTAGTCCTGTCAAATTAGTCAGCGCCTGACGTAAATTGGCGCCGATTCCCTTGTTCACAAACTAAACTAAATTTAAGTTCAGTGCATCTTTTTCTTTCTATTTCATTAGGAAATGGACAGAAGATAAATATTAGTTTAGTCCTGTCAAATTAGTCAGCGCCTGACGTTGTAAATTGACGTATTTTTAGTAGCCATGTTTTTAATCACGTCTAATTTGTCTATGGACTATCTTAATTTGACAGAACTAAATTAATATTTATCTTCTGTCCTTTTCATAATGAAATAGAAAGAAAAAGATGCACTGAACTTAAATTTAGTTTATTTTGTGAACAAGGGAATCGGCGCCATTGACGTATTTTTGGTAGTCATGTTTTTAATCACGTCTAAACCGTCTATGGAGTATCTTAATTTGACAGGATGATTCGGATTTTTGATTTATGATGATTCGGATCAATTTTTTTTTTGTTTTTCAAATCTTTTTGACTACTCTATGTATCAATTAGATGCTGACTGTACTTTAAATTAGGTACTTTTAATTTAAAGTGAATTATTAGATAATCAAGTACCTAAGTATAATTATAAAGTTTGTATGTACCTACTTAACGTAGTGATTTAATATTGTACTCTTACGAGTAAAAGTGTATAAATAAGTAGGTATTATAAAATTAAAAAAATATTATTATTCTTGGTTCAGCTTCTTTATATTGGGGGGCCCATGCGATGAATTTGCCACGGGCCTAGAACGGTATAGTTACGCCACTGACGGTGTGTCACGCATTTACCCCGCAGGGCTTTATTGACAGTGATAGAAACTGAGCTCATCAATTAATTAGAATCAGAATTTAATCTAGCCGCCGACTGTGAGCCAGTAAATTTATGAAAAATCAACTTCAATCGCTAGTTGAAGAGCTTCCTTTGTTTTTCACATATTTTCACAGTCGACGGCCGATACGCTTGGTTTGATCGCGGCCTTAATTCCCTTAGATACCTATACAAGCTGCTTAATCAAAGTTTGTGTTACGGAATACACACATTGCTAACAACGTAATTATTATTCCACATGTAAAGCCGTACCTATAGTTAGTTGGTAAGATTTTCCATAGGGAAATTGGCATCATAAACTATGAATGACAAATAGACACAGCCAAAACTGATCAAATATTTGACTAGGCAGTAAACACAAATATTTAGTTCATTTTACCAATGGCTATCATAGTATTGGCGAATTGCTAACTGCGAATTTCGAATTGAGATTGTAATTAGATTTCAGATCGAAGTTTAATCACGGAAAATAATATGTTCCGAATTTGAAGACCTCCTGTTTGAACCTTGGGACACTCCTGCGAAACCGCCTTTAATTTTTTTAGTTGTAACATAACACACCTAACGCGTTATAGACTGTATATGCTTTATGTAAGTATACATAGTATATAGTATACAGCGCCATCTAGTCCCAAGCTAAGCAACCTAATGCTTGTGTTATGGTAACAAGATGGCTGATAAACTACTTATATACATTTTTTTTTTTTGTAAATACATACATATTATAGATAGAAAAACACCCAGACTCGGAACAAATACATGTAGGTCATACAAATATTTATTGTATGTATAATATATATATAATATGTCGCAGGTTTTTCATAAAATTAGGTTTTTGATGAAAAACCGGAAGATGACACATTTTAAACTCAATTTCATCAATAAAAAAGCAAGCACGTGGTAAACGTTTCTTTATTCCATTTTTAATTTTGACTCAGTTTAGTTGTATATAATAGTTACGAAATTTCATTTTCGCGGCTTATTAAAATCAGATTAATATAGGTACGTGAAATTGAAACATTTCATTTCATAATTGGATTGAAGGAGGAGAATATTGATTGGATCATGGATGTAAAATTTTGATAAATAAATAATTGTTTTCTTTCTACTAAGTTTAAAAGGATGATGGATTGTTTTTTTTTTCATTTAATTTGATTTATTTTTTTATTTGTCATAAAACAAACCCGTGATTTTGACAAGAACTTTATCATAAACCCAAACTAGTTCAGGTTTTTGATAAAAAATCTGGATTGTTACAGGTTTATGAGGTAATTGAGTATAAAATGTGTCATCTTCCGGTTTTTCATCAAAAACCTAGGTTTTATGAAAAACCTGCGACAACACCACAGAGTCCACAGACTACTGGTAGTATTGTCACTCCTTCTCTCTTTAATCCATCCAAAGGTTGTCTTTTAAAGTTCGCTTTTAGCGATAAGACAGCCCATTGTGTCACCCTGGGTTAAATTTCTACATTTACCTATATCTGTAACTCATATGATGTACGTAATAAAGACCATTATATTCTATCCTAGACTGTAGATTATTTAACAAGCCGTGTGCCATACTAATTAATTCTTCAGACAGAAAAAACACAACCTAGAGCTCCTAAATTATTTAGCGCATGCGTATTTTGAGAGCAACGTTCATACAATTAAAACAAGAGAGCCAATTACCGGTTGCTCATAACTCAGGCGGGACTGACCTAAATATTATCGAATAATTAAGTTGTATAGATATTCTATGAAAGAGAAATTGAATAGCCAATATATTTACGCCATGTCCAAGAATCTAAACCTGAAATGGTAGTGGGCGTTGTATATTAGAACAATAGTAGTTCTTGCCAAACACAAACCATTTATTTCAATGAAACCATTTAGAGGCCCTTTTGCATTATCAAAAGAAGATTGTCATTCAGAAAGGTGAAGTTGCCCATTCTAAAGCGTAGCAGGTTGCTATGGAGAAGAAGGGGCAAGAATTTCAATGGACACGTTGCATGTAACATGCGCAGGTTCTGCTGTACTTAGTACTTAATTATGCTGGGCTTACGCAATGTATAAAATATGTTTAAAAAATTATTCAAGGATGATTTTATAATATCCAAGCAGGGCCTGAGCCTAGCATTGAAAACAGTACGAACATTTTATATTAAGCAGCTCACGAAATATACTATAAACATATCATAATATCACGCCTGTGTACCCCAAAGGGGTAGGCAGACTAACAAAGCAGGCACTGTGTATTAATGGGAATATTCTGAATATCTAGTTTTAATATCGCTAGCCCTTACACTCATCGCATAATGTTGGTCAATATTTGATATTATGGGACAGTTCGTGTAATAACCGAAGACTGATTATTAGGTAGGTACTGGGTTATTTAGGTCAGAGGGATTTTGTTCAGATTGATGGTAAAAGGTTTTAATCCATACGATGAGTGTGCGAAAGTAAATTTGTCTGTCTGTCTATTTGTTACGTTTTCATGCCTTAACGGCAGAAGAATTTTGTATATAATTTGGCACGTACAGGTAGTACATGACCTGGGTTAGGATATAGTCTACCTGTACGTGCCAAATTACATCCCGGTAGTACGTACAGTCAACAGCAAAAGTAGATGATCAAAATCAGAAGTTCAATACTAATGAACGGAGTTCGCGTCAGAACTGTGTGGCGTACTAGTAGTAAATGTTTGGTATAATTTACAATCACATACTTTTGAATCACTTCGACGCCACACAGTTCTGACGCGAACTCCGTTCATTAGTTTTGATTATCTGTTTTTGATCATCTACTTTTGCTGTTGACTGTACTACCGGAATAAAAAGTACCTATCCGCCTATATTTGTAGAGGAATAAAGCGCTCTTTCTCTCTCTACTTATTTAAAAATTGGCTGTGCGTGACAGGGTCCATAATTGATTCTATTATTTTTTATTTTACCACCTGTAAGTGTACATTATGGATTGTAATAAACGATTTGAGATTTGAGGTAAACGATTTGTCATTTGATTTTTATTCGCTGAGCCCTTATTTTTTAAATAGAAAAGATACAGATGTCTTACATGTCAACGATAGTCTGGCTGTTGTTTCGAAATGGTTTGCAGCTAATAATCTTTTACTTAATGCGAACAAACCTAAATGTATTAAGTTCCCATTACCAAATGTACCTCAAGTGGGTCTAAATTTAAAACTTGATGGCAAGAAACTAGATGCTATTACGGAAACCGTATTTCTGGGAATTACTTTAGATTCAAAATTACAATGGGGCGCATACATTAGAGCTCTTTCAGGTAGGTTAAGTTCAGCTGCATAATTATGCAGTAACAAAAATAAAGCAGTTGACAGACAGTGTTTAGATTTTGAGGTCGGAAATTCCCGTGGGATAATTTCCGACTTCTACGTGGTCAAAAGCTAGTTAATAATATCGTACTCGTTATCAAAGATGATGTGATTTATATTGCTTATTGTGTCCCCGTGTACCTACTTTACAAAAAAATACATATACAGAGTGTGATGATTGCTCACTACGTTTATTAAATTGGTATAGTACTACAAGATTGTATTGGCGCGTAGCCAAAATCGGAACTAATCTTGTTTTTTGAATAAATTTCAAGTGACATTTCATTTAAACACACTTTAACAGCCCCCTGTCAACGTCATTCAAGCGCCAAAAGGTCCTTGTAGCATGTCCGGATCGTCTGTTAGGCAAGCGTATTAAGTTCGGTAACAATAGAAAAAGTAATTTTGTCTCATTAATGACCGTTAGTGACAGTTGAGCTCAATGACGAGGTCCGTTAACATCATTTTTGAGAAAAGTATTATGTTGTCATTGTCAACATGAAAATAGAGGTCTTTACAGTGGGATCAATTACAGGTTAGGATGATCAATCGTGCTTACGACTTAATTCATACTGAATCATGGCATTCTTTATCACTGTACGGCCACGGCCAGAAAACAATCTGCCTAGTCATTTCCCAACTTTAGGGTCGGCTTCCAGTCTAACCATATCAATCAATCAATCAAAATATTTAATTTGCAAGAATATGGTACATAAGGTGTTACAGTAGTAGCAGGATCGTCCGAAAGGGTTACCGCTGCCCTGGAACATAAAGGGCTAAGGAAGGAACACGGGTGGGTTTAAGTCAGTAAGAGTCTGACACTCCCTTCTGCTCCACCCAGAGCGGGAGGAGTCATTTGATGATTTCCCATCCACAAAAAAAAAAAAAAAGGTGTTACAGTAAATTGGTTTCAGCATATCCTGCCATTACATGGCGTGCAAATATATTTACAATCAGCGATTCCAATTAATCTAACTTATAAGTTACAGATTCTATTGATTTGTTTTCTAATCAGCCTATAATGTTCCCACTGCTGGGACACAGGCCTCCTCTCTGTGAGATCAGTCTAACCGGATACAGCTAAATACCAGTATTTTACATGGAACATCAGATAGACAGTCGCCTATCTGGGTAACACAATACCCCTTGGTGATACTAGTGTTCAGACTTTCGGGTTTCTGACTATCCCTAATGACCTACCAACGAACCGACCGCGGCCAGCCAGCTCAATTTTCGATCAACCCGTGCGGCTGTTATTAGTTAGCCACGAGCCCCTCGATCTACGACCAGAAATATCTATTGGAATTCCAGAAGAAGAACTATTGATTGGAGATATGAGGTGTGCAGACCTATCTTTCGACACAATATTTTTGTTTTGTCTTAAATAACCCGCGATAAAATTGCTTTTGAATCTCGCTAAGTGTGCACATATTTGTGCTCGTGACTGTACATTAGCCATGGAAGTTATTGACTGAAAAAAGGCGGAAAAATAATATTAGAGGAAAAGAAAAGTTGTTATGTAATGACGTATATTACGTCCGTCTCGTGTGTTAACTCAACTGGAGGAAGCAAAAGTTTGTTCTAATACGTACATACCTACCTATATTTATAGCTGAGGTATACAAAGCGTATATCAAACATCGCCATCAAAAAATTATGTAATGGATCGTAAATGTTACGTGAAAAAAATCGTAGTGAATTTTTGAAAATCCCGCTCTATCGGCGGGTTGCTTCAGTTCGGTTGCTTCGGTTGCTATCATTGATTTTTATGTTATGCTCTATCCCTTCACATTTTCTAAATTCAGTATTTTTATCTTACAGAGCGACGCGCGTCTTACTTGTGCCAACCAAGTGTACAAACACGCTGTGAATGTGTGCGTGAAGACGAGTAGCGTCAGCACATACTCGTAACACACACACGCTTTGTCATTATCTCGGTTCACAGCGTGTTTGTACACTCCATAACCACAAGTATAGCGCGCGTCGCTTCGTGAGATGAAAATACTGTAACTGATTATGTTTAGACACCGTGTGGTGGGACCCTGTTGACCAGACCTATACCGATATTCCTAGTGCAGACACCCGTCTCTCATCAACTAGTGTCATATAGTTTTTTAAGCTTGTCTAAATTAATGCTTTGCCCTGTTTGTGAAGAGAAAATAAATTAATATAAAGATATTTTCTAATTAATATGTTGATTCAACAAAGTTAAACATAATGTGACTGTAAAGATATTCTAAACATATTTCAATTAAACCTATTTAGGCAGGGAATTTTGAATTGTCAAAGAGTCGGTCAGTTACTCAGAGAGTTGAAATTACAGCGCGGCCGACGAGAGAATGTTTTCTTGAAACCTGTCAGTTTCATAAAAAGGAATACGTGTTTTGCGAATATGAAATTTATTAGCTACGGTACTAGAATTTATTATTGTCGCACGGACAGGTGTCGCATTCTCTCGACCGGCCGGACTGTAGTATACCTATAACGAACCAATGGGCACTTTTATTATTTACCGTAGCACGTCAGGGCCTCAAGCCTCCTATTACAATGGTGTCAGAATGGACTATCATTGATTTCATAATTATTGTTGATATTGACAAGTTTGGTAATCTACTAATATAATGGCGTCATTATGACTTTCCAGTGATCAACCACTGACACTCCATTGAAAGAAATCTCATAGAATGGTAATCTCGTGCATAATGATAAATGAATGACTGACTTACATAAAACACTTGACTTGTATAAAACACTAATAAATAATATGTAAAAATATATTAAATGAAATCTGGCATAAATAAAGTAGTGGTAGTTTTTCGAAAATCATTTCTATTAACGGGTTTTATAATAATGGCAATACGACAATGTTATTATGACACAATTCTATTACGAGACCATTGACCGACCAATGATCGCCATTAAGAATTTTGCAGATTACGAACTTTAAGCAAAATGACAATGGGATGGGAATGGGATCATGTTGGAATGACGAATTTATAAAAATAGCAGACTTGGGGCCCTGATTATTAGTGTGGTCAAATGTATGGAATGACGTTTGCTGACGTGGAACGGTGTCATCAACAAACGCCAATCTACAGCCAGTGGGAATTTGCCCGCTTTATTAACGTGACGTTTCCTGCTACATTAAATGACAAAAGCGCTTATTAGCACATATTATGGATTAGAGAGCTTCGGTTAAGATTACCCCACAGAAACTGCGCATTTAACATCTAATGGCTCATATCTGTAACCTGTGCGGATAGATGTAGATAAGTATACATTAGATAACCTAATGAAGCGACAGTGATCGCTTCTATTGAAAATTGCTATAGGACTACGTATATGGGTCAATGACGATGCTAAAGCATAGATCTGTCATCATGACATAGATTCCTCATCGCCTCGAATCTAAATCTACCTACTGACACGTCCTAAACTCCTAATTGTCTAGCGTGGATTTCTCAATAATCGTAGGTATGACTCACATAATACATAATGACAGTAAATTATCCTTATACAGGGTTATTTTAAATTGGCTAACCAAACTCCGCAGACGTCATGTATAGATATCGATACTCATGGCGTCTTAGCCAATTTAAAATAACCCTGGAGTTCCGTTAAGTAACTAATTTATTTAACCGTAGTTAAATAAATTAGTTACTTAACGGAACTCCGTAGACGGACACGTCTGCGAAGTTTCGCTAACTAATTCAATATAAAAAAACCGGCCAAGTGCGAGTCGGACTCGCCCATGAAGGGTTCCGTTTTACGATTTATTACGTATTAAAAAAAAACTACTCACTAGATCTCGTTCAAACCAATTTTCGGTGGAAGTTTATATGGTAATGTACATCATATATTTTTTTTAGTTTTATCATTCTCATATTTTAGAAGTTACAGACACTTCCAAAGTGGTAAAATGTGTGTCCCCCCCGGACACACATTTTACCACTTTGGAAGTGTCTGTCGCGCAAACTATTCAGTTTAGATAAAATGATATTAGAAACCTCAATATCATTTTTGAAGACCTATCCATAGATACCCCACACGTATGGGTTTGATGAAAAAAAAAATTTTGAGTTTCAGTTCTAAGTATGGGGACCCCCAAAATTTATTGTTTTTTTTCTATTTTTGTGTAAAAATCTTAATGCGGTTCACAGAATACATCTACTTACCAAGTTTCAACAATATAGCTCTTATAGTTTCGGAAAAAAGCGGCTGTGACATACGGACGGACAGACAGACAGACAGACAGACAGACAGACAGACCGACAGACAGACAGACAGACATGACGAATCCATAAGGGTTCCGTTGCCTTTTGGCTACGGAACCCTAAAAACGGCTGTTGTAGTAACTACACTACCTAAGGTAGTTTATCACTAAGTACACGTTCAGTTTATTTACACGATAAAACAAAAAAAAAACAGATATTCTCAACTCATACACCACCAGCGGTCATTGACCCCTAAGCTAGATTATTTAATTTGAGCTTATATACTTCAGGCCACTCTTCTAGGACATCAGTCTGTCTAAATTCAATAAAGATATTTATGGCATATAAACTAACGGTAACTAAGTCAGTTGTTGTTTATTACTTTTACAATAGGTACTTATTCCTTTTATTGTTTTCCGGAAAAAAATAATATCCACTGCCTTGTATTGCCAGTAAACCCACACGTAGTAGTTATGTCAGTAACTTCGCGTTGAATTCTAAGAACGCGATGTAGTTTCAAGAACTGTAGAGGTGAGCTGTCTAGTTTCAGATGAAGAATTACAACAAACACATGTTTCGTGTGCCACGGATTCCTACCGAGCTGTTCTGCACAAATCTCACCGTAAAAACTTAGATGAAGTGAGCCGTCAAGAGTGTCAATACCTAGCATCAGAATGACAGCTCACTTCACCTAAGTTTTCACGTGAGATTTTTACAGAATCGATCGGCTGAAGTGGTTCCAGTATCCAACAGAATATGAAAAGTGTCTAATAATATGTGTATCTACTTGTGAAAGGTGATCTCAATACTTACCTTCTAAAATTCATGCCTTTTTATCAGTCTATGACCTAAATTGTTGTTAAAACATTTAAAACGTAGGTAACTAATATTACCATATACTAGAGGTGTTATGGATATGATATTTCGGATCTGGATACGGATATGGATATAGGAATAAAATTATGTCGGTTTCGGATACGGTTACAGATATGTAATTATTTCGGATTATCCGTTAGTTTCGGTTACGGATATTAGATTGAAGTAAAATATAAACACTAATAGTAGGTAAAAATTTGGTTTTATTTAGTCTAGATTATCATTTGGTATTATAATCAGTCATGTAGGTAAGTAATTATTTAGAGGTGTTACAAAAACCTGTCGAAACATGTCGTTTTTTAGACTCCGCCCTTATGCGAAACTATCCGAAACTTGTGAAACGGATACGGTTACGGCTATTTTTTTATTTCGGATATCCGATAGTTATGGTTACGGAGCTCCATAACATCCCCGTTATATACAGTGGCCTCTAAAAGTTAGTTGACATTTTTCCATTTCAGCTGTGATGCCACATTCATCATCACTCTCCTGCTCTCATCCGAATTTATTTGGGGTCGGCGCAACATGTCTTTTTCCTCCATATTTCCTGTCCATGTTGCTTTAGGTTTTGGCAAAGTTTAACAGTCGGCCGCCAGTCTGACACCAACCCTACTTAGAGTGCTTTTGTTGGGGGTTTACCCGCCACCGCGCAGGAGGTATATGGATATCCCGCCATTTGTCGGTCGTCAGAGCCTCGATGATAAGCAGCAGGGCGCACCGCGTGCAGATGAGGTTTTAGGTGTAAGGGATTACTTGATTATTTTTTATAAGTCAAAGGTCAATTAGTCGATAATAACGTTATATTATAGTAGTTCAAACATTTGGATCACTAGAATATAAAATCATAATGTGGGGTGTCACAGTTGAAGTGGAAAAATGTTAATTAGCTTTTGGAGGTCACTGTTTATAAGCTCCAGCGTTTGCAATGATTTTTTTATATACTAATACGGTAATGCAATCAACCGGGCACACTGACAAATCCAGACTGGGAAAACCCAATAACATTTTGTCCAATCTGGGAATCGAACCGAGGACCTCATGCTCAGCAGCTTGCGGCCACTAGACCAACGGGGCAAAATAATTTAAACATATACCTAATTCGACATGACATATTGTGAGCACATAGCTAGACATAGCCCGACGTTTGTTTCGCTCGGTTGATACAGATTGCGACCGACAGCATTAGCATACGTTCGGGAACATCGATATAATCTCTCAATGAGTTGGTATCTACGTAAGTGTATTGTGGGAGTTGAGCTGAATCTACACTAATATTATGAAAAGGTAAAATTAGTTTGTTTGTTTGTATGTAGAAGGTAATCTCTGGAGTTAATGATCCAATTCTAAAATTGTTTCCACTGGTAGAAAGATACATTATGTGTGAGTGGTATAGGCCATAAATTATGTTTATATCATGCATTTTAGCTGAGCTATCACAATTTTTGTGTAGCAAGTCGGAAAGACGGAAAGAAATTCCTCTTAAAACAGAATTATTTGCATGCGCTTCTTAAACAGTTGTATATAACTAAAAATAATGTATGGACATCTGGTCCGCCATAAATAGTTCTACAAAAAAGTCCGCGACCCCATATTTCTATCTTTTATATTTTAATAGCACTTTTAAGTTTAAAAAAAAAAATTTTTTGACATGCTTACGTTTGGATAAAAATACATTTTTTAAATATGAATCCTTATCAAAATAAATTATTTTATGATCACAAGGACATTATAGAGAAGATTTACAGTGCCCTTTACAGTATGTCAATTTATCTACACTGAAGAGTTAGTTTGTTTGTTTGAACGCGTTAATATCAGGAACTACTGGTTTGAATTGAAACATTATTTTTGTGTTATATAGTTCATTTATCGAGGGAGGCCTGGGTTATATAACATCACGCTGCGACTAATAGGAGCGGAGCATCAATGGAAAATGTTGCAAAAACGGGAAAAATGTTTCCTTTTGTAGAGCTTCCGTTGCGTGCGCTGCGTAAACGGTTTAAATTACGCAAAAATCATGGAATTGTTCCTCTTTAAAAGTTGTATGTGTTCATATGTCTATCTTTTAAGATTGACTCACTATAACCTTTTTTATGGTAATCAAATTTGTTCGAAATTAATGCATTATTTGCGAAGGTTTTTATCAACATGATATTAATCCTTATATCCAAATAAATACGTTATTCTTCACAAGTGTTTAATTGTGAACAAAATTGCCGTTGACATCACTTGATTTCAATCAACATCTTAGGAGATATCATAATTTTAAAATAACTCCGTAACAAAATCTATATCAACATCATCTGCCTAGCCTTTTCCCAACTATGTTGGGGTCGGCTTCCAGTCTAACCGGATGCAGCTGAATACCAGTATTTTACATGGAGCGACTGCCTATCTGACCTCCACAACCCAGTGACTGGGTAATAAGATACCCCTTGGTAAGACTGGTTGTCAGACTTTCGGGCTACTGATGACCCGTAACGACTGTCAAAGATCCACGAATGACAGCCGGGACCAACAGCTTAACGTGCTTTCTGAGGCACGGAGGAGTCTTGGTTTGTGAAAATGGTCACCCATCCACGGACTAACCGCGGCAAGCGTAGCTTAACCTGATCGATCGACCCGTGCGGCTGTTATTACTTAGCCAGGAGCCCCTCACATAATTATACTAATAATAAAGCTGTATAGTTTGTTTGTTTGAACGCGCTAATCTCTGGAAGTGCCAGTCGGATTTGAAACATTCTTTTTACATTTGATAGCCCAATTCTTTAGGAAGGCTACAGGCTATTTAACATCACGCAAGAACTCATAAGAGCCGAGCATATGTAGAAAAAGTCAGAAACCGAAGTAGGATATTTCCTACTTCGTTTTCTTCGATGCGATGCGAGGTAGGTCGGGGAACAAGAAATTTCACGCGGACGAAATCGTGGGCAGAAGTTAGTCTCTTAGTATTTTGCATAACAATTTACACGTGCAATACAAGGCACAAGATTCCTCTTTATTACATAAAATAAAATGAAGAAGTTAAAGTCGTATCGATTTTGATGATTGAAGTTGTTGTTAATGAAACTTATCTTTATAAACTATATTTTTCATAATAATAATAATACTGTCCATCATCACTGACAGGACTATAAATTGTTGCCAATAAGCCTGATATAGTGGTGGTATATCGATCAGAGCGGCGCGCAATGATTGTTGACATAACCGTCCCGCATGATGAGAACCTCGTGAAAGCCGAAAAAGATAAACAAATCAAGTATCTTGACCTGGCTCGCGAGGTTGTCGACATGTGGGATGTGGACTCAGCGATCATTAGCATCATTAGCCGATAGTCGTGATAGCCAATTAATAGCTCGGAGCCTCGACCAATACCTGAGGAGGCTCTTGTTGGGCACTGGATCAAGGGCTAGATTCAGAAAGCGGTACTCCTGGTCACGGCTCGCATTGTCAGGAGGTTCCTCTCTCTGGAGCCCTGACCACCAGTAGCTTGGACCCTGTACCCGATACCGGTGGGCTACTTTTTATATTTTTAAATGTTTTTAACTTTTTATATTCTAATATTTAAAAATATAATTTATATTTTTACATTGAAATAAAGGCAATAATACTTAATAAATAAATAATAATAATATAATATCAAGTATAATACTAAACTTTTATTTGCAGACCTTGCAGTCCATAATGTTAGTATTTACATATAATGACTTAATTAACTATTAAATATCTACTTAAACAAAATCTCAAAGAAAAAAAAAATCTCCTAATATCTAATTATAATAATATCTTAATATCTCTATTATATATTTAATGTCTTACGAATCTAGTTTTTCTCTAGACTAGAAAAGCTTAACGACCTCCTTGTGTACCAAAGAGTTCATAATTACAAGGTGGGACAAAAGTAATACCATAATGTGAATTGACTGCCATTTTAATGGAAATGAAAAAAAATGAGCTTTGCTTTTAAGGAAAAAAGGTGTAAAATTTATGACATTAAATCGAAAAAATATATTGGTCATATGACCACAAGAAGGACGCGCTATAGGTAACTCTTCTACTAAGACGTTATGTTATGTTCACTAATGCGCCTTTCGCGGTAGTTTTAAAGCTATGCATATTATATTTGTGACTTCACCCGCATGGAGGTCGAAAATTATGTCATGGAACGTATTATCAGGATAAAAATGAATCCTTTGTCTTAATCCAGGTCATGTTCTATCTATTTTTTCATTTAAAAATCTGTGCTGTGCAGTCAGACAAAGTCAATTAATAATAGTATAATACAGTATGGAATTGTTTGCTACACGTTCTTCGATGTTCGTCGAGTCGGAATTACTCGTATATCGAGGAAGTGGGCGACACTCATCCGCTTATAAGTTCATACAACCCTTCCCCCTCCACGAACTGCGAACGTGTAACAACGAGGCTGGTGAAATAATTATGCTGATATTACTCGTAACGGTGTATAAAGCTCATGTTCAGCACTTACACTCACTTTCGTATCCAAATCTCTGAAACTTTGTATCTGTAACTTACGCTACGTTATTCATTTATATATACTTTATTGTATAGGTACCACAGAAATACATAACAAACAATAAATCGAACACTACAAAATATACACTACAACTACATTGGGCGGCCTTAACACTTTTTATCTCTTCCAGGCAACTTTGAAATGTGTGATTTGCCTGGATAAATGGGGTGGTTGTAGGTGCAAATTTAAGTATACAATATACTAAAATAGATACACAGTTAAATACATCTCCTAAATAATAGATACATCTATCTATATATATATAAAATTCAAAGTCCTGACTGACTGACTGATACATCAACGCACAGCCTAAACTGCTGGTCCTTAGAGACATGAAATTTAGAGTGTGTGCTTTTCGTGAAGAGTAGGTATACACTAAGAAAGGGTTTTTCGATATTCCACCCCTAAGAGGGTGAAATGGGGGGATTTTGTTTGTATGGAAATTATGAAGTTTGCCATTTTATGTTTTTCTAAACCTAAAAAGGGGTTTCAAAGTTTGTATGGCAGAATTTCAGCGCGCGGTCCGATTAACTCGAAACTTAGTATTTATAAAATTACCCCTGACGGGCTGAAAAGGGGTAGTCAATTTTACAGGGTAGGATTTTACTGCATGGCTTGATTAACTTGAAAATTAGTATAAATAATCTTTGAGTCAAGTTATGAATACATCTCAAACGATTTTTTTTAAATTCCACCCCTGTGGGGATGAAAAGCGGGGATACAGTTTATATGAAAAATCGTCTTCATTAACTCGAAACTCAGTGTTTATACTTAAGGCCAAAAATAAAGAATAAAATGTATCAGGGTTTTTCGAAAATCTACCCCTAACGGGTTGAAAAGGGGTAGTTTATTTTACAGGGGAGGATTATAATGCGTGGCTCGATTAACTCGAAAATTGATATAAATAATATTTGAATCAAGTTATGAATACATCCCAAACGATTTTTAAAAATTCCACCCCTGTGGGGATGAAAAGCGGGGGGATACAGTTAATATGATAAATCTTATTCATTCGTTAATAAACTTGAAACTTGGCATGAATATTTGCCTAAGTAAGTAATAAAGTTTATCATTATAAGTTTTTCAAAACTTACCCCACAAAGGGAAATATAGGGGTGTTAAAGTTTGTGTGGAAGAATTTGAATGCGCGATCCGATTAACTCTAAAGTCAGTATTAATACTTTTGACAGGAAAGAAACGATGATAAGGTTTTGGGTCTTTCGAAAATCGACCGCTGATGGGGCAAAAAGGGATACTTAATTTTTTAAGGGGATTATTTTACTACGTGGCTTGATTAACTCAAAAATTGGTATATCTTTCGAGTCAAATTATGGGAACATGCCAATATTTTTTTTGTTTTCTACTCCAGTGAAATATAAAAAATCTTTTTCCTTTGGTTAATAAACTTGATACATGGCAATATTGGCCTCATTAATTAATACAGATGGTCACTTTTAGTTTAAAAACAATCCTCACAGAGGCTTCAGGGGGTGAAAAAGTTAATAGGTAAGAAAAAATATTAAACCGCTCGGACGGATTTACTCGATACTCGGTACTAATACTTTAAACAAAAAGTATGTGTTTTAAGGGTTTTTAAAAAATCGTCTTACCGGGGTGGAAAAGGGTAATAAAGTTTAAGGGGCGGATTATACTGCTTGCTTCCATTAACTCGAAAATGGGTATAAATAATCTTTAAGTCATACAATGGGAACATATCAAACGCTTTTTTTAAAGACATAGCCTGTCGTCGTAAAAGGGGACGACAAGGTTTATTTCAAAAATCTTTTTCATTTGATCTGTAAACTTTAAAATTAATCAGAATTAAATAAATAAATTATAAAGATGGTAAACATACATCTTCGAAATTTTAAGAGTAAAGTACACGCGGACGAAGTCGCGGGCAAAGTGCTATACTACGAGATATAAAATTATAAATTCTGTCTGTATGTTACATTTTCACGCCTAAACCACTGAACGGATTTCGATAAAATTGCCTGCCAGCAGATGCCAAAGAGATAGATGGCATCCTGGGGAAGGACATACTTCTTATCCTTTCCGACATCCGCGCGGGCGAAGCCGCGGGCAGAAGCTAGTTACGTATATAAGCAACGAAAATAAATGAAGCACATACGTTGTTGAAGTTACGATTAAGAAAAGCCGGTCCAGTTATCTAAGCCGTGCATTTCGCCGTTTGTTCTGATTCCACCCCACAGAGCGGTTTCCTCCCAACCTATTATTGGACCCTACTCCAGAACCGCTCTAGCGGAAATAAAAAAAGTAATTGAAGGGAAAACATGGCATGGTCAGTAAACATTATTTGTTTTTATGTCTCGACGTACGTAATGGAAATGGAACTGAGGCAAGCTGTTCCTAGTAACTTGTGTGAATTCAAGTTCGAATAAAATCAAAAGCAAATGTAAGGCGCCCCGGCCCCGACACCTACAAAATATGACTGAATCCGACCTTGGTCTCAAACGATCCATTATTGTCACGCAATAACATTGACGGTCCATAGGCTTCAATGTTTTTGCGTGAACAAGACTTAACTTACACGGTGCAATTAAAATATGGTACAGACGCAGCACATCAAGCTCAAATTTCAATTTTCTATGTCAAATTTCTTTAATAGATTTTCAACTTTATCGCTGAAGCATTAAGGTTTAAGGATGATTGGAAAATTTTGACAGTTTCGGGTAGCTTGACCTGCTGGCGTCTGAACAACTAGCTTCTGCCCGCGACTTCGTCCGCGTGAAATTTCTTGTTCCTCCGACCCACCGCGTCGCATCGCATCGCCTGCCCGCGCTATCACTTCGTTTTCACTTGCCGTTCTTTCTGACGTTTTTCTGGTAATTGTTGTTGTCTTGTCTTGTGTATTGGGGCCCTAGATTGATGCTGAGCCTTCCTCAAGAATTGAGCTACCAAAAACAAAAATAATTTTTCAAATCCGACTGGTACAGACGCCAGCACATCAAGCTACTACAATCTGTCTAATTTCTTTAAAAGATTTTCAACTCTATCACTAAAGTATTAAGGTTCAAGGTTGATTGGGAAAATATGAAAGTTTCGGGTAGCTTGACCTGCTGGCGTCTGTACTTCCAGAAACAAACTCTTCAGCTCTATTATTAGTACAGATATATATAAAAATTAAACTCGCTCAAACTTTTGTTCAATCATTGCGCAATCTTCAATAATATCCCTAAACGGTAGAACACACTGATATGTGCGCAATTCGTGATATTGTGCAACATAAGTGATCGTGTACCGCCCGCCTAAGAAATACTATGTTAAGAGTTTCATGTTTGTTGTAAAAATAAATGTACAAATGCAAGTCTGCTTATTCGAGAAATGCTGAGTTCTGCTGTGATGAACCACGTTTACAAAGGTTTAGCGAGCATTTTCAGAATATTATACAAAACATAAAAGTATACTGGTAGTTGCAGGGTTAAGACGCGGTAAGAAGCAAAAGGTATTTGACATTAGCGCATCGCAGCAACAAATAAGGATTTTTTAAGGTTTTATTTACATCAATAAATTGAAAAATAAAAGTATTTTTGCAGCTTTAATTACATAAATTGAAAAATACAAGTATTTTGCAGTTTTAATTACAATTGAAAAATAAAAGTATTTTTCAGTTTTAGGGCTGATTTTTCAATCGACAGATAATTTTTATTCGTGGAATAAAATTGACGTCTGACAGATTTTGTATCGAAGAACTGTCAAAAATTCAAAATTATTTTTCGGATAAAATTATCTGGCGTTGGAAAAATCGACTCTTAATTACATAAATTGAAAAATAAATGCACGGCTTAGTGCAATAACTTAGAATAGGATATATAATAGAACTAGCAGCGCCCTGCGGTTTCACCCGCATAAGTGTCGATCCTGTGGGAATATCGGGATAAAAAGTATCCTATGTGTTATTCTGACTTACATTACTGTAAAATTGCATCAAAATCCGTTCAGTAGTTTTTGTGTGAAAGAGTAACAAACATCCATCCATCCTCACAAACTTTCAAATTTCACGTTTATAATATTAGTCGGATTCCCTTTATTATCATTACATAAAATGTGATGGTTTATGCTCAAAATTTTGAGAATTATACAACGAATAATATATTTTTGAGCTCTGTTGTACGATTGTTGTATCATGATGCTATTTTATTTTTAGGTATGTATTTTCATTGAACATTTGACAATACACTCAATTTCTCTGGCTTGTAATATATAATATGAGTACCAATACGCCTTACTGCAAAAAACTGAGGGGCAATTCTAGTAATTTTAAGAACGTTCACAGTCTGATCCCGTTCTCAATCTGTCAAAAATATCTCTAATTTCTTTACGTTTTTGACATTGATTGTCGCTGAGATGATGTTGTGGCTAGATTTTTAACGTTTTTAATTACGTGAGTCTTGCAGTGCGATTCTGTAACCATCTCACCGTGAAAACTTAGGTGAAGTCAGCGTGGAGTGAGCTGTCATTCCAACTAATGCTAAGGGATTGACACTATTGACAGCTCACTCTAAGCTCACTTCACTTAAATTTTCACGGTGAGATTTTTACAGAATCGATCGGCTGAACCTTTTCATAGAGCGCAATGCCGAACGAAAAACAAAAAAATGTATTTTCTGGAAGTCACAATGCTTGAATAAAACGGGGTTGCAACAGTAACTTATCTCGACATAACTTCAATGCAAAAGGACCGTTGTCACATTTTCTCTCGCATTTGCCTGCGGGTAAAATATTATCTCTTGGATTTCACAATGTGATCTTTGTCTGCAGTAGATGCTGCTGCTACAGGTCGGAACCGTCTCTCAATTGTTTTTATTCAAATCTTGTTTTTAGAGTTCAGTAACCAAAGGGTGTTAGTAGACTGTATCTAATGAGCCGTAATAGGTAGACAGTTGAAATTCACAGTGTGTATTTCTATTGCTGCTGTAACAATAACTAATAAAAGTAAAATAAAGTGGAAAATTTAAGAGCCATACAATAAACGTGTTATTTTCGGTGTTTTTTGCCTTTGGTACGGAACCCTTCGTGTGCGAGACCGACTCTCACTTGGCCGGTTTTTTATCCAATCTCGGAGAACTTGCGATCTGCTTCCATCAACTTGGCATGCTTGGAGTTGTGGAAGACTTACATCAGTTATTCATGGACTGTTTTCGATATGAGTCTCATAGAATTGATCTGTTTGTCTGTTGAACCTTTTTTTTTTTTTTAATATCCCTGGACCTTTCACACAGCGCCATCTAGTCCCAAGCTAAGCAACCTAATGCTTGTGTTATGGTAACAAGATGGCTGATAAACTACTTATATACATTTTTTTTTGTAAATACATACATATTATAGATAGAAAAACACCCAGACTCGGAACAAATACATGTAGGTCATACAAATATTTGTTCCGTGCGGGAATAGAACCCGCGACACGCAGCGCAGCAGTCAATCGCTTAACCACTGCGCCAACCGTGCCGTCAAACTTGATTTAGGGACATTGCATAATACTCTGTCTTAACTAAAAAGTGATGATGCGAAGAGTTTGTTCAGCGAGGTAATTGCGTAACGCACGAACAGTGGCTATGGCTTTCATTTTGACAGTTTAACAACATTCACTGCGTTATTTTCGTTGCTGAGCCGACAAATTTTTCGAACGTATGAAGCAATGGATTATCATCAACATCCTTCAAATCATTCAGATTGTGATTGATCATGTGTTAGGTACGTAATTAGGGTGCAGGGTAATGGCCCAAATATAATCCATAGCAGTATGTATTTAAGGGATTTTAGGACTGGCATACGCTTAGTGAAGAAAATAAAGAATTAAAAAAAAAACATGCATGTGGATGCGGGCACGGGACACATAGAATCATGAGTTTGATCTCTAAGCGAAGGCAACTCTGCTACTTTAATAATTATCTACTAATACTGCTGGAACAAGGGCGTTTCTTTTTTACCAATTTCAGTGAACTTTAATGGGAAAAAGTTCCTTTTTATGCCAAGCCGTAAAGTCTAGCTCGAGGCCTTCACGGAAGCAGTTTTTGCCGGTACGACCTGGTTATTGCTGTAATATCACTTTTAGTTTATGACGCAAAGATTAAAAGACATTACCTACCTACTTAAAGTAGTTTGCACTAGCTTTTTACTATAGTGTTAGAAACTATAAGCTTTTGGTCGCGATTTCAAATGCTTGACCTACTATCTGTACAAATAAATAAAATTGAAGTGTCTGTTTTTAATGTCAAAATAACAGCTTTTTATTAAATGTATGTGAAAGTATTTATAGAAAAAAATATATAATTTTTAATAATTTTGTCTGGTTTGTGTTTTTTTTTGTGTGATTTTGAACACACGACACGATTTTATGGACATACTATGAATGATTACTTACCATCCTAATTATTGATAACTTGTTTATTGGGACTACAATTTGATTTATTTTTTCATTATAAACATATACTTAAATATTTTCATAATCTCTAAACTAACTATTTACACAATGAATGAATGAATGAATGAATGGCACCGATCCCAGCGTGGTTTGACCAGACTCGATTAATCGAATGAACCCCAGGATTCACACTAGCTCCTGTAGCCTCATGTTCATGGTGCTACAGCGACCATTGCATATCAAGAAGTAGACCGGGGGGCGCGGTTTTTGTAAGGAAGACGTGCCCGTAGGAAGGGGGGGATTTAAGAGCCTACCGGATATGCATCCTAAAGCAAGCCTTGGATTAGTGGAGAGATGGGTGATATTTGTCTATGGATGGGCATCTTTTAAAGACTACGCGGCCAGGTGCTTCAGTTCGAGCTTAACCCGTGAATCTTTTGGCGAGGTTCCACAGCTTTCTCGGTTCTTTTGTATGTCCTTGCTCTGCTGTGTTATGTTGTGTTAGACGTTTCTGGTTTCGATGTCGTCGTCGGAGTTCTCGCTACTATCAGTTTCCGGTTTTTTGTATATTTCACTAGCAGCAATCTTGATCTTGTTTTTGTCTTCAGCCGTATCCATCCAGAAATCGACTCCCTTGTCGAAGTACTTCATGTCCTGTTTTAGGTTGTCGTTCCACGTGTAGATAGGTCGACCGACCTTCTTGAGTTTGGCCTTGTACTCCATTGCTGCATGCAGCAGATGTGGTACGCGGCGCCTGTAAACATGTGCGAGGTAGCACATCCTGTGGTTCTTGATGCGTTTGGTTACTGTTTTTCCGTCTAAGATTTCATGCATTTTCTTTTGTCTCGGTTTATTCCTGGAGTGGTTTATCAAATCTCTCATGATAACTCGCTCATATTTTCTGAGTCTTGATATGTTAGCTTTAGTAAGTGCCGATACTTTCAAACCATGTATCATGCACGGAACGATCACCATTCGATACATAAGTCTGGCTAATTTCCAGTCCATATTTGCGTGTTTTATGAATGGTAGTAACGATTTGGCGTTTCTTATGGCCTGTTTGCAACGTTTTTTAATAGTGCATTTTCTGCTTAATGTAGATGTTATAAGTGTACCTAAGTATTTAATCTCATCACATGTCGGTAAGTTTCTTGTTCCATTAAGGGTCACGTAGGTCGCTTTCTGTGTAGCTATGGGGTCCCTAATTAGTATTTTTGTTTTTGATTCGTTTACTTGGAGGCCTACACTACCTAGTAGGGGTTTAATATGGTATAGGATACCTTCTAACCCCTCTAGGTCATCTGTGATGAAGATAAGGTCGTCCGCAAATGATAGTACCAGGGGGAGTGAGATTTCACGATCCTGGTCGAGTTTTATTAATTGGGTTTCCTCCTCGAGGGTTCTAAGGACTTCGTCGATGACCAGTGTAAACAGGCGAGGGGACAGAGGGCAACCTTGTTTGACCCCCTTTCCTTTAATAATCCAACTGCTTTGCTGGCCACACCATTTGATGCATGTTCGTTCATTCAAGCATACTTTGATTATCCTGTTAGTTAGCGATTTGTTGGTACGTTGAAGTAGGATATCTCTTAGTGCATTGAGGTCTACGTTGTCAAAGGCCTTTTCTATGTCGAGGGCGAGTACATAAATTCTTTTACCTGCACGCCATTCCTCGTCTAAGACCCTTTTGAGTGTAAAGATGCTAAACTAACTATTTACACAAGGTACTAAATTAAAAAACTAATTAACTAACTATACAAGTAAATAAAAATACACAAAGATATTTAGGCGTCGAAGTACTCGTTCGCATCGCTGTCATCCGGAAAGGAGTCATGCTAATGAGTTAAATCACATTGTCTTTAACAAAAATGTCATAATTATCAACACTTCTTATTTCTTCTTACAAAATGGTTGTTTACGTAAAAAAAAATACTTTTTAGTAATTTTGGGTAAATACAAAAACTTACCTACTAAATAATTGTGTACAGATCAAATCCGACCGGTGGTTCCAGACATTAGCGCGTACAAACAAACATACTCTTCAGCTTTATTAGTAAGGAGTGTACCGCGGGTTTTCCACACTCATTGGGAGTAATGTCCTCTGTTTCAGTATGTAGTTATAAAATTACATTAGGGATGTATAATATAACCTAGCATAATATTATTGTCGTGGTTTCCCTATAGGCAGTGTTACGTGTGGCTAACCGCAATTAATGAATTAAGTTTTGGAACAGGGAAAATTACGTGACTGTACATTTGTAATTTAAATTAGTTTAGATTTATCTGCGTTGTAATAATATAAGCACAATAGACAAAAATAAAAATAAAAACCGTAAAATATTATGAAAAAGAAACCGTATTTTTTTTGCATTCTTGCTTTTGTCGATGGGAAATCCCAAATTCCATGTTTTATATGTCATCATCATCATTTCAGCCAACGTCCACTGCTGGACATAGGCCAGGATTATGCCCAAGATTATTAGATATTTGGCCAAAGACATGATATTTTTGATAACCATCTGAATTTTGGTACATAGATTCTATAATATGTCGTATTGAATTATTACCTAAAAATCTCCCACCCTCCTCCGCTTGCACCGTGAGATAAACAGGGTGTAAGGGTAAAAAAAAAATTATATCAGTCATTAGCTGTATCACTGAATACGTAAGGTAAGGTATTTCATTAATACTTTTTAAGGCAAAAAGCTAACTGTGCTTGTAAGATCAAAGGTACTAAATACCATTAAAGCCATTAATGAGAAAGAGGGCGGCGTCAATTATAGGTAGGTTGCGCAGAAACCCCAACAGCATCCTGAAGACATAGTTTGACAAGGTGGACAGCCCCTTTACACTGGGGCAGAGGCACGTGCCAACATGATGTGTTGAGCCTCGTAGTTAATAAATGTTGTTAGGTTAGTATGTAAGTGTTACTAACATAGTTTTTTAAGTTTTTATTACTAAGTCTATATGGATTGTAAGTATAAATTATTATTATTACTATCGCCAAAGTAGGTGGTAATTTTCAGGCGTCGATATTATGGTATTTAGTGGTATATTTGCACCTACTAAGGTTATGCTTTGAAAGCTTGCCTCGAACTATCGATTCTAGGAACCCATCATAAGTCTCACTCATCAGTCATCACTCTCACTCCCAACCCAAGTAAGATAGAGTGTTATATTTTTAGCTGGCTGCAGGAGTCATGTGTTTACAACGTCAACGGTCCTTTAGTAACTTCTTTATTGTATTACGGAGCCCTGAAGAACTCCTAACTCAATTCATGACGTGACAACAGTTCGACATTGTCATTTGCATCGTGATGTATCGAGAAGGTGGCATAACGTAATAAGGTTCCCGACCCGTCCATTCTCCTTTATATCACCGAAACTATTTTATACAGTTAACGTTTTTTGTTTTATGAAAAAAAAACAAGTAATAAAATAAAGAGGTTCTGTTTATTTCTTTTTCACTTCTTTTACAGGTATTTTACTTAGGGCGAATCCTTCAAAATTATTCAAATTGTGATTACGTAACATACTATCAAGTATGTTACGCAATTTGGGTGCTGTAGTGGCATGAGGTAAGTCATAAGTTAGTCCACAATGACCTAAAATTATGTATATTTTATAATGTACCTACCACCTAAGTTCACATTGTGGAATGCAAATAAATGTATTGAGTATTGAGGTGGGATGACAGTTCACTTTAAGGTCAGTTAACAAAATTTTCTCTGTGGGATTTTTCAGAATAGACCAGTGGAATGAACAATCCAAAACTGTTATATTTTTAGACACAGATGTATGTAGGCCAGTTTATGTTTTTGCAGAAATAGAATACCTATTGTGCTCGAATAAAATGCCGCAAACTGGAGCACCAAATAGGTATGCACTGAAAATCTAGAATTGAAAATTTGGCGGCGCGTCTGCAAAGTGCATAGGCTTGCAAACGAAATGCTGAGGGTGGTTTGAGGAAAAATTATAGCCTTTGTAAATATTCTGAACTTTTTTTGACTAGCAAATGCATGTATATTAACTTGTTCCTGTTTTAAGTACTTATTAAAAAAAAAAAAAAAAAAATTGGGTTCTGTGCACAAACATGCACCGTCCCGAATCTTTTAAACTGCAGGGTGATTCTCCTTTCTTCCTTTTTTTTTCTTACATTGTTGGGAAATCAAAGTTTTCAAACTTATGAAGCAATGGATATTTAAATGAAACGCATTGTGATCGATTGCCATTATAGTTGTGATACGCAAAATTACCTCGCGGCCTTGTGGCTGAGCAATAACACCCGCACGGGTCATGCTACGCATCCGGTTAGTCTGAAAGCCGACTCCAACATAGTTGGGAAAAGGCTAGGCAGATGAGGAAGTGACGCATTTACCCCGTTGGTTAAGAGTACAGACGCCAGCACATCAAGCTACTACGATCTGTCAAATTTCTTTAATAGATTTTCAACTTTATCGCTAAAGCATTAGGTTCAAGGTTGATTGGGAAAATTTGACAGTTTCGGATAGCTTGACCTGCTGGCGTCTGTACAAAGCTTCCCCCAGAATGTTTGTCATTGTACGAGTACAATGCTTGCCATCGCATGAACGGTCAGCGCAGCTAACAACTCTCTGACTGACTAATTTTTTTGGCACGACTTGATCTGTTTCTTGCACTGACACGAGAGAATGAGAATACAGTAGTATGGGGCTTTTTAATCTAAAACTACCAAAAATAATCAGCTGTCCCATACATTTAGGTTGAGTAGGTAAGTATTGAAGTTTTATATGGGACAGTAGATTTTTTCGCGATTACGATGTTGGTCCCATGGAAAAATTGTTCGGTTTGATGGTCTGCACCACACCCTTAAATATGACCACATCTTTGTGATACATGCTGTATATCTTTTATGCATATAAAATGAAGTGAAGTGTTACTACGTATTTTATGGCTGTTTTTATTAAAACTGTTTTATACTTTATACATAATATATGCTAACTTGTAAGGTATATACCGTTAAATTTTAATCGTTTTAATCCTTTTGAAGGGGTCATTGTACTCATCATTATGAATAACTTTTACTACGGGACCAACCCTGAAATCGTGAAAAAAACAATCAGCTGTAAAAATCTCACCGTGAAAAGTTAGGTGAAGTGAGCTTAGCGTGAGCAGTCAATAGTGTCAATCCCTTAGCATTAATTGGAATGACCGCTCACTTCACCTAAGTTTTCACGGTGAGATGGTTACAGAATCGAACTGCAGTTGATCCATACATTATGTCGAGTTATGCGAACAGAAATCTATGGATCAACTGGTTTTTTGTTGGATCAACGGTGTATGTCTATGAGGCATTGTAGCCAGAAATAAATGTTTTATTATTATATCTACGTGTATATTCATACTAATAATAAAGCTGAAGAGTTTGTGTCGGTTTTTTTGCTACTTAACATCACGCTGGGACACTCAGGAGCTGAGAAAAAATAAAAAAAGGCTGAAAGAAAGCTAAGTGTAGGAAATGAAGTTGCAATGCAAAGAGAGAACCAGAAATTTCACGCAGACGAAGTCGCGGGCAGAAGTTATAGGCCAACCGCTAGCAGCGCGGTGCGGGAGGGGTGTGGTGATGATGCGAGAGTTCAGTGATTCGTCAACTTGTGACAACTGTCACCCCTCCCGCCCCGCGCAGCTACCTCAGGCAACGTCTCAGTTATGTGGTCGGCCTATAGTTATTATTATAAAATGAATAAACGACAAAATTTAACTATAATTAAGTTAAGCTTTGGTTAATAAGCGGTGTGCGTGCTGTCGACGTATCTCTCTCTCTCTCTTGTATCTACCTACACCCTACTCAAACGTTCGCCGCGGAAAAGTTAGATTAATTTGCGGACAATTAATTTTAACTTCGGCAATTTTCTCTGTTAGATAACAATAAGTATAGCTGTGTCAGTGTTAGTCTTTTCGTGTAGAGTTGAACTTTTGAGATTAATAAGATGTTAAGTAAATTAGAAGTTATTAGAAGGTACAGTCAGGAAAATTAATTAAGTATTAAGAAAATTGACACCCTACGTCAATTTATCGTGTTATAGCCATTATATACAACTGTCAAAAGTGACAGTTGTGATTTAAATATACGGACTATTTAAGTCGCTAGTCAATTAATTTCGCTAACTTTACCTGAAATATTAATATATACATGTAATATGTACAAGGGTGGACATAAATATCATTATATTTTCTTTGCTCCTTCATGCTTATTATTCTATATAGGTACAAGCTGTTGTTTTGCATCCTCATCAAATTTCAGGAGGCTGTTATGAAAGACATAAATAATCAAATAAAATTACGATCCCTGGTAAATAATGAATACATACTTGTTTTTTTAGTTATTTAAGTTTGACAGTATTTCAGAATACACCACTTTCAAAGAATAGAATCGCGTTATGGTATCGTATAAGCGGCCGCGTTTTTATGTGTATGTAAAAAGGCAGTTACAGTGCGGTCTCACACAGGCCGCGTTTTAAAATACGTGTCCCACACATGCCGATTTCCGAAAATTAGAAAATAAACCTACTTATTTTATGCTACTGATTCGTGTTGAGAATCAGTAGTATAGTTACCTCCTTGAGGACGCAAAATGACACCTTGTATATGTATATATTTATTCCATCCAAAGGTTGTCTTTAAAAAATCGCTCTTAGTGATAAGTCCGCCCATTATGCCCATTAGGCCGCCTCTATGTGTGTCTGTAATTTTTTTTTTTTTAATTTTATAAACTACCGCTTGACTGCGATCCCGCCTGATGGAAAGCAGAGATGCAATCGTTGATGGTAAGCGCACTAATTTATTATGAGCCTATTCACTCTAGCCTTGAAAACACCCAAATTATAATCGGACGGGAAGACCGCGGCAGGCAAATTGTTCCAGTCCTTTGATGTACGCGGTATAAACGACGAGGCGAAACGCTTCGTCCGGATCGCGGCGGTGTCAACAACGTAAGGGTGGACACTCGCCGTACGACGGGTTGTCCGATGATAGAACGGTGATGGCGGAATTAAATCATGTAATTTCCGCGCACACTCTCCAGAATGCATCCTGTAGAATACCGAAAGGCTGGCTACCTTACGCCTGTGCTCCAGGCTTTGTAGATTGGTCTTAACCAAATCTGGATCAAATTAAATTTATTATGATGTACATAATAAAGACTATTCTATTTCTATTCTATACAGGGTGGCAGGGACATCGACGCGCAAACTGTAACCATGGATTCAGCACATAAGTTTAGACCCCATAGCGTCGAAATTTTTCGTCGATTATAAAAAAGAATCTTCTGTTTCATAGAAAAGTTTAGTGCAATACCTACGCGGTCAAAATGTATGGAACAGCAATTTTTTTTTTTATAAGCGACGAAAAGTTTCGGCTCTAGGGGGTCTTAACTCATGTGCTGAATCCATGGTTACAGTTTGCGCGTCGATGTCCCTGCCACCCTGTATATTGGTAGGTAACCATGCGAATAAGTGCCAAGTATAATGTTTATTATGACGGTAGAATACAGAACAAGAAAATACAGCCATAACAACCTTTGCGCTGTAGCCAACGACGCCGTGGTGGAAGTGGCGAATTTTGGGCCAGTAAAATCGAATTCATTGTCGTGCCTTCGACGACGAAAAAGATGGCGAAATCAAACCGACAGCCCATCAAAAACAGAACTACGGGTTATCGGGGCGAGCTGTGCGGCGAGTGTCTGGAAATAAATGACTAAAAATAGAAAGGTTTGGAAGAGGAAAAGTTCTTCACGTAGAGGTCACCTGCGATGTAGTGTCTATGATAATAAGGGGCCATCCATAAATTAGGTCACACGAATTTCATGATTTTTAGAGGCCCTCTCCCGTCCTTGTCAAATATGGTCATACTAGCTGCGCCCCGCGGTTTCATCCGCATAAGTGTCGATCCTGTGGGAATATCAGGATAAAATGTATGTTATGTGGTATTCTGATGAATAAGCTATATTACTGTCAAGTTTATCACAATCCGTTCAGTAGTTTTTGCGTGAAAGAGTAACAAAAATCAATCTATCCAACCATACAAACTTTTGCGTTTATAATAGTATTAGGATTTGGGTGACCCCCTCCCCTCCCCTGGAGAGATGTCACATAATTATATTCAAAATTAATCCTTATAAAAATATTGATAGAGTTGGCAATATTTTAAAGATTTTCGTTAGTTTTAATAATTTATATGTATACATTTACCCCTTTATTCATAAAAGTTGCTAAGTTAAATAGTGGTTAGCGACTGTTAACCATACATTTTTGACGTTTGAACGTCACTTAATTTTAACCATCGTTTTTATATAAGCCCCGTGATGTCACACTGATGACTTACTTGGTACTCTAAGTACCCCTTAACTTATACTGTAAATCAATAGGTAAGGTCACAAGGATGGTCCTCTAATGATCATGATCATCAAGTGCAACTCTTTACAAATTAAATTGTAAAGAAAATTGCACTACTGCCAGGGCCGCGGGTTGTTAGAAAGAGATACCGTGGCCCCTGGCACAGGCAACTTTAGTCAATAAAAGTCTGACACGCTCTGCCGCTCCGCCCAGAGCGGGAGAAGTCATCTGATGATTTCCCACCAAAAAAAAAGGAAATTGCACGACACTGATTGGTTTCGGCTACACTAAAAAAAAACTTCGCTCAGATTGCCCTTAACATGGCAAAGCGTTGAGCGATTAATTCTTCTGTTCTCCAAAATTGAGTTCGAAAATAAAAACAACGGAACAATTACCGAGATGAGGGGATGATTTTGGCGTTAACCTTTATAAATTGTATCTACTCAATTCGTTTACTATAATTGCATTGACATCTTATTTTAATCTGATTAATTCTGTTGCAGTATTGTGAAATTTTATTTTATTTTATGAAATATGGTTATGCCGCACTTACTTAATTAAATGAATTTTATTTATTATTGCGGGAATTTTCCTATGACCTGGTGGTCTGGTGACTAAATGACTCAACATCGCTGCCTGACCCGATACTACTGGAGTTACAAACACCAAAACATAGTAAAGAGCCTGTACAACGGTCCACTAGCGCCACTCCTTTAAAAACATATTATCTCGTGACTGAGAAGGAATTATGAAAATCTGCTCAATCAGCGACCTCGGTAAGTGTGTCTAGAATTTTCTAATACCTTTTATTAAGTTTCATATTGAGACACGAAGCAACTAAATACGAAATATAGGAATGTGGCCGCTTTTCTTTAGATCGAATTTTGTTGCTTCGTGTCTCAATATGAAATTTTATAAAAGGTATTAGAAAATTCTAGACACATTTACCGAGGTCGCTGATTGAACAGATTTTCATAATTCCTTCTCAGTCACGAGATAATATTTTTTTAAAGGAGTGGCGCTAGTGGACCTGTGTGCACCCTCTAAAGGGCGTTTCACGAATGAAGGTTCGAAGACGCGGCGCTACAGGCATGCGACGGAGACACAAAATCTTTATGTATTATTTATATCAACATCATAATTATAACAGGCACTGGTTAATAAAATACACAATCTTAAATAGAGAAAGGTGTGTGAGGTAGGAGGGTTGTTCTCATTCCTTAGGTTGAAACATTACTTACGACAGACGTAAGTAATTAGTAAACCTTGCCATAATTAGATATTAGGAACCAATCTACAATCTTCTGTTTTGTTTTATAGCGCTGTGACTGTGGTTAGGGATCCCTGTCATACTGTGATTAACCGAGCGAAGCTGGGGCGGGTCGCTAGCAAGTAAATAAAGTGAGTATTGACTCCATTCGAGTTAAATGACGTGTATGGTCAGTGCCAGGGTGACTGTGCTTGTGTGACAGCACGTAAGTAATCAGTGCCAGTCAGTGTGGCCTATGCCGTCTGTGGGACTTCACCGCTCCGCTCCACGCGATTTCAGTTGAGTTCGTATCCGCGGCCGAGCGAGTCGCCCTTGTCGCGTGCACTGAATACATCGATACATTAACACTTTCACATCTCTAAACTTTGGCTTTCTTCTTTAAATAAATTATTTATTTAATAAAGAAGTTGGTAGTAGTGAGAAGTGGTTTGTGAACAATTTTGGTTGGATTAGTTGTGCGAGTTTCTGAACTTTTCTGGCTGATTTTCACGTGATAGTTTGTGGTCTTGGTGAGTACCCTACATATTTAATGTTTTGTTAACTTATTTTTTATACAGTTTTTTAATTAGCCTAAATATTGTTGCTTGTTTCCGGGCTAAGATTAACAATATAACCTGAACAAAATATAGATTACCTAGTTATTCGAATAGTGTTATCAATTTAGTTAAAAAAGTTATTTCTTATTTATATTTGGTAATATTTTGTTAAAAAATATTTAGAATAAATGTAAATCGTAATAAATCAAGGACAGACTCGTTTGTCACAATTTTCCTTTTCATTCATTTGATACAATAAACACATACCTATAATAATATATATTTCTCGATAATATCTTCTGTCAACACAATCAATAACGTTCATAAATATTTTCTCAGAAGTAAAAAACAAAATCTTTTTTATCATGTAAAAGTTTTTAATCGTATCGTACTATCTGTGAAAAAAGTCGACATAAATTAGGGTGTTGCGGTAGATACAATTTTACCTAATGTTCTGTGAAAATACTACATCACATTTATTAACCAAGGAATCTAATTGATGGCCAACGATAGTAAAAATAAAATGACTGTAGTCGGCAGTTCGCAATTGCGATTTTGTGAATTATGTGATAAAGTTTGTAATCTATTTAAGTGCGGTGTTGTTCATGTAGATATTGAAAAGCTCATTTTGTGTTAAGATTGATAAGAAAAACTCATAAACAGAGGGGCAATTCTCGTAATTTTAAGAACGTTCACAGTCTGAGGGGCCGTTCTCGTAATTTTAAGAACGTTCACAGTCTGATCTCAGTCTCAATCTGTCAAAAAATACCTCTAATTTCCATACATTTTGACAAGTTTTTGACATTCGTTTGGCGCCGAGATGAGACTGCGACTAGATTTTGAACGTTTTAAATTACGAGAATTGGCCTTCAGGTATTTGACATCAAACAATATGGTTAGCCTTTTCCCGATTATGTTGAGGTCGGCTTCCAGTGTTACCGGATACAGTATTTTACATGGAGCGAGTAGCTTTGGCTCCTGAGATAAAATTATCTTTATACTTAGTTCAGGAGCCAGCTGTTCAAGCTGCTTTTGACCACCACTTGTACCATCATGTTTAGTGTATGACTAACTTCAAGTATGTGTTTATTTTAGTACAATAAACATAATATTTATATCTAGTTAGCAAACTAATATTTGATATAAATATTTCTATTAGCTACTTTCTGCGCCAGCGTACCAAGAGGAAAGTATTAAATCTTCTGAATTTTCATTACACAACAGATTTCTAACAGCAATTTGTCGGAATTAAAGGTGTTTGTAATTTGAAAAGTTTGAACGATTTATCAATAAGGATGGAGTTTAATATCTTCCTAGTCCAAGTATTTATAAATATGGCACGGTACTCTGGTATTTTAATTTATAAAAAAATTGAACAAAGAAACTACAAAATTTAAAAAAAATGTAAGTATATCAAGGCTTAACTAAAGTTTCGTATTACCCAGTACCTATGTTGTGGAGGTCTTATAGGCAGGCGCTCTAAGTAAAATATTAGTATTCAGCTGCACCCAGTTAGACTGGAAGCCGACCTCAACATAGTTGGAAAAAGGCTAGGCAGATGATGATGATGATTTAACTAACGTTAAAATATTGACGGATCCGTCAAGCAAAACTTGTATAATAAGTGAATAGAAATTGTAGGTACCTACTAAATACATAAGTAGATAGATACCTACTTGACATCTAAAACAGCTATAGCTGTATATTGCTGTTGGACAAGTAAACAAAACTTTCGAAATATTTCGACACAACGCGTTTCCAATAAGGATATTCAAATCTAATTTCACAGAATTATTAATTTTCGTTTAACAATACAAATTGAAGATAGTAACATAAATAATCCGAAACCATTGGTATTGTGTAACGCTTAAAGTTCTTGGAATAAATAGGATTATCTCGAAGCAAGCTTAAGAACAATGAAGAGGCAACCATCTTCAGGATTTAGGGACCTATTAAGTAAGCAGGACATTCTCGATCGACGTAAAACCATTAGTAAGCCAATGAGACAAGAGTTACATTGGAATGACTTACCAAAAAAATTAGAAGACATGTGACATCTACCAACCCGCACGTGGCCCGCTTGGACGATTACAATAATACTAAATAATAAGGGCTTAATTCAGAAAGCGGTACTTCTGGACACGGTTCGCATTGTCAGGAGGTTCCTCTTTCTGGAGCCCTGACCGCCGGTAGCTTGGGCCCTGTTCCCGTTACCGGCGGGCTACTATTTTTTATATTTTTAAATGTTTTTATACTTTTTATATTCTAATATTTAAAAATATAATTGATATGTTTACTTTTAAATAAAGGAAATAATAATAAGAAATTTATTTCAGACGAAGTCCATATACTGTTAGTAACACAAAAAACCTTAAAAAATTATTGTTAGCACACACAAAAACAAATCCACAGAAAAAATAAAAAAATCTACATCATAAAGTGGCACCGCCCAGGAGTGCCAGTTGATGGCAAACCCTGGATGCGACCACCTACAGTGTGTAGTCGCATCCAGTGCCTCCATATCGGCGAGTCCCAGCGGCTCACAAACACGCTCAGAAGGCTGTTCGAGCTGGCCCGCTTGCGCCTCATAAGAGATGAACAACGCTTCCGCATGATGGCATGAAAACCATCCAGGCTTTTCACCGCAAACATTGCTGAACCGCTGCAGTGGCGCGGCAATTATAGCTAACTCCTTCTCGAAGACAGGAGGCCTTGTCCCAGCAGAGGGAACAGTATAGGCTGATCTGATCAGATCAGCTTATACTGTACCCAATGCTTTGAATGACTTAATACATAAAAAAAAAACTTGAGAGGTGTCAAGGGACACCCGGATGGAACGAAGTTCAAAGAGAGAGAGAGAGAGAGAAACACGCGCACGCCGCACGGCTTACAACTACCTATAGCAAAAAGTGTCGTTCCAACTTTTGGTCTTAATTTTTTCCGTCTAGCCGCCTTTCGCAACGCGCGATAAGGAACTTCGTTCCAAAAAAATTTAAACTTAACCATTAGTACCTAGCTAATAATGTACGGGGCTAGTACGTACTAGCTAATAGTGTATGTAATGTAGGTTTTAAGTCATTCCGTGAATGCGCTACTTTAGGAACTCAGAGCTGTATTTGATGCTCGTGTGTTCAGCTCCAGCGTCGTCTGTTGGTCACATACATCCCACAGGGTTGTATGTGCAATCGACTCCAGCTCTGCTTAAGGGGGCTGTTCATTTATTACAAAAGACAGTTTTAACCAATTTATGACACCCCCCTCCCCCGTACGTAAGAAAAAATAAAACATGAATGAACCCCGTCCCCCCCTTTGAATCTTACGTAAGATAAGTATCTACCGAAATTGTAAAGAAAAAGTAGCAATTTTTTTAAACTTATAATTTTTGCTTACTTTTGTGATATTACGTAAGAATAATCTAGACCCCTCCCACCCCCATGTAAGAAAAAATAAGACCCCGTCGGGGGGACGGGGTCTTATTTTTTCTTACATGGGGGTCAAATAGTTTTACGTAATAAATGAAGCAGTTGTAAGACCAGAAATAGTTGAAAGACCCTTAATGTGGTTTTAGTCAGTACGTAATGTCTGTCCCAAAAGTGATGACAAACAAACCCTGTTTAGGTTAAATACTTTTTGGAGATATAGGTGGAATTGGTGGAAGGATCTACCGGCCTCCTCTAACGCCTATTGGTAATTGGAGGTGAAGTTGTGATCGAAGAGCGGCAGTGAAACTCCAACTTGCAGCTAATTATAATTGCCACACACGTATTATAGTTTCAAGTTAAGTACACTATAAATTTAGCACAGTCATATAACTAATTAAAATAATAATGATAAAAAAAAGTGTCACGTGACGAAAAACCTGCGACAAAAATTGAGAAATTTTCAAATGAAAAATATGTTTATCGTGATTTAAAATTAGATTTTGGGTTTAAGTATTAAAATAATATCCAAACGACTGCTTGGCACTTCCCGTGACCCGTGACGTGGGCTGGCTTTTACTTTGGCCACAGGCTAAGTATTGCCATACAACGTGGCAATGTCGGCAGTCTCTTGGGTACATTACTCTTACCAGTCGACAGCGATGTAGAGGAGTTTTTCGTGTGGCGTCGAAAAATTCCTTTTAGTTTGCTATTAGTATAGTTAGGTTATGACTTATGATATTATATTTTTATTTTACTATTTTTTTTTAAGCCTTTGCCCCACCCTAGGAATTACTCTTGTATCGTGGGTGGGTTTACAAAAATTTAAACTCACATACACAAACAGTCAGACCCGGAACACATCTACCTGTAGGCAATACTTGTTCCGTGCGGGAATCGAACCCACGACAGCAGCGCAGCAGTCGATCGCTCAGCCACTGCTCCAACCGTGTCGTCAACATTTAAATGTAAACAAATAGGTAGATCACAAATTGTGATCTTTTACATTTTTTCGATTTGTTTACATTTTCATCAAAAACTTTTCGAACAAACCGTAAGTTAACATAATTATTTATGGTAAACAACAACAAATTATTACATTGTTTTAGTAACATGATTATGAGTTCCTGCAAACATGATGTTAGCAATACCGCAAGCATTATGTATTTTGTTTATATCCAGGTGTACAGAGTTATGTTATGAGCATCATCATCATCTGCCTAGCCTTTTCCCAACTATGTTGGGGTGGGCTTCCAGTCTAACCGGATGCAGCTGAATACCAGTATTTTACATGGAGAGACTGCCTATCTGACCTCCACAACCCAGTTACTGGTTAATACGATACCTCTTGGTAAGAATGGTTGTCAGACTTTCGGGCTTCTGACTACCCGTAACGACTGTCAATGATCCACGAATGACAGCCGGGACCAACGGCTTAACGTGCTTTCCGAGGGGAGGGGTCTCGGAAAGTTATGAGCATAACTACTATAATATGAGCATGACAAGCCAGATTGGCGTATGGAGTATGTACAGTGTGTAATTAGACCCAGCACATAGCCTTCAACTAAGCATTCTGTACATCAAATTAAGTAACATTGCACAAAACTAATTGCTGGGAAACGACTTTTATTTTTGGTGTGTCTGTTTGTGGTAATGCGCAATGCGCAAAATAAACACGCAAAACATTGTGTTTATGGGTGCATGCACCGGTACAGGGGTCTTGGGGATATTTAAAGTCGTGTTATAATATCAAAAACTTGTTTTCGTAAAAAAAGTAAAAGTTGCAATTTTCACTTTTCATATCTCCGTAACCAGACGGTTCCCACGTAAGGTCCAGAACAAAAAAATGATAACAGTGACGGGAAGTACAAGTGACTCTCGGCTTCGTTCAGTGTCTTTTTAGACCCGTTATGTATTGACATACCTATAGGAGGAGATGGCCTTTTGTATTGACAAAATGATAACTATGAAGGTGCCGTAAAGTATGATGTAGGGTACAATAAGACTTAGTAGTTTTATTAGGCATTTATTTAAATTTTTTAAAATTATTCGTTAAGACAGGCCAGAAGTTACGCTGTTAAGCAGATATCAGACGTTCCACTTTTTGTTCACTTTTGTCTTTCGTTCAGCATTCTTCACAACACAATATGGATCAAAAGTAAAAAATGAATTCTTTACCAATCTTTCACTCACCTACCGAATGACTGAAAAGTTAAATGAAAGGAACAAATTAACACTTATTCATAAGTTGGTCGGTGTCGTGTGCACGTGGAATGAAATAAAAATGGAACATTCGCTCGAGTGAAGCGTCTGATTATGTTATGTTTACGCACAGATGCATAATGTAATGCCGTATTTACATAATTATTAACTTAAGCGGCAAGGGACCATAACTCTAATAACAAGCAAAAGGACATCAGTTCAGCGGGTAATTGCGTAACACACTGACATTAGGAATGGCTTTCGATTTGACAGTTCAACAACATTCACTGCGTTATTTACGTTGTTGAGCAGATACATTTTTCGAACATATGAAGCAATGGATTAGCATTACCCTACAAAATGATTCAGATACTGATTGTTACGCGAATAGGGTGCAGACCCTACTCATTGCGATTTTGAAGAAAATACCACTTCAAAGACATTTCAGTAAATGAAGTGGCATATTTTGAGGCGACGACGGTCGATCGACCCCAATTTAGTTGCACACTAATGAAACCAACATAGCTACAGACTTGAAAAAGTTCGCCAAAAGGGGCGAGACGTTCATTATCTACCAGTCACAATTCCAAACCCAGGGCTGTTGGAATTTTCATTTTCAAAGGATTATTCGACCTTTCCAAATTGGGTTACTGTCACCCGGTTACTGAATTGAGTATTTTAAGTTGTAACTTGCCAAACTTTGCTTTACCATTACTTAAGGTGATTCCTTCATTGTAGCTCTGTGAAAATCCAAATCTCTTACGTTTGGTTTAAATACATTTTGGAAATTCCCGGGCTTGCATCTTAAGGAATGCTTCAGAAGTGTGACAAGCCAATCTATTTTATAAAAATCTCACCGTGAAAACTTATGTGAAGTGTCGAACTCTGGCTTCAGCAGGTCTATTCTGTAAAAAAATCTCCTCGTGAAAGCTTAGGTGAACTGAGCTTTCATTCCACCTGATGCTAGGGATTGACACTATTTTTTTAATTTATTTGTTTGAAAAATTTATTACCTTAAGTATACTGTTGATATTACTGCTGCTGTTGAGCTGGGAGTGCAGCACCTCACCACCATTCAAGTTGTAGTTTTAGTACACTAATTTGTGAACCCTGTAAATTACCATGTACAGTCAGCAGCAAAAGTAGATGATCAAAATCAGAAATTCAATACTAATGAACGGAGTTCGCATCAGAACTGTGTGGTGTCGATGTGATTCAAAAGTATGTGATTGTAAATTATACCAAACATTTACTACTAGTACAGCTGCCATATAGCTGCGAACTCCGTTTATTAGTATTGAATTTCTGATTTTGATCATCTACTTTTGCTGTTGACTGTACTACAATGCTGTTATGATGAATAAACAATTTGATTTGATTTGAATATATAAAGCCGCCAGTAACAGTCACAATACCCCCTGTACTAGTTGATACTGTATTACAGTAGGGTATTATTTCTCATTCCTGTGACCCGTAGAGTAACAAACGAGTGAGAACTTAAGATTCTAGGTTAATATAGGCTCCTACGGAAAATAAACTTAAACAAATGAAAAACTTAAAATAATTTTGCTGTGAAATTGCTACACTTAACTTAATACTATTTTGGCTTCTCGTGAATATTGCGAGTGTGTGAGTATATTTGATATTATGAATATCGTATGTATGTATGTATTGTCACCACACTTTACCTAAGTTTTTACGGTAAGATCGTTACAGAATAGACCGACAGGTGGAATGAGAGCTCACTTCAGCTAGAGTTAGAGTGAGCTGTCAGTAGTGTCAATCTCTAGCATTAGTTGGAACGACAGCTCACTCCACGCTCACTTCGCCAAGTTTTCACGGTGAGATGGTTACAGAATCGCACAGCAGTTTTCATGGTGAGATTTTTACAGAATACACCGGAATCAACTTCAAATTGAGACTGAGTGAACAACAGAAACTGGGTGTATCAATCAATACAAATCAATCAGCTGAGCATTTCCCTTAGCAGCCGTTATAAGGTTATTCGATGTAGATCATATTTGTTTTGTTCTTAATGAAAACCCTTTTAGTATTTAGTCGGACGTGACAAAAATATGTCCTTGCTGAAGCTGTAATTAGGGGCCCGTTTTGTAAGGCCGGAAGCTCGGCTTACTTGAAGAAGGTTCTTTTGTTTAGCCGTCAAAATATATTATACTCTCAATAGGAGACGTGACCCGTTTCTCTCTTTTATGCTTTTGCTTTATAAATAGAAGGTGGTATTATGTAATATATATCCATTGTTTATCTACTTAACAGACTGGGGGTCTACTCTGAAGTAGTATCGGCCGAATGTTCGGCCGTTTCCTGCTACGAAGTTACTATTTGGTTCGGTCGGTTCCGATCCTACACACCTACACTCTTTCGAATATTGACTATGGTCCCGACCCAACTGAGCCGAACCGAACTTTTTTCGCATTTTTCAATAATATTCGGTTCGGCCATGTGTCGGTCCGATCCGAATATTCGCACTTTGCACTTCGGAGTAGGCCCCCTGGTATCGCATTTATGATCCGATATACTTAAACTCATACTTATTCTTCAACAAGCTTCTGCCTGCGACTTTGTCCACGAAATTTTTTTTATTCCTCCGACCCTCCCTGTCGCATCATATCGCCTGCCCACGTTATTACTTCGTTTTCGCCTATAGTGTTCTTTCTGATTTTTTTTCTTTGCTCGGCTCCCAACGGTCCTACCGTGATGTTAAATATATACACCCTTCCTCAAGAATTGGTTTCATTTAAGTACTACCAAATGCAAAACAGAATTTTTGAAATACGACTGGTAGTTCTAGAGTTCTAGAGAGTGGAGATTAGCGCTTTCAAACAAACGAACTCTTCAGCTTTAATTAATTTGACTTAAACTGGCGAAATCCCATTTACCTGGTTTAACCGCCGAAGTGTGTCTGCCCAACCCTTTGGAGAAATACGGCGTGTTGACTTTTCCAACATCTACGCTTCTAATTTTTCAATGACGAATCAAGAAATTCTTGACATTCGTCTGCTAGATGTTTATGCATGAAGTTACCTATTAAGGAATTTGTCCACAAAATCCTCGTGCAATTTGCTTCAAAATGTTGTTTGTTGACAACCAAACTAATAATGATGAACTTTGCAAAACAAGCCGTAGGTACGCCCGATGGAATTTCCCACCGGCAAATATGTCAAACTTCCATACAAAATTTTATTCCTTGTTATGGGAAGAATTTTTTCCATTATGGGAAGAATTTTCAAAAATCAACTCATAATTTGCACTCAGCGGTTCAGCACCCTTATTGCGTAACACACTATCAATCACAATCTGAATCATTTTGAAGGATATAGCTAATCCATTGCTTCATATGTTCGAAAAATTTGTCTGTTCATCTACGTAAATAACGAATGTATAATAGCAATGAATGTTGTTGAACTGTCAAAATGAAAGCCATTCCTACTGTTAGTGTGTTACGCAATTACCCCGCAGGCTATGCTTTGTATGTCAGCGAAGTATTTAAAATTTTTACTAAGCATTTTCCTTCACCGTTTTCACATCGTGAGAAAACCGGAACGTCCAACGAACATTATAGGCTGTATATTATTTATGTACTCGTATGTAGAGCTTACATACTAAACTTGATGAAACTTCTCTTTATTCTACATGAGCTTCTCGTATCATTAAGGTGGAAAAGCTAGGTACCCTAAGTATAGGGTCATTAAACGGGTTCTAATTTTGGTGATTCCCGAAACAGAAACATTAAATTACTTCTAGAATCATGTATAGACATGCATTTTCTTTTAACCCGTCAAGTTTCATTCGTGAAATTCTTTATCCTGTAATTGGGAGGTACCAACATTTTAGGCATAAAAAGGCATGAAGGCTCTTTGAGGTTATTAAAAAAATATCTGACGAGTGAGCACTAGCATAATAAAAGCAAACAAGTAGGCCAACTCAAGCCCCGAGCGAGCGATAATAGCCTAAACTCGTAGGGCTGTCACTTATACTTTATTCAATCATCAAAAATGCATAGTCAATCTCTATACAAAACAATGTTCCCCTGTAGGGTAAGGTTCATCAGGGACCTTTGATACAAAGTTTTTTTAAATTATTTTTTCTACACACGGCTACTACACATCAAGCTATGCAAAACCAGTATTAGCTGACCGTTCATTGTGAGAAAATATCATACAAAGTGAGGCCAAGACCAACTGGTTTTATATAGCTTGACGTGTAGCCGTGTGTAAGTACATAGACCTGAAGCCGACTACATTTTTTTCATTGCCTACGTCATCTTATCTGTTTAGTTATTTGAAAAATTACGATCGAAATATGACTAATAATAACGTGGTTTTACTGAATCATCTATTTATTCAAATAAAATGAAATGATTATGAAGTCTTTGTAGTTAAAGGAGGTAGGTAGGTACACGTACAAATTATTTATTACGAGCAGCAGGGCAGCGGCGAAGCGTGCGCGGGCGCGGGCGATATTACCGGCGTCACAGCCACGACTGGCGCACCTTTAGCAGCGATAAATTTTGTCAGTGTGTGCGTGCGACGACGCATACGTACGAGCGCGCTCACATACAAACCGTGCGCGGTGCGAATGTATGAAGACGTCGTACTTATTTGCTTTTACTATGGCACTAGTGTGGCAATAGTTTTTTATAATAATACCTACTAATTGTGTGAAAGTGAAAGAGTGTACACCTTTAAGGTAGATTTTTGAGGAACTGATTATTTATTATTAAGATCTCATGTAAAATATACCAAAAATCACACCAATAAATGAATTTGAATACAAAGCACGCGTTCAATACACTGCATTATGAACCTAAAAGCCGTGGCATACGAGACACTTTTCGAGGAAGTGTATTGACAAATATCTCAATAAATGTGGAATCCTTTGACATCACGCTACATTTGAACTTCAAACAACGAGTCCGTGTCCATACAACCTGCATAGGCACGGACTTTTGCGGGATATTGTTTGTTTTAAACTTACGTATCTATATATATATATATAAAAGGTCACAAAGTTTTCCATTTTTAGTAAACTTCACAGTTTCAGGTCTTTCAAGTTATTAATAAATTTAAATTAATTATACTTGGTCTAGATTCTTCATGTAAAAAATATGAACGAATGGGTTTGATATTATGTTAACTTTATTAAAACACGAGGTATAAAATTTCCCATTTCTCAACAGGAGAAACAGGAAACACGACAATCTCCTCAATTTAATTACGCAGCAGATATTTCCGCATTTTCCAGTTCTAAAGGAAGTTTTAATTCAAAGTAAGTCTAAAATAATAATACATATGTACACGAGAAAAAAAAAACAAGCAAAAGAATCATAGGGCATCAAAAAATTCGTCCGCATCGCTGTCAACAGGAACAGTGCCCAAAAGGCTGGCAGCATTGCCACGTTGTATGGTTCTAAAGGAGATATAATAGGCAGTGCCGGATTAAACCAGCGCGGGGCCTGTTACAAAGATGATAAAGCTTAAGGGGATAAAGTACACAGTAGTTTGACAGTTACTCGTGGTTAAGTAATATACCACACGCTTACGCTACGCTTATTTAGTCACACCATGTACACTCAAAATCTGTCTTTCTCTCTCACACACACAAACACACACACACACCCCAACACACCCCCTCTCACACACTCACACAAACACACTCACGCACTTATACAATTGATCGTATTCTCTTTCTTTCTTTTTTTTTTTTTTTTTTTTATTTTTTTTTTTTTATGTTTTTGTTACTTACCTATTTGTAATTTATAATGTAAGGGAAGAGCGGAGCCTTCAACTACAGGCATTGCTATGCCTAAATGGAGACTCCTCGACATGCAATGTAAGCCAAAATGATTTGAAATAAACTTATTTTTTTTTTTTTTTTTTTTTTTTTTTTATACCTGCACGGGTCGATCGATCAGGGTAAGCTACGCTCGCCGCGGTCGGTCCGATCTTAACATACCGAGAACTTTCCGTGCCTCAGAAAGCCGTTGATCGCGTCTGTCATTCTTGGATCTTTGACAGTCGGTACGGGTCCGAAGTCCGAGTCTGACGACCAGTCTCTCCAAGGGGTATCGTGTTACTCAGAAACTGGGTTTTGGAGGTTGGAAGGCCAATTCCCGTAATTAAAAACGTTCAAAATTTCGCCGCAATCTCGTCTCGGCGACAATCAATGTCAAAAACTTGTCAAAAATGTAGGGAAATTATAGGTATTTTTGACTGATTGAGACTGAGATCAGACTGTGAACGTTCTTAAAATAACGAGTATGGCTTCTCTGATAGGCAGTCGCTCCATGTAAGTTAGGTACTGGTATTCAGCTGCATCCGGTTAGACTGGAAGCCGACCCCAACATAGTCGGGAAATGGCTAGGAAGATTGATATTACTTTGACAGTTACTTACTTTGTCGCCTCATGCAGACCACTGTAAGAATAGGCTATTTTCCTAAAAAAATCTAATTAGCCCATCAGTTAGATTATCAAAAAATATTGAACCCGTATTTTTTCTTTTGTCAATTATATAAAAAATGATGAAGATATCGCCTGTTAAAGTTCCGCGTGACGTCACTTGTTTTTTTTTGTCTGATTGACAAAAGAAAAAAAATCCGTGTCCATTATTTTTCGATAATCTAACTGACGGAATAAATATAATAATTATTTTTTTACCCAGGCAACTACCCTATTTAATACAGAAATAGGAGTTTCTTTGTTGACATATGCAGAATAACTGAATTTCCTATTAGGAGGAACTATGTAGCATACGAGTGCGAGCTCGACAAATTAAGTATCCAGCCTCGACGAGGTTAGATTTCTTTTGACCATTGGTAGATAATATTTCATTGGACTTAGCAGTGGTGTAGGTACTTACCTACCTACACCACTGCAAAACTAAAAACAAGTCATGGTCACCTGACCATGACTTGTTTTTAGGGTTCCGTACCGCAAAAGGAAAAACGGAACCCTTATAAGATCACTCTGTTGTCCGTCAGTCTGTACATCTGTCAAGAACGCGTAGAGTTATCAAGTTGAAATTCATATCAAATACTTGTCTGTAATCCCTTAAAGCAATGAAAAAATCAAACTTCTAAGTCATCGCAATCAAAACATACGGGCGTTACGGGGTAATATACACGTGGCTAATCCGGCCCTGATAATACGGAGTCGTTGCAGTAAATGACGAATTCATAACACCTACACGGTACTTAGTAGTTGAGGAGAAGTTCATTCCCCTGCCATATTCCCCTGTCGCCGTCTCATGACGCCCACAGGATGTGACAGGGTAGTGGATAGTTCATTTCTCCTTTCGTAGTTGAGACCACACACGATAATAAATCTTGAGAAACTTTCTGATGGAAATGCATTGCGTAGTTGTCGACGACCTCTTTATTAGATTGTTTTATGTAAATATAGTCAAAGATTTCTAGGGTCGTGTACGTTTAGGTTATATATTGCTATATTATATTTGCTTGCACTTAATACAAATTACGCTTGACCAACATTAAGAAAGAAGAATACAATTAGAGGTTTTTTATGATTTATTATGCGGATGATGAATAAATCATAATGAGGATGGTAAAAAGGGGGCCCGTGGCTAAGTAACAACAGCCGCACGGGTCGATTGATCAGGCTTTGCTTGCCGCGGCTGGTCCGTGGATGGGTGACCATCTTTACTACCGAGACCCCTCCGTTAAGCCGTTGGTCCCGCCTGTCATTCGTGTATCTTTGACAGTCGTTACCGGTAGTCAGAAGCCCGAAAGTCTGACAACCAGTCTTACCAGGGGGTATCATATTACCCAGTAACTGGATTGTGGAGCCCAGATAGGCAGTCGCTCCATGTATAATACTGGTATTCAGCTGCATCCGGTTAGACTGAAAGCCAACATATTTTGGAAAAGGCTAGGCAGACTATGATGAGGATGGTAAATAAATTAATCAAAAATCTTTAAACAAAAGTCAGACCAACATACAATACTTATAATAAAGTTTGATGGCAAATTAATGCCAGTGAAATTTATTGCAACACACGTCATAAGATTTAAGGTAAGAATCCAATATTGATCATAGTTCCAAGTTCCAATAAACAAAAATATGAATTTTCCTTGCATTCGCAGTTTTAAAAGGTTTTTTTTTTAATTTTTTTTATTGACAATGGGCTCACTCTTGACCTCAATCCAGCCCAGAGGCAGGGATGAGATCTACGGTGGAACGAGCTTGCCCAGAAGAAGCCTATTCACTCTTGCCTTGAAGAGATTCGGGTTGTATGAACTCGGGTTGGAAAACTAAGGGTTACTAGGTAACTTTATGGTCGCGATGAAGGAATCAAATGTGTTCGAAATGTTTTGTTCGACCATAATTAGTACCATCACTGTACGTACATTCCACTACTCACACAGTGGTAACAATTTGACATTGACAGACCTGTCAATATCAAATAGTTTCGGAAACCATCCTTACTGCTACGACATAAAGGTTCCTTTCGTAGTGCAAGTGTTACCACTGATTTGCGGCTCAATGCTCCTTCGTTAATATGTTGTAAATACAAGGTATTAAACACAGTACAATGTTCTATTTGGGTAGCTATTCACAGTTTACATCTGTTAGTAATGTTTCGTATAACAAAGGCTTTTGAGCCCAGTCTTTCATCACATTCACTACCCACTATAATACGCTTCCTAGGAAAATCTTTGGTGAGAGTTCAATGTTGTGAGCACACAACTGGAATTACACGTTTGAATGTATGTTTGTACCCTGGGGATCTATTCTCTAAGTCCGTTAACGAAGATACGGGCCCGTCCGAGTTGGTTGATCCGTTAAAACTACTGTCAAATTCTATTTTTCGGGATATAAACGCATTGCGAGTAGGACTGACCACCTGAACTGTAAAATTGAGTTGGCATTCATTCTTAGGGCCGGTTTTTTGATCCGTAGTTAACTCAACCAATTGTTAAAAATAGTAACTAATGGTTAAATATTGACAAAATGTGTTTTGTGTACAACTGTTACTTTATGTAATGGTCACTAATGGTTATTTTTTAACTAATAGTTAATTATTTGACTATCATCAATGATAATATTATATAATTGTTAATGGTCAAATAATTAACAATTATATTAACTAACAATTGACCAAAAAACATATTTTGCAAAAATTTAACCATTAGTTATTAAACACTTTTTAACAATTGGTTAAGTTAACTACGGATCAAAAAACCGGCCCTTAGTGTGGGCTCCAAACTAATGTTACGAACGTAGGTGATAGGGAGTAGGAAACGCCCGTAACTTCGCCCAAAACTATAACGTATTACGTGGTTTTAGACTAGAATAGACCCCCTGTTCCGTAGCGAGCGAGACAGAGTAATAATCCACCCCTGAAACAATTCCCTTATTCAGCCCTTCCTGGAACGGCCGCCTACTCAAATCTACAACTAGTCAAACCCGTGGATTCAAATGAAATTACTCTGTAATAAAGTATATCTCAGTTAGCGTGGTTTGCTGTTGGATGCTAATGAAGTAAGGCTGCGTTCACGGCCTCGAGAGATGCGACTTGCGTCAAGCGACACGAGAGCGCGTCTCGTAGTTTCGTCGGTCGCTCCGCTAGTCGCAGTCTCTCGAACAACGGTCAAACGTCAATGAAAACTTATGAACAACTACAGTGAATGACGAATCGCTACGTCGCGCTGACGAGGACCGCCGCCGATAAAGTTCGTCGGTCGGGCGTTGACTGACGCGCTATGTCGGTATATGCGGGCATGTAGTTCGACACCATAGATAAGGATAAGCACTGACGTTCGACACTGACCGAGCGACCAACCGTACGCTTGTACGCAACATCTCTTGTGAGTGCTGACTACTAAGTTTGCCGTCAGCTAAGCACTAAATGTTCGGTCACGACACTCACGACCGATAAATAATCAGCGTGCACGGTCAAAGCGTACCGCAAGCGTTGACCGTCCGTCGCTAAACCACTTCTTTCATTTGTTTTCTCAGTTGTCGCTGTCACAAGAAGCGTGTCGCTTGAGCGTGTAGCTCGTGGCCAGGGGTTAAGGTGACAAGGAGGCGCGGCAAAAAGCCGACAGCGAGTTACGACCGCCGTGATAACAATTTAGTACTAAATGTTTTTACCTCGTTTGACACTTCCACGGAAACATCACTTAGCAAGAGAAATATAGACCTTTCTAAATGGTTTTTGTAATTGTTACCTTATCGCCAGGGGAGTACCTAATTTGTTTCCATTTCTTGTAGTTATGTATTTCTGTGGGATGGTCTATTTATGAGCGGGTATAAAGGTAGAATAAAATAAAATACTGGTATTCAGCTGCATCCGGTTAAACTGGAAGCTGACCCCAACGTAGTTGGGAAAAGGCAGGCAGATGATAGATATAAAGATAGAAAAAAATCTCACTCACGCGCCCTTGCACATCCCGCGAAACCTTTTAATCGTACACCCGGAAAAAGAAGTTTCTAAAAATGCCTTTACTCAATACATTTATTTGCATTCCACAATGTGAACTTCACCTAAGTTCACATTGTGGAATGCAAATAAATGTATTGACTATAGGTACATTATATTATATTGAATGTAGGTACATTATAAAATATACATAATTTTAGATCTTTCTGGACCCTGTCGGGCTCGGGCACAGCAAGATAGGATAGAGGAAGAGGGCTATTATTATATTATTATTTGAAAAAGTAGAATATAAATGTTTTTACTACTACTCACTTCGACTTTGATTTTATTTATTATTTTTGGTATTTATTTTTAATTATTTATTTTATTTATCACTAAAATATTCATTAATATTATAATAATATAATGCCTACACCATCATGTATGAATACAAATTATTATCAAATTTTCATCTTGCAAGCATATTAGGTATAAATTCGGAGTAAGTAGCTTAGTGATGTTTTTCAATCGAGAAAATTTTATTATTTTGTGTTTCTGTTCCACAAAAACTTGCAAAAATCACGAAGGTAAAAAAAAAATGCTAACATGAGGAAGTTCTCATGTTATTATTTTCTACTACAACTCTTGGTCTCTGGTAATCTGGAGTTCCGGAATCGGTACTGAACATTTTCGGAGAAACTAAGTAACTGGATCTTACGCTACGTTGCTGAATCTGAGTGCCAGAATACTAGGGTACTAGCATAGAAATGTTAGGTACTAGGAATTGTCGTTTAGGAAGATTACGACATGTCGACATGCTGCTCCTGAGTAATGCTCAGTACTTACGAGTACGAGTATGTCCATTATTGCCCATAAAGGGTTACTATTTGGAGTGTTCTGAAGGAATTTATTTACAATTTTTTCTATATTAATACCCGCCTGATACAGAAGGCAGTATTTGTCTGCTCAACACGTAAATAACGCAATGAATGTTGTTGAACTGTCAAAATGAAACCGATTCCGATTGATTGTGTGTTGCGCAATTAGGGTGCAGACTGTGAACGGTCTTAAAATTACGAGAAAGTACTCTTCGATACGGTTCGCATTGTGACGTGTGAGTAGATTCCATTTTTTAAATATTTTTCACAGCACGAGCTTGTGCTGTGAAAAATCTTTTCTCTCGCGTATATTAGTTGCGTTAGTGGTAGTACCGTATTGCGGCGTACTGTATTCTTAAAATACTCCTAAATATGGACGAAGAATAAACCACTATTGCTGCAGGACCAACACTGAAATTCCTGGCATTTTTAAATGGTTTAATGTTTGTTATTTATAAGCAACTAGCTGCGCCCTGCAGTTTCACTTCACCCGAATAAGTTTCGGTCCCGTGGAAATATCGGGATAAAAAGTATCCTATTATGTTAATCCTGGTTATAAACTATCTGTGTGCCAAATTTCATCCAAATCTGTTCAGTAGTTTTAGCGTGAAGAAGTAACAAACATACAAACACACACACACACTCACTCACATACTTTCGCCTTTATAATATTAGTGTGATACTAGCTTCAGTCCGCGACTTTGTCCGCGTGAAATTGCTTGTTCCCTACGCCCCCGTCGCATCGCATCGCCTACCCGCGCTATTAATTCGTTTTCGCTTAGAGTTTTTTTTTACTTGTTTTCTTTTTGATCGGCACCTAAGAGTGTACACGCGATGTTAAAAGCATTGGGCTATCAAATACTTCGATCAATAATAGTACTAGATTCCCGATAAGCGCTTCAAAAACGGCCCGAAAAATAAGACCACAAATACTTTTGTAGTCTTATTTCAAATTAGTATGTTTTTATCCTTATTACTTAGACTTTAAGTTTCATTTTAGAATAAATGACTGAAAATTGAAAAACCGAATGATTTTATTTTCAAGCGACATTTTAAATATATTTTGCAATAGTAATTCAACTTTATGTTTAAGCATTAAGGTTTATAATAAACTGAAGTTGTTAATATTATTAAACTTTTTTCTAAGAAATGTAGATGTTTACGTGTGTGCAAACGTGGCCACTTGAGCGACTGATTTTTGTCCCTGATCCTTAATCTAGTACTATTATTGATCGAAGATCAAATAAAAAAAAAAACAAATCCAGAGATAGTAGTTCCAGAGATTAGCGCGTTCAAACAAAAAGACAAACCAACTCTTCAGCTTTATTATTAGTATTCTACTAATATTATAAACGTGAAATTTTGTATGAAAGAAAGAAAGAAAAAGTATTTATTGCGACTCGCACAGGAAGATCATAAAACTAAACTAAACACAATAAAAAATAAAAAACCCTAATTATATTTAAAAAAAGTGGAGGTATGAATGGATGGATGGATCAAGACGGGATCAAGACTTATGCGGGTGAAACCGCGGGGCGCAGCTAGTATAGATTATATTTATTAATTGTAAGTACGGGTAAAAGAAAGGGTACCTACTTAAAATTATGTCAAATAAATCCCAGAGGAAGTAATATTTATTTAATGATCAATGAAATGGCAATAATAACATTCCCGGGTACCGGGTATTTTATTAATTGCAAATGAAATTGCTTTTCCGGAAACTTGAAAATTGTTTTTATTGTTGTCATTAAAGTTTGAAACGTTTCAGCGTAGCTGTGCCTGGGCTCGTTATGGTATTTTTTTTATAAAGGGTGACGAGTTTTAGAAATCTACAAAGGGTTCTGTAGCTTAAAATAAAGTATAGTGTTGATTTTTGAGTAGGTACTGTGGGGGAGGGATTCATGAAAGTGTGGCTCATTTAATTTTTTTATCTTATAACCAACACCCAATTGCGTAATACACTATCAATTTCAATCTGAATCATTTTGAAGAATATTGCTAATCCATTGCTTCATATATTCGAAAAATTTGTTTGCTCAACAACGTAAATAACGCAATGAATGTTGTTGAAATGCCAATATGAAACCCATTCTACTGATAATATGTAACGCAATTACTCCGCTGAACAATATAATTTTATATTTTCTGTCTTTAATGATTGTAATTGGCTTTAACCGTATTAATTAAAGTGAAATAAACAAAAGGTCAATTCACACATTTTAAGGCTTAATTAAAAGGGCCACATCACAGCCCATAGCTCACACAGCCGTCAACTACGCATTCTGTATATGAAACTAAGTAACATTGCACAGCAATAATTGGTGGGAAACGACTTTTATTTTTGGTATGAAAATTTGCTGTTTGCGGTAGTGCGCAATGTAACACACGCACGCAAAACATTGTGCTTATAAATAAATAAAATAAAAATTACCCAGTAACTGGATAGTGGAGGTCAGATGGGCAGTCGCTCTATGTAAAGTACTGGTATTCAGCTGCATCCGGTTAGACTGGAAGCCAACCGTAACATAGTTGGGAAAAGGCTAGGCAGATAGCGACTAGCTGCGCCCCGCGGTTTTACCCGCATAAGTTTTGATTCCGTGGGAATATTGGGATAAAAAGTATCCTATATGTTAATCCTGGTTATAAACCATCTGTGTGCCAAATTTCATCCAAATCCGTTTAGTAGTTTTTGCGTGAAAGAGTATCAAACATTCATCCATCCATACAAACTTTCACGTTTATAATATTAGTAGGAAGTAGGATGTACTAACACTAATGTTTAAGTTGTGTATGTATCTACTAAAATATTGGATTTTATGATCTGAAAAAAAAAATGAATTTATATGAAAAATTATGGGTGCATGCAGCGGTACAGGGGTCGTGGGGGTATTTAAAGTCGTGTTATGACATTAAAAACTTGTTGAAAAAACGTCAGTAAAAGTTGGAATTTTAACCTTCAATATCTCCGTAACCAGAAGGTTCCTAGCAGTGCGATTCTGTAACCATCTCACCGTGAAAACTTAGGCGAAGTGAGCGTGGAGTGAGCTGTCATTCCAAATAATGCTAGGGATTGACACTACTGACAACTCACATCAAGCTCACTTCACTTTTCACGTTGAGATTTTTACAGAATCGACGGGCAGGTATGGTGCAGTACAAAAAAATGATTACAATGACGGGGAGTACAAGTGATTCTCGGCTTCTTTAACCGTCTTTTTACACCCGTTATAACAGTTTACCACTAGGTGGAGTCTCCGACAATTTGTCAATTTATTATTACGAGATAAAAAAAAAATCTTCCCTCGTGTGAACCTAATTTGACCAAATATTTTTATTTCTATTTTCTCCGAAGAAATATTGACAGCATATAAATTACTATGTGCCTCTTGAGACGACATGTTCTTACGAAAGTCGTTTAGTATTTTAGTTGACAACCTGGCAGTTAGGTTGGCCCACCCACGAATATAGGTCGGGGTTGAAGAAAGTAACTGAAATAAATAAGTTATTTCAGGAACTGAAAGATTGTGTAGTGCATAATCAGCCTATAATGTTCCCACTGCTGGGACACAGGCCTCCGCTCTTCGAGAGAAAGTGGACTATAATCTACAACGTGCTAAATAATTTCATCACCAGTGCTCTCAAAACGGTTAATAAAACATCATGAGGAAACTGGCATGTCCTAGAACCAAAAATTTGAAGACATGTGGTATCTACCAAACCGCACTGGGCCCGCGTAGTGAATTACGGCCCACTCCCTCTCACTGAGAGGAGGGTGTCCTTGCAGTGGGAACATTACAGGCTGATTATGCTATGCTATTATGCGTTGACTTAGATGTTATTAATTATTATCTTCCAGCTTGTTAGATAAGTAAAGTAATAGCCTAATAAACACTTTGTCGGACCTGGAAATCGAACCCACGGCCTCATGCCCCGCAGTGGCTCTTCCAAAACGATCTCAACTAGCTTTATCCATATGAATGAACGACTCCTCTGACAATTTAATAGAGCCTGTAAATGGTTTAAGTGAAATGAATGCTTTAACTTTGAGTTTGAATCGGATTAAACAGGTCCTGAAAAGAGTTGTAAACATGCAGTATAAAGTAACGATGCAATAAAGTTTATTTTTCTATCATCGTTCGCTGTGACGTCCTCTCTGACAGTTCGACCAACGCGCGCCGGTTCACAGCATTTTATATCGTACTGTTCTCGTAAACTGTGCACAGACACAGCCATTAAATGTCACGTAATGGAAGATTTTACACAGTCTGTTTGTTGTCTGATAACGTTTAGTGTGAAAATATTAAACCTGGTACCTTTGAAGGCTATTTGAAGCGGCTATACCCCAACTGGCCAAGAGCGGCGGTTGCGTAACACACTATCAATAGGGAATAATGCATGGTGCCGAGTTGGTTGGCTATTTTTATCTTCTTTTTGAAGTACTTTTAATTGCTTATTTGGCATTGAATATTTTTTACTATTTTAGAACGATGTAAACTATAGAATAAAAATACATGCATATTTCCCTATTGCAAAGCCTTTCATTTTGACAATTCATCAATATTCATTGCGTTTTCCACGTTGTTGAGCAGACGAATATATCAAACTTATCAAGCAATGGATTAGTAATTTCCTTCAAAATTCTTGTGACTGTGATGAACAGACAGCTGTGCTGCTGGGGAGTTTGTTGCGCCATTTCTTCTTCCCAGCGATAGCACTAGGAAGTGGTGAAGGGCGGGCGTTTTTGGGGGACTGTCTTTTGTAATTTTGACGTTCGAAAAGTCTTGATTTTCAGCCTTATTTGAATAAATGACTTTTGATTTTGATTGAAGTGTATTCCGCAATTAGGACGCTGGTTCACCGCTTTCAAGCGGCAATGGCGTGGACTGGAAAAGAGCTTAGCTTAAGATAGTTCTCGTGTCTAATGTCATTCTTGATTTTCGCATTAAGGCACCTGAACCACATACGGCGATTAGCGAGAAGCGAGTGGAGCTAGGAACTATAACAAGTTGTTTGTTTGAGAGAGTTCTCGCCGGTGCAGGTTGTGTGAATAGTCTTCGATCAACAGTTAATACCCATCTCTTTCCTATCGCATCATTATGCTGAGATATGAGGCTTTTTGGCCTCGTACAGGTCTTTTTGTTTTGGTTGTTTTTAATGAAACTTCGTTAGTTTTAAATGCTCCTTTTTCCTATTCTTATTTCCTGTGTGTCCCAAATAAAATAATTTTCTTTCTTTCACTGTTCCTTCCTTGTTAGAACCTACTCTCTTCATCGTGTGCGTAATTAATTACCAAGTTTTTATCCTAACAGTCATTACCATATTACGTATTAATCGAAAATGTGTGGAGATTACAGGTAAGTTCGTGCATGAGTTCGTTTTTCTACTAAGAAATTTTATCATTTTATGTTTCTGATCCACAAAATACTTGGAAATATCACACATTTTATTTTTATTTCATACCTACATACATATATATACATGCATTCTTTTCGTGGGGGTAGGCAGACACTTTGGAACGAGCCATTGCTCGCTTTCTTGGTTTACATTCATTCATCAGAAGGACAATTCCCGTAATTGATAGCGTTCAAAATCTAGTCGCAAAATCATCTCAGCGACATTCAATGTCAAAAGCTTGTCAAAAATGTAGGAAAATTAGAGGTATTTTTGACACATTGAGACTGAGATCAGACTGTGAACGTTCTTAAAATTATCTAACGGTAGACGCAAGAAAAAAAAACCATCCCCACTTTACGCGTAGGGGAGGTAACCCAAAAAAAAAACATGATTTTATTTTTTACACTTTGTCGACGTGGTAAATACACTTATCCATGCAAAGTTTCATCTTTCTAGCACTAACCGTTTGGAAGGTAAGCCGAAGACGGACGGACATGACGAAACTATAAGGGTTCCGAGACGTGAACTACGGAACCCTATAAACGGGGTACGAGTACGAGCGTAGATCAAAGAGATGATAATAATGTCTAAGTCCCTAAATTATTAATATTTATTTGAGTAGGTTTGGGTTTTGGACAGAAGTTCAAAACCCAAACCTAATCAAATAAAAAATAAATTAAAAAAAAACGCTCGAAAGAATTTGAGCGTTAATTATCTTAAATTCCAATTCAATGAATTGTCATAAATTCATTGAATGTTCAAATGAAAATATATTCTAATCAGATTAAAGTTTCTCCATTCAGTTCTAGTATAAATAAATTTTATAAACCTTTGCAGACGAAATTCCAAAAAATATTTCAGGCCTCCTCTCTGTGAGAATGAGTTGGCCATAATCCACCACGCGGGCCCAGTGCGGGTTGGTAGATGTCACATGTCTTCGAATTTTTTAAATGAAACGAAATGTATTTGCAAGAATTGTAGTACAGATAACAGAGGTACATTACAGATAGTCGTTGATGTCCAATAATATGGATAAAATGGAAAAATTATAATTAATTTCCAATAACATGAGGTAAAAAAAAATTAATGTCCAATAATAATTCATAATCAAAAAAACAACTTAAGTTAAAATAAACGCCTATCGTCAAAAATAAAATCATATTACAAAAAAAAAAACATTAAATTAATCCAAAAATGTCAACCAAATTCATATAATGTTCATTAATAATTTTTCCACACTTAAATTATTTCTGAGTCATATATTCAACAACGGAATAATAGCATTTTTCCAATAAGAAGTCTTGAAGTTTCGGTTTTATATATTGACTCTTTGAGATCTTTAGGTAGGCAATTAAATTTGTATGAAGTTTCCAAACAATTAGTATTACTAGAGTCGCTTGGCGCCCCTGTCTGCTTTAAACATATTTTTATGGGTGAGAATTTCTTCTGTGTTTACCTTAACCTATTCCATTTTAATATTATGTAGTGTAGCAAGAACTACAGTTTTAATAAACGTTCATGCTCCCCTAAGTAGCATCCCTCTGTCGAAGCGGAAATCAGACGCATATTACTATATTAATTACTATCCTTTGGTCTATTTAGCTATCATGTGTATTATGGAATATTTAATTAATGTTAGCCGTTTGGCAATATGTGGATATTGCTTCCGATATTAGTTCCACAGCTGTGTGAAAATTAATACAAGCTGTATAAAAACAATGGGTAGGTTAATGGGATAGATATCATGTTATACAATACTAGAGACTCGCCCCTGCTTCGCACGGTTTTTACGACTTGATAAGACATCGAGATTTCTTCAATAAATGCAAATGTTATGTTATGTGTAGGGCGTGCGTTTTGGGGGACTGTCTTTTACAATTTTGACGTTCGAAAAGTGCTGATTCTCTGCCTATGAATTAATGTCTCTTAATTTTGATTTTTATATTATACACGTAAATATTTTGAAATAAAATTTCCACTTAAATGATGGTGAAAATTGGATCAAAATCCGTTGCGTTTACATTATAGTGTCATGTTACACAACCTTCCTCAGGAATTGGGCTATAAAATGTAAAAAGAATGTGTCAAATCCGACTTGTAGTTCCATAGATAAGCGCGTACAAACAAACTCTTCAGCTTTATTAATAGTATCTATATATTTTGTCGATATGTAATTAATTTTCATAATCTCTTAACTAACTGTTTACACTATGTAGGTATTAATTAAAAGACTAACTAACTAACTATATAAATAAAATATTATTATAATAAACAAACAAACTCTTCAGCTTTAGTATTAGTATAATTATATTGTGTCGATATGTAATTAATTTTCATAATCTCTTAACTAACTGTTTACACTAGGTACTAAATTAAAAGACTAACTATATAAATAAAATATTATTATAACAAACAAACTCTTCAACTTTATTATTAGTATAATATATTGTGTCGAAATGAAAGTAATTATCGTTTACCATTTTGAAGTTTTGTTTCTAAAATGAAGTTAGAAAACTTTGACGAGGATGTGATACAAAGCCATTATTAAATTCGACTGAGACAATAATTAGGTATGTCAAAGGGGAGTTAACTTTGGCGTTAATTGTACTACAGTTTATCTTACTTATCTTATTAATTTTAATGCAACAAATATAAGGATGAGGTATAATTTTTTTCTTCCCAATAAGGAAAAAAATGTCGGGGTTTGGTGCAAAATACCTACTCAATAGTAAAGTTAAAAAAAATCGTACATGTAAAACGCAAAATTAAAAAAATAATTAAGGTTCCTAATACCAAATTATATGTATACCTATATTGTTACGCGCCACAATTAATGCCTGATACATGGTGACATTAGTTACCACTGGCGCCATCTATTGTGGAATGGCGGAACTAACTGGCGCCATCTATTGTGGAATGGCAGAACTAAAGTCACTGGCGCCATTTATTATCGAGTAGAGATGTCGATGCTAGAACTTACTAGAACTATCGACATCTGGTCAGTCGGGGCCGGTATGTACTTGTACATGTTTCTACAATAGAAGGTTCTGGAACTATCTACGGCACTATGTAAGGCCGGGACTAGCCGCGACCAATCAGACTTGGTTCTACGATCGAAGCGAATACATCGAAAGCGATCTTCAAGTGCGACTTAATAGCGATTGTGTTTTATAATTAGTGTGTTTGAGTTGTTGTTAGTGTTGTTTAATTAAAGTGTAACTTTTGGTAATTTTTATCGGCAGTTTTTATTGTCACGAACCCGAAGCTCGTAACAATATAATATAATCAGCCTATAATGTTTCCGCTGCTAGGACACAGGCCTTCTTTCTTTGAGAAGGAGTGGGCCGTAATCTACCACGCGTACCATTTAAATTAACGTAAAATAGCGAAAACAACAACGACGACGACGGACAGAACAATTATAATAATATAAACATTTCGTGGATTTAAATACGCCTAGTAAGCTTTTGTAACAATCCGCTTTCAAATTACTTTTGCAGACAAATAATTACTGAGGACTATTTGACGTAACGAAGTAGGTTCTTGCTGACGTAAACAAACATCTTTTGTATATTATGTTTAGAGTAAGTAGGCTTAGTGAGAAGAGTAAATTTTCAGAAAGTCAGCTAAAAGCTTACTTTATATCCACCACCATAAATTAATTAGCTCCATTACTGCTAATTACTATTTTTAATTAAAAAATATTAAATTGCAGTAATGGAGTGGGCTCTTTTAGAGGAGTACCAAAAATACCCTAATGTTTTCATAAAACATTATCTACTTAAGGCATATAAGCGACGGGGTATCCCGCGAAATTAAAATTTTCTCAGGTTTTTTATTTTATTATTTAATTTATTGTTTATATTATTTTGATAACAGCCGCACGGGTTGATCGATCAGGTTAAGTTACACTTACCGCAGTTGGTCCGTGGATGGGTCACCATTCTAATATACTCCCCCTTCATTGGCCGTTGGTCCCGGCTGTCATTCGTGGATCTTTGACGTTACGGGTCGTGAGAAGCCCGAAAGTCTAACAACCAGTCTTACCAAGGGGTAAGACTGGTTGTCAGACTTTCATCGTATTACCCAGTAACTATGACGAGGTCAGAGTTTCCTATCCGACTACTCTGAGGAGAAAGGCCGAAACCAACTCACCGTCTTTTTTAAAGAACAGACATAAACATGGTCAGATCATGTGAAGACCATGTAGATTGATGTCTGAAATGGTTTTGGAAGAAAGTACCACACACATTTGAGTGGACCAGTCCAGTCCGCGCAAGCATTTGTCAGTAGTCGTGTAGCTCAACTCACAACTCGAGAAGCTCAACGACTCGACGAACAATAGCCATTGTCAGACTGTTATCGCCCCCTGCAGAGAAAAAAGACCTTTTCACATACAGAGAAAGGACGATTTTAAATATTACTATATTATTGAGTGTTTTCAATTGTTTTTCTGAATACCTACTTAAGCCCGAAATTCTTATTTTTAAATCACCTTAATCTTAACAAACACCTCTCGTGTGAGCACTTAAAATAAGTAACTCCAGAATGGAGAAGAAAATCGCCTCGTGACAAGTTACTTGTAGTTGCCAAGTTATTCAACTTAAAATGAGTTCTACACAAAGTGTCGTTAAAACTTCTGCGTGTACAGCAGGTGTGATTGTGGCTAATCAATTAGCAAACTTGAATCTTACGAGACCTTGCAGAGTTTCGATACACACAACATCGGAAAGTATATGCGGCACATCGATTTATGAAAAAGTTCGGCTTTCTGTCAGGCTCTTTCTAAAAGGCATGTACCTATTTAAACGAACCTCAAATAATTTTCATTTTGCTCTCCTAAATACAGCGTGGCGGTTTAATGGCGACATTAATTTAACACACGTATACGGTTTTGCGTTGTAGTTTTATGAATATATTTTAATTTAATTAAACATTAATATTTATTTATATTTATTAACAATTTTATAAAATAGCATCTTAGAGCAACCTGACTTAAAGAACTGTAGCGCAGGGGTCATTTGCCGGGGTCACGGATCATAACATCGCATCAATGTAATTAAAACAATTAACGAGCAAAGAGAAGGCGAATTAAAGGAAAGAGAGAGAGCCCTATGTCGGCGCGCGGCGCTGGTGGAAGTTTTCAAGTTACGATTTTTTTTATGTTGTTATAATTTTTATGATTACTGGCCACTAGCCCTACCCGTGTGTTAAATTAATGTTGCCATTGTAGCGCCACGTTGTATATGATTGAACACTCTAATTAAATGATTGCGCCTCTTTTTGTGAACCTCAAGTAATTCCTATTTTAGGGTCCTAAAAATAATAAATAGCCAAGTAAGTTCTGCGATCAATTTAGACGTAACGCTCGTTCAGTGCAGTGTCGCGCAGTGGTCACCGTTCTAACTTAACCTAACCCATTTATTCGGGGTAGGTAGCTTAGTTACTGCGACCAATTATGAGAAAAAGCCAGAAAGTTAAAAAGAGTATCAATCATTAAAAAAAATGTCCATCATTAGAAGACCAATAAGTTTTTAGAGGATCAGTTAAATATTTCCCTTTCTAATACTCGATGTGTCATGTTCACGCTTGTGACTTAATACTAATTTGCTGTACAATAATTTACCTTTCGTAACTTAAGCCCTGGATTGAAAGAGCTGGAAGTGGAGAGCCCAGTAGTGGTATGATGCAGGCTAACAGTAACAGTAATTTTGGGCTCGGATCTGCTTCTAACGAGTCATTGTTCTAACCCATCCTTACCCATTTGGTCAGACTGCCCTAGCTTAGATAATGCGACCAAATATGAGAAAAGGCCAGTAATATAAAGTAAAAAGAGGCTTAATTATTTAAAAAAAAAATGTCTAGAACCACAAAAAGTTTTAAGAGGTTCATTAATTTAAAAAACGTTTCCATGATTAGAAGATCAATAAGCTTTTAGAGGATCAATTAAATATGTCCCTTTCTTCTTTTACTCGATGTGTCATATTCACGCGTGTTACCAATTTGCTGTACAATAATTGGCCTTTCGTAACTCTGGGCTCGTAGATGCTTTTAACGATACAAAAAAGTTTCAAGGATTTACAAAGATTTCTCTTGAATTTTCCAGACCATGCTTATGAAAAGAGTAACTTTCTTCTATAAACGATCGGAATTCCAATAGTTATCTGTTTTGGTTATGCTTTTTATTAACTTTCTTTAAGTTTGCTTCGTATTTTGTACCACCTGAGTCAAGAAATGTTGTATTTAGACGGTACTAAAAGGCACATTACTTGCGTAAACTCAAGAGTACGTACCTTCGTCGCACTCTTGAGTTTACGCAAGGTAAAATGTGCCGAATGTTTTTGATAGTACAAACTTGCGACTGTCATCATTTTTGGTCTTTGAAAGCTATAACCACCGGGCTTGGCAAACTTTCATTTTGACAGTTCAGGCACGTTCATTGCGTTATTTACGTTGTTGTGCAGACGAATTTTTTAAACCTATGAAGCAATGAATGTCAAAATTAAAGGCATTGCGATCGGCTATAATTTTATATGTGTTACGAAATAACCGCGCTGATTGACTACCGTAGTTTGTAGGCATGGTATGCCGATTCTCTGGGTAAAAGAAACCTATAAAAATAGATGAACTAGTTACTAAATTACCGATCCATCGAAGCTAAAAACTCCGCAGAACTGAATTTCATTGGAGTTGTACAGTAAGAATACTATTCCATTTTATTTCTGGGTAGAATTTCATTTTAGAACTCTAAAACCAATATGCAATAGACGTTTCCGTGCTGTTAGCAGGATAATGTGCTCTATTTCGAGGTGTTACGGGTTTAAATAGGCGAGATTGGCATGATACGGTTATGTAAAATTGGGTAGAATAGCCAATAACCCCAAACTGTAATACTTAGGCTACCCAAATATCGCAGAATTTTTCTGCAGGTGCCTTTATTTTACATTAGCTTTCAGCTCGCGTGCTCGTCCGCGTGGTTTTTAATTTTAATTTACTCACACAAATGTAAACACTCCATTTGAATTCCTAGAGGTTGTAAAAAAATTGGTATGTCTATGCCCTTCCTCGGTATTCAAGCTATCTACATGTCTACCATATTTCGGCCACGGCCGGCCAATCTCAACGAAGACTAGCCTTCGGCGCGGGAGATATTATAGTGCACAAGTGTGTGCGCATACACAGGTGCACTCTCTCTTCCCTCACTCTTATAGTTCCATTGGACGGCAATCTGGCACGAACGGAGAGAGATCAGGACCAAGGAGGAATAATGTCAACGTAGGATCGGAATCAGTGGTTTAACCCTGAAAACATTACAAACACACAGAGTTACCTTCACATTGATAATTATCCATTAGTATCTTATAAATTTCGTGTTCCCCCGACCCACAGTGTCGCGTCGCATCGCCCGCCTGCGCTAATACTTCGTTTTCGCCTAGCGTCCTTACATTTTTTCTTTTTTATGGCACCTAAGGGTCGTAGCGTGATATTAAATAGCCTATAGCCTTCCTCAAGAATTAGGCTATCAAAAGCCAAAAGGATTTTTTCAAATCCGGCTGATAGTTCTAGAGATTAGCGCGTTCAATTTTTATTAGTATACAGGGTTATTTTTCAAAGACCAGCCAAATTTACAACAACTTTCTCCATGGGACAAATAGCGTAATCGCGAAAATTTTATCAACTGTCCCATATAAAACTTCAATACCTACTCGACCTTAAAATAAAACTTCAGCCGTCCCATACATTTGTATGGGACGGCTGAAGTTTTATTCGCGATTACGATGTTGGTCCCATGGAGAAAGTTGTTCAGTTTGATGGTCTGTACCACATCCTTAAATTTGGCTGGTCTTTGAAAAATAACCCTGTATAGATAGATAGTAGTGATGCGGGATATTTCTGCTGATATCTTAAATATTTATGTATTAATCAATATTCTGAAAGTTTTAACACGCCAGAAACATTACTGAAATGCTTCCTTACGCATTCTTATAAAACAACGTAGAAGGAAGTTTTCGATGCCGGAGCACATACGTTCTACTGAAACATGAGACTCGAACAATTTGAGCATTCTTCGTGTAACAATCTCATTTCGGTTCGAATTCTCATTGTTTGCGTCGTATTTTGACTTTGCAACAACATTCTTTGCGTTATTTACATTGTTGAGCAGGTTTTTTTTTTCGAACATATGAAGCAATGGATTAGCAATATCCTTCAAAATTATTCAGATTGTGATTGAAAGAGTGACGTAATAACAGTGCTGCTCTGTAGTTTCAAAAGATGTTATTTCCTTATTTCAGCACGTTTTGCACGTTATTTCGACAGCGGGATTTAGGATTTGATTGGAGTTTACCTTTATGTACCACCTACACATAATAAAGCTTTTCGTTACATCCTCAATATTTTAACATAACGTTATTAAATCCCACAAAAAGCCGTTTTCCTTATAAACCTCTACGACCGTTCTACCTTAGCGTTAGCTTTCCCCTTCTGATCTCTTTACTCTCTTTTATGATCATGAAGTTCGGAAGGATCCTGTTTCTCGATATATTTCTCTGTATCTCTAGTTAGAGGCTCATAGTGTGAGACGGAATTATTCTGTTGTTTTCTGAGTGAATTAACAAGAAATTTCTTCGTCCTATAATTTCACTGGCCCTGGGCCCTGGCCCTGGCACGGGGGGCACCTGGCATCCTATACTTTATCCATGCCTACATGGATAAATTAAAGGATATGCCTATTTAGGAAGGATTCAATAGCATTGTTACATGTATATAGGTAAATAAATAAATAAAATTCGCGTCTTAACGCTTTTTTTTTACGTGACGATTTCTATCAGTCGGTCAGTCGTTTTTTACCGTAACACGCGTTAAAGAACTGCGTTCCAAAAACTGGAAATTGTGCTTTTTCAGTCACTGTTAGACCCGGAACTGTTGTATATGCACACAAGATATATAAAGGCCCTAGCACAAGCGCGCGACGTATACGAGCCCAATGTAAATTCGAAGGATTTTTCAATCGAAAATACAACTATACCCTGTCCATTGGGTTAACCGTTTTTTGACAGCTGTCTTAGAATGTACATATTCCAGATTACGTAAAAGTTAAATTTAAAATGCGTAATAAAATAAATATATAAACTGCCTTAGAATAGAATAGAATAAAATACTCTTTATTTATTTATTTTTTCTCTTCTTTTTTTTTCTTTCTTTTTTTCTCTCTTTATTATTATTTAATTGAATTATCTTATTTATGGCTACATTCTAAAACATTATACATAATCATCACGCTTTGCTTCCCCGCAGGGTTGGGCAGAAGTATACGTATAGTGCACCCACATTTTGCCCGTTATGTTTAAGTCTTATGTAATAGGGAGCGAGCCTATTGCCATAAACCGGCCACAAATCTAGACTCCAGACTGCTAATTATAAATTCCTGATGAAAAAGTCCAATAACACTTTGCCCGACCCAGGAATCGAACCTAAGAAGTCACACTCAGCAGTAGCGCTTGCGACCACTAGACCAACGATACAGTAAAATCGTTAGTATTTACGCTACGTTTACTTCGCACGTTCGTGATATCCATTGTAGCCGGCTGTCGTTACCAAACTTCCCATGGTGCCCGTCAAGTGAAAGCCTTCAGAGCTCCCTAATGACTGAAACTACTCGAAATTATGGGATCTTAGGCTTAATATGACGTTTTAGTATCGAGGTTAAAGACCAAGATAACTAAATACCGTGGCCCGGCGGTATTTAGTTGTTTTGACCTATAAACTCGATAGACTTAGCCGTCACGGCTTATTTTAATATCTGAATTGTTTTTTAGGGTTCCGCAGTCAACAAGGAGCCCTTATAGTTTCGCCATGTCCGTCCGTCTGTCCGTCTGTTGCAGTTGAATTGTATTGGAGAACATGATTTTCAACTAAATATTAAGTTTGTTCTGGGGATAAATTCATTCCAACTACGGAACCCATCATTGTGCGTGGTCCGACACGCACTTGGCCGGTTTTTTTTTTATTACGGACGCTTTTAACGTGCACGTCTTTCTACATCTTTCTCACATGTATAATTTCAACATGAATGATGGAACCAATATTTTGTAAAATTTTATGATTTAAAAGAGTGTCTGTAGAGTTTCTTGCCCGTCCTTCTACCTTTGAAATGGGCAAATAGCTTTCTTTCTGACTGACCGATCCCTTGACAATTCATAAGGCCCTGTAATTGGTTTATTTGAAATAAATCCTTTGAGTTTAAGACCCAGATCACAGATTAGACTTACTAACAGATAAATCACTCCATGTACTTACGCGCGCTAACTACCTACACGGACAGGACTAAACTAATATTTATCTTCTGTCCTTTTCTTAATGAAATAGAAGGAAAAAGACGCACTGAACTTAAATTTGTTTAGTTTGTGAACAAAGGAATCGGTGCCATTATGTTACTAATTACCTTTAGCGAGTAATTGCGTAAGAATATAACCTGAACATGGTTTGTTTACACTTTTGTCAGATACGTTTGGAACAGACATTAGTTTCGATGTTGTACCTACATGTACGACAAAGTAATAACATCGCTTGTGGGTAGTTCAGCAAATCGTTAGCAGCTCGCACCGCAGACCCACGTAGACCTCCGGGGGGGTTAACACGCATCACACGTCATGCCGGCTTAAGCATGCTCGTGAACCGCATGGAATCTATTAGACGTAGCTAGTACTTACACATCGAGAACGATGTGGCCTTGTCTTGTTTATAATAAACGTTTATTACGACCTCCAAAGGATCTAGGTTTAGTCTAAGTAACTTATATTTTCTTTTATTATAAATTAATTAATTACTTCATTTGTAGGGTTTAAAAGGCTTAAGAATACTGTAGAATAGAATAGAATACTCTTTATTATGTACACCATATAAATTACGGACAAAAAAAAAAATAGACTTGATTTGTTTTTTTTTTTTTTTTTTTGTAAGTAGGTTTGTACAAACACTTTTACACGTCAATCATATTTTAAAACTAGATGAGGTCGGCGTTTCCTATCTGACTAGTCTGAGAAGAAAGGCCGAAACAAACTCAGACGTCACAGTCTCTTTTAAAGTCCAGACATAATCTTGGTCAGATCATGTGAAGACCATGTAGATTTATGTCTGAGATGGTTTTTTTGAAGAAAGAACCAAACAGTTTGAGAGGACCTGTCCAGTCAGTGCACGCATTTGTCAGAAATCGTGCAGCTCAACTCAAAACTTAGGGAGCTCAACGATCCGACGAACAATACCAAAGAAAGGACATTTGGGTAGGCCACATTAATTACTCAAACTGCCAGACCACGACAAAAACTAAGAGAACAGAGAGAAAAATAATATAAATACAATGACCCACATAGTCTTCACATTCACAATAATTAAAATAATAGAATACTTTACAAAGTAAGCAAATGTCATAGTATATATCAAATTCATCAATGTCAAAGTGTATATAAAAAAAAACAAAAAACATCAACAAAACAAAAATAAAAAATAAACACATTCAATATGTAAAAATTAGAAGCAGCTTAATCCCAAGCCTTTTTGTCCTCGATATAAGCCTTAACGGTATAAAATGCTTTCTGGCACAACTTACGTTTAATGAATGATTTGAATTTATTAAGGCTTAGATCTTGAACGGGGCTTGGAACTTTATTGTAAAAGCGTATACATTGGCATCTGAACGAACCACCTATTTTCTTGAGCCTTGTTGTAGGTACAACAAATTTGTGTTTGTTCCTAGTATTTATATCATGGATATCACTGTATTTTTTAAACAATTTTATATTTTTATGGGCATATAAAAGATTTTCATAAATATACTGAGAAGGCACAGTCATAACATTAATTTCTTTAAATTTTTCTCTGAGCGAGTGTCTCGGACTTAATTTATAAATTGATCGAACAGCTCGCTTTTGCAAAACAAAGATAGTCTGAATATCAGCGGCATTTCCCCACAATAGAATACCGTACGACATTACACTATGAAAATAGTTAAAGTACACTAAACGGGCTGTCTCTATATCAGTTAAATTACGAATTTTTCTAACAGCGTATGCTGCGGAACTTAGCTTTTTTGACAATTTGTCTATATGTGGACCCCACTGAAGCTTAGCATCCAAAGTTATGCCTAAGAATACTGTGCTGTCTTCAGGAGTCAATTCTTCGCCCTTTACCAACACATTAGTTTTCACTTGTCTAACGTGAGGCAACGTAAACTTAATGCATTTGGTTTTTTTCTCGTTTAGAAGTTTACAAAGACATTTTACAAAGGGTGACACTGTAACTACTGAATTAGGAAACATTCTAGATTTTTTGTACATTTTATAGTCAAAATCAAAAGTAGAATAAATCAGAGGGTTTATTCAAAATTAATATTGGTTAAAAGACCCATTTCTACAGGGTTATTTTATATTGGCTAGCTAAACTCCGCAGACGCGATGAGTATCGATAACTAAACACGATAAAAAAAGTAAATTGATTTGATTATTTTTTGTGGGGTCATAGACCGCAGTTATTGAAACATTAGTTTAAAAAATCTGTTTTTTAGGTAAGTTTCATAGACGTGATGGGGATAGCTAAACTCCGTAGACACGATGGGTGTCGATATCTAAAGTTCTAAAGATGATACAACATAAGAAGACAGTTTTTTGAACTCACACTCCAAGTAACAACAATAACAGCGGTCGTTGTTATTGTGGTAACGGCCGCGACTTACCTACGAATTGTAGTTCGTGGGTTCGAACCGAGACAGGCGATTTACTTTGTGTAAATTATTTCATAACGACTGCTCTCAAAACGGTGAAGGAAAACATCGTGAGGAAACCGGCATGTCCTAGAACCAAAAATTTGAAGACATGTGACATTTGCCAACCCGCACTGGGCCCGCGTGGTGGATTACGGCCCACTCCTTCTCACCGAGAGGAAGCCTGTGTCCCAGCAGTGGGAACAATATAGGCTGATTATGTTGTTGTTGCTGTTAGTTAACGATATTCCAAAAAAAAAAAATTTGTGTTTATTTTATGGTGTTTATCTAAACACGATAAAATGAAAATATTTTATGTTTTTTATACTCCGTAGACACGATGGATGTTGATATCTATCGACACCCATCGGGTCTATGGAGTTAAGCTAGTCAATTTAAAATAATCCTGTATTTTATTTTATAGTTAATGGACAATTTATTATCTCTTCTTTTTTTCTTTATATTTTCTTTTTCTTTGGTGCCGGGAAAAACAGCGAAACGTGCCATCCAATTATAACGCACCACGATTTTATTCCACAAATCCTGTCGGCTTATAGATTTTACTTTTATGGTACAAGCTAAAGCTTTTTTAAATTCTCATTTTCACGGAAATGTCACGCAGTGTTAATTTATTTTTCACGAGATTCTCCGATGTGCGGGTGTTAATTTTCTTGGTAATCTCTCGCAAATCAGAGCTCGGCTCAGCGGATAATAAACTCCATATTCAATTGTTTTTGAGCCTCAAATAAGGAAATTAGGGACCAATTATCATAATAGGATCAACCTTGTGAATATCTCGAAATTCATTTAAATTCGTCGATCGTGAAACATTTTGTAAGGGCGGTACTTCACTTTGATGTAAAGTGGTCCGCGAACTGCGAATACATGTTAAGGCTCTCGCAGGCAGGCGCGACGCGACTTTGGTAGAACAATTTCTGTGAAGTTTTCGTAGAAATTGTTCTGCTAGGGTCGCGTCTGTTAACATTTGCAGGGTCAACATGACCAGAGATCGCACAAGACAGGGAGGTTTGGAAGGAAAAAGGGGAGGCCTTTGACCAGCAGTGGGACACGATAAAGGCTAACAACGAAAAAAAGAGACTCGTAGCGCTTCTCCGCGACGGCCTTTACGATGAGGAATGAAGAGTGTTTTTCTTATACCTATGTAGTACCGTGTGGTCCCCTGTTACTGTGCACCGGTAGGATATTGGATCCACATTTTTATACTCTTATCTCGTTTCTATACGATATCATAAAATACCTTTTTTGTAATAAGAAAGATATCCCTTGAAGTTTATGGTAGCACGACATGCTGGTAGTAAATCGTTGAAAAAACTTGTGAAATTGCCACAAGCGATGATATATGTATATCGTTTTAATTTTTTATAGAATTGAAGGTACTAGCATAACATCACGCCTGTAATTCCCGAAAGGTTAGGCAGTGGTCTAAATCTGCAGGTATAAGAGAAAATGGTCAGATTTGGGTTTCTTTTGCGTAAACCTTATAATTTCACAGAAATAATGGTTGCTAATTATAACGATGTGTAACACGACGTAACACTGTTAATGTCTAAGTATGTCTATTTTCAAGATTGGGGTACTATTGGATGTCAACCGCGGTAATAGCTACTAATTGCATAGCACACTATTAGTAGCAATGGCTTTCATACTCGTGGTTCAACAACATTCATTACGTTATTTACGTTGTTTTCTTTGCAAAAATGGATGGATGGAAGGGATGAAAAGAGGGAAACACAGTTTGTATGACCAATCTTATTCCTTCGACTGAGAAATTTTCCAAAATTCCTCTTAAAAAAAAAACATTTTATTTCGGACCCATAAGTGTAGTCCATCTAGTTAGTGTACACACGACTTAGAAACTAGTGTTAGTACTTACATCTGCTAGAAAAACCACACAAACTATTCATTAATACGCCACAGTTTCATGTAGGTGTATCCAATGTGTATGGGGCTGTCCCACCTACCAGCTATAGTTTTCAGGATGCTGTTGGGACTGGCGCGTACCCTGCGCATAATGGAAGCGCAACGGTTGCACATGATAGCGTTAAAGCCTCGCCTCGCCTCGTTCTGGCCTCTGCGAACATGCCGGAAAAAAAACAAAGGATTTTAAAAGGGGTGTTGAAGTTCGCAAGGAGATAATATCGCGGGCGATATGCTAGTGTTGTTATATAATAACGGTGTATCGAGTTGCTTCTCGTACTTAACTGATCATAAATATATATGTCAGAGATGGTTGTCAAATTAAAATTGTGGGTAGTCAACGGAATTTGTTAAGATTTGTGTTTATTATCAATTTAAGTGATTTTTACTATCAATTATTGTCTTATAAATCGAAACATAATTTATTGAGTAGTCGGTGTAGGTACGCCCTAATTGATTTTTGGCAACTTATTTCGATAAATTATACCCGTTGGTTTTATTCAAAACAACGGATGACCTGTTGCTTTGTTTTTAAAACGGTTTACTTTGTGAAATCACCATTGTTTGTTTATGACAATTATTCTTGTATTATTTGATTACTTTATAATGCAAGTCTTAAGTATTAGATTTTGCGTATTGTAGTGTTTTGTATCAAGTAAACACTTGACGTGCGTCATTGGACAGAGTTGTCGATCATCCTATAAAAGAGCGTGCACTCGTTTTGCTAGTCAGTCGGTCTTCGGATTCGACTCAATACAGAGCACCTAAGCTGCTCCCGCCAAAACTGTCGGTTTACCTGGTACAGCGCTGCTGTATATTTACATAGCTGTGTTGGCTTGCTAAATAGCGAGTAGATACACTTTGTGTTGGGTGGCTTGGCCGCTATACGAACTGTGACCCTAAAGGGTTTGTTCGATTAACTGTTTTTAATATTTACCCATTATTGTGTCTTTTGTATACCTAGTGTATTTTTTTGTGTACTGTATTTTTTATTACAGTTCTCTGTAACTGTTTAGACCGTTCTGTTTATCCCAATAACATGGGAACTCCAAAGCCTGACGATATATACCGCTCGGCACTCCTGATCCTACATATAGGATTTCGTTAAATATTGTTGTTTCATTTCCTCAACTGAGTAAAACAGTTATCGGATGTACTTTCATTAGGGTAAAATAATATTGTATGTACCTTCTTTCCCTTCGAAATATTCGCTGAGTTTTACCTTATTCAAGGAACTGGAGTAAAATATAATAATAGAAATGAAACGAAATAGGGACGGAAAGAACGACGAAAACGTGTCGTAATTTACTGCTAATGTTGGCGTTTGATTTTTATTGCTTGTTTGATCGAGAGTTTCAGGTGAGACAGGTAAATAAATGTTACTTCGTCGACGTTTCTTCTTAAAGTGCCGTAAATTAAATAGGTGTTGTTTATTTGCCAGTCTGTGGTTTTACTAAGAATTTCTACTTTCTTGTTAAAGTCTAGGGCTAGCATTAATTAATTACTCTCATAATGACAGCTACAAAGTTTTGTTCATTCACTTAAACTCCAATGTAGCAGGCCACACAACGTTAATACTATACTATCATGTAGGTCAATGGACTATCCAAAGTTGTGTATATAGGAAGGTAACTCACCGCGAGCATCCGCTTCAGTGACGCAAACATTCGGTGCGCGAGCTTTTGTTACGTGACTAACATTTATTCGTGAAACGAACAGTTTGGTATGTTCAGTAAAGTCTTTTATTTCTTTGACAGTTTTCAATTGTTTCCTTTATCAAGTGACACGTAAATACCACGGCACTAAGAAGACTATTGCATAGAAAGCTATATTTAATTACTTTATAACAAACATCAAAAGAACAGACAAAAATAGCCCTTCAGGTGACAAACATATTCTAGATGTGAATTTAAACAAAAAAACAAATTCTTAGGCGCCATCTCCACGGGCGAGAGAATCGCGGCGATAGTCGTGCCATCTAATTCTCGCCGCGATGATATCGCCGTGTGTAGAAACGGAGAGTGTATAGAAATACGTCGCACGACGATTATATCGCTGCGATTCTCTCGCCCGTGGAGACGGCCCATTATTACCGCTGTAACCGGTGAATACAAAAATAGTTGACAAAAGCTCGTCCAACGATGTTGATGAAACGCAAAGCAATTTCGATGCGAATGCTTTCGGTGAGTATCGTTCATTAACGGTCTAATGTTTGAAATAAATAAACGAATGTCTTGCTATGTTTTGTTAACATGAAAACTGGTTTAGGCACACTTTGGGCTGTTTCTGAACAGTGAACGAAACTGAACCGTCATGCTTTGGTCGGTGATACTGAATCGCGTACTCGGCTCCAGTCGTTCGGTGACGCTGAATCGCGTATACTCGGCTCCAGTCGGTTGGTAAAGCTAAATCGCGTATACTCGGCTCTAGTCGGTCGGTAAAGCTAAATCGCGTATACTCGGCTCCAGTAGGTCAGTGACGCTGAATCGCGTATACTCGGCTCCAGTCGGTCAGTGTCGCTGAATCGCGTATACTCGGCTCTAGTCAGTCGGTAAAGCTAGATCGCGTATACTCGGCTCTAGTCGGTTGGTAAAGCTAGATCGCGTATACTCGGCTCTAGTCGGTCGGTAAAGCTAAATCACGTATACTCGGCTCCAGTCGGTCAGTGACGCTGAATCGCGTATACTCGGCTCCAGTCGGTCAGTGTCGCTGAATCGCGTATACTCGGCTCCAGTCGTTCAGTGAAGCTGAATCCCGTATACTCGGCTCTAGTCAGTCGGTAAAGCTAGATCGCGTATACTCGGCTCCAGTCGGTCAGTGACGCTGAATCGCGTATACTCGGCTCCAGTCGGTTGGTAAAGCTAGATCGCGTAGGTATACTCGGCTCTAGTCGGTTGGTAAAGCTAGATCGCGTATACTCGGCTCTAGTCGGTCGGTAAAGCTAAATCACGTATACTCGGCTCCAGTCGGTCAGTGACGCTGAATCGCGTATACTCGGCTCCAGTCGGTCAGTGTCGCTGAATCGCGTATACTCGGCTCCAGTCGTTCAGTGAAGCTGAATCCCGTATACTCGGCTCTAGTCAGTCGGTAAAGCTAGATCGCGTATACTCGGCTCCAGTCGGTCAGTGACGCTGAATCGCGTATACTCGGCTCCAGTCGGTTGGTAAAGCTAGATCGCGTAGGTATACTCGGCTCTAGTCGGTCGGTAAAGCTAAATCGCGTATACTCGGCTCCATTCGCTTGGTGACCCTGAATCGCGTATACTTGGCGCTGAATCGCTTGTACTCGGCACCAGTCGTAAGATTTCATTTCTACCGTAGTCATAAGCACACACCCTCGTTTTTATTAATGAAGCCGATAGCATCGGAGAAATGATATCGTGTCTTTAACTAATAAACCTCGTAGCCCTCGTACCCTTGAAATAGCCAAATCAGGTCAAGTCTATTAGCCTAATAAAGTTAGAAATATACTCTAAGACCATGCCATCACTTGTTTATCGACTCATAAAATGAGGTATCATTTTGATACCAAAATTAGTGTAGTAGGTGCTACACTAATTTGGGGGTAGTAAAAATGCCGCGGTAAATCATAAACTGAGTAATATTGAAGATACTTTTATACTGGTTTTATATTTTATTCGTTTCTGTACCAAAAATATCGCGCCTTACTAACGTCCTTGTAGACTTTTGCTAGGTAAGAAAATATCATTGTTGTTTACTAGTGATTTATAATGCATACAAGCCCTGTGCCCGAAGATATTTCCCATTGGCGAAAAATTATGAACTTCTGTAAAAAAGTTTAATCCCCAGGGAGTGAACTTACCAAAATTCTTCCATAATGCTCAAAGCATAATCAGCCTATAACGTTCCCACTGCTGGGACACAGGCCGCCTCTCTGTGAGAGAGAGTGGGCCATAATCCACCACGCGGGCCCAGTGCGGCTTGGTAGATGTCGCATGTCTTCGAATTTTTTGGTTCTAGGTCATGCCGGTTTCCTCACGATGCTTTCCTTCACCGTTTTGAGAGCAGTGGTGACGAAATAAATTACACAAAGTAAAGCGCCTGCCTGGGTTCGAATTCGAACCCACGATCTACAGTTTTGGTAGCTACCACTGGGCCACCACTGCTCACAACCATAGTGCTCACTTTAGCAATAAATAAGAAACTCTTGGGCAAAATTTCGTGCTTTTAGACCCAGCGGTTCAGGCGGTTCACACACTACAATGCGCCACACGACGAGGTGCGGGAAATTTCATGCTTCTCTATTAGTCGTCATCTCGGTAGTCACCCCCTTTAACCATTATCATCATTCACACAGTCCATCCATCGTTTCTTTGGTTTTCCCCTTCTCTTATAGCCAACGACATTCATACTCAAAACACAACACACACATACACTATACATATAATATAATAATAATTTGTTTGACAAAAAGAAGTACACGGATACAGGTTGATACTTTAAGTGTGCAAATAGCCTGGTACAAAATAAATGATCAATGACCCTCATGCTAGGACTTTGCACTTTCGTCAGATGTTTTATGTCAAGATGATGCCGATGTCTCACGAGAGATCAAAGTTATTTAAAATTAAATAATCTTCAGTTAAACTATTTGTTGTGGTTTTACGCAGCCTATAAAATAGTTGAAATATCTAAGGGTGCTGCCAGTAATTCTATTTAGAAAGTTCAATTCGGAGTATTAGTTTCTTGTGAGATCTTTAGAAATGAAATTCTATTGATTATATGATGGTACAGTCAAATATAAACCTTAGGGACCAGACAAAGTGAAATTCTATCAGCGATAATGATGCTATCTATATTTATTTATTAAAATTTTATGCACAAGTAAAAAAAAATACTGTACGAAGGCGGACTATATCTAACTGTACTAATAATAAATCAGAAGAGTTTGTTTGTTTGTTTGAACGCGCTAATATCTGGAATTACCAGTAGGATTTGAAAAATTCTTTTTGTACTTGATAGTCTAATTCTTGAGGAAGGCTTATAGCAACTTAATATCACGCTAAAACACTTAGGAGCCGACCAAAATAAAAAAAAATCAGAAAGAGCACAGTAATAACGACGGCGAAACAAGACATTTCACGCGGACGAAGCCGCGGGCAGGAGCTAGTCACACTAATATTATAAAGGCGAAAGTTTGTGAGTGTGTGTGTTTGTATGTTTGTTACTTCTTCACGCTCAAACGGCTGGACCAATTTTGACGAAATTTGGTATGGACGTAGCTGACACCCTTGTTTAACACATAGGATATCCTACTTTTTATCCCGATATTCCAACAGGATCGAAACTTATGCGGGTGAAACCGCGGGGCGCAGCTAGTAATTCATAAAAGTATAGGATTGTCATAACCTACTGAAAAGCTTGTGTCAATACTGTTGAAAGTTATAGACTGTTGAGTACGTAGCCTTAATGTTAGGTCTTAATTACAATCCATTGTTGTCAGCTTAGGATGAGATAGATAAAATATTCTTTACTGTCGACATAATTATATTAATAACTAGTATTTCGATTGGGATTGTAATTAATCCTGTATTACGCTTATATCAGTATATTTCTGCTTATTATTTATCTCATACGTCTTGTCTTGACATTCGGGCATTCCGCTCATGTAGGACTGTAGGTGGGGGTATTTCTAGTTCTTTCCCTCATAAATCCCTTCGTAATTGGTATTGTATATTAATTGATAAAATGATAAATCATTTTATTTCTGTAAGGGCTGATTTTACCAAAGTCAGATAGATATATTTTATCCGTGGATTAAAATTGACGTCTGACAGTTCTAGTATAGAAAAACAGTTAGAAATTCAAAATATATGCTCAGGATAAGACTTATATTCTAGGTATAAAAGTTGAGTGAAATTGGTCCTCAGTAGGTTTGTACAAACACTTTTGTTACACGTCAAATTATGTGTATATCACACGACATGACGTTGCGCCTGTTTTTCCCGAAGGGGTGCCTGATGGTAGATCAACATTATGTCAGTTATATTAACGTCCTATATCGTAATACGGGGTGAGCCTATTGCCAAATTCAGACTCTCTGCCTTCTCTCCACGCCTGTTTTTTTTTTTTGGGTGGGAAATCATCAAATGACCTCTCCCGCTCTGGGCTGAGCGGAAGGGCGTGTCAGACTTTTACTGACTAAAACCCACCCGTGTTCCTTCAGTTGCCTGTGCCAGGGGCCACGGTATCTCTTTCGAACATTGCTATGCAATGCAGTGGTGACATCTCTTTGACGTCTTCTCTCATCATCTTTGCGTGGTGGCTCCCCGCCTTGAAGTTCTACTGGGCGCAATCCTTACTCCTGAGGTTTCGACCTCCAGCACCCTAATTGCTTAACAGACTATCAATCTCAATCTGTATAATTTCTAAGGATATTGCTAATCCATTGCTCCATAATGTTCAAAAATGTGTCTGCTCAGCAACGTAAATAACGCAATGGATGTTGTTGAACTGATAGAACTGCGGGGTAATTGCGTAACACACTATCAGTAGTAATGGGTATATGGTATATTACTGTAAAGTTTCATCAAAATCCGTTCAGTAGTTTTTGCGTGAAAGTGGAACAAACATCCATCCATCCATTATAAATAATCCCACGGGAACGTGCTACCGGGACTAAAAGTAGACTCATGTCCTTGCCCAGGTTGCGATCTATCTCCTTGCCAAACTTTATCGAAAGAAGTTCAGTGGTTTAGGCGTGAAAAGATAACATGAAGACGAAAATTACTTTTGAATTTATAATACCAGCAGCGCCCCGCGGTTTCACCCGCATAAGTTTCGATCCCGTGGAAATATCAGGATAAAAATAATTCTGTGTGTTAATCCTGGTTATAAACTATCAGTGCGCCTTTCATCCGAATCCGTTTAGTAGTTTTTGCATGAAAGAGTAACATCCATCCATCCATAAAAACTTTCACGTTTATAATATTAGTAGGAAGTAGGATATATGTAAGTAAGTGTGTAAGTTTATTTTCAGTACCTATCAGTTACTTACCTCAGAAAAAAAAAGTTTATTCTGTTTATATCATGTACTAATAAAAAGCTGGAGAGTTTGTTTGTTTGAACGCGCCAATATCTGGAGCTACCGGCCGGATTAAAAAAAATCTTTTTGCATTTGATAGCCCAATTCTTGAGGAAGAACATAGGCTATTTAACGTCACGCTATAGCCAGTTGGGACCGAGCATAAAGAAAAAAAAAATCTGATAGAACGCTAAGTGAAAAGGATCAGTCGGTCGATTCTGTAAAAATCTCACCGTGAAAACTCAAGTGAAGTGAGCTTGATGTGAGCGTCACTAGTGTCAATCCCTAGCATTATTTGGAATGACAGCTCACTCCACGCTCACTTCACCTAAGTTTTCACGGTGAGATGGTTACAGAATCGCACTGCTGTAACGGAACGGGCTGATGATGCGATGCGTCGGGGCTAGTGTATCTATATATATATTTTTATTATATAAAAACGTTGCCTCACACTAGGAATTTCTCCTATATCGTGGGTGCGTTTTACAAACATTTAAACTCACATACACAAACAGCCAGACCCGGAACAACTACTTGTAGGCCATACAAATATTTGTTCCATGCGGGAATCGAACCCGCGACACGCAGCGCAGCAGTCAATCGCCAACCGTGCCATCAGATATATAAGTATATATCGATGTATTTATTTTTGTATTTTAAAATTATTTTCGTGTTATCTATCCCTTGCCATGCCATGTTTTCTCTCTGCATCAACCTATGGTCCACCTCTGAACGGTTTTTTTTTATTTGTGCAAAAAGTTTTAATAAATAAAAGAGACTTTCAGATGGGGTGGTTTTTCCCGATGGATGGAAAAATTGCGTTTTTCTTCATAAGTCTATAAGATTTTTCCTCAAACATACATAATGTGGAGGAATACGTGATATACCGATATATATATACATAATTATAATATGCTAATGCAGTCCCGTAAAGCTGGGTTCCCACGGTGCGTGATTCTGCGGATCATCACGCACAGCCGACGACAACGGACGGCAACGCACACAGACAGGGCTCTTTCAACGGTGCGTGTCGGTCTGTGTAGATCTTTTGATGGCTTTATTTCAAAATGCAAAGTGAAAGAGAACGTATCGTCGCTGCAGCTGCGGCTGTGGTATTAATTAACAATTACCAAATTATGCGATCTAGTAAAAGTAAAAAGAAACCAAGTCGCTGGTGGATATCAGCATATAACAAAAGTCGTTTAAGGTAAGGTACTTAAATATCCAATTTTATTTTCTGTATTGATAACGGTAGAAAATTAACGAATGACATAAAATATTCCCTGTCCTGTGATCCTACCGATGGGATCATGGGGAATGATTCGGAAAAACTTATAAGTGTCGGATCGCGTCGCACCGCACCTTTGAAGTTACCGCCTCGCGACGGATACCGGCGCACCGCCACAGACGTCCTGTGCTACCACGGACGAGACCCTTCACACGGTGCGTCGTGCGAGCTGCAGGGTAATTCTCGTAATTTTAAGAACGTTCACAGTCTGATCTCAGTCTCAATCTGTCAAAAATACGTCTAATTTCCCTACATTTTGACAAGTTTTTGACATTTGTTTGTCGCCGAGATGAGACTGCGACTAGATTTTGAACGTTTTAAATTACGGGAATACGGGCCCTGGTCCGCGTCCGTCCGCGATATTACGCACCGTGGGAAGCTAGCTTAAGATGTCAATAACACAAGGACTCTTGAACACCCCCTTTAGGGAAACCGTAGGGTAATGCTGTTTATAGACGAAGGATGAATTTTATTTATAAAACTATAAGTAATTTATATTGATATATACTTTACTGTGCACCATAAAAATATATAACAAAAAATATAATATACGTGTTATGCATGTCTGTGTGTTTTTTTAACTTGAAGTGCCTGTGGAGATAGTCAGTGAAATGTTTATTTATTTATTAACTAGCTGCTGCCCGCGACGTCGTCTGCGTGAAGGCTCTACAGCACCAAAAATACTTAAGATGCCAGTGTCGCTATAGCCTTATAAATAAACAACTTTTAAAATAGCATTAAAATATAAGTTTTTTTTGCAAGCGAAGCCAGTGAAGAGAGTTATATGGGAATCCTGCTGAGTTCAGTCATAAGATGTGACTGAAGGAAATAGAGAAAATAATGCAGGAATACATTCCAGGACACAAAACATACCTTACAACACTTCCCTATAAACTACGTTGGTAGTTATGCTGCCAGGAGCCAAAATGTAAAGAGAGTCAGGACGGTGACGCGGGAGCCAGCGACGTACAGTTGGCCGTGTGAGATTCAACTCGTCCTGAGGTCGACACCCACTGCCCTCAGTGTCTGCCCCTGCGACTTATTGATGGTCATCGCGAAGCAAACACTCACGGGGAACTGTACGCGCTTGAACAGGAACGGGAAGTTATGAGGTATGAGGGAAATGCGTGGTATAAATACTGCCTCGGCTACGCCACAACCCGTAAGAATTTCACCCTCAATGGTGTGTCTGTGGAGCGAGATAACTTTAAGGCGGGTCCCGTTACACAATTTCGGAGGAGATAGGTTTCGAAGAAGCATAATCGAGACGTGTCCCTTATCGCTATTACGTGACACACCACAAACAGGCATTTCGGCGCTCTCTAAATCGATGGGAATTTTATACATGGCATGTGCTGTCTTGCCACCCGGAAGCAGTGTGGCAGCGATTCCCGACGACGCTACAGCAATAGCAATTTTGCCTTGCCTCCTGACCTCTGCAAGTATGCCAGTGGTAACAAATGTTTTTCCTGTTCCACCAGGAGCATCCAAAAAAAACATTTTACCCTGGTTTTACCCAACGCTTTCAAGGACGGTGTCATAAATTTGTTTTTGCTCTGAAGAGAACAAAGCGACATGGTCATTTCGTATGGTGATCATTTCGCCCGGATCGTAATTTGTCTCAGCGTTATACTCCCGATTTCCACGGTCTTGATGCGGTGATGATTGGGGAGGCGGTAACCCATATTTGATTAGTGGATTGCCGCCGATAGAAATGACCACATCTTGAAGTGAACTAAGACAGGTGTTCAGCACGCGTTCATCAGTTACTTCGACTTCGTCTCCAGTAGCACGCCTCAAAGCTCGTAGAAAATCTTTAGACAGATGATGGCGATACTTCTCCCACAAAGCTACCGGGCTCGCGACTCCACAAAACACCAAGATGATGGCAAACAGATGACGCATGCGGCTGGGACTGTCACTGACGCTCGCCTCTGCGAGGGTGTCATCCCAATTTTGGTCACCGTCGAGAAGATGATGTGCTACGCAGGCTGCGCGGTAAGTGGGATACTCCACGCCATCAAATGTCCTCAGAAAGGCGTAAGACGTTGGGCCTCGGACAGTGTGAAGTAACAACCGCAGAAAATAGCATTCGCCATTATTCGGATGCACGGTATAAACCCTACCCAATGCGGTGTCCTTGAAAATTCCCGGAAAACCTTCCACAGCACCTCCTTGTCGACGTCGGTTAAATACACCCCTTTGCTTGTCGTACGTGTAATATGAAGGCACCTCGTCATACGTAAGGGATCTCGCAAGCTGGTCGACTTCACAGAGCGTGTTTTTTTAAATTGTCTTCCTCAACTCTGCTCAAGATTTTGAGGGTTTTGTTGGAACTTGAATTTGTCGAAACGAACTATACGATACCACTTTTATGAAGAAAATGCACATTACCATCTATGAATTTTAAGAGTAACTAACTACTAACCTCGCCAACATGATCAAATTTAAATAATTATTATCCAAAAAGTGTTAACATGTAACTTGATTTGATTTTTATGAAATCTCATAGATGGCGCTGCTTTAAAATTTTCATTATACTACTAACATTCATTAAACTATGTTTCTCTGCCCAAGTTACTTAAATGGCGTAGTTTTTATAGTGTAAAGCTAGATAATAGCATGGCTTACTCAAAAACAACATTTAAATATGCGTCGTTAGATTACACGCTGTCACAGATTACGTAAGAAAAATAAAGATTCACAGCTCCTCCCCCGTAGGTGATAGCGTGATAATATGTAGAATTAATGTTGACCCGACCTCTTAGTAATATTCATGCAAAATTTGAAGTAAATCTATGCAGTACTTTTTGAGTTTAGCCCGGACATACATACAGACAAACAGATAAACAGACAAACAGACAAAAATTCTAAAAACTATATTTTTGGCTTCCATATCGATTGTAGATCACGCCCCAAGTATTCTTTTAAAAAAATATTCAATGTACAGTTTTGACTTTCCTACGATTTTATTATATGTATAGATAGGTCAGCCTACAATTGTTTACACATTTCTTTTCATTTAGAAACATACGATATACATTTATAAGTGCAACAATTACTTACAGGCTAACACCACATGCACTAGGTATATATTTAGATTTTACATTTTTATTACTGCAATTAATGATGATGATAAAAATAATGCAAAAACAAAGTATACATTTAAAACACACATCAAGGATCGAATTTTAATTAAAAAAAAAAAAATATTTAAATATGCAATTTAAAAACAATAGTGTCAATAGTATTAACCTATCGCCGTTATGTTAATAGTAACATTGGAAATACAGTTATTATTGATTTTATTCCAATTGAAATTGGCAGGTGCCAATTTCAATTCCTACCTAAGTATTCGCTTGAGTTTTGTGTCGCTTGAAGTTTGACAAACATATTGAAGAAAACTTTTGACAGTAGTTAGACTTTATTCGTGAAGAAGTTAGAAGGTTTTAAGTTTACTGGTAAACGAAATTTTATTCCTACTGTATTCGTATCAATGCTTTAAAAATGAAATGTTTTTTGGTGTATTAGATATACAAATAAGATGTAAACATAGACAAGAATTAATTATTATATCTTTATTATTTAGATATAATAATTGTATTTTCATTTTCTACATTTTGTGTTCCTTATTACTGTACAGTATTTTTATCTCACGAAGCAAGGCGCTCTTTACATGTGTAACCACGTGCACAAACACGTTGAGAATGTGTGTGTGAGCGCAGGAGCTATCGCTAGGAGTACCGTCCGAGACAATGGCGAAGTCAGAAGTGTGTGTGTGTGTATGTGCAGAGGCTACTCGCCTGCATGCACAGGCACACATTCACAGCGTGTTTGGGCTGCCACAAGTAAGCCGCGCGTCGCTCAGTGGGATAAAAATACTATGTTTTGTGGCTACACATTGGCACAAAATTAAGGAAAAAATATATATTACTTACGTGAAAAGAATTCTGGTCGATGTTATAAATCTTTTTGAGGCTAACTGTACCTAATAGGACGAATGAGTTGGTGAGATAACTTTTGTCAGTTTTTGGACAGTCTGCTCGTTCAAATTGTAGAAGAGTTAGAATATAATCGCATATCACATTATTTTCTATAGCTTCTGTTAATACATTACTTGTTATCCGATATGTTATTAGTTCTCAGTATAAATGGAATCCCGATCGAAATGTCTTTGGAACACAGTATAGTTCGACATCTAGTACAGTTGATTATTTATTATTACATAAATAAACGTTGATATTTTCTTTTCAAGATTCGAAGCGCATATGTCTTTTTTTAAATTTATAATACATATTTATAATACATAGGGTGGCAGAGACATAATCTTGAACCGAAGAAATAAGGGTTATTAAAAAAAAAATTGCTGTTCCATACATTTTATCGCGTAGATATTGCAAAATTTGTCATCATGTACTGAATTCATGGTTGCAATTTGCTTGTCGATGTCCCTGGTACCCTGTAAAACTCCGGTGTAAGTATTTGGCATTATAATAGACGGCACGGTTGGGTAAGCGATTGACTGCTGCGCTGCGTGTCGCGGGTTCGATTCCCGCACGGAACAAATATTTGTATGACCTACATGTATTTGTTCCGAATCTGGGTTTTTCTATCTATAATATGTATGTATTTACAAAAAAAAAAAATGTATATAAGTAGTTTATCAGCCATCTTGTTACCATAACACAAGCATTAGGTTGCTTAGCTTGGGACTAAATGGCGCTGTGTGAAATGTCCAGGGATATTATTATTATCATATATTAATTAAGTTTAAGTTTTTTTATTAACACAACCCATTATTTCAAAAAGGAGGTGAAAACTCGTCCTCGAAAACGAGACCTCGCGTGATTGCCGGGCGAGATCTCGGATGGCCAATCTCGGCAGCACGCGAGATATCGAGTTGCCAATCAAGATTCGAGATTGAATTCCCTAGTTCCCACTATAAATGCGCTTATTTCAGATAAACTAGCAATGTACTCGTATCATACTACCAATTACACACGGGTAGCTTTAGCATGCGAAACAAAACACGAGAGGCGGCTTTCGTTTTCAGCTTGCGTTTAATTTAATGAGATATAGCAGGGCTAATTAACAGTACCTAACTGAGTTGTGGAGGTCAGATGGCAGTCGCTTCATGTAAAATACTGTCGTCATCCAGTTAGGCTGGAACCTGACAACATAGTTGGGAAAATGCTAGGCAGATGATTCCTATTTTTGTTCCTAAAAATATTAAGTATTAAACACTCTAATGTAATGATTACGCCTCTTTTTGTAAACCTCAAATAATTCCTATTAATATTTTGGGGCACTAAAAATACTAAACAGCCAAGTAACTCAATCAACAACCAACTCAGCCTATCGCAGTCCACAGCGGGACATAGGCGGACTTGAAATAAGGTGGCTGGGACGGATTGGATGCGGAAGGCGGAGGACAGGGTATGGTGGCGCAGCCTGGGAGAGGCCAAGTAACTGCGACTTAAAAAAACCGGTCAAGTGCGAGTCGGACTCGCGCACTGAGGGTTCCGTACAAACATGTAAGTTTGGCGGTAATTTACGGTTTTCGCCATTTTTCCTTTATCTGTGCTATAAGACGTTGCTTCGTACCAAATTTCAAGATTTTGAGTTCACGGGAAGTAGGTACCCGTAGGTACCCGTAGTAGGTTTTGATTCCCTTGCGAGTGTCGAAAATTGGCGGAAATTTGCGGCATAAACGGCTGTATCTTTTAATTGCGTTGACTTAGAAGTTTGATTTATTCACAGCTTCAAGGGTCAGTAGACCTGAGTATTTGATATAAATTTCAGCTTGATACCTCCACGCGTTCCTGAGAAAAAGGGTCTTGACAGACAGACAGACGGACGGACGGACGCACAATAAAGTGATCCTATAAGGGTCCCGGTTTTTCCTTTCGTGGTACGGAACCCTGTAAAAAACAAATAGAAACAGTAGAACCATACGAGTGTATACTTATTTATACATTATAGCAGCGTATATAACAATAAAAATGTTGACTTTAAGATCATTATCCAGCTCCGCAAAGAGTTGGAACTCTGCCAGTAGGAAGCAATCACAAAATTAATATTTGCTTGTGTTGTTTCATTAAGATATGTCTTTCATACAGCTGGAGATTAATATTTGCGAACTTAAAGTGAACTTTTATCATTTATAACGTGATGGTATTTTGGTGGACATCCACATTACGTTATCACGATAATACTGTTAGCCTGCGTTATCCCACTGCTGGTCAAAGGCATCTCCCCGGGTTAATGTTGACCACTGGTTATTTGTTTTCTCCAGCTTGTTCCGCCATCTTCTACGGGGTCTGCTGCGTTGCCTTCCGGCTGTGTCAAGGCTCAACGTACTGAAGGCTCAACTACAACATAAGGAAGTAAAATGTATGGATATATACCATAACACAGGCATTAGGTTGCTTAGCTTGGGACTAGATGGCGCTGTGTGAAATGTCCAGGGATATTATTATTATTATTATATCAAGACGTCCACAATAACTTTATACAAGGTGTCGTTTTGCATCCTCGTGAAATTCAAGGAGGTAACTATGCTACTGATTCTCGACACGAATCAATAATAAAATAAGTAGGTTTTCTTTTTCCTAATTTTCGGAAAACGGCATGTGTGGGACACGCATTTTAAAACGCGGCCTGTGTGAGACCGCACTGTAACTGCCCTTTTACACACACATAAAAACGCGGCCGCTTATACGATACCATAACGCGATTCTGTTCTTTGAAAGTGCTGTTTTCTGAAATACTGTCAAACTTAAATTTAAGTAACTAAAAAAACAAGTATGTATTTATTATTTACCAGGGATCGTTATTTTATTTGATTATTTATGTCTTTCATAACAACCTCCTGAAATTTGACGAGGATGCAAAACAACAGTTTGTATAACGTGCACGTATTTCCGTACATAATATGAACATGGACGCCCACGATATTAATGCATAAGTATAATCAGCATAAAATGTTCCCACTGCTGCGAAACAGCGCGTAATTTCGTAAACCACCACGCTGTAGGCCTCCTCTCGGTGAAAGGGAGTGGGCCATAATCCACCACGCGGGCCTAGTGCGGGTTAGTAGATGTCAATGTCTTAAAAATTGTTGGTTCTGGGAGACGCCGGTTTCTTCCTTTTTTTTTTTTGTGTGTTTATGTCCTTTTTTATGCGCCATGTTTGCCGCAAATAAATGCATTTTCATTTTTTCTTCTTTCTTTCTTTTCTCCCGATAATTTTTCTTCATCGTTTCGACAGCAGTGGTGATGAAATTTTATTTACACAAAGTAAAGCGGCTGTCTGGGTTCGAACTTCGAACCCACGACCTACTATTCCTAAGTCGGTCCGTTACCACTCTGGGTCACACCGGAATTAATTAATTTTTGTTAAAATACAAGTAATGAGTAATATCAGGATTTTTGCAATGATAAATACCACGCGTTTAATGAATGATCCCGCCGAAAAAATAAGTTTGATCTGGGTTATTTTTGAAAGTGTGATGACTACAAGCTTGAAGTGTTGTTCTTGTCAAAAAATTACCCACGAACATTTTGGGGAAATAAGACTTATCAAGTCTTATCACTTGTCACCCTTTTAACTTTAACTTTTCACATTTTACATGATGGTGCAACAACAGATACTCGTAGTTAGATTCTATGGTCATTGTTATTGTTACTGTTAAAATTAACTTTGACGTAACTATAACGGAGCTTTTGATGTAACCCATCCTAAAAGTACTGTACTAATAATGGGGTTAGAAAGTCAAATGTCTGGTAATGAGTTTGGTAAAGTGATGCAAAGCTGATCAGTCTTAGTTAGGGTTTTAATGAGGGTTAAGATTATCAGGGATTTTGTCTATACAAATTAGAGTAAAGTCTTATGACTCTGTAGCAACGAAGTTAGATTCGCTTCAATTTAACGGTTCCAAAAGTTTTACTACTTTCAACTGAGTTTGTTATACTCTGCTACTGATCTTAGTATCGACCTTACTTATATAGGTTAGGTGTGGTATTATTTTCTGTCGTCACACAGAACATAAAACGAAACGAAAATCGCCGAACAAAAATCTGGTGTTCCCTACATTTTGACGAGTTATACCAACATAAATGTAGGGAACAGCTGATGTTTTTTTCGCGCTTTCAGGTTTGGTCCCATAGGAAAAGTTGTTCATAATGATGAGTACAATGACCCCTAGAGTTATGGGATATAAAAAAACACGTTGTATATTATAAATATACAGTACTGTGTATATTTAACTTAAGGATTTGAGATAATGTTCACCGCCCTTCATTATTTTCCATTCCATTTGACGCTTGTCTTCTCATAAAAAATGATTATTAGGACGCAAACCTCCGTCCTCGTCAGCTGTAAGCAAATCCGTAATAACTATCCCTCGGGCGGTTGTTACGATAAAATATGACAATGTTCGAGAAAAATGATTTACTTAAATCCCAGCGGAAATAAAAATTGCTCTAACGCGAAGATTTATCTTGTTTCAGGTTTCAAACGGAACGAATACAAAAAGGCAGGCTATGAACGATGAGTTGTAAGTTCTGAAAGTACTATAAAGATCACGGAATCTATTAAGATGTCTAACAAATCGCACACGCTTTTGGAGATATTCCAAGAGATTTTAGCTGCATCTGGGAATGCGTCGGATAGCGGTATTAATGAGACGCAGATCGTGTCTGTGCTGCGGGAGCAGGCGAGCAGGGGAGGGAGGGGGGACGAGATGGAGTCCTTGCTGGTGAGGATGATGAAGGATGCCAAGAACAGGCTCAACCTGACCCTCAAGCCGGACACGTGCGGATACTGCGAGGGCGACTTCAGGGACATCATTATGGCATACAACGGCATCCATGGCTATGTTAGTTTACTGGTATGTATGTTTTACTTTTATTCTTATTTATGGCCCGTCCCTCTTACAGAGAGGAAGCCGTGTTCCAGCAGTGGGAACGTTGTAGGCTGATTATGGTATGCCATGACCCGTTATCGTGGTGATTGCTTTAATCTCTTTCAGAAATTATACTCGGTTTTACCGGGTCGAATTCTACAAAGGATTTTATTTTAGGCCTGCAGTGCGATTCTATAACCATCTCACCGTGAAAACCTAGGTGAAGTGAGCGTGGAGTGAGCTGTCATTCCAACTAATACTAGGGATTGACACTATTTGACAACTCACTCTAAGCTCACTTCACCAAACTTTTCACGTTGAGATTTTTACAGAATCGATCGGCTGTTATTCTATATATACTCGTACATACAAACAAATAAATAAAATTGAAATGTCTGTTTGTAATGTCAAAATAACAGCTTTTTACTAAATGCATATTAAAGTATTATACAGTTCTTTTGTTCCGGGTAAACTGGGAAATGGCTGGACGGATTTTTGATAACATTTGGTATGGAGATACATTAAACCCAGGGGAATGTTTGGGCTTTGTATCGACATCTTCGATCAATAATAGTACTAGATTAAGGATCAGGAACAAAAATCAGTCGCTCAAGTGGCCACGTTTGCATACCCGTAAACATCTACATTTCTTAGAAAAAAGTTTAATAATATTAACAACTTCAGTTTATTATAAACCTTAATGCTTAAACATAAAGTTGAATTACCATTGCAAAATATATTTAAAAGGTCGCTTGAAAATAAAATCATCTATTCTATTTTTAAATTTTCAGTCATTTATTCTAAAATGAAACTTAAAGTCTAAGTAATAAGGTTAAAAACAAACTAATTTGAAATAAGACCACAAAAGTATTTGTGATCATATTTTTCGGGCCGTTTTTGAAGCGTTTATCGGGAATCTAGTACTATTATTGATCGAAGATCGACATAAATAAAGTCCAAAGTCATAAATAAAAAAGTAAAAATAAAGTCCTCCAGACCGAATGTCGGCCACGGCGGCCAGTCTCAACGGAGACCAGCCTTTCGGCGCGGGAAAATTGTAGTGCATAAGTGTGTGCAGACACAAGTGCGCTCCCTCTTCTGTCACTCTCATAGTCCGTTGGGATGGCAATCCGACACGGCCGGAGAGAGATCATAATATGCAGGACCAATGGCTTAACGTGCTTTCCGAGGCACAGGGGTATCACACAGCCAACTTCCAAACTCTGATCTCGATACGACACAGGTGACGCCGCGAGCGGAACCTAGTATATGTATAAAAAAAAAGTGTAGAAATCCATACAAAATTCGGTTAGGGTTACTCGTGCCGTGGTACCTAAGGAGTTCTTTATACTTTTCCTCAACACACTTTTGCTGTTACACAACATCTGTTTAGCTATAAAGCTCCTGTGAAGGAGATTTTGCCATTTTTCTCTTATCTACACAAAGAAAATTTGAGATGAAAGATGAAAGTATTTGAAATTATTTTTCTTATTATTATAAAACTGTTGTTTCAGCAGTGTTTTTACATCTTTATAATGAGTTCTTGCCCGTTCTTCTCCATAGGTACCTACGCTTTGGAATGGGCAACTAGCTTCATTTTTCTGACTAACCGACCCCTGTTTTTCACATTTCTATGGACCGACCCCTTGACAATTCAAAAGTGCCTGTAATTGGTTTAATTGAAACTTTTGGTTTAACTCAAACTCAAAGTATTTATACTTTGAGTTTGAGTTTCAGTTAGCTCTCTGGTAAAAGTTTACGTTTATTATTTTACTTTACAAGGGTCCATGAGCGAAATAAATTATAATAATTTATATTTAGACAACCTAATTGTGTTGAAATATATGTTTTTTTTTAAGTTTTGCCAAATAATAGAAAATAAAACATTTGTAATGGGAATTTTCTCAAAAACTAGGGGCTTTATTTAAAAAAAATCAGATACAAATAAAATATTTCTATTGTTCAGTGACTTTGAACAATAGAAATTTATATCTTTTATATTATATATACTAGTTTCTTGTACGATGATCAAACTCAATCGAACGCGATTTTTCGGAAAATTGGTTGTCAATATTGGGGATCTGCCATTATTTTATAATGTAAGCTTCTGGCCGCAACTAATTAATATAATTAATTAATTTATTTTCTTGCCTAATATTTTCCTGTAGCTACAATGGTTAAGATGCCTTACTACCCGTCCAAATATCCGCCCTGTATTTTATAAAAGTGTATTTTAATTAAAATTGCCGGGTTCGATTTTGATGCCACTTTGCGCAAGGGTAAAGATGAGATAGACACAAATATCAAAACCGTATCGCTATTGGTCCATAGACCACTTTCGCTCAATCTCCTTTGTACTAAGTAACTATACTACCCACAAAAAATCCCTAAAAGCCCAAAGAATAAGAACTCTACTTTTAAGAACACAAGCAATTTGTTTATATTTTTTATTTTTACCTTTAAATGAAAGAAAGAAATAGTATTTACAAACCTTAAAAAAAACCTACCTTACATACCTCACAAATAATGAACAAAAATGTCCAAAATGAATCGATTTCGTGCACGGCTCAAAGATCACGGCACGGCACGGTTCATACACAAAATGTTATATCTAGATTCCTTTGTTCTAGCTAAGCTTCTATTTATTTCAAGAGGAGCTTATCTCCGAGATTGAGATAACAAAAAGAAAGACTTCGAAAGAGTAAAAGCTAAAATACTGTTGTTATTGTTTGTCAACAATTTTTTTACCATATTCACTTGCTTTTCCAATTCAGGGTGGCCCTATTTTTTGCGCCACTATTGACTTTCAATCAGCACGTTACAGGCTTTTTTGTCCCAAAATTTAAGCCAAATTGACAAACGACGAGAGACGCCAGGTTTCTAAAGAACTTCTCACAAAATGTTAGGAAAAAGCCGTTCGGTCAATTTGGCTTAAATTTGGTTTAGGTACACGTGGTCGTACTTAGTACGTTGTACAGCTGAACACAAGTACATCTGACCAATTCTATCATACAAACGTAGAGCTTGCATAAATAATTCGTATGGAATGGTGCAGTAAACTTCGTCAAAGGTACCTACGTGGATTTTCCTATTGTGATCTTTTTTCATTATTTTCTTCTTTGATCTCTCTCTAAACAAACATAACCAATAATAATCTATACTAATAACTTATAATATTACAAATGCGAAAGTAACCACAAGTATATTTTTTTTAATAAAAATTTTTATATAGGTACCTACAGAATACACGCAGACGTAGGTAAACAATAAATCGACTATGAAATCGTACTTGTAAAATATAGAGAGGCTATTTACCACAAAATATAGAACCTGTAACATTATGTTTACAAGAAACATTTTTATAAGTACATATTTTGAATTTGAATTCTGAATCTTGCAAATATCGTGGAAATTTCAATTTATTTGATACGGAATTTTGAATTCAGCACCCTAATTGTGTAACACACGATCAATCTTAATCGGTTTCATTTTGACAGTTCTACAACATTCATTGCGTTATTTACGTGTTGAGCAGATAAATTTTTCGAACAATATAAAGTACTTAATGGATTAGCAATTTGCTTCAAAATGATTCTGATTCCGATTGATTGTATGTTACGCAATTAGGGTGCAGAATTCGGTTTCAAATAAATTGAAATTCAAATGTAAAGATACAGTTTAATGAGTTTTTTTGAGTACTTGTGACGAAATACGGTACCTTTTACGTTTTATATTCACAAAATATAATTGGTTGAAAAGAGGGGATTAAAAATATACTGATGTGGATATGGGAGTGGATGTGTTGATGAAAAATGCTGTCCATTCTTAAAAAAAGACATTTACACATGTACTACCTTCCAAATATTTACTCACGCAAATTCTCATGATGATCAAAGTATGCATGAGACATGCATACTTTGATCAGTCGAAGTATTCCAATATTTATTTGGGATCAATCCATTTGTCCCGCGCAATTTTGTCAAGACAGAAATATTGCTGTAAGTACTTACAGCAATATTACTGACTTGGGTACGCATATATCTCCAGGGTTCAGATCAGATAAAAAAGCCAATTCCTTGTGGATGTTTTTGAGTTATCAGTATCACTTTCTCACAGCGAACTAGAGCCGTATTATAATCAGATCTCAGATATCAGATCACCATAGCTATTCACAACGGTTCGATACGCTTCCGAGCCCAATCGAACATCAATCAATGTTATCAAAAGGTTCCTCTAAAGGCTGTTCACAATAACGAAACCGATAAAAAAAAATTGTCAGTTTAAGGGCTGATTTTTCAATCGATGGATATTTTTTATTCGTAGAGTAAAATTAACGTCTGACAGTTTTTGTTTGGAAGAATTGTTAAACATTCAAAATTATTCCTCAGATATAATTATCTGGAAAAATCAGCCCTAAGGGGCATGAGTGACGAGGCCCGATAGGGCCGAAGCCTGCCAGGGTAGAGGGATCGTCCGAAAGGGTTACCGCTGCCTTGGAACATAAAGGGCTAAGGAAGGAACACGGGTGGGTTTTAGTCAGTAAGAGTCTGACACTCCCTTCTGCTCCACCCAGAGCGGGAGGAGTCATGTGATGATTTACCATCCTAAAAAAAAAAAAAAAAAAAGGCTAATAACACATATTCAGCTTTGTCCATAGATTATGCTATGCTATGGACAAATGCAGAACAGAGCTGTGTGGTTAGTAAGTGTGGTTAGCCCCTTAGGTCGCATTCCACCAAACTTTTATACGTATAATAAGTCTTAAACTGAGAATAGATTTTGAATTGTTGACAGTTTTTTCATACTAGAACTGTCAGATGTCAATTTTATTCCGAGGATAAAAGTTTGGAGTTTAGAGGGGTAATTCTCGTAATTTTAAGAACGTTCACAGTCTGATCTCAGTCGCAATCTGTCAAAAATACGTCTAATTTCCCTACATTTTTACAAGTTTTTGACATTTGTTTGTCGCTGAGATGAGACTGCGACTAGATTTTGAACGTTTTAAATTACGGGAATACGGGCTTAGGACTTTGGTAAAATCAGCCCTCAATCAAATAAACGACCTTTCTTCAACAGCGACTTCGACAGCTATTTGCTCTCGGGGACAAGTCAAATTAGTAATTTATTGAAAATGTGTCATTTTCAATTCGACAACCTGTCGAATGTTTTGAATAGCTATGAAACTACGATAAAAGATCGGATTAAAAGTTCAATCGTTTCGTTGGAAATTGTTAGAGTTGACGGTACTAGTAAGTAGATATACTTACTCAAACTTTTCCGTTATTTATTGGAACGAAGTTCCTTATCGCGCGTTGCGAAAGGGGGCTAGACGGAAAAAATTAAGACCAAAAGTTGGAACGACACTTTTTGCTATAGTTGTAAGCCGTGCGGCGTGCGCGTGTTTTTTATTTATTTCGGGCGACGCTGGCCCATACTGTATAAATACCTTAACCTAAACATATATACAGGGTGGCAAGGACATCGACGCGCAAACTGTAACCACGGATTCAGCACATGATAACCCATAGTGTCGAAATTTTTCGTCGGTTATCAAAAAAAATAAATCTTTTCATAGAAAAGTGCAATACCTACGCGGTCAGAATGTATGGAACAGCAATTTTTTTTTTTAATAACCGACGAAAAATTTCGATGCTACGGGGTCTATACTCATGTGCTGAATCTATGGAACTACAGTTTGCGCGTCGATGTCCCTGCTACCCTGTATTTTTATTATAAAATATCACACACCTACGTAAGTAGGATACAATTATTAGCAAGACATATTATAGGTACAGACTACAGACGCCAGCACATCAAGCTACTACAATCTGTCAAATTTCTTTAATAGATTTTCAACTTTATCGCTAAAGCATTAAGGTTCAAGGTTGATTGGGAAAATTTGACAGTTTCGGGTAGCTTGACCTGCTGGCGTCTGTACATGGTGAGTTATTAGGGATCAGTTATACCAACCGTTAGGAATATCAAGAAGATAAAATGACGGGTATGTTAATAAACCATTTTTTTAAACACACACTTTGTTTTAAATCAAATTTGATAAAATGTACACAAGTAGGTACAGAGACAAGAAGCTTCATTTTGACAGAAACATGACACCTTTATAGATTGATAAATCTTAGCAAACAACTTTAAAAGGCTTAAAAACTAGATAATTGTATATCTAACATAATTTCTCTAACGGTTAGTACCTATAGCTGATATATTGATAGTCGCGTCGTTTAAAAACTCACCCTGTATGCTAAGATTTATCTCGCTAGATTTGCCCTTACCGTACTTAGGTCACTCGAAAAAGTGTCCATTGTGAGAAGAGTGAGCTCACAGATCCTACTTTAATTTATTATTTTAATATTATAAACGTGAAAGTTTGTATGGATGAATGGATGTTTGTTACTCTTTCACGCATCCGCTACTGAACGGATTTGGTTAAAATTTGGCACACAGATGGTTTATAACCAGGATTAACATCTATGATACTATTTATCCCGATATTCCCACGAGATCGAAACTTATGCGGGTGCAGCTAGTTAAGTTCATTGTGTCGGAGGTATCAAAACGGACCAGAAATGCGACTATCTTTTGACGCGGCGAATCTAAGGATATAAATTTTTGCCCGTATGTTGAGTTCAGTGAGATCAGAAGATTGAGAGGACAGTTTAGTGACCCAGCGTCTGTCGCTATTAGTTCAACGGGCTTCCGTTGTTCACTCAAGTACAAACTACCAAGGTTGTTTGCAGCACGATTTCGGATAGAGGTGCTAAAATGTAACATTTGCAAAATAGGATGTAGTGTAGGTAATAAACCTTTTTGCGAGTGTTATAAATAGGTACAATGTAACATAACATCACGCCTGGTTTCCCTGAAGGGTTAGGCAGAAGTGTAATTTATAGTTCACCTATATAAAAAAATATTCCTAATATGATCAATTGATCAGCCCATAATGTTTTCACTGCTGAGACACAGGCCTCCTCTATTCGAAAGGGAGTGGGCTAGTAATCTACCACGCGGAACCAGTGTGGGTTGGTAGATATCACATATCTTGGAATTTTAAAAATATATACCTACTTACTTATACAAATTACTAAATAATTTTTGGTGGCAAAAATAAAATACGTCAATATGTTAGACAACAACGGAATAAGTAAATTTCTTAATGCCTACTACGTTAGTACTATTTGATAATATTCATTATACACATTTTCTTCTCTAAGGATGTACTAACAATGTCCCCAACGGTTAATTATATCTGATAAGTGACAACAGCTTTTTTATTGAACTTAAACAAATCAGACCCTCGTTCAAATATTGACAGGCTCCTTAAACTCAATTAGTTGACTAATCCCCGAACTCAATGGAAGGACCTACATACATTTAGGTTAATTTTTACTGGATTTTATCTCGAAATATTTCATAAATATTTTCTTGTTCTTTGTAAAAATTCACTGCATCGTGGTTACGTAATGTAGTAGTTTATTTTGATATTGACAGTTTGTTTACGTCGCAGTCAGCCGTTTGTTTCGCATTAGCGTGGGTGTGAATATTTCTTATTCCATCAATGAAATGTGTTGCGACGGCGACGGTCAAAATATTACGTTGAAAAAGATAGCAAGAAAAAAAGAAAGAAAATGCATTTATTTGCGGAAAACATGACGCATAAAAAAGAACATAAACAAAAACAATTTTAAAAAAAATTACAAGAAAAGAGAGTCAAAAGAGTATTTTGGGAAGCAGATTTAGGTTCAGGAAAAAAAAATCGTGGGTCGACTCGGTCCAGTAGACAAATGTCATGGGTCAGACTAGGACCAGTAGACAAAGTCATGGGTCAGACTCGGTTCAGTAGAAAATTTAAATGGGTCAGACTCGGTCCTCTAGAAATCGAATCAAACTTGACGAGGATTTCACTCGGTCCAGTACACAGTTGCCCTGGGTTGCCTCGGCCTAATAGAAAATTGATTAGTTCAGCAATTTGCAATGCGCAATTGGAGCGCTATTTATTTACCGTTTAGTTAGCGGCATTGATCGCGAGAAACAACTTTAAAACAAATATTCCAAAAACTTTTCTCAGAACCAACTCATAGCAATTTAATAGCTCTATAATCACTCTGTGAATTATTTATTGAGTCCCGATAAAAGTCAAACAACGGTGAAACTCAATCTTGGGTTTATTTATACTCCTGAATTTCTGTAGAATTATGTTCCAGTTCTATTGCTAATATTATCTCAGGACCTATTTAACAAAACTCAGACGAATGTCTTGTTATATCTAGATGACATATTTCATCTTTGCATAGTGACGAGGTATTCTTTTTCATATCTCGAGGAACGCCAATTTACAGACAACGTTCTTTTCGACTTTAAAAATATTTTCATTTTGCTTAAGATACCGGCGGTGCTTACAGCTGCAGAAACCTTAAATATTATTGACATTGTCTAGACGTTCATGTTGTTATGAGAAATATTAAATGTATGTAGGTATGTATGGGTATGTTTGTGTAGGAAAATACTGCTTATTGGCAAATTGGAGCCGGATTTATGGAACTGTTGGTCACAGCGTTACACTGCTGCGCTTGCACACTATTAGTCGCCCCATCTCTAACATTGTTGGAGTAAAATAAACGCTTGATTTTTCTTTTATAACTTTGCTAGATTTTATAAGTGAAACTATTTTTTGAGTGTACCTACGACCAGTCCTAATAAGGGGTATCGTATTACCCAGCAACTGCGTTGTGGAGGTCAGACAGGCAGACGCTCCATGTAAAATACTGGACATTCTAGCTGCATCTGGTTAGACTGGAAGCCGACCCCAACACAGTTGGGAAAAGGCTAGGCTGATGATAACCTAGTACATTTATTTTCGAATCGTTAGTATTGAAACTTTTCTTTTTGAATAAAACAGGATTAGACAACCAATGCACCTGCTATCTAATCTTTTCACCACCCTTGGTTGACTGGTAGAGAATACCTAAGGCATTAAGTACGCCTTTATACCTTTTTTGTGTGCGAAAAGTTTAAATAAAGAAATATTAGAATTTTACGTGCAGCAGACACATAATTATTGCTCTCGACAGTACTAAAATGTTATGTTTGAACAGGGTCCAAGTTAGATCTGGCAATACCGCAATGAGAACAAAGTCTTTACATGAATTGTATTTTTTCAACGATCAAAACAAGATTGAATATTGGGTGAAAACTCTTTTTTACATTTTAACCAGTTCAAAGGAGGTAGCATAATCAACCTATAACGTTCCCACTGCTGAGACACATGTCTGCTCTCTGTGAGAGGAAGTGGGCCGCGTGGGTTATCCACCACGCGGGCCCAGTGCGGGTTGGCGGATGTCTTTGAATTTTTGGTTCTAGGACATTGCGGTCTCACCACGATGTTTTAGAGCAGTGGTAATGAAATAATTTACTCAAAGTAAAGTGCTTGTTTGGGTTCGAACCCACGACTTACAACTCGTGACTCCCGGCCGTTACCACTGGGCCACCACTGCTTCTCGCTCAAAAGAGGTAAAGTCGAGAGAAAAAAAACGGATCATAAACTTTAGTGCCGTTTTTACGAGCACAGTACATGTAGCCAACATTTAAAACGGAGAGGCAGAAAAGGTGACAAAGGGGAAATCTATTTAAATTTTTGAAAAGATTTAATGTAAGTTGCTTAACGTTTCGCTCACCCAATGTTCATTCATACCTATTCATACAAGGTAATCTAATATTTGGAGAGTGCTTTTGTATAAAAGGTAACCTTAAAATTACAGTTCTCAGAGGAATACACGGTATTTCTGAATAAATTACTTTGACAAAAATTTTACAGGTTTACCCTTGTCATAAAAAAAACAGATTCGTTGTGTGACATGCGTAAGCTTCAAAGCAGAGGTGTCAAAATATGTTTTTTGTGAATCCTGTTACACTTTGCAAAAGCGAAAAAAAAACTTATTTTCACGTACGCACGACGACATATCAAGCCGACATGCCCAGTATAAGCTGACTTCTCGTTGTACGAAAAAATCTATACAATGCGAGGATTGACAAGGATGGATGGCCGGATTGATCACTGATGTGCGCTGGTTAGTATTAGATAATATTTCGATTAATGTTACTTTTTACTTAAGTACCTACCTAAGTGGTTATAATTCTCTAAAGGCTGATTTTTCCAACGCCAGAAAATTTCATCAGAGGATTAATTTTGAATTTTTGACAGTTCTTCCATACAAAATTTTATTCCACGAATAAAAATTATCTGTCGATTAAAAAATTAGCCCTAAATTCGATGATTTTGGTGCACGGTAAAACTCTAATGAGTTTATGTTGGCATCAACTTACATGTATAAAATGTAAGTGTACTACTGAATAAATAAATAAATAAAAATAAAACTAGAAATGTATAACTTGATCTCCTTTATTCATAAACGTTGCTTAAAGTTAAATAGTGATTAGCGACTGTATAACCACTCATTTTTGACGTTTGAACGTCACTTAACTTTAATCATCCTATATAAATAAACCCCAATATATGGCCGTGTGTATTTCTTGAAATATTTCGTAAGCAATTCAGTCCGAGAAGACGTTCTTATGCAAATCTTTTTTACCTTATTAAGTAGCTCCCTTTGTTGTGAATTCATTGTTGATTAGGCAGAAAAACATAAATGTAGTCCAAACTTCTGTTAAATACATGGGTTTTTTTTTGAAAATAGGTCAGTTAACGCATAATTTTCTCGGGTTTGGGCATTATTTTCAGAGAGGAAAGAGATGCTCCTTTATTATGAACGATTGAATTAATTTTACATAATTATCACATTATAATTTTTAGGGTTTCCGTGCTCAAAGGGTGACTAAGTCTCCGCTGCGCTGTCCGTCCGTCCGTCTGACTGTCAGCGGGCTGTATGACATGAACCGTAATAGGCAGACAGTTGAAATTTTCACAGTGTGTATTTCTATTGCCGCTATTACAACAAACAATAAAAATATTATAAAAATAACAAAAATTAAAGTCGGTCTCCATACAAGAAACGTGTTTTTTTCGGCGTTTTATACCCTATGGTACGAACGGTATTTTTGTCATATCATTGTGTTTTACTTTTTTTATCTATTCGTGTCATTGGGCATGATTAACAATTAAAATATTTTTTTTTAGGTTCGCGACGTGATAATTTAATTACTACCTATATTTATCTATATTTACTGTAAGCACTGAAGAGTGTATTCATGAAACATACTGATTAAATGTTTACGTTACAATTCGTAACAAGTATCTAAATTAGTTTTACGAATAGAAGAATGAAAAGAAATTGCAGTAACAGTGAACTAAAAATCTTAGTACCTTATGGCGAAAACACAGCGTTTTCTTTGAAAACAGTCCCATTTCTCTAAAAGTAGCTAATTAAATTAAATGGCCGTGGAATTGCATCGACTAACTTTTTAATGTTCCTAACTGAACAGTATAGTGAGAATCGGGCAGTAGGTCAAGAAATTCTCTCTAATTACCTACTTTAAGTTATTTCAAGTTTCTAGTACACTTAATTATGTGATTCTAGATATTAATTTGAATTTTTAATTTGGTGAGGGGCTTGTGGCTAAGTAATAACAGCCGCCCGGGTCAATGGATCAGGTTAAGCTAAGCTTGCCGCGGTTGGTCCGTGGATGAGTGACCATCTTTACATACCAAGACCACTCCATGCCTCGGAAAGCACGTTAAGCTATTGGTCCCGGCTGTCATTCTTGGATCTTCGTTACGGGTCGTCCGAGGCCCGAAAGTCTGATAACTAGTCTTACCAAGGGGTATTGCGTTACCCAATAACTGGGTTGTGGAGGTCAGATAGGCAGCCGCTCCATACTCAGCTGCATTCGGTTAGACTGGGAGCCCACCCCAACATAGTTGGGAAAATGCTAGGCAGATGGTGACTCCTCCTGAGATTGCGTTATGTACTAATAGGTATAGATCTATTTGAACGTTAGACAAGTACAGAAACCAGCATATCAAGCTACTACAATCTATCAAGCTTTAATAGATTTCCAACTTAATCGCTAAAGCATTACGGTTCAAGGTTGATTGGGAAAATTTGACAGTTTCGGGTAGCTTGATGTGCTGGCGTCTGTACAAGGGAAAGAGGCAATGATAACAAAAAAAAAAAAAAAAAACGAAACGCGTTCAATTTTAACAAGGAAAACTCCTAAATTAAATCAGATAGAAGAAATTGAAAATGTTTCTAAATATACTTATCCATAGCGGAATGTAAATTACAGTGCAACCTCGATATGACAAATCGGAAGGGAACAAGTAAATATTCGTTTTAACAAGTAATTCGTTTGTTATATTGAGGTTAGGCTGGTCTAAAATTTGTTTTAAAGAGGTAAAACGTGCCGAAACCTGTCTTGACTGAATCACATACTAATGGGAACGACAAAAGGAGGTACGAGGTCGAGGTCGAGGTCGAGGTTTTGGGCTGACAAAATTCGTTGATTAGAGGTTTACACTTTTTTTTGATAGTTTAAAATTCGTTATAAAGAGTTTGTTCGCAAAAAAATCTTCGCCATGTAAAGGTATATTTTACATTGAATCTTATGGACAATTTGAGGGGATTACGAAGAATTCGTCAAATCGAGGAATTCGTTATATTGAGGTACGTTATATTAAGGTTTCACTGTACTCGTAAAAATATCTGTGGTGGATAAAAATATTAATGGACAATCCGCAGGGGCTCATGAAACGTCATATTTTCTGGTAATCCTTCATTTCTCTGATGTGTGGGTTGTTTTTCGATTCATCAAAGGCGCTATAGAACGTAGGCTGCATACAAAGTAAGGATCGAATATTTTCGTCGGTTGGTTAACTTCCATTCCCTCCAGCGGCGTCTATATCACAAAAGATAAACAGACGGTCCTGGATAAATTAATTGTTCAAAATTTTCGGGTTGTTATGAAATTAATACAAATTTACTCCGCTTCCTTGACGAAATTATTCCTGTTAAAATCAATATTGATTTTGGCAGCTTTTCTTTGAGGTACAATTTATCATTGAAGATGGGTCCTCGTTGGCTAGAACTGTTTTGTTAAGGCGGAAGTGTCAAGGTAGCCCGCGAAATTCAAATTTTGTTATTTATTTTTTTGCAATTTGCAGGTCAGTATCAGGTTGTATTTTTAACTAAATATGATTCGCGGCCGTAACAAATATTTATTTACAGAATAATAATCCTAAAAATCACCAATACAACTCTTCTAGTTCATATTACCCTATTGAATGACTATTTCATGGAATAATGACATTTGAGGCCAATTCTAACTTAAGGATTTGTATTGCTGAATCGATGATTATAATTCTGTATAGACATATTTGTTACGGTCGCGAATGATATTTATATCAACATACAACCTGGCACTGACTTGCAAATTGCAAGACACTTAAGTAAAGAGAGCATTAATTTTGGGCTAAAGTATTTTTATAAATTAATTTTTTTTGTAAATTGATTTTTTTTGTGGAGTCATCGACCGCAGTTAGATTATTCACTTGAAATATCAGTTTAAAAATATGTTTTTTTGTGTAAACTTTATAGACATGATGGCTATCGATATCTAAACACGATAATACCTACTTCAAGTAACAAGACTAAAAGCGATTATGGACCACCAAAAAAAACTTTTTTCGTTTATATTTTATCATGTTTAGATATATATATAGATAGATACCCATCGCGTTTGCAGAGTTTCGCTAGCTAATTTAATTTGACCCTGTATTTTCTTTTGGTTTGACACCGGCTCTTTCACATTTAGCTCAAATATGTATAGACGGTGAATGATCTCCTTTTACAGTTCGTAGGCTACCTAAGCGCATCCCCCTTAACGGACTACGAATGCCCGTTTTCCCCTAGTGCGTCGTACTTGTTACGATAACAGTTGAAAGGGCATTGTTATGTTATCATTCCGCTTGTTAAAGCCACTTGTCGCTGACGGGAATGTTCAACAAAACGTCGTTTAATTCGATTATTGTATTCGTTTTAGTTTTACCATTGTGTTTTATGCTATCTTTTATTATAACCATGTACTTTTAACCCTGTTTTTTATAGAACTTACTTCCGCCCACGGCTTGGCCCGCGTGGTATGTCGATAAAAAAATGTCCTTCCCCAGGGTTCAAAGTATTTATTTATTTAATTTTTTTGGCACACAAAGGTACAACAAAGGCGGACTTAATGCCTTAGGCATTCTCTATCAGTCAACCAAGGGTGGTGAAAAGATGAGATGACAGGTGCTTTGGTTGAGCCGACCAATGATTTAAAAAAAAAAGCTATTAAAATGTATCCCCATACATTCACCATAATTTCATCAAAATTAGTCCTGACTAACCGGAACAAACTGACATATAGACAACAATTTAAAAACATATGTTTCTTTGTTATAAGTACCGTATACAGGGTGTTATTGACAGCCCTCCGCAAACTGATAGGGTGGCTTCAGTACATCATATTAAGATGACCGGTACATGTAATTATTTCAGGAACATTAAGGGAATCCAAAAAACCAGATTTGTTTTATTACCTCACACGCAACGTATCGTTACCGTGGCAAAACGCACGTAGCGGACGGCAGCGCAGCGAGCTTGAGCGAGGCTGTTTTCAGCTGTTTTATTTACATAAATGGAGTGTTGCATACAGAGAACGTAATTTTACATTGAAATAAAGGAATATCAGCAGAAAAAACGGCATAATTTTTTTTTTCAAAATTTTCAGTGGGATATGATTCAGAATAAGGAGCTGAATCAATCCTGTGTTTTTGTGGAGGGCTGTCAATAACACCCTGTATATACTTTGATATGCATTAAGTAAAAAGCTGTTATTTTGACATTACAAATAGACTCTTCAATTTGATTTATTTGTTTATATAATGAACCCCTAATGGATGGTTGAAATCTCGAAATCATTTGAACTCCTAATACATTATTTGATATGTTTCTCAAGTAAACCGCTTTACGTTTGTGGTTTTCAAACGCGAAATCCCATATAACATCGTTATATTGTTGTTTGTATGCCTAAATGATTAATTACTGCTGGCTCAATATGTTACAAATGACGACTACAGGATTTAATTAAGGAAACGAAAGAAGGAAAATACATTTATTTAGCACAGACTAAAAGACACACAATATACCAGATACATACAGACTGGAGCAGGTCAAGCTACCCGAAACTGTCAAATTTTCCCAATCAACCTTGAACCTTAATGCTTTAGCGATGAAGTTGAAAATCTATTAAATAAATTTGTCAGATTGTAGTAACTTGATGTGCTGGCGTCTGTGCTTACATCAGAAGGTCAATTCCCGTAATTAAAAACGTTCAAAATCTAGTCGCAATCTCATCTCAGCGACGATCAATGTCAAAAACTTGTCAAAAATGTTGGGAAATTAGAGTTATTTTTTACAGATTGAGACTGAGATCAGACTGTGAACGTTCTTAAAATTACGAGAATTGCCCCTCTGATAAAAACATATAAAAAGTGTAAAGTCTTCTATGAATGGTCATGTCTGATGTAAGAAATTAGCAGGAAAGTGTGCCGCACGGCTGCGACAAAAAGGTCCAGCAGTCTTAACTACATATAAATAGACCGTCACAGGTCTCCTATGATTGTCCTAAATGACGACAAGGGAATTCCTCTCTAACATATTACTCAGATTGTCGCCCAACGACAATCTGAGTGTCATTCATAGACTACGGAAATATCCTCCACGATTATCCGATTGAGCGAGATAGTTTAAATAACTCTGAGTAGTTGGAAATACTTGTGGCACTTACCTACAATAATACTGGAGCTGTTGAAGTTTCTTCGCCAATAGTCGTATTGGCGAAGTTTAGATAAAGGGACGGAACTCCATGTATAAATTATTATTGTTGTATACAATCTAGAAGCCAATAAATTCTATTTGATATTGAACTGTAGAGCAGTGGTGGGCCAGTGGTAACGGCCCCGACTCGCGAGTTGTAGTTCGTGGGTTCGAACCCAGGCAGGCGCTTTACTTTGTATAAATAATTTCATCACCACTGCTCTCAAAACGGTGAAGGAAAACATCGTAAAGAAACCGGCATGTCCTAGAACCTAAAATTCGAAGACATGTGGCATCTACCAAACCGTACTGGGCCAGCGTGGTCGATTACGGCCCACACCCTCTCGCAGTGAGGAGGACTGTGTCCCAGCAGTGGGAACATTGTAAGCTGACTATGGTTATGATTGAACTGTAAGACTGAGATATTGAAAAAGTCTCTTTAACATAACATAACATCACGCCTGGTTTCCCTGAAGGGTTGGGCAGAGGTATACCTATAGTACACCCACATTTCACCAGTTATGTTTAAGTCCTATGTATTAGGGAGTGTTACTAAAACTCAATGTTCCCGCCGTGTGCGACCAAGGAAAGTTCTCATTCATATTAAGGTGGATGCTCCAAGGTAGCCCGCGAAATTAGTTAAGTTAGCATAATCCTAAAATGTCAAGATTTCATGAAATAGTCATTCAGTAGGATTACTTGATCTTAGAGAGTTGTGTTGATGATTTTAATGATTATAATTCTGTAAATACATATTTGTTACGGCCGCGAATCATAGTTTAATCAACGGACAACTTACTACTGACCAGCAAATTGCAAAAAACGTAAGAAAATTTGAATTTCGCGGGCTACCTTGGAGCATCCACCCTAAGAGACGATTATTATCAAAATATTTTACCTTACATAAACCTATATGGGCTTATGAAACGTCAGAACTCAGAAGCTAGTAGACGGTTCTAGTTGGTCATTTCCTAGGCAGAAGAGCCGGCAAGAAACTCCACGGTTACTTAAAAGAGATGTTTTCAAATTCCAGTGTTAATAGATACCCCTTCCATACCTATTAACACTGTAATTTTAAAGCATAGTAAAAGCCAATTATTACTGTCGGTATCGTCAGGGTAGGTATATCGGATTGCTCCGCTCACAATAAAAAACAATGTTCAAAGTGGATATTGTACGGCGATCCCTTTGCCTGTGGCGAATAATTCGGTTACAAATACAATATTCGAATATTCCTCGAATACTCGAGGAATATTCGAATATTGTTTCACACGAGTGATGAAACCTCACAAACTAATAATGTGAGTTATACGAGCAGCCATCAAGAAATTAATAATAATATAAACTTCTTAGAATTCAACATGTTTCAGACGTAGCACTAATATAAATATTTATTATGAAATATTTAAGGCGCAGATTTCTCGAAAACGGTCAAAAAGTGGTTTTTTAAAGCAGTGTATCTCTTAAACCGTAAATAATTAGGACCTAAAAAAAAAGTATGATATTTTCAAGTCTTATTTTAATACAGTGATCGAGCCCAAATCATAATTAAACATACATTAATGCATCAAAAAAATCTTCAAACAAACCTCTTCTTTGTCTTTAAAAGCAGTTTATCTCTTTATTAACAACAATAATTATAATAAAAAATATACCATAAAATTTCTAATGCCAAACTGCATCCAGTGATCGAGTAGTTTTTAATAAATAGTTAATATCTAATTTTATACGATTTTATAAACGTTTTTACGACATACGCTTGCTCATTTCCTTGCTGCCTGCACCGCGCCAGTGTTCCTTGGAACGTTGTTGAGAACGGGCCTGTGTCGCTTTGCTCCGCAGTGGAATTTTTACGTTTTGTACCGTGAAAATAAAAATGGGAAATAAATATAATAGTGGGAAGAGATGGAAAGCTGCTCGTCGAAAGCGTTTACTCCAGAGTGTGCAGAATATAGCACGAAGACTAAGAAACTTTATTACATGTACCTACATAAATAAAGAATGATAAAAATAAATATATTTCTCGTGAATTTAATACTTCTAAGTTAGTAATTAATGATGCCTATAGACATAGAGTACACTATATTAAAGGCATTGTTACTAAGTTGAAATTGATTTTCCGAATCATATTATCACCTGAGTGACTTGAGACTCACCGAAGGCCACAGAGTAAGTACCTACAGTAGGGTCAGCTGTGCTTCCAATTGTATTTCAATGATTTTATTATTTTAGATTGGCAAATAAGCAAATTGCTACTCAAGAACTGGATGATACTGCTTCTCGATTGGATGTTGAGTAAGTACCTACCTACTCATTACAATAGAATGCTTCCTTGGTTTAGTGGTGAAAGGGATATCTTCTCGATCGCGGGTTCGATTCCCACGGGGAATAACAACTTTAGGTGTTGTTTCTAGTTGGGCTAGGACTTTTTTGGGGTCATCCACCGTCGGTAGTGTAGTCAATTAAAATATCCGTTTTTTTTTTTGTATACTTTACAGACGGGTGTCGATATCTCAACACGATAAAACAGATTTTATCAACTTACACTTCAAGTAACAACAATAACAGCGGTCTCAGGTCAGTGGGGTCAATGACCCCAAAAATCATTATTTTTTTATTTTGTCTCAAGACATGATGGGTATCGATATCTACTAAACACGACAAAATAAAAAAAATGTTTTGTTTGGGGTCAATGACCGCTGTTATTGTTGTTACTTGAAGTGTAAGTTGATAAAATCTGTTTTATCGTGTTGAAATATTATATAGTTTCGCTAGCTAATTTAATTTCACTCTGTATTATTGTTTTATTACTCATAACTACCAGACTGGTAAATACGGGGTAATAATATTAGGCCGGCCACATACAGTCGGAATTCCGTTTCGAAATATCGGTTCGGAATTGTATTTTTTTTTTTGACTTACCTACGTATACCTTTTATACGTTCACGTGGATGAATTCGCGGGCATAAGCTAGTGTATATTAAATCAATATTGTATTTTTCCAGTTCTACTATTGAAAAGCCATCATCATCTATTGTTCACAATATTCAAGCAAATCAAAAGGCATTTCAAGAAGAAAACGGAATTTTTCGAATTTCGTATTATTGTTCTAGTCCTGTGGGATTTAGTGATCTATCACTACAACATCTTGATTAAGACATTATAGGGTTTAATGAAATATTTAGTGATCAATCTATTGAATAAAATCTGAACTTAGTATCCGACAACAAATGACAAAGTAATAGATATAAACATACCTATCATAGAATACATTGTATTATTTTCAAAAATAATTGTTGTTTTTTTGCAGTCCTCCTACTGAAAAGCCATCATCATTTATTGAATTCGATGTCATCATCAAAGTAAAGTGTTCATCAAGTAAAATTCAACCTTTGTTCAAAGGCTTACTATTCCATCAACGACTACTTACACGATAAGAATAGTTGGTCGCCCTAATTAACTCAAGACAATGTTCATGTTCTTTCTCCAGAATTGGCTTACTGACAGGTTATTGTTATTAGTATTAACTTATTTATTTATTTTACTTCGATGGTCCTAGTTTATCATCTGTGACTTCAAGTGACAGCTATGTGACCAGAACCCAGCAATGCGTAAATATGTAAGCAGTCACGCCCTTTATACCTGGAGGCTTTTATTTAGGTAGTAAGTTTTTATTTACATTTTAATTAATTATTTTATGAGTACCTATGTATAGTTTTTATTATATTTGTTGGTATATTGGCATGGCTAGCTGACATATGGCAAATAATTTAATTTTATGTTCTGTGCCTTATAATGTTAATTACTTAACACCCAGTATTGTATACAATCAAGTATCAAGTATTTTCTAACTGAACAGACAGCTGTGCTGCTGGGGGTTTGTTGCGCCACTTCTTCCTCCCAGCGATAGTACTAGGAAGTGGTGAAGGGCGGGCGTTTTTGGGGGACTGTCTTTTGTAATTTTGACGTTCGAAAAGTGCTGATTCTCAGCCTAATTTGAATAAATGACTTTTGATTGTGATTTTGATTTCGATGTAAATTTACACGAAGAACTAGATCAAACGACCTATGAAGCTGAAAGGTAGTTTTCAACATTGTGGATTTTGTTTGATCAAAACCTGCCTGTTTGAATATTATATATATTTCTAAGCCGTCAGTACTTCAACTGAATTTTATATTTTACTTTGTAAAGTAAACATCAGTAATTTTTTTAAATCACTCCAAGAAATATCAAGCCGGACCTTTAGACTGCGGTTTAAAGTCAATTGAAATCGTATCTGCACGTTTGTCAGGTTGATGACTAAATTCGAATCGGGAATCGGCGCCAATGTTCGCTTACCTGAACAAAATTAATCCCTACATCAATCTTAGTATAGTTTTTAGTATCTTTGATGGTATATTGGCGTGGCTAACTGACATGTGGCAAATAATTTAATTTAATGTTCTGTGTCTTGTAATGTTAATTTATTTAACATACCTATTATTGTATAAGTATTTTTTAACTGAACAGACAGCTGTGCGTGAAGAAGTGGCGCAACAATCTCCCCAGCAGAGTTTGTTGCGCCACTTCTTCTTCCCAGCGATAGCACTAGCAAGTGGTGAAGGGCGGGCGTTTTTGGGGGACTGTCTTTTGTAATTTTGGCATTCGAAAAGTGCTGATTCTCAGACTAATTTGAATAAATGACTTTCATTTTGATTTTTTTTCTTTCTCACTTTCACAATTTTTTTCACTTTCTCTCTCACTCTCGCTCTCTTTCTCTTTTTCTTTCATTACAAACTAAAAATTGGACCCTGTATAGTCTTTACTCGGCTGGCAAAATCGGAATTCCGTTCAGAAATATCGATTCGGATTTTCGAAGGCAGCAAATCCATACAAAATAATTTCGAAGGCAGAAAATTTCGAATGGAGAACTATTGTAAGTACGTGTGAGGTAGTTCCTTGATTTTGTATGAATTCGTTACCTTCGAAAATGCCGAATCGATATTTTGAAACGGAATTCCGTCCGTATGTGGCCGGCCTTATTGAACTAAAAAGTTTCGAGCCCACGACCGCTTGTGGCTTCTAGATAAACTTCTGGATAATAAATTAAATTGGGGGTCACGGGTTATACACGGGTCCCACAAACCATAATTCCATACATCGGGGCTCAAAGGGCGTATATATAGCACATTTTGGCCAATTAGAGTTATTTACACCATCTTGTTCAGTTTTTTTTTCTCTATCGATTTATTGGATTTCGTGAAAAGTCGTGTTCATCCTTTGAGCCCCGAGGTATCGATATAGGGCGCATTGTGGTTCATGGGCTCCATGAACCCAATATGGCATTTGATCTTCGGCCGGCAGATATGTATATTGCTCAGAATTTCCAGTCGATCTATTCTGCGTTAAAAAAAAAAGTAAGTAGGTACTAACTTATTCACTTTTATTTGTGAGCGAAATTGTAGGGAAAAGCTAATTTAATAATAACTGTCTAAATTCTGCCACCCGGTTACATTGACAATATTTTCTATTTTATTAATATTACGAGTTCTTTGTTTGTAAAAAAATATAAATATACACCACTGCTCTGCAATAAATGCTGTTAGCTACCTATATGTGAGCGTCGCGCGTCTGACACTATGGCAGCTAGCCCTACCAAATAGAAACTTCGTGTCCGCTTCGCGCGTAAGTACGATGAGGGGCGCGCGGGGCATTTTCAGCGGTAACGCCCATTTGAGCAAGGTTAACGGCATAATACCGGGCCTTAAATTAGTGTGTTGCCAGATCGTAAAATGTTACGATGAAAATGTATTAAACGGATTTAAGGATATTTTAATTTAAAAATTGTTTAGTTTGGACACAATTCAGACTCTGTCGGAAAGCAAAGGTCAATTCAATATTTTGATACTGAAACGTACCTATCAAATTGAGTCAAAGCTTTAGTCCTGTATAGCAGGGTAACTGTGTAACACACTTGTACCAATAACTTTCATTGTGACAGTTTAATAACATTAATTGTGTTTGTAGCGGTATCTGCTACGCCACATGCGAACAACGCGTCATACTGACGTCACGCAAATCCTGCATCTCGCAAGCAGAGTTTAACGCGTAATTAGCATATAAATACAATTTCCCAACATCAATCGTGGGGCAGTGACCCGCCAGACACAACACCCGTCTGGTCGGAGGATCCTCCCTTTTCTATGGAGTATGAGTGAACTTTACACCCTGTTCCTCATACCTCATGTTATTTACCTTGTTTAGCAGACAAATTTTTCAAACAATGAAGCATTGGTTTAGCAATATCCTTCAAAATGATTCAGATTATGATCGATAGTGTGTTACGCAATTAGGGTGCTGTTAAATAAATGTTTAAATTCATGAAAGTTTTTCATTCATATTTCTATTTTGCAGCCAGACTTGTGTTTGTCAGCGAATTCCAACTCAACTCTAACTCAAAGCAAATATTTCAATTCAACCATTTTTGGCCATTTTCAAATGGTTTGTGAATGATTGAGAATATGGGGTAGACTTTTGCCAAGCTGTGGGACAACGTAGGTTGACTAAAAACAAACATTTACAGGTGCTTTTGAATTGCCAAGGAGTTGAAGTTCTAACTTCAACTTCAACAGAGTTGAAATCCTTTAGTTCTGAGTTGAGCTACATGATTACTGACAAAACGCGTGCACTGACTGTACAGGTCTACCCAATTTGTGTGGTTCTTTCCAAACATCTGGCTATACGTTATTACTTCAAGGAGCTCAATTATGTTAATGGTATATAATAAATATGTTCCTCGTGTGTACCTATTAATAAATATAATGGGAATGGGAACTAATTTGCTTTTATAATGTCTTAATTGATAAGCCATAAGAATTTAATAATACCAGCCTTTTATTATCCCACTGCAGGGCAAAGGCCTATCATATCCTTCGATCAATAATAGTACTAGATTCCCGATAAGCGCTTCAAAAACGGCCCGAAAAATAAGATCACAAATACTTTTGTGGTCTTATTTCAAATTAGTATGTTTTTAACCTTATTACTAAGACTTTATGTTTCATTTTAGAATAAAAGACTGAAAATTTAAAAATAGAATGATTTTATTTTCAAGCGACATTTTAAATATATTTTGCAATAGTAATTAAACTTTATGTTTAAGCATTAAGGTTTATAATAAACTTAAGTTGTTAATATTATTAAACTTTTTTCTAAGAAATGTAGATGTTTACGTGTGTGCAAACATGGCCATTTGAGCGGTTCATTTTTGTTCCTGATCCTTAATCTAGTACTATTATTGATCGAAGATCATATCTCACGCAGAGAAGGAACGAGCATTGATCCCCACGCTTGCTCAAGACGGCCCTTCGTGTCGCCCTTCGTGTGCGAGTCCGAGTCGCACTTGGCCAGTTTTTGGTCATGAGTGAAAATGCCAAAATTCAATATCGTTGGATCGGTTCACTAACGAATTCATTTCTCACTTTTAATTATTTTTGTATTGGAGTGAAAAATGCCAATTATCTGCTTTAGTCCATTATGGCCCACTCCCTCATAAATGGAAGAGACCAGCCGGTCTATTTTGTGAATGTCTAACAGTGAAGGTAGTCTTAGGTGAAGTAAGCTATTATTCTAGCTCATGCTAGGGATTGACACTATTGACAGCTCACTTCACATAAGTTTTCACTGTGAGATTTTTACAGAATAAATACATCAGCTCAGTCCCAGCAGTGGGAACATAATAAGCTGAGTATACAGGATGAAATTGAATAGGTGCGACAAATTAAAAAAATCTTATTCAGCGTGTTATAAAGTAAATTTAGAGCATGTAATTAAGGATAAGGAAAAGGATGCACGAACGTGCGCGTAAGCGAGCGATTAGCAACGTCGTCGCGCGCTGTTTTTTTCGTAAGAACGCTCAAAATTAGGTAAATACCGCGTTAGTTCAACGCGTTGCCAACAAGTATTTAGATCTGGGAAATGATAATTTACAATGATTATGTAACAGTTACTGCACCTCCTATTTCGATTTGTCGCATGTTTTCAATTTCATACTTTATAGGAGACGTATGGTGATGTACCCTCAATTCTATTTTATAGATACCGGCTTAGGGTTCCGTAGCCACATGGCAAAAAATGGAACCCTTATGGATTCGTCATGTCTGTCTGTCTGCCTATCTGTCCGTCCGTATGTCACAGCCACTTTTTTCAGAATCTATAAGAACTATACTGGTGACACTTGGTAAGTAGATTTATTCTGTGAACCGCATTAAGATTTTCCCACAAAAATAGAAAAAAAGACAATAAATTTTGGGGGTTCCCCATACTTAGAACTGAAACTCAAAATTTTTTTTTCATCAAAACCATACGTGCGTTATTTATCTATGGATAGGTCTTCAAAAATGATATTGAAGTTTCTAGTATCATTTTTTTCTAAACTGTATGGTTGGCGCGAGAGACACTCCCAAAGTGGTAAAATGTGTGTGTATCCCCCTGTAACTCCTAAAATAAGAGAATGACAAAACTAAAAAAAATATATGATGTAATTACCATGTAAACTTCCACGTTTTTTTTTAATACGTCATAAATCGTAAACCACAATTTACCTTTCATTCAATCAACTCAACGGAACCCTTCATGGGCGAGTCCGACTCGCACTTGGCCGGTTTTTATTGGATTGTTTTGTGAAACGCTTTTTATTTAAGCCTTCCGATCCGCTTATTTTTAAATAAACGTACATTAATAAGCGTGGGATGAAATTCCAGTGGGTGTTATCTTTACAACCATTACAGTTGGAAAGAAAATAAGACTGTTATTTTCCTACATGAATATTTACTTTGTAAAGTATTATATTATATTTTTTAAAATTATTGTGAATGTGAGGAATAAGTAGTGCATTTCTTTTTTTCTTTTTCAGTTTGTTTTCCTTCTTCTGGTAGTTTCAGTAATTGACGCCGCCTAAATGTCCTTTCTTTGGGTATTGTTCATCGAATCGTTAAGCTCCTCAATTTCTGAGTTGAGCTGCACAATTTTTGACAAATGCACACACTGACTGGACAGGTCCACTCAATTTGTGTGGTTCTTTCCTCAACAAACCATTTCAGACACCAATCTACATAGTCTACACATGATCTGACCAAGGTTATGTCTGGACTTTAAAAGAGACTGTGACCTCTGAGTTTGTATCGGCTGTTCTTCTCAGAAAAATTACTTTCTCATCTAATGGGTCTTTCAGTAAGCGCTCCTTACCTTTGAATTTAAATAAAACAAAGTGTGTGTGACATATCATCGATTTTTTTATTTGATTGAAAAGCCTATCGATACCATTATGTATGGAATATGACATCGTTCAAATGTCCGCCGCGGCTTCTCTAGGTGGCGCGCATCCGAAATGACCAATTTTCCATAACTCTAGCGCATAAATTAGGCTAAAGTTTACCGATGGCATAGGTTATGTTGGCTTTGAGGGTCGCTGTGGTTTGTGGTTTATTTGCATAGACCTGCGACTTAAGAAAACCCCACAAGAAAAAGTCTAACAGGGTCAAATCGCACGATGTCGGTGGCTTGTTCACATCACCTCCACGTGAGATCACCATCATGCTCTCAAATTGCTTGTGCAGAAGGTGCAATGTGGCATGAGCTGTGTGGCACGTAGCGTGGTCCTGGTCCGTGAAACCACATGTCGTTGGTGTCTATATCATCCAATCCAGGCCAAAAAAAGTTGGTAATCATTGATCTATAGCTCACCGTTAATGATGATGGCTTGGCTAACGTCGTTCTCAAAGAAATATGGACCGATGACGCCGCCAGCTCAAGATCCACACCAAACAGTGAATTTTTCGGGTTGCATTGAACGCTCTTGGATCTCATGTGGATTGGTATAGTCCTCAGGACGATTAAGGCGACCGTAAAATGGGCGAAGCGCGCGGAACACCCATTTTGATAAAACAATTTTATCATTTGCACGTGTTGTTGAACGCTATATCCGTCCATGGTGATTTGGCAAAACAGACTGAATAAATCATAGCCAATTTGACAGATGTAGCTTCAACAGTACGGCCGCTATCAACTGTCAAAGTTCGGAAGTCACTATTGGAAAACCCTTTAGTTAAAAAAAAAATGATTGACGTGTAAAAGTGTTTGTACAAACCTACTAACAGAAATTAAAAATCATTTATCATTTACAAAATATACTTAAATTAAAGACACAATGCGAAAAAATGGCCAATAATATTTTTGGAACGAAGTTCCTTATATCGCGCGTTGCGAAAGGGGGCTAGACGGAAAAAATTAAGACCAAAAGTTGAAACGACACTTTTTGCCATAGTTGTAAGCGTCGTGCGGCGTGCGCGTGTTTCTCTGTCTGTCTCTCTCTCTCTCTTTGAACTTCGTTCCATCCGGGTGTCCCTTGACACCTGTCAAGTTTTTATTAATGGACTTCCTCGTTCGTCTTGTGGTTGCAAGCGCTACTGCTGAGCATGAGGCTAACCCTACGGGGAATAAATTCGTAAGGTTATGTTACGTTTTAGGTTTTATTCGTTTTATTGACCCCATATATATTCGTACCCGCTATACGTAATCCCCGAAACGTTTGACCTAATTTCGTTCCTATACATATGACAGTGTGTAGCTTTCATTTGTTATTGATTGTTTCAGGTATGCACAATAGGGGTTCTGGCTAATACAATGAACATAGCCGTCCTGACGAGAAGGGATATGGCAGCCGCGCCTATCAACAGACTGCTCAAGTGGCTGGCAGTAGCAGATGTCTTCGTCATGATTGAATACGTGCCCTTTGTTATTTATAGGCATTTGGTGAGTTATTTCTACTTTATATACAAAATACACAAATAAACAGGGTCAGCGCGATATCGATATCTCTAATATCGATATCACGCTGTACCTACTTGTGTTTTTTTTCATCGATGTTTAGATATTGATACCTATCACGTCTGCAGAGTTTTGCTAGCTAATGTGCGCTTTTTGACGCCTTGGGATGTGCTCTGTTGGATTGCTCAATGCTCGACTCAATACCGAGAGATGAAAGTTTTTTTTTTTTTTTAATTTTTGCCCCACACTAGGAATTTCTCCTGTACCTATCGTGGGTGCGTTTACAAACATTTAAACTCACATACACAAACAGCCAGACCCGGAACAACTACTTGTAGGTCATGCAAATATTTGTTCCGTGCGGGAATCGAACCCGCGACACGCAGCGCAGCAGTCAATCGCTTAACCACTGCGTCAAACGTGGCGACGAAAGTCCAATGTTGCGTCAAATTATATAATACAGGCTGTTAGTGTAAACACCGTTATCCTTGAAACCAGTGGTTTGGTTTCACTTATAGAACGTAAATTCAATGAAAAAAAATATCTTTTTTTTTAAAGTAAAGTCTAAATTTTTCCTCAAAATTATTTCACCCTATAAAAGTGCACGCAAGGGCAAAGTAGACGGAGCGCGGGAAACAGCGCGTCGTCAGTACTTCCCTTATCTATGTAGCGCGTGCCGCAAGCCGGCAAGCGCATGAATTTACGGACGGTGTCGGACAGAAACTTTCTTACATTTTTGAAAGAAAATCACGTTTATTTATTTTTAAATTCAGATTAAATTTTTTTATAATTAAGTCAACTACCTATGGTTTTAGTGACAACGGTGTTTACACTAACAGCCTGTATATATTAGCTACCAATGATGTGTTTTTTTTTGCTTTATTTGTACATACTATACAATTGTTTTGGATACAGACTTTCATTAGGTTTAGGATAGTCCAAGCCGCCAGGGTTGTTCAAATAATAATGACAAATTATTTATTTATTTATATGGCACTTCAACGGCTTACTCACTGAGACATACACCGATAAAAATCACTTTATTACTATTTTTAGGAATTGTGAATTCGTCACTTACAGAAGTGCATAGCACTAGAATAATTATAACACAATATCAATATCAGCAAAAAATATCCGTTATCGCGCTGTTTTGAAATCCGTAGGTACTTATTCACTATAACAACCAGTCAAAATGAAATTATAATAGCAATAAGGCTGCTAATCTGAAGGCCAATTCTTGTAATTTAAAACGTTCAAAATCTAGTTGCAGTTGTAATCTCGCCGACAAACAAATGTAAAAAAATTGACAAAATGTAGAGGAATTAGAGGTATTTTTGACAGATTGAGACTGCGATCAGACTGTGAAAGTTCTTAAGTTACGAGAATTGCCCCTCTGTTAGTAAAACAGTTACAGTTAATATGTACACACGGCTACACGTCAAGCTAAACAAAACCAGTCCAACCAGTGTCTTGGCCTCACTTTGTATGATATTTTCTCACAATGAACTGTCAGCCAATACTGGTTTTGCATAGCTTGATGTGTAGCCGTGCGTACAGACGCCAGCAGGTCAAGCTACCCGAAACTGTCAAATTTTCCCAATCAACATTGAACCTTAATGCTTTAGTGATAAAGTTGAAAATCTATGAAAGAAATTTGACTGATTGTAGTAGCTTGATGTGCTGGCGTCTGTACATAATTTTAAAATAAAGTCGTATATTGTGTCTGTCTGTGTGATCGCGTTGCTCCTTGAAACTTCTTTTTCGTAGTACTCTTGACAGAGCAGTCCTCATGTCGTTTCTTGTCTAGGAGCTGATGTGATTCGCCTCACGACTTCTCGCCATCTACTCCGACTTCTGGTATTTTTTGTGCACTTATAAGTACAAGGGGTCGCCCACTGCGGATTTAATCTGTTCAGTCTAGTCTAGTCTAGTGCCCTCCACTCTACCCTGCCCTATTAAACTACGCAACAGCAGTGCGATTCTGTAAACATCTCACCGTGAAAACTTAGGTGAAGTGTGTGTGGAGTGAGCTGTCATTCCAAATAATGCTCATCAAGCTCACTTCACTTGAGTTTTCACGGTTAGATTTTTACAGAATCGACGGGCAGATTTTGATGCGGTTTTCACCATAACTTAAAGAATTTATTACGGAAGGTTTATGTGCATAATACATTATTGTTAATTAACTTACAAATAATAAAGAAATCTCGATGTTTTGTCAAGTAAACAAAAACTAACATACACGTCATGTGACATAAATAAAAATGAAATGCTGTTCGTGGGTAAGAGCATCACTTGGTAATAATATGAGAACAAAGGAAACAAAACACAGTCAAATCGGTCCACCCGTACTGGTGGTCCGATTTGACTGTTTTGTTTTTTCGTAGTAGTACAGGATAACTAATAGTCCTAACGTATTAGTAGTCTAAATTAGGTTTTATGGAAAGAAACATTTATCGCTTTCCATCAGACGTGAACGATATCGAGTTGGCTCATAGCAATAACAAAAATAAATAAAATATTCCCGGAAAATGTTCAAATTTGGGAAAATCTGGATGTGCTTTTTTCTATGAATTTTTTGTACGAATTATTGTATGGATATGACGACTGGCGGGTCAGCAGATATGTAGGTAGTAAAATGCTAATAGTAGCGTTATTTTTCCATTTTCATTCTGCTAGTTGATAAATAAACTACCTACTATCTAACCTATTTCCGGCGGAAAGCAATGTGGCCGTGTTCAGTATAGCGTTGTAATAACTGTCCCATATTTACTAACTTTTTGGCTACAGATTCGAATGTGGTTTCCATAAGCGACGGTCTGACCCTTCATCATTATTTATAGTTCTTTTGCTATTGTTACATGGTTATTATTGTATTAGATACGTATATGCTTTAAGTATGTATGTATTTATTGTATATGTGCGCAGGCACATAATATTGTAACAGTATTGCTTAGAACCAAGAATTCGAAGACAATTACCAACCCGCACCGGTACCCGCCCGCGTGGTGACGCGGGCGGGTACCGGTGCGGGTTGGGTTGGTGGTGGTCGATGAGAGGGCGTGGGGTGTAATCGATGGATGGACTGGACTGGCTGGTGAGAACATTATAGGCTGATTATGTGTCCATGGCTTCCACATCTAACAGCCGGTCGATTCTGTAAAAATCTCACCGTGAAACATTAGGTGAAGTGAGCTTAGCGTGAGCTGTCAATCCCTAGTATTACTTGGAATGACAGCTCACTCCACGCTCACTTCACCTAAGTTTTCACGGTAAGATAGTTACAGAATCGCACTGCTGAACCGGGATCAATTTAAACAATACTCGCTTTTAGCGATAAGAACGCCTATTATGTCACCCTATCTAAAATGTCTACATTTATATCTGCGATAATTTTTTTTAATTTTTTTTATTTATCATTTATAAAAAAGAATACAGGATTATTCACAAAAAATAGCAACTAAAAACCACTAAGGTTTAAACTTGTGCTATCACGAGTCTATCTCAATGTCAAACTATACAATGAAAAAAAAAATGAATGAATTCGTATGATGTTTAAAATAAAAAGTATTCTATGCTACATGGGACTTTCTGTTAATTATTTTCATTTTAGTTTAGTTTGTGGCTAAGAGTAGGGGAAGACCAAAGAAGCGATGGATGGACTGTGTGAATGATGATATGGTTAGAAAGGGGGTGACTATCGAGATGATGACAAATAGTCGTCATCCCCTTCGAGAAGTATGGAAGAAAAAGATATGTTGTGCCGACCCCAAATAAATTGGGATAAAGACAGGAGAATGATGATGAGTTTAGTTTGTAATCTTCCTGTAAGAGTCCCAATAAATACTGGGGGTCTACTCCGAAGTAGTATCGGCCGAATGTTCGGCCGTTTCCTGCTACGAAGTTACTATTTGGTTCGGTCGGTTCCGATCCTACACTCCTACACTCTTTCAAATATTGACTATGGTCCCGACCCAACTGAGCCGATCCGAACTTCTTTCGCATTTTTCAATAATATTCAGTTCGGCCATGTGTCGGTCCGATCCGAACACAAATTCGAAAGAGTGAGAGTCAAAACGATTCACACTTTGCGCTGTTTCTTTCTTACTTTCAAACAACATTGAATGCTATAAGTGTCGACTGTGATTGTTGTGCAATCAAAGGTCTTTGATTCCTTTTGGCATTCTTTTACAAAGTTCCTTCAATTTCAGGACTTTAATTACATAGTGCCGACTTCTTTTTGTCTTCGTGAATTTTTGGTAGTGTTTAGAATTCTTTAGTTCTATCCAAGCTAATTTGGAATTTCTTATAAATATTTCAGGAGGTGAAAGTACCCTCATGAATTTACTATGAGACCAACTTTGAAATCTTAATAAAAATATGGTGTTTCAAATAAAACTAAGTATACGAAACAGCATTTTGTTTAACATTTCAATTTAATATCTTGGCCCAGATTTTGTTTAGTTTTTGTAATCTTGGCCTGCCCTAGGTCAGATGGGACTGGTGGGAATTCGTACTATAGTAAAAGCATAGCTTTTCAGGTGCTTCAACCTCTGAAAGATTGCCATTCAATTCCACGTGAGTCTGTATAATTTAAAAGTAAAGTAAAAAAGTTTACTCACAATATAAAAGAACAAACCTTAGATACAAATCCCAAAAATCCTGTGATTTGTGTCTACTAATACAAATCCACTTCCACACAATTACCGATAGTTTGCATTTTACTGCTAAATAATACACTGGTACGCACGGCTACACATCAAGCTATGCAAAACCAGTATTGGCTGACCGTTCATTGTGAGAAAATATCATACAAAGTGAGGCCAAGACAAACTGGTTTTGTATAGCTTGACGTGTAGCCGTGTGTACAATACAATTATTTAGTACCAACGTGTGTTCGAGGTACTAGAATAAACATAGATTAGCCGTACGTTATAGATAATAGTTATCGGAGAGTTATTGATTCTGCAGGAAGTAGTTTATAGTTTATGATGAATAGAACAGATAACGACGCATATATTTATACACGTAATTTATGCTATTTTCACCATATCATGCTATTTAGTGGGCGTAATCTATTTCATTATATCTTATAGTATGATGAGTCAGAGCACCAGGACTGGGGGGGAGAGAGGGGGGAGGGATATGATCAGATGTATGAGCATAAACGAAGCAAAAGCAGTATGTAAGTAATGATCTTAGTAGGTGACGTTCTGTACTGTAGTTTCTACCTACCCCCATGTGAAGAAGGTTTATGTATGTATGTAGTATGAGAAGCTATGTTTGTACAGTCACGAGTATAGATACCTTACTCTTACAACATACAAGATTCGAAACCAATTTTCTCCAAAAGTATTGATATATTTTAGAAACTCTCTCCCTCAAAGAGAGAAGGCCTCTCTGTGTTCAAGCAGTCGGGACTTTATAGGTTGATTATGTTATTGATAGATATTTTATGGAGTTACAAACATACATAAACAGTATTTAATGTTCCCACTGCTGGGACACAGGCCTCCTTTCTTCGAGAAGGAATAGGCCGTAATCCACCACACGGGCCCAGTGCGGGTTGGTAGATGTCACATGTCTTCGATTTTTTGGTTCTAGGACATGCCGGGTTCTTCACGATGTTTTCCTTCACCGTTTTGAGAGCATTGGTGATGAAATAATTTCCACAAAGTAAAGCGATCGAAATATTATTGTAATTTTGTATTATTTCCTCAATAAATTCGGAAAAGGAATTTTCAAAGAATGGAGACTCAAGGAGACGAAGACAGCTTTTTTCAACAATTTTTATTTCTGGAACTGTTGCGTTAAATTTGGGAAGTGTCAGTTGTCTGTCAGTACTGTCCGCTAAATATAGTTCACATTTCGAAAGGTTGAGATCAAGGCCAATGGAATGAAGTTCATTTTTAAAAAATCTTGGGTCGTTTAGAACAGTTTCTACTTTGCCACCCAAGGTGCCATCATCTAGGTACCAAACACTGTTACAAATTAAAATTTGTGGCCTCTTACGGCATGCTAACATAAGCCCAAAGGACAGGTGGTTAGGCATCGATATATAAGGAAACAACAAACTATCTCAAACACCGTATATATTTATATAAATAAATCTAAAGCAATAAAAGGTACCAAACATTAAATTTGGAATGTAGCTATCGAATAATTGGGTGAATGGCTAAACTAATAATCACTGGCCCTAAGAGGTCGCCTTGTTGACAGTCAACGGCAGATTCCAGAAGGTTGTCCCGATAGAGTAATTTAGATGGTTGTCTGTTACATTGCCAAAGGAAACTATAAATTTGGGGTATTTCTTTTTTAGTTTCTGCCAGTAAGGCAGAATTGAACGCATTCTTTATGTCAACCTTCAGGATGACCTCTCCTTTTCCAGAATTTAGGTAGGTCGACATGGCGTGTACGGCAGCCTCATAGCCCCCCTTTGGAGACTAAGCCTTGTTGTAAGTTGCAATTTATATTACACGATGAAATCGCTTTTGAATTTTGTACGGTATTGGTAATGGGTTGAAACGTGGATCTGAATGATGCTTCAGCTTCTCTGAATGGCATCATTCGTGTCCAGGGTAGGTGTACGGAACTAACAACGCTCTACAAAGCCTACGCTATTTATGTCTGCTCCAAATTGTGCTGAAGGAATTCAAACAAAAGAAATCAAATGTAGTCAGGTATGCCGCAAATAAATCTTCTGTAAGATTTCTGGTTCAATTCTAAATAGCAGGAAGATTTCCCGCGCCAGACCCTTGTCTCTAATTACGGAATAAGCTAAGGGCCCAAGACAAGTATACCTAAAGTCTTTGTTTCAAATTGATGTTATTTCAAGTTAAACAAATTAATGTCAACTTTATTTTAATGTAACTTAAATTGATTTCAGAGTAACTAGCACTACTGAAAAAGTTATAAAAATGTTTGAAGATGTAGCGTAAACTGAACTTTATTGAATTAGGCATTAAAGTTATTTTTCCATAAACTCATATTTGTTTACATTTTTGGCAAATAGATCGCAAATGCAGATTAGGATAGTTGTTTCTTTGAAGGGCTCTTGTACATATATAGTTGAAGAACCAGCAGTGCGATTCTGTAACCATCTCACCGTGAAAACCTAGGTGAAGTGAGCGTGGAGTGAGCTGTCATTCCAAATAATGCTAGGGATTGACACTACTGACAACTGACATCAGGCTCACTTCACTGGAGTTTTCACGGTGAGATTTTTACAGAATCGACCGGCAGCTGTGCCCACGCTAAACTGATATCTTCACTGCTTATTTCTACATTTTAAGTAGTGTCCAATCCAACCCCTGTTTCCTTGAGAAAACATAGAGATTTCTTTATTATATGTAAGAGCTAATTTTTCTATCGCCAGATAACTTTTATTCGAGGAATAAAATTTACGTTTGACAGTTTTGTATGAAATAACTGTCAACATTTAAAAAATTGTTCCTCGAATAAAGTTATCAGATGATTGAAAAATCAGCCCTAAGTTTAATAATTATGTATGATACACATAAATCTTCCGAAATAAATTCTGTTATAGTGAAAACCACATCAAAATCTGTTGCGTAGTTTAGATGAACAACTCTTAGATATAAAAAAAGAAGAAAGAAAAAGGAGAAATAGATGCCACCTAAAATAACTGATGTCACTCGGAAAGCTGCCACGCTTAAACGGAATTGGGCTGGAGACATCTGCCGCACGTCAGACGATCAATGGGCCAAACATACGACCCAGTGGGTCCCGCTTAATGACAAAATGATTGCAGATTCAGTCAACTCAGCCTACCGCAGACCATTGCTAGATATAGGCATCTTCTAGATAACGTCACAACACCCTGTCCGCTTTCCGCATCCAGTCCGTCACAGCCACCATCGGTCCATCTAGGGGGCGTCCCACATTATGCTCGCTGATATGTGGTCTCTACTGCAGGACTCCTCTGCTCCACCGGCCATCAGTCCTTCGACATACATGGCCAGCGCAATGCAATTTCAGCCAGCTTACTCTGCAAGCTATTTCGGTAATTCCGATTGCAGATTCCCTCTGTTATATCTCTGTCTCCAGTTCCAATAAAACCCGCGTGTTTACCTGGATTAAATTACTTTCGAAAACAATGATAGAACAGCTGCGCTTCAACCGAGAAAATTGAATTGAATGGTCGCCCGATGAATGCATCCAATTCTTCTATTGTGTTCGTTGATTTAGTAGCACTACGGTGCAGCTGGAAGCTATTGTTAAAGGATAAAATGAAATGGCGGCATTGATATTTTACTTGGCTACACGTGGAGGAAGAAAAATGTGATGTATCGTTTTACTGTTTTCATAATAAAATTGCATGATAGTCTTGGTATACTTCCCTCGGCTGGGAAAGTACGTTAAGCCGTTGGTCCCGGTCGCCATTCGTGGATCTTTGAAGACCGAAAGTCTGACAACCAGTCTTACCAAGGGATTTCGAATTACCCAGTAACTGGGTTGTGGATATCAGATAGGCAGTCGCTCCATGTAAAATACTGGGACTCAGCTGCATCCGGTTAGACTGGAAGCCGACCCCAACATAGTTGTGAAAAATCTAGGCAGATGATGATGAGTCTTGGTATACTTAATAGTAGGGGAAGAACAAAGAAACGATGACTGTGTGAAAAGACATGTGAAAAGACTGTGTGATGATGATGGTAGTCTAGGTTTAAGGGGGATGCGCTAGGGAGCCCGCGAAATTGAATTATAATTTCATTAAATATAAGTCAATGGGAGTACCTATATGAACTTAGAGGATTTAATGATTATAATTCTGTGAAGAAAGATATTTGTTACAGTCGTGAATCATATTTAAATCAACATACAACCTAACACTGACCAGCAAATTGCAAAAAACGTAAGATAATTTGAATCGCGGGCCACCTTGCGTGCCCCCTTAACCTTATCTAGAACAAATTAAGAGAGGATCTAAGACCTCACTCAAACATAAGTTTGTTGGAGTAACAAATAACTTTCTAAGGGCTGATTTTTCCAACGTCAGATAATTTTATTCGTGGAATAATTTTGAATTTTTGACAGTTCTTCCTTACAAAATCTGTCAGATGTCAATTTAAATTATTTGTCGATTGAACAATCAGCCCTAACCAAAATAATAATAGTCTGTGACAAAAATTGTACTATCAGTTGTTGCTGCCAATCGAACAACAATAAAATAAACAAGAGAAAATCGCCCACATTTTTCAATGATTGAACCGAATGACAGCAAGTCAGGTGTTTATCAATTTCTTTCAGCGGCAGGAGGGTAATGGTTCATAGTCGGAAAATTTTTCTCTTTAGTCAGTTTTATTGAAAAATAAATGCATTTTCCTCAATTTTATCGACGTTTCGACCCAGATAGGCTGGGCATGAGTGTAAATGACATGAATAAATGGTATATACCTACATTTAAACGATTCAATGTGTTGTTTCCCTGTCACTTTAGATATTTTCGCCGAACATGAATGGGTCTAATAATTTCCTTCAACGCATTCATAAAACATTAAGATCAAAAGTAAGTTTCCAGTCAACCTGGAAACGTCCGGTCGAAGACTGATCAAAGCTTGTCATATTGCTGTTCGCCATGTCTTGTCTTTTGTGTCGTTACTAACATGGTAGATAGGAGAAGAAAGCAGTGAACGGTTACACTATAAACGCTGACCAAATACAGAGTGTTTTACTGGCGCACCCAGCACTGACTTATCATATTTATACGATGTGACAAGTGGCAAGTATGTAACCTGTAGTAGCTACTAAGTTGGTGCAAACATAGTTACGTCACGTAGCACAAAAGCCAATTTGATTTCAACGCACTGTTTTGCACGTAATACAGTTCAAAAACTACCAGTACCTTTACAAAGTGTTTCAACACCACTTTTATTTCGCAGGTCCTGCCAGAGAAATTGGATTTCCCGTACTCGTGGGCAATGTACTTGCTGTTTCATATGCACTTCGCTCAAATACTGCACACGGCGTCTATTTGTCTCACTCTCTCACTGGCTATTTGGAGATATTTGGCGATAAAGTAAGTACTTATTTATTTTTTACTATATCTAACAGCATAAGCATATTAGTCTTTAATATTGCTTGTGCTGGGTCACCGGCTGAGAGACGAAGTTGGCTGTAAATGCTGTAGGTATATGCTGTACAGTTTGTGGAGTGTGACTAGGTGATATATAATAGTAACTAGCCTGTAATGGTCCCACTGTTTGTATACGCCTTTCTATTACACAGTATACGTCTTTCTATTACATAGAAGGACCAAACTATGACCACCAAATGCTTACTCAGTTTGTTTTGGCAATTCAAACCCCAGGTTCGGGTTTCGTTACGATATATCATGTTTACTATATTTATGTTTTCTGATGAAAGACCAGCACCCTAATTGCGTAACACACAATCAATCAGAATCGGTTTCATTTTGACAGTTCTACAACATTCATTTGCGTTATTTACGTGTTGAGCAGACAAATTTTTGAACTTATGAAGAGATGGATTAGCAATTTGCTTCAAAATGATTCAGATTACGATTGATCGTGTGTTACGCAGTTAGGGTGCTGAAGAGCTTTATTAAATACCAATGAAAGAGCACATAAAAATCCACCTCAAATGAAACAAAAAATTAAATCTATACTTAATAGCTGACGAGGCGGAAGACTAGGTTCTAAAATAATGTGCAAACTTAAATGTCATCAAGATTTTTGACCTTTTATTTGGAGAGACGTACGATCGGTTAAAAAAATATTAAAGGTCGAACTCATTACTTATAACGAGTCGCATCATATCAGTTATCTCAGCGTAAATATTCGTGCGACTGACTTCTATGCATTCTGCTTGAATCATTGCATACTACAGTGCGTCACAGGCTTCTGTTGTTGTTGATAATGTAGATAACTCCTTACCTTTTCTGCTAGCCTAGTACCCAGGTATGTGTGCAAAGGTTTCCCCTATTTCGCTTTTATCTAGGAAAAAATATGATGGGAAATATTAAAGTGATCCTCTCAATATTTTTTGATTTTCTAATTATGTACGCTTTTAAAATGATTGAACATTTATAAAGATTTTGAATTTTAAATGATGCACACTTTTTAAATAATTGAGCCCCTTTTTATTATCTTTCTGTCCATTTCTCACAGTTGAACTCAGCAACTGCATAAGATAGGGCACCCCGACCGAATGGGTTAGGTTAGAACTGTGAGCAACTACTTATGTGCGAGCCGAGCATGTGGACCCTTAGCAGCGGCCGGCGAGCGCTAGATTCCAATTGGTCGCAGATACTTGGCTATTTTCAGTTTTTGAGACACCAAAATATGAATTATTTGAGGTTCACAAAAAGTGGCGCATTCATTATATTAGTTTTTTTTTTTATATTAGAGTATATCTATCTATACTTATAATAAATCTGTAGAAGTGAAAATTCTGTACATTGAAAATATCAAAAAAATAATTTACAGGGGGTGTTCCTAGACCGACACCGAACCCAAAAATGTGATTAAAAAAATTTTTGTCTGTCTGTCTGTCTGTCGGTCTGTCTGTCTGTCTGTCTGTCTGTTTGTTCAGGCATCACGCAAAAACTACCGGTTCGATTACGATGAAACTTGGTATAATTATTCTTTAATATCCTGGGCACCACACTGGGTACTTTTTATCCCGGAAAAGTATATACAATAAAAAACAAACTTAATTTTTCGGTTCGATCCCTATACCCGATTACCAATTTCTGTACTGTACCAACCGCAAATACTAAGTTTGTCGTAGGTTGGGTCACCCGCAGTGGAGTTCATTTTTATTCCTTTTAGTTTTTAGAGTTATTTAGGTTTATTTTTATATGAGTCGTAGGTATAGATTTTAATTTTAAAGTATAGGTAGTATATTTGATAGTGTACGTAGTGACCGTAGGTAATTTTATAATACTGTTAGGTAGGATTAGTCATTCGTATAGATATTAGTTTTTAGGGATTTTGCTTATTTATTGAGTTTAGATTAGTTATCATCAGAAATAGGTTTATTTAGGTAGGTATTTAATTTTCTGCTATTGAGTTTTTTTTTTTTAATTAGGTAGGTACTTAGGTAAAGATATCATATAGGTACCCTCTTAATCACCACTAATGAGACACAATTGGTTTTCTACTGTAATTAGCCACAAAGGGCCCGCGAGATAGATGGCATTCTGGGGAAGCACATACATTTTATCCTGTTAGCACGTTCCCGTGGGATAATTTCCGACATCCACGCGGGCGAAGCCGCGGGCAGAAGCTAGTTCAATAATATATTTATAGAAAAGCAAAATGGGAATTATTTGATGTTGCTTACATACATGCCAAATAGAATAGGGGATGGCAGGGACATCGACCAGCATACTGTAACCATGAATTCAGCACATGATTCTGGAACTCCTAGCATAGTTTACGCGATCAAAATGTATATAAGTAGTTAAAGTACTAACATAATGTTTCTATCCCTATATTGCACACAATTAAGAAGGGTTCACACCGAATTCGAAACTTTTGAGAATAGGTGCTTTGTATACACAACTAAGGTAATTTACAGATGAAGTTGTATAGATTTGCAACTCGAACTTACCTCATCTAAGTTGATACAAATATGTAACAAACTCAACACATTACTGCGCCCTTATACAAAGTTTTGGGAGAAAGGGTACGGAATTGTCACGGGTAGGTACAGACGCAATCTTGTAAACGAACAAGATTTCAATTTTACCCATTCCTTTAGTAAAGGCTGATGTCACCCGTTACATATTGGCCGAAATGAATAAATGTTACTTGAGATGTACCGACTCGTCGGGAAAGCCAACTATTCGGCCATATTTGCCAACTATACGGCGACTAGTCGGCAAAAAGCGTTGATTATTCGGCTCTTTACTTTGTTCATATTTCTAGAATTCTTTATATTTAAATAGGGTGATTGATATGAAATCGTAACCTTCTTGGCATAGATATCCGAATTGTTAATAATTTTTATATTAGAACTAGTATTTCAGTTTGCACGTAATATAATCTAGGAATCGGAACTCTTCCTTTGGTAGTTATCAGTTGAACTTAAATCAAGAAAAAAAATAACAAACAAATAAATATTTAACAAAAAAATAAATTGTCAACGAGAGCTTCTAAAATTCTGAATAAAGAACGGAATATTGTTTATTATTTATTTTAGAAATAGCTGCGCCCTGCGGTTTTACCCGCAAAAGTGTCGATCCCGTGGGAATATCGGGATAAAAAGTATCCTATATGTTAATCCTGGTTATAAACTATTTGTGTGCCATATTTAATTTTAATCCGTTGAGTAGTTTTTGCGTGAAAGAGTAACAAACATCCATCCATCCATCCATCCGTTCTCACAAACTTTCGCGTTTATAATATTAGTAGGATTACAGTATCAGGTCTATACCCGACAGTGTTTGGCACATGGCAATGATTATGAGCTATGATGATCACATAGACATTAAGACGCCCCATTCAAAATACATAACTCAATTTTCATTGTATACAAAATTCCAAAGCGGCATTTAGTGTGCTTTAAGACACTTGAAGGAATCTAAACGATGTAATAATAGTCTTATAGCTCATTGCTTACAAACATCAAAATCACTCCATTTCGCTCAGACGGTATCATCAATTCGCTTAGGAAGATAAGCAGACGACTTTCATTTATTTCTTTACTTGAGTTTTAATATTTCATGCAAATGTTGTGGGTACAGAGATCAAGCACGTGCCGATAGACATAATATTATCACTCCTGTGATTGCCGAAGGGTTAGGCAGACCTATATATAGTACAGACGCCAGCACACCAAGCTACTACAATCTGTCAAATTTCTTAGATTTTGAACTTTATCGCTAAAGCATTAGGTTCAATATTGATTGGGAAAATTTGACAGTTTCGGGTAGCTTGATGTGCTGGCGTCTGTACATAACCATACACTTCCACTGCTGTTAGCTAACTGGATTCAGAATTTGCTAGTATGTCGTGGCGTCGCGTGTTGTGCACGGTGCATATCGGGTATCGACACGTTGCGTCGCGTCGCGTTTTAATAACGTGTTTCCGCCTTAATGTGCTTAGCCGACACGCACTATGGGACATCCATATTTCGCCAGTTATGTTTGAGTCCCATAGGGCCTGGGCCTGTTGGTATCCATCAAGGCACAAATCCAGGCTCTGTTGCTGAGATATATGACATATACTGATGGGAAAACCTAATAACACTTTGCCCTTTAATCAATCACCGAACAATATATTCATAGGCTTCCACAGCTAAAAATGTGTTTTCTCTTTTGTAACGCGCATTGTCCCTTAACTTAATTTTCAGAATTTCTGGCAAATCACGACCTTTCATCATGTAGGATTGGCTAAAATAAAGCTAAATAAAGTTAGCAAGTAAGGGATGGTCTAAAAAAATAAATATTTTTTATGGAAAAAAAATAGGTTTACTAAATATGATGTGTGTGTGTAATGATTTTTTAAAAAGTATAATTTGGTTTTTATTTTTGAATGTGTTTAGTTTTTTAGTTTATGATCTTCTTGTACGAGTTGCAATAAATACTTTTTCTTTCGTTCTCTCTTTAAATGTACCAAATGTACCTAAATAGTCTCAATACATTTTATTGTATATTAACTTCTGCCCGCGACTTCATCCGTCTGTTTTAACATAAAACATTATTCTATGACACTCGGCAATAGCGTAGCTTTCTTTAGTGAAAGTTACGCTATTGTAATTGTTGTTGTTTTTGTGTGACTATTGTGTGCCTAACCTAACCTGAGTCAAATAAACTTATTTCTTTCTTTTATTTTTTTCTTTGAAAGTATCCGTGAAAATTAGTTTCGAAGATTATCTCTTACATCCAAACTTATGATATTAGTGTGCTAATATAACTCCTTAGTAGTAGGTACTTACCGTACCTGCCTAGTAATCTATCTTCAAGGTAAACTCTACTTACCGTTCCTTCATGCGATAGTTTGTCTATAACGAAGGTGAGATCAACACCGCCCGTGATTAATTAAATTGGGGTACTGGAGCTCCGCATTAATCAAATAACCAATTACTTAATCCTCAAGGAAATTAGCAACTGGTTTCCCAGTTGTACCTATTTGCTAAAAACCTATTAATTTTCCGCCATGGATCAGTATTGAACAGAGCGTAAATATCTATATCTTGTTATAAAACGTAGAATGAAGTCCCTTGAGGAATACAAGCAATTTATCTTGTTAGAAATACATTATTTAAATATTTTGGCAGTGTTTCCTAGACCTCCCTCGGCGACGACGCCCGTCTTCTGGCACCCACTGCGTGACGACTCTGGTCTTCCTGTGCTGATGCATCCAGTATACATGGCCCGCCTTATTAAAAATTAAAATATAATTGAATAATTATATTTATTTTATTATTAATTACATTTATTATTTATTTTATTTATATTTATTTATTTATTTAGTAATTATATATATTTTTTTTATTTTTTTTATTGATTTAATTATTGTTGCCCGCATCGGCGATTCCTGTTTTGGAGCGTATCGTATATCGTTGGCAAACCTTGAGCTCGGACTTTTGAGACTCGGTCAGAGATCAAGTTTGAGCATCGTAGGTTAATCTTAACCTACGATGCTCAAACTTGGTCTCTGACCGAGTCTCTCAATCAATCGCAATCTCGTCGACATATGCCTCCTGCCCATCTGGGCAGCAGGCATATGTCGACGAGATTGCGCTTCAGGGATAAAATAAAATATCATCAATTCAAATCTCAATTCTGAATAATGATAATGAATTTAGTAGATGATGATGTAGGCCTACAGCAGTCCACAGTTGGTCATAGGCCTCTCCAATCGCACACCATTTAGCTCGATTCTTGGCAACTCTCATCCAGTTACTATAGCTAACTACCCTACAAAAATCATCGATCCACCGAGTCCTACCTTACGTTTGCCGATTCGCGGTCACCACACACGAACGATGAACACGTCTACCCTAACGGTCACCGGTTCTACGGCTAATATGGCCGGCCCATTGCCACAAAGAAAGTATACTGAGAACTAATGCCAATAAAGTGCCATTCCTTCGAGTGCTTATTGCGTGCGTTCCAAAATGTGACGACGAACGTATATTAGGTTCTCCGAATGAAATACTCGTACCTAGAAATCTGATATATCTGATTAGATATATACAGCAAATTCACGTTTACGACTACGTTGACGACTTGATTCTACTAACAGCCTGCTTGTTCTAGTGGTCGCAAGGGCTACTGCTGAGAATGAGGTCTTAATTGGGTTCGAGTCCCAGGTCGTGTTAGTCGTGTCAGTATTTTTCTATCAGGAATTGATACTGATCGAATCGGCAGCCCTGAGTCTGGGCTGGAGCCCGGTCTGGCTCGCCCGCTTTTTTTTTTAACAAAACGTTGCCCCCCAACACTAGGAATTTCTCCTGTATCGTGGATGCGTTTACAAACATTTAAACTCACATACACAAACAGCCAGATCCGGAACAACTACTTGTAGGCCATACAAATATTTGTTCCGTGCAGGAATCGAACCCGCGACACGCAGCGCAGCAGTCAATCGCTTAACCACTGCGACAAACGTACCGTCAAAATTTTAAGTCATTACACGGGACTTGAACATAACAGACTGTCAAAATGTATGTTTACTGTAGGTATCATCATCATCATAATTTCAGCCAATAGACGTCCATTGCTGAACATAGGCTTCCTCCGCTCCTCTACTTCGACCGGTTCTGTGCTTCTCGGAACCAGCGGATGTAGGTATACCTCTGCCTTTCTTCGGGGACGCAGGGGACAGGCATGATTTTATGTTATGTTGATTCTTACTATCCACTCTGTTCCAGGTACTCGGAGAAGAGTCACATACTTTGTACGGAGCGTAGGTGCAGCATCGCGATACTAACGAGCTTTATATTACCGCCTATACTGTGTGCACCTACCTTTATGGTAAGTATTTTTTAGATAGTATTTTTTGGTCTGTTTTTCGTGTAAAATGTTTTTCCCTCTCATGAACATTCCGGCCTGGGGTAGACGAAGGGAACTGTCAAATTTCGGCCTTATCACAAAACAAGGTTTGTCTCTAGTCGGCTGTTAACCATTGAGCCATTTTTGAATATGAACTTTATGCTCGACGTAATTAAAGTTCTAATTAAGTACCAAAAACCCGAGTCTGTAAAAATATTAAGAACATTGCTTTTGTCAGAATAAAGTTAAAAAAAAAATACAATAACTGGCTGAAAGGTTGAGGATTGGACTAAAGTTAGAATTCGTTCGTTGTAATGAGAAGGATAATGTTGCTAAAACAATGTTAAGCAACTTTTGTATCCCATGTAGGTACTATAATTGCGGGGCTGGTCAGTAATCAAGTCCTGGTATAACCTCACGCTGATTATAACCTCAGGGTGTTAAAATCAAAAGTCATTTATATAAATTAGGCTGAGAATCAGCACTTTACGAGCGTCAAAATTACAAAAGACAGTCCCCCAAAACGCCCGCCCTTCTCCACTTCGTAGGGCTTTCGCTGGGAAGAAGAAGTGGCGCTACAAACTCCTCAGCAGCACAGCTGTCTAGAAAATACTTGATTGTATACAATACTAGGTATACCTACAAAGTAATTATCATTACAAGAGACAGAACATTAAATTTATTAATATTATTTAACTACTTCTAGCCAGGATTGCGCTTTCTCACCCCGGGCAGATAACCTTGCCTAGCTCGTCAGATATTCAGATGAACCCCGTCACCCTCGGCCGGTCATGTCTGTGGATGCCAGCGTTTCCACGAAAAACGCATTTAGGAGTAAATTAATTAGAACGGATTATAAGCACGAAACAGAGCTTGCTATGTAATATTATACTGTGGGCTTCATTACGAAAGCGTTTATTGAATAAGTAGCGCGATTATATTGACAAAGATGTCTGCCAACTATCTGCCAGACTGAAACTTTCTTTGAATGTGTACTGTACAGACAAGTCGTTTATACCTTCGTCAGTTTTCAAATTATTTTCTTTAACAAGTTCGGACATTATAATAAATACTTTTTTGATCCACAGCACTGATCAGAGAGAGAATGCGTCTCTGACATCTGTCAGTGCGACAATTCTATTAGATAATAAAGATCGAATTCGCAAAACACATATTCGTTTGTATAAAACTAACAGGTGTCAAGAACGCTTCTCTAGATAGGCCGCACTGAAATGATATAGTAACATCTAGTTATATAATTTCGTAGTGTGTGTGAGTCTCTTTTGCAGACCCTTCCATTAGGTTAAACGTTTTTGACAGCTGTTTTAGAGCGTACATATACTCCAGATTACGTAAAAGTTAACTTTAAAATGCGTAGTAAAATAAATATAAAAACTGCCTTATCTTATTGAATTATATTCTTTATGGCTTCTTACAGACATTATAATACCGTAAGTGTATCAATCAATGTATTGTGTGTTGATGCAATCACTAGTTCCATCTGTCAAAAAACGGTTTACCTAATGGACTGGGTATATTTTATGGAAATATGATATCATACAGTTAACAGTAGTGAGAAAAATCTTATCAATAAATACTGTACTGTAAAACACTGGTACTCAGTTGCATCCGGTTAGACTGGAAGCCCACCCAAACATAGTTGGGAAAAGGCTAGGCAGATGACGATGAAAAAAATATCTTATTGTTTTATAACGGAAATAATGTAATTTGTAGCAGGAATGTAATATTCATGGTACAGACGCCAGCAGGTCAAGCTACCCGAAACTGTCAAATTTTTCCAATCAACCTTAAGCCTTAATGCTTTAGCGATAAAGTTGAAAATCTATTAAATAAATTTGACAGATTGTAGTAGCTTGATGTGCTGGCGTCTCGTCTGTACAAAGGAATGAACGGTAATAGAGTTTATTCATTTTATGAAAGCGTTCTATCGAAGTCAGCTTCACTTATTAACTCTTTAGTTACCTATTGTAAAGAGTTGAGTAAACGAAGCTTCGCAAATGAAGCCAATCCTATTTATATTTATTGAAACTTCATCTTCAGAATGAATTTCAATTTTGTATTAATTATTCACGATAGACATTTAGCGGGAATAGCATTGTTTCTTGTTTTATTTTTGTCCTTGAACGAATTGAACTTAATACAAAACGCGGTGCAAACATTCGATATTTCCATACAATGTCATTATCATCGAATGTATTCATTGTTCAAGGAATTAGCATTGTCACTCGATATGGAATGTTGTCAATCAACTGGTCACGTTTGCAAAAGACAGCGATTAGGAGCATTACTTGGACGCGCTGTTGGTGTACTTCATTTCTGTTTTTATTAAATAAAACTCCGTGATATACAGGGTGGCACGGACATCAATCCGATACCATGAATTCAGTACATGATTCTGAAACCCCGGCGTTGAAATTTTTCGTCGATTATTAACAAAAAACCAGCTGTCCATACAATTTAACCGCGTAGGTTACTAGGTGGTACTTTTCCATGAAACAGCATATTTTTTTTGGTAACCGACGATTACTTTCTACGTTAGTTACATATCCCAGCCACCCTGTATGTAATTTCATTCTTTAATGACGCTATGACGCGCCAAAACGCTTTCAAAACCCTAAAAAGTATATTTCTTCAACAGGTCTTCGATATACACACAAAAAACGTGACGGACAAGTTTGGCAACCCTGACATCGCATACCACGTGGACTCAGACTACCAGGGGTCACTGTACCAGGCTAACTTCTGGGTGCACGGCGTGGTCATCAAACTGCTACCTTGTTCCATACTCACAGTCATCAGCGTGTGGCTCATACGGGCGCTCTACAACGCGAACCAACACCAGAAGAAGCTCAGGAACTACAACGCTTGCCCCGCTGCTGAGAAAATGGTGAAGAGACAGAATAAGGCAGACAAAAGGACTGACAGGACAACGAAGATGTTATTGGCAGTGCTATTACTGTTCTTGGTGACGGAACTGCCTCAAGGAATAATGGGTCTGATGAGTGGGCTACTCGGGTGGTGCTTCTTCAAGCGCTGCTACGATCTCTTTGGGGAGTTAATGGACTTCCTGGCGCTGTTGAACGGGGCTATAAACTTCGTGCTATACTGCACCATGTCCCGCCAGTTTCGCCAGACCTTCAGGCAGTTGCTGCTGCAGCCACATCTGGCGCGGTTCCTGCCACAGACGGCTTCGCATTCGGACTCACACAACCAGAACACGTAAGTTTAAAATACATTTTTTAATCTCTAATCTTGCATTTTATTTGCTTTGATTTTGTTTGTTCTAATTCAGTTCTCTGCTAACTGCATGTTCAGTGAAACAATTTAAAACTATGTTCATGAGCCATGAAATTGTTTCCTCCCTGCAGGTGCACAGAAAAGATAAAAAGGTAACTACAGCCGAGCTTCAATATAAATATGGATATGTGAGTAATGACTGCGTTTGCATCTAAAACAGAATTTGCATTTACTATTCTACTATACTATTCCTCAAACTACGAGTATATAAGGAAAGTTCTATCTAATCTAATCTTTAAGAAACTAATATGCATGTATGCATTTGACTCTGTGTTTGCATGATGTAGGGGGTCGTGGGGCTTTCGGGACCGGGACCGCGGTCCCGAATTCCCCTTTTAAATATAATATTTATTTTGAGTGGTATTTTGGGACCACAAATAAAATAAACAAAGGTACCTACCTACTATGTTCATGTTCAAATAAAGTTTTCGTTTTTCTTTCTGCTTTTGTTTAAGTTGTTGCGAAGATGGACTGTTCATAGAATAATAAATTCATGAAAACAAACAATATTAACACTTTTGTAATTTTTACCAGAAACTATCATTAGACTGCACATACACAAGAGAAAGTAGATATATTGTAGCGTTAGAAGGCGAAAAGTGGAAATAAAAGTCAATAAAAATTGGTTGGTAGTTGAAACATTAGATTTATTCCAACATAGCAGCATTATAAACGACGTCATACGTAGTCAAAACTGTAGAATGTGTTCGCTTGGCTGTGTCACAACTCGCGTCAATTACTTTCTCGCCGGTCATTTCTTCCACATGTTGTCTTTGTATAAAGTTTGTTCCGCTTTTTCTTTAATTGTTCTATATCGCAGTTGGTGCTTTCTTTCTAGTCTTCTATTTTATTATCAACTAGCTTCTGCCCGCGGCTTCGCCCGCGTGGATGTCGGAAATTATCCAACGGAAACGTGCTAACAAGATAAAATGTATGTGCTTCCCCAGGATGCCATCTATCTCTATGCCAAATCAGAAGTTCAGTGGTTTAGGCGTGAAAATGTAACATACAGTTTCAAGTTTAAATCCTCCCCTTAAAAACTGAATTACCCCTTTTTGTCCCGTCAGTGGTAAATTTTCGACAACTTTACATAGGTACTTATTATTAATTATTTTCTGTCAAAAGTATCAATACTGAGTTTCGAGTTACTCGGATCGCGCATTCAATTTCTTCCACACAAACTTAACACCCCTATATCCCCCATCGAGGGGTAGTTTTGAAAAACTTATAATGGTAAACTTTATTACTTACTTAGGCGAGTATTCTTGAAAAGTTTCAAGTTTATTAACCTAATGAAGAAGATTTTTCATATAAACTGTATCCCCGCTTTTCACCCCCACAGGGGTGGAATTAAAAAAAATCGTTTGGTATATATTCATAACTTGACTGAAAGATTATTTATACTAATTTTCGAGTTAATCAAGCCATGCGGTAAAATCCTCCCCTGAAAAATTTACTACCCCATTTCAGCCCGTCAGGGGTAGATTTTCAAAAAACCCTGATACACATTATTCTTTACTTTCAATATTAGGTATAAATACTGAGTTTCGAGTAAATCGGACTGCGCGCTAAAATTCTTCCATACAAACTTTGAAACCCCCCGATCCCTTATTAGGGGGTAGTTTAGAAGAAAAAAAACTGACAATCTTCATAATTTATTTAGATAAGTATTCGTGCCAAGTTTCAAGTTTATTAACTCAAGGAATAAGATTTTTCAGACAAACGAATTCCCCCCTTTTCACCCTCTTAGGGGTGGACTTTCGAAAAATCCTTTCTTAGTGGATGCCTACTCTTCACGAAGAACACACCCTCCAAATTTCATGTCTCTAGGACCAGCGGTTTAGGCTGTGCGTTGATCTATCAGTCAGTCAGTCAGTCAGTCAGTCAGTCAGTCAGTCAGTCAGTCAGTCAGTCAGTCAGTCAGGACTTTGAATTTTATATATATAGATGATACTGTTTCCTATCTATCTAAAATCCTTAAAAAGTTTTGTAGTTTCTCATTTTATTTTCTATTTATTTAATAAATGTATAATGTCTCTATTATATTTAATTAATCAACAAAATAATTACATAATTTAAAAGCTAACAGTCTTAAAATAATAATATGTACAAGTATATAAAAAGGAGGGGAAATAATTATTTAGTTAATACGGTACAAATAGCATAATAATATGTTGTAGCAATAATGAATAAACAAAGCCCGAAGGTATCCAATAAAAAGGGATTAGAAGGATTCTCGACTGTTTTGAACAGCATGCATTACTTTTGTGTGCCGTAAATCTGACCCAATTGCGGTGGCCACTGCGACTTTAGTTCCTAAAGCTTGAGATTTTGAAATAGAAATTTGTATTAGATGGTTACATTTATGTGAACAATGTGAATGCGAATGGCTATACGAGTAGGGGAAGACCAAAGAAACGATGGATGGACTGTGTAAAAGATGATATGGCTAGATAGGCAGAGATGACGACTAAAAGAAAAGTATGAACGAAAAAGAGATGCTTTCTCCTGAACTTATTCCAATTTATTTGGAAGGTCAGGGGAATTATGATTTAAATGGCCGGAGGGCCTACTCCGAAGTGCAAAGTGCGGATCGGACCGACACATGGCCGAACCGAACATTATTGAAAAATGCGAAAAAAGTTCGGACCGGCTCAGTTGGGTCGGGACCATAGTCAATATTCGAAAGAATGTAGGAGTGTAGGATCAGAACCGACCGAATCAAATAATAACTTCGTAGCAGGAAACGGCCGAACATTTGGCCGATACTACTTCAGAGTAGACCTCCGGGGCGCATGGCACGGAAAAATTCCGATCGCTCGGGTGTACGTGGGGGGGCGTCTGTCAAACTTGGAGGGGTGGCCATGTAGACAACGTACTCTGGGGGAATGTGCAATGCTAGAGAATTTCTAAGTCTTGGGCACGAATACCAAGAGTTATTATCTGACAATATTTTAGAAACATGTAAACTTTATGGTCGTCATTATTTTTGGCAACATAAGACTCACTTAGCATGTGTAGTTCTTGTGAAATAAGATAAGCACGACTCTTTGAATCCTCCTATCCAAGACAGGTTCAATTTAGTTTAGGTTTGCCTTTTTGACATTTTAGTTTAGCAAGAAAATGTTGCAAAATATAATTTCATTTGGCAAAGGAAACCTTTATGTGTGAATTTCAAACGAAATTCTTAATAATCGTTAAAATACCCTTTGAAATAAAACGGTCACAGATATGAAGGTTCATATAATATCAAAGAATGGTAATCTTACCCTCGAAATGGGTAATTTTGTCAAAATTTCGTTTATATGGAATGAGCACATAACCGTTTGGCTTAACGGTGCCATCTACGCGGTTTTGAGGTGATGAAGCATACATTGGAATATTAGTGCGTGTCCAACAATTAGAGAGAGTGTGTCTGTGCTTATTATTGCTCATGTATTTATTTTACATTCAACGTGGCAATGCTGCCAGACTTTTGGACACTTTTTCCGTTGACAGCGATGCGGACGAATTTTTTTATGCCTAATGAGCTCTTCTCCCGTTTGTTAAACTTCTATATACTTAATACCTAATATTATTTTAAGATTTTTCTGTTAGGTTGTATAATGCACCTACAACTACATACATATCGTTGTTTTTTCTGCTATATATAAATCTGCTCACGGGCTTCATATCCGAAACTATTGATCTACGTCGACGTCCGTTTACACAAAAATAGGTGGACCTATAAAACTAACAAGACAGCAAGACTCGGAAACAATTTCCTGTGTACGTACCTACTATTCAAACATCGAAAGAAAGAAAGAAAAATGCATTTATTGGCATTACACAAAATGACACCTTAAAACTATAAAGTATGCACACACACGTCACGTTGCAGTATAAAACTGATTTATATCTGTCACCTCACACATCAGGTCCAGTTGAAAACCAGCGTCAGACACTAGCTGGCTGGCATTTTTGCTGAACTGGGCCTTTTTGGCGCAGCCGTGAGGCACACTTTCCTGCGATTTTCTTACATCGGACTTCACACTTTTTATTTCTCTTATTTTTTTTATTGTTTGTTTTGTCTGATGTATGTATCTAGTGTATTGTGTGTATTTTAGTTTGTGCCAAATAAATGTATTATCTTCTTCTTCTCATAAAAACAAAAACAAAGATTATAATGCCAAAAGGGCCTCAGCTCAGCATAATGTCAGATGACAACATGACAACATCGGACGAGTTCCCGTTGGATGCGAGAAACACAGAACCGGTGAAAGTGGAGGTGCTGGTTGAGGCAGTGGACGTCTTTCGGATGATGATGATGTTTCAAACATCGATAAAAACAAACGAAAAAAAAAACAAATTAATGCTGATTCTTTGGCCTAAAAGGCCAGTCCTCTGTTCGCGTGAAGAGTCGATCAACCGGTTGGTGATGTCCCGAAAAACTTTCTTCAACCCCAAGCGGTTCAAACACAATAATGATGATGATTATTTAATATAACTGCCAATAAGGCTGCCAAATCATAATTTTGTACAAATAATCAACTCAGCCTATAGTAGTCTACTGCTGGAGATAGGCCTCTCCCAAGCTGCGCCACAATTCCTTGTCCCCCGCTTTCCGCATCCAGTCAGTCCTAGCCACCTTTAACAACCTACCAAACATCCCATAAAACCTTTGCCATCATAAGTACAATCCACATAACAAGTCTCTTCGATGAAAAGAAATAATTGGTTTCTTGGTTTCTATATTGGATACTTAACAATAAGTATAAAATGTTAGTACCTACCTAATTCCAAGCTGACGACCATACCGTAGATTCCAGTATTGCCTGCTTCCCCAGCATTACCTGGCTCTAAAAAAAACAGCACATTCAAGTTATTTATCGTACGTCTAATTAATTTTTGATTAAAATATCCAGCGACTTTAATAATGTCCGAACTCTAACGTCGGTTGCCTGTAGTTTAAAATTGAAATTTTTGCCTCGAGTAAGGCTTCATGAAAAGGCACCATTCCTCTAATATTTAGCCTTTAGTGTTTAACTTCTAAATGAGAGCTCGTCTATTTTTTAGGTCAAAGAATCGGCATTGCCATTCAATGTGGCAATGCTGCCTGTATTTTGGGCAATTTTTCCATTGACAGCTATGCAGATTAATTTTATGACGCTCAAGGAGCTCTTCTCATATTTTATATAATTATTAATAATCTATATCTATATAAAGTCGCGTTTCGGGTCTATCTCTGTGACCACGTTGTTCTTCTATCTACGAAACGGATTTGGATGCAGTTTTCACCACAATTTAGGGAATTTATTCCTGAAGGCTTATCTATTTATTATTATATTTAAAATAATCGATCATTCGTCAAAGTAAAACCGGCTTTAATAGAAATAGAAATCATTTATTTGCCAATAATGTAGGTAACAAATATGGTAATGTAGGTAATAAATATTTAACTTAAACAGTAACCTTGCAAACCACGCAGAGTCATGTCGCTAATGTATACATTTTAGTGATAGCTCGAATAATGTAGTATGAATAATGTATTTATGTAGTACCTATATTTTTACGGCTTTTAAAATAATTTGTCAACGTTTGTTGCAGTGCCAAGACGTCTGTGCCGTGAGGACGGGTGAAGCACGGGAACGTCCCAGTGGTACGGGAACATTTCCTATAGTGAACTGGTACTTGAGTGCTCTAGACAGTAATCAGTGTTCAGTGTTACAGAGTAAGGCATCGTCCTACGTCCTTGGATCATGACGAAGAATTTTAAAGAGTTTATTGAATGTTTTGCTAATGTGTTGTTGTCGTGTCAGACCCAGTCTGAGAGTATTCGTATTAGTGTTGAGATTGTAAATAAAGTTATACCAAAGAATTGTATTGATTGTACCAAAATACAAATATTACTGCTGAAGAGAAAAGATTATTTTGCTCTCAGTTCTACCTTTTTTTACTACTCAGATATGTTAGAATAATTGTTATTTTTGTTGACGCTCAAATTGCAATCTATGAAAACTATGTTCTTTGTAATAGGATTACGAGGAGATTTATTTGGATACATACATAAGATTAGAACGTAAGATTGGCCTGTTGTATATTGTTTTTCCAAAGTGGAAAATAATCTGCTATTTTTACGAGTCTTTGTAATACTTTAGTATTAATTATAAAATTTGTCCATGAATAAGATATTTTCTTTACGAATTAAAAGCGATACTTACCTAAGCCATCATTAATTTCTCAGAAGTCTACAGGGTCAAATTAAATTAACTAGCGGAACTCTGCAGACGTAATGGGTATCGATATCTTAACACGATAATATAAAAATATAAAATATTTTATGTGTTTTTTTTTGGGGCCAACGACCGCTGGTAGTTTTGTTACTTGAAGTATGAGTTGAGCAAATCTGTTGTCTATAGTTTTATCGTGTTAAAATAATGATGAGCAATCACGTCTGTGAAGTAGATTTTTTAACTGATATTTTAAGTCACCACACTAACTGTGGTTGATGACCCCACACGTAAATCATCAAATTAATGTCTTTTTTGTTTTATCGTGTTTAGATATTGCCGCGGTTGGTTTGTGGATGGGTGACCATCATTACATACCGAGACCCCTCGTCGAAGCACGTTAAGCCGTTGGTCCCGGCTGTCATTCGTGGATCTTTGACAGTCGTTACGGGTTACCCAGTAACTGGGTTGTGGAGGTCAGATAGGGAGTCGCTCCATGTAAAATACTGGTATTCAGCTGCATCTCTTAGACTGGAAACCGACGCCAACATAGTTGGTAGGCTAGGCAGATGATGATATAGAAATTTTACAAGTCTTCCACAGTGATCCATACGACACTGACGAACCGTGCCTACACACGATGACACGATGTATAACTATACCGCGCCGTAAAAAAACCTGTATGTCAACAAGCTCCCATAGTGATCCATACAACACTGACCGTAGTTTACATCCGTCACCTCACACATCAGGTCCAGTCTAAAACCAGCGTCAGGCACTAGTTGTTTGGCATTTTTGCTGAACTGGGCCAGCGACTTTTTAGTAATGTTAAAGTTGGTAGCATGGAGTAGACTCCATGCTACCAACCTTAACATTACTAAAAAAAATCTCTAGATTAGTGCCCGTTTTTTTTTTAAAAAACGTTGCCCCGCGCAAAATTTCTCAGTAGCAGCCCGTTGATTTATGAGGGTGAAACCGCGAGGCGCTACTAGTTTTAAATATAAAAAAAGTATATTTACACTACTTGATTACACTTATCACATTCAATTTGAGTATTGGTGATGTCCAATTATCTAAGAAACTATACTAAAAATATTTGGTTTTGATAAATCGTGTAGAAAGATGCTTTGAAGATTTCTAAGAAAATAAATAAAATGAGTTTTTGCATCGAATGTTTTATTTTCGCTAGAGCAATATACTTGGAAAACATATTCGAGATCTGGTACAAATATTTTATCTTCGTATTTATAAAATGGTAGCAAGCGTACAGTCCTCTGATAGCAGCAATCCAACAACAACCTTATAGTAACCAGAATAAAGATCACTGTGATTTTGGCAGACTTGTCAGTGGCAGCAACTCAACGACAACTTTAGCACATCCTTCTTGCTACTATTCTACTACTCTTACTAATATTATAAACGCGAAAGTTTGTATGGATAATAATAATAATAATAATATCCCTGGACATTTCACACAGCGCCATCTAGTCCCAAGCTAAGCAACCTAATGCTTGTGTTATGGTAACAAAATGGCTGATAAACTACTTATATACATTTTTTTTTTGTAAATACATACATATTATAGATAGAAAAACACCCAGACTCAGAACAAATACATGTAGGACTTACAAATATTTGTTCTGTGCGGGAATCGAACCCGCGACACGCAGCGCAGCAGTCCGATCGCTCAGCCACTGCGCTAACTGTGTTGTTGATGGATGTTTGTTACTCTTTCACGCAAAAATTACTAAACGGATTGGAATGAAATTTGGCATACAGATAGTTTATATCCAGGATTAACCTTTTATCTCGATATTCTTACGGTATCGAAACTTATGCGGCCTAAACCGCGGGGCGCGTAAATAAAGATCACAGTGATTATGATAGTGATACAAAATCAGAGTTAAAAATATTATGAAAGGACTGAAGGACCAGTCTTTTCAACTACCCACAAAATCAGATTGCAAAAAATACACGAAAAGAATTTGATTTAAAAATAAACAGCTACAAGTATAAAGAAGCAGTGTTCAATAGCACCCACGAAAACATTTCGTAGAAATCGTATCAAAGGAGGAAGAACTCTTTATACTATAATAAAACCTGCTTATTTTGTGTCCGTTACCCCAGCCAGATGTTGTCGAAAATGGTCATTTGAATCTTATAGATAATTAGTTTTGTGGCTTCTGTAATTGTTGCACACATTTTTAAATTTGTTGCGCTTATAGTTTTTTAATTATTTCACAAAAACATATCCTGCTGGCGTAACGTTACCGCAGCCAGACCTTTTTCTTTCCAATGGGAGTATTTAAATAAATACTAGCTATAAAATTAGTTGTCTATATGAAGTAAATGTTGTGCCTTATTTTGTATTTGTTCTTTCTTCGGTTGCGAAGTTATTCGAGATTTTGCTGGGGTAACGTTTTTGGTTTTGCTAGATCTTTGAAACGGTTAAGCGGATTCTTATCATATTTTGTACATGACTTCTTAGGAATTAGTTTAAATTTGTTCTGCAATAAAAAAACCAAAATAATGCATAGCTTAAAGGTTATTTCATTAAATAGAAAAACACTTCAATTGGTCCCAGCACTCTCAATAAGAGATTTAAAGACTTACTTTAAACGTTATTTTGAAGCTTGTAATTGCCTTCAAATGTATGTGAAGTTTCATTAGTATCCTGTAAGTATTTAACAAGCTATGATGATATTCAGTTCTTCACGAGCACGGTCATGATGCGCGCGGTGTTATTTGGCCACTGATAAGCCTGTTTATGGATATATGAACTGAATGTTATGTCAATAATTAGTTGTTTAGTTCAGTTGTATATCAGTAAAATTTCAGCGTAATACATTGGATAATTAATGAGATAATACGATTAAAGTCATTAGGAAGTGAATGACCGTGGTAACCCGACCAAGTTTAGGTGGTTACGAAAAAGCGAAAACGTAGAGCATTATGCTATCTTTTGAAATGTTTAGTATAATACACCTTACAATTTCGGTACAGACGCGTACACTGTTAAATACATAATAATATCTGTACTATGAAAATATTATTATTATCTTCCAGTTGCACATACTTATCAAAAATCACCGATAACACGTGTTCGGTGGGACGCGGGAGGGGTGGGGTGAAGGGGTAATTCATTGTTTGCATAACGCACTAAACATGCTCCATAATCACATAATTCATCTTGTAGAGTGCGCGTGCGCTTCCGTAGTTCCGTTTCCTGTTTTTGCAAATATTTATCGAGTGCGTGAGAGCTATTTAATAAGTGTGGCGAATTACTGTTAATGTGGAGTGCTTCTATTGATGATCATAATTATGGTGCGTGTTGCTTGATGAATTCACGAACAAGGTAAGCTTGCATAATGTAACTACAGAAATAGTAGCAAAATTATTATTAGTACATTTTGTTAGGTACTTATCTAAAACTGTATTTTTTTTAAGGCTTAAATATTTGAATTTAGGAACTTACTTATTATTTTCTTTTTTTCGTACTTAGTTATTACCTGGACTGGAATTCTTGACAATGATAACGACATATTTATCCTTCGCTACATAGTACTTATAAAACAAAGTCGCTTCCCGTGGTCTGTCCCTGTTTGCTTAGATCTTTAAAACTACGCAACGGATTCTGAAGCAGTTTTTTTTAATAGATAGACCGATTCAAGTGGAAGCTAGGTTTTTGTGTATACGTTGTCAACATATTATGCGGGTGAAGCCATTAATACTTTAAAAGTTCAATTGAATTGATTATTTTACCTGTTAATAAAAATTCTTTAATAAACATGTAGTTTTTTTTTAAACTTGTGTTCATGTCTGTACTAAATTTGTAACACTATCCTACATATTTTAGAAGGTAGCATAATGTTCTGCGTTTTCGCTTTTTCGTAACCACCTAAACTTGGTCGGGTTACCACGGTCATTCACTTCCTAATGACTTTAATCGTATTATCTCATTAATTATCCAATGTATTACGCTGAAATTTTACTGATATACAACTGAACTAAACAACTAATTATTGACATAACATTCAGTTCATATATCCATAAACAGGCTTATCAGTGGCCAAATAACACCGCGCGCATCATGACCGTGCTCGTGAAGAACTGAATATCATCATAGCTTGTTAAATACTTACAGGATACTAATGAAACTTCACATACATTTGAAGGCAATTACAAGCTTCAAAATAACGTTTAAAGTAAGTCTTTAAACCTCTTATTGAGAGTGCTGGGACCAATTGAAGTGTTTTTCTATTTAATGAAATAACCTTTAAGCTATGCATTATTTCTGCGGGCCGACCTCCCTGAAGGCGTCAGCGTAGTTTGCTACGCTGACGACACGCTGGTCCTGGCGCAGGGGAGGTCGCATCAGGCGGCGGCCGACGCGATGACACGCGGGGTTGCGATAGTCGTGGAAAGGATCCGGCGGTTGGGTCTCGAGGTGGCATTGCACAAGTCCGAGGCCATGTCCTTTCATGGGCCTCGGTACGGGCCACCTCCGGGATCCCAACTAGTGGTAGGAGGGGTTCACATCGGCGTCGAGACCACGATGAGGTACCTGGGTCTCGTCCTCGACAGCCGATGGAACTTCGTCGAGCATTTCCGACGTTTGGCCCCTAAATTGGAACGGGCCGGGGCCGCCCTAAAGCGGCTCTTGCCCAACCTGAGGGGGCCAAACGCCTCCTGCCGGAGGCTTTACGCGGGGGTCGTGCGGTCCATGGCCCTATATGGGGCCCCGGTATGGGCGCGTTCACTGCGGCTTCGAGCCGCACACTATCTGAACGCGCCCCAAAAGGTGGTAGCCGTAAGGCTGATCCGGGGCTACCGCACGATCTCAGGCGAGGCAGCAAGCCTCCTTGCCGGACTGCCACCATGGGATCTGGAGGCGATAGTCCTCGCGCGCCTATATGATTGGCGCGCGGAGGCACTACGCCGGGGGGAAACTCCGCATCCGCGGCAAACCGCGGCGGAGCGGACGAACCTCCGGTGCGATCTCATGGCGGCATGGAAGGAGCGACTATCGCAACCCAGCGCAGGGCACGCCACGATAGCGGCGGTAAGACCCCTCTTTGAGGAGTGGCTAGAGAGACGTCACGGTGCTCTCACCTACCGCCTGACGCAGGTCCTCTCCGGACACGGATGTTTCGGGAGGTTCCTGCACATCATCAGGCGGGAGGAGACGCCCGGGTGTCACCACTGTCAGGATCGCCCAGAGGACACGGTGGAGCATACGGTGGAGGTCTGCCCTGCTTGGGCAGAGCACCGCCGTGTCCTCGTAGAGGCGATTGGCAGCGGCGGCGACCTCTCGCGCCCGGCCCTGGTTCAAGCCATGGTCCGGGGTGAGAGGGAGTGGGAGGCAGTCACCTCCTTCTGCGAAGCAGTCATGCTAGCGAAGGAGGTGGCGGGGTGGGCGAGGGAACGCGCCTTGCGCACCTCACGCCTCAGCCGCCGCGGGAGACGCTCCGGGCGTCGGGAGCCGCGTGACGACTCCCGGCCACCGTAGGCGCGGGCCTGCGGGCGGAGAGTAATGGGTAGCTCTCCGTCCGATCAGGACTAGGCCCGTGCCGGACGGCGTGTACGTGTTCCACGCGCGCCTCAAAGAGATGTCAGCAAAAGAGACGGGGCCCCATAGGGCCGAAGCCTGCCAGGGTAGCGGGACCATCCGAAAGGGTTTACCGCTGCCCTGGAACATAAAGGGCTAAGGAAGGAACACGGGTGGGTTTTAGTCAGTAAAAGTCTGACACTCCCTTCTGCTCCACCCAGAGCGGGAGGAGTCATTTGATGATTTCCCATCCTCAAAAAAAAAAAAAAAAAAAGCTATGCATTATTTTGGTTTTTTTATTGCAGAACAAATTTAAACTAATTCCTAAGAAGTCATGTACAAAATATGATAAGAATCCGCTTAACCGTTTCAAAGATCTAGCAAAACCAAAATCGTTACCCCAGCAAAATCTCGAATAACTTCGCAACCGAAGAAAGAACAAATACAAAATAAGGCACAACATTTACTTCATATAGACAACTAATTTTATAGCTAGTATTTATTTAAATACTCCCATTAGAAAGAAAAAGGTCTGGCTGCGGTAACGTTACGCCAGCAGGATATGTTTTTGTGAAATAATTAAAAAACTATAAGCGCAACAAATTTAAAAATGTGTGCAACAATTACAGAAGCCGCAAAACTAATTATCTATAAGATTCAAATGACCATTTTCGACAACATCTGGCTGGGGTAACGGACACGCTTATTTTTGTCCCATTGCCGGGCAACGGCCAAAGAAACCAGGCCGTCTTAAAGCGCGTGGGTTGATAGTATTGTATCTACTACGCCACATGCGAACAACGCGTCATACTGACGTCACGCAAATCCTGCATCTCACAAGCAGAGTTTACCGCGCAATTAGCATACGTACAAACTTCCCGACATCAGTCGTTGGGCAATTGCCCGCTAGACACAACACCAGTCTGGTCGGAGGATCCACCCTTTTCTATGGAGGTTGTGTGAACTTTACACCCTGTTCCTCATACCTCTATAATAACATCAAAGTCGCGGGAAACACCTGGATGAGGAACGCACGGAACCGGGAAGCATGGCAGAAAAAAGGGGAGGCCTATACCAGCAGTGGATGATCATCATCTGCCTTGCCTTTTTCTGACCTCCACAACCCAATTACTGAGTAATAGGATAACCCTTGGTAAGACTGGTTGTCAGATTTTTGGACTTCTGACGCTGCGTAACGACTGTTAAAGATCCACGCATGACAGCCAGGACCAACGGCTTAACGTGCTTTCCGAGGCTCGGAGGGGTCTTGGTATGTAAAGATGGTCACCCATCCACGGACCAACCGCGGCAAGTGTGGCTTAACCTGATTGAACGACCCGTGCGGCTGTTATTACTTAGCCACAAGCGCCTTACCCAGCAGTAGATGGTACCGAGCTGAAATGATGAGGCAATGGTTTCTCGTAATACAGAGAAAGGCACGCCACCACGCTTGCTCAGGGCGAGTTGGCGTTTTCATATTTACATTAATTATGAATGCCAGGTTTCCTCACGATGTTTTCCTTAGATGAACTTAGATCACTCATATTGGTAATTGCCTGGATTCGAATCCTCCACCTCGTGTATGAGGGGCGAGGCCATAACCACAGGGCCATCAAGAAGACCTCAAAATCAAAATTTGCCTGAGAATCAGCACTTTTTGAAGATCAAAATTACATAAAGACAGTCTCCAAAACGCCCGCCCTTCACCACTTCCTAGTGCTTAAGCTGGGAAGACCTTTTTAGTCAAATCACATGTTTTTGTCTACTGTGTGTGTCTACTAATTAACACAAACTCTAACCAGTTTGTGTTAATTAGTAGACAAGAAAAAAACACATTCTATGGAACCTCTTTGCCAAATCGTCTTGTGGAGAAAATAATTTATTACGGTAAGACAAATTACCTGCCACTGACGATAGCGACAGGACAGAAAAATTACTATGATATTAATCAAGCCCCCTCATGGGTCCGTTACGGCACTCTGGAAACAGGACACAGGACACAGGAAAGCTATATAATAAATCAATGGTAATGATCAAATCAAGGTCATTAGTTTGCTATTAACATATACAGGGTGGCAGGGACATCGACGAGCAACCAGAAGGCCAATTCTTGAAAATCAAATCAAATCACTTTTATTTGTTAACACAGATAAAGAAATACAGATAATTAAAAACGTGTAATACTTGTAATTTAAAACGTTCAAAATCTAGTCGCAGTTTCATCTCGGCGACGAACATGTCAAAATGTAGGGAAATTAGAAGTATTTTTTGACAGATTGAGACTGAGATCAGAATGTTAATTCTCGTAATTTAAAACGTTCAAAATCTAGTCTCATCTCAGCGACAAACAAATGTCAAAAACTTGTCAAAATGTAGGGAAATTAGAGGATTTTTTGACAGATTGAGACTGAGATCAGACTGTGAACGTTCTTAAAATTACGAGAATTGCCCCTCAGATTGAACGTTCTTAAAATTACGAGAATTGCCCCTCTGTTATCATGAATTCAGTACAGCAAAGTAATTACGTAACACACTATCAGTACCAATGGGTTTCATTTTGACAGTTCAACAACATTCATTGCGTTATTTACGTTGTTGAGCAGACACATTTTTCGAATATATGGAGTAATGGATTAGCAATATCCTTCAAAATGATTCAAACTGAGAGTAATAATGTGTTGAACAACCCCTACGTTGAAATTTTCGTATTTAAAAATTGAGGATCATGTGTTGAATTCATGATTTCAGTTTGCGCGTCGATATGATGCCACCATGCCATAAAAAAGAGTGGTATTACCAACATAATGGTGTTGGTAATACCACTCTTTTTTAGGTTTCGTAGTTCACGTCTCGGAACCTTATAGTTTCGTCATGTATGTCTGTCCGTCCGTCCTGCGGCTTACGTTCCAAACGGTTAATGCTAGAAAGAAAGATGAAACTTTGCATGAATATGTGTATTTACCACGCTGACATCTGAAAAAAGTCATGAAGGTAGTCCATGTGATGAACTTTGAAGGAAAACTATAACATAAAATGGAAGATTAAACATACAATTACGTAACATGAGAGAACCAGACGTGAACTGCGTTGGAAACAGTTGACTGAGCCGAAATCAAATGCGCTTAGCACAGAAAGTAATTTAGAAAAGTTTCCAAGAAAGACTCGCGTATCAGGTGCAATATCTGTTGAAAGAGAGATACTAACGAACTCTGCTAAATGTTCAACTGTTCGTTTTCGACGGAATAGCTTTGCTAGGTGAACGTAGTTTTCTTTCCAGGAGTTATTTTTCGTATTCTGAATGCAGCAGAAAGGGGACACATTCGACACGGTGCTAATCGGTATCGGTGATTAGTGGTGAAATTGGAGGTGGAAAGAGCGTAGTTTTATGTCCGATTGTCGATATTTCTTCTGTATCGTGACTGCAGTTATAAATACTCGTATTGTCATTTTGTTATCTGATGTCTGATCGAAGGTAATATTTGCAAAGAAAATTAAACCTTAATGTTATGGGTTTACTAGTAATTTGTTTCGATGCCAGAATTAAATAGGCTTAGGTCTAGTTTCTATGTTTGTGTCCATAGACAGAAGCGACACGCGTCGACGACAGAGGCAATACACGAGCGGCATGTTGTAGCTGGAAGCCGCCGACACGCGTTGGCGGCAGTCGCCAACATGCGTTGACTGCAGTCGCCGACAGAATATTCTATATTCTTCTAATATTTATGTTATGATTAAATAAATATTGTATGAATTTTTTTTTTCTTCACTTTATGCCCTATACACCTGCCACCCTCAACTATTGTTACCAGGAGAAACTGGATGCAATCTGGACTTTAGGGCACCCCGACTCGGATAGGTTAGGTTAGAAGGGGATGGCGGGGTCGTGTGAGCGAGCGAAGCGAGCGACTAGACCCCGCCATCCCCTTCGTGGTTATTTTTTTCATAAACCATCCAGAAGTAGGAGCCCCGCGAAGCGGGGCTCCGTCAACCAAGCCCACCCTCGACCATGCATAGAATATTTTAAGGTTTGGTTAAGTGCCATTTGAGTTAGGCTAGAACTGTGCCCATTAAACATGAATTTTAGGTCAAAAGAATATTAGGTCAAATGAACGTTATATTAAAAGAATATTAAACATATTGAAAATTATATAAAATGAACGTTATACTAAATGTTATAATGTTAAATGAATATTATATAGTTCATATGTATTTATGTCATTTGATATTATATCATATGAAAATTATGTCATATGAACGTTAGTTCAAGTGAAATTAGAGCATTTGTTATTATGCCAAACATTACACACCCGTCGCTGACACGGTTGACGGCAGTCGCCAACATGCGTTGACTGCAGTCGCCGACATGCGTTGAAGGCAGTCACCGACATGCGTTGACGGCAGTCACCGACACGCGTTGATGGCAGTCGCCGACACGCGTTGACGGCAGTCGCTGACACGGTTGACGGCAGTCGCCGACATGCGTCGACGGTTGTTGCCTCTGTCGTCTACACGTGCCGCTCGTGTGTATGCACACTTACATGATGTCTTTTGATTTTCATTGAAATAATAGTTGTTGGTACAAAAAAACAACAACTACCAACAAACAACTAATATAATACTAAATTCTTAAGTCGTTGACGGCGCCCGTACAAAGGAGAACTCACCGGGCACTTAACCTGGGATATATGGGATATCCCATGGCTATTACATGGCTGTTACTCGTTGTCAAGGCGACACTAAATTAATTCTTTTCTCCAACTATGTTGGGGTCGGCTTCACTGGCTAACTGGATGAAGCTGAATACCAGTAGGTATTTTACATGGAGCGACTGCCTAGATAGGCAGTCGCTCCATGTATGTGGTTGTGGTGTTCAGATGAACACCACAACCCAATTACTGGGTAACACGCTACCACGTGGTAAGATTGGTTGTCAGACTTTCGGGCTACTTACTACTTTTATGACTGTCGAAGAATAAACACACCCACATCTGCCTGGAATTTTCCCAACTATGTAAGGGTCGGCTTCCGGTCTAACCGGATGCAGGTGAGTACAAGAGTTTTACATGGAGCGATTGCCTATTTGACCTCCACAGCCCAGTTACTGGATACACATGCTAAGGTTGATTGTCTGATTTCGGGTTTCTGATTCTGTTATGTACTTTGTATTGTAATCTTTGGTTACTAACATAATTTTTAAGTATACTAACATAACTATGGATCACTGTGTCTGACATAAATAAATAATAATAATATCCATCGTATTGGGCAAATCCCAACACAAACTATAGCTAAGACAAATTCAAAATACACAAGTTGCAAACTGTCCGTAAGTAAATAGTCAGCCGCGCTCGGCTGTTTGCAGCGTATTGTGCGATGAAATGCACGGATTAATTAATTATGACAATGTGTTGGAACGTGGTAGTCGGGTATGAAACAGTTTTTTTTGTTCTGACTCGTTTCGAAGAATTTCTTTATTTACATATTAACGAAGGTCTATCATGCGGCCGTCTCATTATATTTGTCAGTATTTTTTGGTTTATTTCTGCAATATTACTCAACTCGCACTATTTATGTAGGTACATATTCATTACTATTTTTTATCTGACACATATTTATTTTATTTAAGTATGCATATACATTTCACGTTGATTTACATCCGTCACCTCGCACATCAGCCGATCGATTCTGTAAAAATCTCACCGTGAAAAGTTAGGTGAAGTGAGCTTAGAGTGAGCTGTCAATAGCATTATTTGCAATGACAGCTCACTCCCGTGGCTAAATAATAACAGCTCACTCCCGTGGCTAAATAATAACAGCCGCACAGGTCGATCGGTCAGGTTAAGCTACGCTTGCCGCGGTTGGTCTGTAGATGGGTGACCATCTTTACATACCGAGACCCCTCCATGCCTCGAAAAGCACGTTAAGCCGTTGGTCCCGGCTGTCATTCGTGGATCTTTGACAGTCGTTACGGGTAGTCAGAAGCCCGAAAGTCTGACAACCAGTCTTACCAAGGGGTATCGTATTACCCAGTAACTGGGTTGTGGAGGTCAGATAGGCAGGCGCTCCATGTAAAATACTGGTCTGCATCCGGTTAGACTGGAAGCCGACCCCAACATAGTTGGGAAAAGGCTAGGCAGATGATGATGACAGCTCACTTCACCTAAGTTTCCACGGTGAGATGGTTACAGAATCGCAGTGCTTGTCCAGTTGAAAACCAGCGTCAGGAACTAGTTGTCTGGCATTTTTGCTGAACTGGGCCTTGTTGGTGCAGCCGTGCATACTTTCCTGCTATTTTCTTACATCGAACTTTATACTTTCTATTTACTTTTTATTTGTTGCTATCTGATGTCTCTAGTGTATTGTGTGTTTTTTTAGTCTGTGCTAAATAAATGTAAAGAAAGAAAGAAAGAAAATACATTTATTTGGCACAAACTAAAAGACACACAATACACCAGCAGGGTAATTCTCGTAATTTTAAGAACGTTGACAGTCAGAGGGGCAATTCTCGTAATTTTAAGACCGTTCACAGTCTGATCTCAGTCTCAATCTGTCAAAAAATACTTCTAATTTCCCTACATTTTGACATTTGTTTGTCGCTGAGATGAGACTGCGACTAGATTTTGAACGTTTTAAAATACGAGAATACGCCTTCTGATCTCAGCCTCAATCTGTCAAAAATACGTTTAATTTCCCTACATTTTGACAAGTTTTTGACATTTGTTTGTCGCCGAGATGAGGCTGCGACTAGATTTTGAACGTTTTAATTTACGGGAATACGGGCCCTGATACATACATCAGACAAAACAAACAATAAAAAAAATAAGAGATTAAATAAAAAGTGTGAAGTCCGATGTAAGAAAATCGCATGAAAGTGTGCCTCACGGCTGCGCCAAAAAGGCCCAGTTCAGCAAAAATGCCAGACAGCTAGTGCCTGACGCTGGTTTTCAACTGGACCTGATGTGTGCGGTGACAGATGTAAATCAGTTTTATACTGCAACGTGACGTCTGTGTGCATACTTACATATATAAATAAAATAAATTTGTGTTAGATAAAAAAACAGCAAGGAATATGTGAATAGGTATGTCTAAATAGTGAGATATTGAGTAACATTGCAAAAATAACAAACAAAAAAATACTGATAAATAAAAAAGTGAGACCGCATCATGACAACCTTCCAAAGCAAACAAAGAGATTCCTGAAACGAGTCAGAACAAAAACCTTTTTAAAACGCTGCCTGCCACAATTTATTAATCCGTGCACTGTAGTGTCATCGCACAATACGCTGCAAGCAGCCGAGCGTGACGGACTATTTTCGGACTGTTTTCAACTTGTATTTATTTTCTTTCTTTCTTTCTGTCGAAGAATAAACATACCTACACATTACGTGATATTACTATGAATTAGGAAGTGAGGCACTTAAATTTAAAAGCATGTAGGTAGTACGCACGGCTACACATCAAGTTGTACATAACCAGTATAAGCTGGCTTCTGATTGTACGAAAAACCTATACAATGCGAGGTCAGCTAAAACTGGAAATGATGTGAAGCCGTGTGTACAAGATTTTCCTGCAAACGTATTCTTGAGTTTCCTAGATTTGTAACATAAATTAGTTATTGCGGGCACAAAGCGCGGTTGAAGTGTCGCGTCGGTCTTGTAATAAAACACTATTAGGTAGGTAGGTACCTATTTATTTTAACCGACTTCAGAAAAAAGGGGGAGGTTCTCAATTCGACGGAATTTATGTATGTTTAGCGAAAATTCTTTACCACCTCGATCGATTTTGATGTTTCTTTTTAGGGTTCCGTACCCAAAGGGTAAAAACGCGACCGTATTACCTACTAAGACTCCACTGTCCGTCTGTCTGTCACCAGGCTGTATCTCATGAACCGTGATAGTTAGACAGTTGAAATTTTCACAGATGATGTATCTGTTGCCGCTATAACAAAAACTACTAAAAACAGAATAAAATAAATATTTAAGTGGGGCTCCCATACAACAAACGTGATTTTTTTGCCGTTTTTGACTCGATATTAATAACGGCAGGTACACGCTTAAAATATTCACAGAATATTTCGATGTATATTCACTTTAAAAATAAACAATTAAAATAAAATAAATATTTGAAGGGAGTTCCCATACAACAGACGTGATTTTTATAGAATGGTACGGAACCCTTCGTGCACGAGTCCGACTCGCACTTGGCCGGTTTCCTAAAGTGGTTTTCGAATACCAGGGGGGCAATTCTCGTAATTTTAAGAACGTTCACAGTCTGATCTTAGTCTCAATCTTTCAAAAATACCTATAATTTCCCTACATTTTGACAAGTTTTTGACATTTCAGCCATCTTGTTACCATAACACAAGCATTAGGTTGCTTAGCTTGGGACTAGATGGCGCTGTGTGAAATGTCCAGGGATATTATATTATATTATTATTATATTATTTGTTTGTCGCAGAAATGAGACTGCGACTAGATTTTGAACGTTTTAAATTACGAGAATTAGCCTTCAGGCTTTTGACTACGTTGTATGTGTATATTTTGTGTCTGTTTTATTTGTAATGTGCGTTTTGTTTGTGCAGAATAAATAATGTTTCTTTCTTTCTTTCTTTAGTTAGGCTGTTAGTTGTGTTTAGGTATTTTATTTACTTCGTGTATGTTCATGATGTTATAATACAATTAAGTACTTGCTGCTGTGTAAAATATAATACATTGCAAGAAATAATATGGGAATCCAACACAAAAAAAATTATGAAAAAAAAAACGTACCTACATTCTTTACCTTAGGCTGCGGGTCTGGGCGCTTGTTTATAGGATTTGTGTTAAAAAAATTCACAAAGTAAAATGTATCATATTGAAGGGCCTCCTCAAAGTCCTACAACAAAAGATATTTTCTTTTTATTCTCATTGTTGTTATATTCGGTACTTGTATCTACATATATCTTGTTAAAAATATCTTCGCCTAAAGATGGGGACCATGAACCGGTATAAAACTTCTGAAAGTGAAAACACCAGGGCCCGCCCACGAAATTAAATTTTTCTTACGTTTTTAGTAATTTTCAGTTCAGTGTCGGATTATAAATACATATATTGATCAAAATATTTACACAAAGTTGTAATCATATCAATCATCAACACAACTCTCATAGTTAAAATTAGCCTCAAATCTTATGATAGTCATACAATAGGGTATTATAATTGAAAGTGATATTAGATATGACTAATTTAAATAGTCATTCTTCCTGATCATCATCTGCCTAGCCTTTTCCCAACTATGTTGGGGTCGGCTTCATGATAGTCATACAATAGGCTATTTGAACCTGTAACCACTCAACCGGGCTACGGTAGATTTTTTTAGGGTATCGTAGACAACAAGGAACCCTTATAGTTTCGCCAGGTCCGTCTGTCCGTCCGTCCGCAGGTTAGCTCAGAGACTCATAGTACTAGAAAGCTGTAATTTGGCATGGATATACATATTAATCACGCCGACAAAATGGTAAAATAAATATGGGAGAACATAATTTTCAACTGCAATGTTACTGCAACTGCAACGGAACCCTTCATTGTGCGTGGTCCAACACGCACTTGGCTGGTTTTCATATACCTGCAACTGGCACTGCAAATTGTATAAATCGTAAGAAAATTTGAATTTTAGATGAAGGTAATGGGAAAAGCAACATTATCTTAATGTTATCTTCATCTGGTGGCACAGATGATATTCTTGTCACGTCCGACCTGTTGCGGCAGGTGTCATCAACAATTGAGAGTAATCTAACAAAGATCAGCTCTCATTTCTGCTACCCTAGTACCTCTTTGTATTACAGATTTATTCCCGGGTGAATATATTTTTTCAACACATTTCCTTGTAAAGTGACTCTTATTGCGACGCTGTTAGGTTCACAATGCAGTGTATTTAAAACGCGTGCTTTTCACTGGTACGGCCAGCAACAAAATTCGATTAACACTTCAGTTGTTTAAATCTTAATTATTGAGCAAAATATTCTTAAAAACATGTAGTAATAGAATATTTAACTGTTTGCTATTACATGAAATAGTGAAAACCAATGTATCGTATCATTTTGTATCAATTTTGATGATTTGTAAAAGTAGCAGATTTAATTGACTGTTGTTGCTGACTGTACGTGAAAGTGCACCGCAGATTTAACTTTATGCTAGTCAGAGATATGCGCTTTATTAAAATCTCAACAAAGAGCCTTTGCTTATTTATACAAGGAGGAGACGACAATAGGGTAATGAAATTAAACTGCATTATATTATGAAGAAGCAGAAGCAGGTAAAATAAAATACTGCTGCGGCAGGGAATGCCGTTCCCAGTTTGCATACGAAAATTCAATCAAATATATCCAATAGTTCAGTCCCTTTCAAAATCAATCTTTAGTTAGTAAAATATTGGTAAAACCAATAGTCGGCACAGTACTACCATTTTCTTTTATTAGCCGTTAATGTCCCAGTGCTGGGCAAAGGTCTCCCTACCCACTACCATTTAGTTTGTGAAAAAAAAACACTAAAGGACAATGCTCATGGATGAATAGAATCCCGTACCATGCTGGATCAAAATCAAACTTTGTTTTTTATAGATCATACTTATCATATTAACTCTTACAAAAGTTATTTCTGTAAACAAAACCCGTGTTTCAGAGATTTTCAAAAAAATCTAAATAACCCGAAAACTAGGTACTTTATTTTGTTTGACATGTCATACATGAACGGCCATTATTGCTCTAATAAAATGATAATTGTTTAAATAAAAATTCTATTCTATTTCATTCTAGTTATTTTTAATTAATATAGAATCGGCAAAGTATAATTTTTTACATGTTTTTTGAAAGACGTGATCATGCCACTAAAAATTCAAGGTTACAGAATAGAATAGAATACTCTTTATTGTACACCATACAAATTATAGAACATAAATGTATAAATATATTTTTTTAATTATCGCTAAGACCGATCTGTTAAAGACAACCTTTGAATGGATTAAAATTACGGAGAGACAAATTACATTAATCATATCATTGGAAACGGAACGTCATGTAAAGGGAATAAACAATATCAACACTTTTTTACTTTAAATTAAATTCCCTGTTCAAAAACCAAATTCCCGACGCGTAATGTCGTAAAAAAATATGAAAATAATTATTATAATATTTTGATCTTGATGCATGAGGCTTTTTGGTACGACTTTTGGTCATTGTCCTTTCGATGCTAGGATTTATCTATAAGTGTTTTTATTTATTGTCGAGTCGAGATTGTTTACATTGTGTAAATAAATAAATAAACTGGAGCTCACGTTTCGGATATTTTCATTTTCAATAACTTCTCTTAAAGGTAAAATATAAAACTTTATAGTTAGTAACAGTGAAATGAAATTACTTAAGTATACCCTGTCCATTAGGTGAACCGTTTTTTGACAGCTGTCTTTATATTCCAGATTACGTAAAAGTTAACTTTAAAATGCGTAATAAAATAAATATATAAACTGCCTTATCTTATTTATGGCTTCTTCCAGACATTATAATACCGTACGTGTATCAATCAATGTATTGCGTGTTGCTGCAATCACTAGTTCCATCTGTCAAAAAACGGTTTACCTAATCGACGTGGTATAGCAACGTGATTTGCCTATACACTCCCGGCAAAGGAAAATTACAGTGTCTTTTCATAAAATCGTTCAAAAACATCCGTTATGTCAGCAAAATAAGTTACTTACGCGACACACCCCAAAGGTAACAGCTACACGTTTCGTACAGCTAATTTATTTCGTATATAAAATATTCAAGAGCTCATATACTTAATGTCAATCTAAGCCTGGGGAAATAAATGACATAAAAACTCCACCGTAAAGCGAAAAGGATTTTTTTTCACCTAGATGAATCAAAATAACATAATGTCACATTTTGTATTGCTTATACATGACCAAATTAAATTAGCTAGCGAAACTACGCAGATGCGATCAATATCTAATCAATATCAAAAGTCAATAATTTATTCAAATTATGCTGAGAATCAGCAGTCATAGTCAGACAATCCCCCAAAACGCACGCCCCTCACCACTTCCTAATACATTAGCTGAGAAGAAGAGTGGCCGAACAAACCTGCCAGCAGCACAGCTGTCTGTTCAGTTAGAAAAACCAAAGACGATAAACAAATCCTACTTCCTACTAATATTATAAACGTGAAAGCTTGTGTGGATGGATGGAAGTTTGTTACTCTTTCACGCAAAAACTACAGAACGGATTTGGATGAAATTAGGCAAACAGATGGTTTACAACCAGGATTACCGTATAGGATACTTTTTATCCCATCCCACGGGATCGAAACTTATGCGGGTGAAACCGCGGGGCGCAGCTAGTAAATAATAATTTAAAGTTAATTATAGTGATTAAATATCGACACCCAACACGTCTGGGGAGTTTCGCTGGCTAATTTTATTTGATCCTGTATGGTTAATTAGAGACGTACTTACAAACGACCTTTATGCAAATGGTCTAAAAGCTTTATCTAACATCGGAGGCTGCTAGCAAAAACTATCCGATTGTCACGGGTTATTAACTTCGCTTCAGAACGTTTTCATTGGAATAGGGATAGATTCAGGGAACGAAAAGTCAGCTGACTATGGCAGGTTTTCAAACAACATCTACTTTTTTCTTTAGATTGACATTGACTATACGTCAGTGTCAAAATATAGGGTGGAATAGACTGTCTATATTCTCAAATTTTATTCATGTTTCAAATTGACGTTATTTCAAGTTAAACAATTATCAACTTTATTTTAATGGCATTTAGGTTGATTTCAGAGTGACTAGCACTATTGAAAAAAATGTTTTAAGTTGTAGCGTAAACTGAACTTTATTGTGTAGGTATTAAAGTTATTTTTCCATAAACTCATATTTGTTTACATTTTTGGCGAATATGTCGCGATTCAAATTTAAATATAATCATAAAATTAAAGTTAACAGGGTGGCAGGGACATCAAAAGCGCTACCTATTAACATGGATACAGTAGGTAGGTACATGAACTGCCTCGTTGTTCTCGAGGTCGCAAGCGCGACTGCAGCGTGGGGTCCTGGGTTCGATTCCCGGGTCGGGCAAAGTGTTGTTGAGTTATTAGGAATTTCTTAGTATCAGCCCGGAGTTTGGAAGTTGGCGGTGGGATACCCCCGTTCCTCGGAAAGCACGTTAAGCCGTTGGTCCTACGCCTGATCTCTCTCCGGTCGTGTCGGATTGCCGTCCCATCGGACTATGAGAGTGAGGGAAGAGGGAGTGCACCTGTGTCTGCGCGCACACTTGTGCACTATAATATCTCCCGCGCCGAAGGCTAGTGTGGGTTGAGATTGGCCGCCGTGGCCGAAATACGGTCTGGAGGATTTTACTTTACATGATTCTGAACCGTTGAAATTTATCATCGGTTATTAACTTCGATCAATAATAGTACTAGATTAAGGATCAGGAACAAAAATCAGTCGCTCAAGTGGCCACGTTTGCACACACGTAAACATCTACATTTCTTAGTAAAAAGTTTATTAATATTAACAACTTCAGTTTATTATAAACCTTAATGCTTAAATATAAAGTTTAATTACCATTGCAAAATATATATAAAATGTCACTTGAAAATAAAATCATTCTATTTTTAAATTTTCAGTCATTTATTCTAAAATGTAACTTAAAGTCTTAGTAATAAGGTTAAAAACATGCTAATTTTAAGTAAGACCACAAAAGTATTTGTGGGCTTATTTTTCGGGCCGTTTTTGAAGCGCTTATCGGGAATCTAGTACTATTATTGATCGAAGGTTATTAAAAACAAAATAGACGTTTCTTACATTTTGATCGCGTATGTATTGCACTTTTCTATGAAAAATGTGATTCTTGGTCGAGAATCATGTACTTACTTAATTCATGGTTACAGTTTCCGCGTCGATGTCACCCTGTATCTCAATGACAAAAGGGGTGATTAAGATGAACACAGCAGGTTCTGAAGGCCATTTTTCCGTAATTAAAAAACAATCAGTTTATTTGTGAAAGTTTTTGACATTGATTGTCACCCCCTATTTATGTAAACAATAAATCCCTATTTATTGTTTACATGGGTGACAATCCATGTCAAAAACTTTCAATGTCAGAAATGTAGATGGTGTACGTTCTTAAAAATACGGGAATCATTTTGAAAAGTCTGTTCGGCCAATATTTTTGACGCTGACCGTACTAAAATGAGAAATTTTCTGCTTGCAAAAAAATGAAACGCCCGCCAATCTTTTGCATAAAGCAAAATCGGAGAGAAACTTATGTTCGTGGAGTTCCTAAAAAAAAAGCTTTTAGACAAACTTACTGTTTCCGACTGTGAAATTACAAAGTTTTTGGTTGGACTTTGTTTAATACAGTTGAATATTAAAAGAAGTTTATTCGAGTACCGAGTAAGAAGATCATCATCACTCATCACTCCAATTTATTTGTGGTCGGCGCAACATGTCTTTTTCTTCCATACTCCTCTATTAGCCGCCATCTCGACAGTCATCCCCTTTCTAACCATATCATCATTCACACATTCCATCCATCGTTTCTTTGGTCTTCCCCTGCTCTTATAGCCATCGACATTCATACTCAAAACTTTCCTCACGACTTTTCCTCATTCCTCCGTAACACATGTCCGCATCGCTGTTAACAGGAAAACTGCAGGGTGGAAGCATTTGCCACGCTGTATGTCATAATCTACTTTTTTTTTAGTTAGGCTTCATAGTGTCCCTGTGCTGGCCAAAGGCCTGCCCTTGTTTCTTCCAAACCTCCCTGTCTTGTAAGATCTCTGACCATGTTGGTCCTGCAAATGTTACCACATCGTCGCACAAGCTTCGCTGTGGTCTACCTTGACGGCGATGTCGTCCCTCAGGCGTCCAGTGAGTGATGATCTTTGTCTATCGCTCCAGGTGCATTCGTGAAACGTGTCCGACCCACTCCCATAATGTACATATACTTATTATTATTTTAAGACTGTTAGCTTATATATTTTGTAAATATTAATTGAGTTCAATAGTTGCAGCTTAAGTAGGATAGTTTACATTCTCCGGGTTAAAATATTATATTAGATTTATGCTGTAAATGCTTATTGGAATCTGGGTTATAGTTTGAATCCTAAACGGGTAATTATGATTACACTTGCTCGATTGAATACAGTTAGGGGATTCTATCCTGAAACCTATCTTATACTAGCTGACCCGCGGGTTTATTGCGTAACACACTATCAGTAACAATGGGTTACATTTTGACAGTTCAACAACATTCATTGCGTTATTTAAGTTGTTGAGCAGACACATTTTTCGACCATATGAAGCAATGGATTAGCAATGATTCAGAATGAGATTGATAGTTTGTTACACAATTAGGATGCCGGCAAACTTCGTACCGCATCAAAATCAATGAGAAAATGTTTTTTTTTTCGTGATTTTTTCCCAACCAAAGATCATAAAAATCGATTCAGCCGTTCTTGAGTTATAAATGATGTAACTAACCCGACTTTGTTTTATTTAGGGCTGGTTTTTCCATCGCCAGATAACTTTATTCGAGTAATTTTGAAATTTTGACAGTTATTTCATACAAAAACTGTCAACCGTCAATTTTATTCCTCGAATAAATTTTATCTAGCGATGGAAAAATCAGCCCTTAAATATATAAATAAGATAGATATGAATAAAAACTACTTCAGGACACTGAAATAATCGTAAAGTAAAAAACGTCAGACAAAGTGAACTTTAACAATTTATACCATTTATCTTTCAGTGTTAAAGAAACTTTGTTCTTAAACGGTTCTCTTTTGTAGATAATGGAGTACAATATTTTACTTTAAAAGACAGTGTTGTTTATGCTATTAACTTTCCAGGCCTGTATTACAAAGTAGTTCAAAAGACTGAGCCCTTCAAAAAAAGGGTGTGTTCTTATCTTATGACCAAACGATAGAACTGAATACTTACGACTGGAGCCAAGTATACGCTATTCGGCATCACCAACCGGAGCACTGGTGGCCTTGTGGTAACGGCCGCGACATACGAGTTGTAGTTCGTGGGTTCGAACCCAGACAGGCGCTTTACTTTGTGTAAATTATTTTTCATCACCACTGCTCTCAAAAACGGTGAAGGAAAACGTGAGGGTGGCATGTCCTAGAATCAAAAGTTCGGCCCAGTCCCTCTCACAGAGAGGAGGCTTGACTCCCAACAGTGGGAACGCTATGGGCTGATGAGGCTAACCCGAGCGTGATGGTTCAGTTTCGTTCACTGTACAGAAAGAGCACAAAGTGCGCCTACAAAAGTTTTCACTTCAAAAATTGTTGTAAGTACTGAATTCATATGAAATTATTTGCTAGGTAAATTAACTAAGTGCTAACTTTTAATCATCTGTTAACTTTATTCGAAGAATAATTTTGAAATTTTGACAGTTATTTGATACAAAACCTGTCAAACATCAATTTTATTCCTCGACTAAAAGTTACTTGGCGGTGGAAAAATGAGCCCTTAGTAGAACTATTATAAGGTATTTGGTGAAACGTGGAATGTTCAAGATCGGAAAATTCAACAGAATTCCCGGAGTCAACCTAGGGTTTGGGAATTCCTGACAATTTCAAAGTCCCGGGACACGAGACAGCCTACAATCAAAGTCCCGGGAATTCCCGGGACTTCGAGACCGTTAAGAATTTTTTTTATTGCTTTTGACTAAATTTCTGGTGAAACGTATTAAAAAAAGGCAATTTTTTGTAAAAATCAACATTTATTAAACGGAAAAGTAAATTTTAATAACTTTAACGTTAATTTCAGTCTTAATAATTGCTTTGTTTGTTTCTTTTAATCACGCACAGATTTACTTTTAAGCAGTTAAATCTTTAAGACGATCACGCTTAATACGATTTCTCGCATAATACGCCACTTTACGCCAGTCCTTAGTCCGCCAGTAACTTGAGACATATTTTCATACATTTCTTAACGCTTAATACGATTCGTCATCCCGTTCAATACGCCCGAGCCGAGAGGTCTAACCGAGCGCTCTTATTCTTCCATTGATGACAATGTAGCACCGTACGAAATTCAATCAATTGAAGATCTTATTGAGAATGTGAATAACACACAAAACGAGGCCCTAATTGATAATGATGAAGACGAAGATGAGTCAACTCCGGTTTCGTCAAACGCCCAGGCATTATCAGCTGTTAATGATTTAAGACGCTATGTAGCTTCTTTGGATCAAAGCGAAGACGCACTGCAAAAGTTGAATTATGATGAAAATATTTTAATTGCTAATGCATCAAAATCTTTCTGTCAAACCAAAATAAGTGATTATTTTAAATAATGTAATTATAATTACACTACGTATTTAATGTAATTTATAAATGTATAATTTAATACCTATATATACCAAAAATAGAACATAATACTTAATAATATGTAGTACGTTTTATTTTCCCTACCCCGCATAATACGCTTTCTCGCTTAAGACGCTTAGTTTAATATCATACTAATGCTTAATAACTTTACTATTATCTAGTAATTCTAGTATCTAATCATTGGTACACAACATTGTTAATTCTCATAAACACAGATTTGTTTCATAATTAAATAATCTAAATATAAATAATGAAACAGACTTATAAATCAGTAATTTAAATAATCATAATCATTAATTAGACTTCTTTGCTGATTTAGTAAAATAGGCTTTTAAACAAATCAGAGCGTCAACAGCTTTGTCTGACAATCTGTTTCTGATTTTTGTAATAATGCCACCGGACAAGGAGAGCACTCTCTCGTTTTCAACAGATGTCGGTTTAATTGTGTTTAAAGCTTTATACAGTAGTTCCAAATAATGTTGCTCTTGTTTTTTTTCCAGAATCTCGGGTACATTTTCTTGGATATTTTTTATTGCCTGTTTCATTTGATTAACAAAAGACTCTTCAGGCTCGTTGTGTTCTTAAGAGCTACTGGTACTAGGTACAGCGCCCATTATTTCCACATCTGGTGTCCGGATACTAACAATTTTGACAATCTTGTATCGTCTCGAGTCTCGACTCGAAAGTCCCGGGACAAGAGACAACTAAAATTACGAAAAGTCCCGGGACTTCGAGACACTAGATGTCCAGGGGCCCAAACCCTAAATCAACCTGAGTAAACCAAACACTTCATCCGGCTTCCATTACGTACAGCAAATTGTGTCTCTAAGCCATTGTATTGAAATCTTTCGTCAAAGGAATTCTAGCTTTGCAGTATATTGACATGTTGAATTTTGAACTAAGAGGAGAGGAAATTCCTAGAATTAAGGACGTGCCGTCATGCTGTTTCCACAAACACTGGCAGAGCAGCTTTGGCAACTGAAGTTACGTGCAATATCGCAGTAATTAAATCCGTCGTGGAATTGAAATCTAGTTACTTACAATTCAGTTTCTTTCAGTTAAGCTACCCTTTCTGCGGTTGGTCTGTAGATGGGGGACCATCTTTATCCGTGCCTCGGAAAGCACGTTAATCCGTTGTCATTCGTGGATCCTTGACAGTCATTACGGGTAGTCAGAAGGCCGAAAGTCTGGTAACCAGTCTTACCAAGGGGTATCGTATTACCCAGTAACTGGGTTGTGGAGGTCAGATAGGCTGTCGCTCCATGTAAAATACTGGTATTCAGCTGCATTCGGTTAGACTGGAAGCTGACCCCAACATAGTTGGGCAAAGGCTAGGCAGATGATAAACTGTGATCTAAAGCCTATTAACAACGGGCTACCGGTTTTATCGCATCGGGACTTGATGCCAAATGTATAGGTCCAGGTGAATTGTGGGTACATCGTTTTCATGTTTTATGCCCTAGCTATAGCCTCGACAACTCCTAGGTTGATTCCGTTAGTAAAAAATTGAAATGTGTGTAGATACGTAGGAGCCTTTTTGGCCTCGCACAGGTATTTATTTGGTTTATTTAGGTACTTTTCATTTTTGTTGTTTTTAGTGTAACCTTGTTAGTTTTAAATACTCCTTTTTTACTATTTGTATTTCTTGTGTGTGTCCCAAATAAAATATTTTTCTTAATTTTTTTTTGTACATTGGGAAGCTACCCTCGACTAACCGCGTGTGTGTGTAATTTTGAGTCAGCGCCAAACAATCAATAAACAAAGATCACTAAATTGCTTTAAATTTAAACGGTGCCGACTCAAAATTATTTACGTTTACTTACATTAGCTTAAGAACTTAGTTATTAAGGTTAAATAAAAATGGTTTTTTTATTTTTTGCTTTTCAGTTTTTTCGGCGGTTTTATTTTTTTGTCAAAAAGTTTTTATTTTATATTTTTTTGTGGCTATAATCTACTAATTGTTTGCCAAAGGGCAGGCATATGTGGCACTGAGTAGAGTAATAATACACAACTCAGCATTCAAATCCGTGAGTGAACAATAAATCACCCCTAATTTCCCACCCTCAGGGTTGGATTTTTTTTTCCAAATTTATATGGGACCAACTTTAACTATACCCTTTCCAATAAAAAAGAATGATCAAAATCGAACTCTTTAAAAAGTTATGCGTGGGCCTAAATAAAAAAAAAAACATATGCGTCGACTTGAGAACCTCCTCCGTTTTTTTTCGTCGGTTAAAAATGATTATTCACCCTACTACGAGTATATAAATGGCCTAAGCACCAGCCAGCCAGTTCATTAAATGTTGTATTAGACGCATTGGCTAAACATCAATTCAGCTTAGTTAGTTAAAAAGCGCCGTTTAGTTAAAAGGCTAGGCAGTTAACTGAATGGCTAATTAAACCAATTGACATATACTTACACTGGATAAACTTCTACTAAATAAAATATTAATATAAAAATATATAATCCTATCCTAACCAAAATTACTTGCAACTAGATCATTTTAGCCTGTCTTGAGTGTGTGCTGCAATTCTGCAGTGCAATTCTGTAACCATCTCACCGTGAAAACTTAGGTGAAGTGAGCGTGGAGTGAGCTGTCATTCCAAATAATGCTAGGGATTGACACTACTGACAACTCACATCAAGCTCACTTCACTTGAGTTTTCACGGTGAGATTTTTACAGAATCGATCGGCAGGTCTTAGACATATATTTGATGAAGTAAAACAATTTCATGCGCACGATACAAAATAATGTTAGGAGTGAAGTCTGAAGATGTTTCCTTTCGCCTTTTTTGTTGAATATTCTACGTCTACTATCAACATGCATGTTTTCTTTGAGTCACCAGTTTTTCCCAAGTCGAGTTTAGACAGCGGATGTTTTGAAAGATTTCATTTGAATAGACAAGCGTGCTCATACAGAGAGGAAATGTTGAAAGTTTTCAGCTTTAACTATCTAATAGCTTCCAAGTATTACGTAAGGTAGGCGTACCTGCAGTGCGATTCTGTAACCATCTCACCGTGAAAACTTAGGTGAAGTGAGCGTCGAGTGAGCTGTCATTCCAAATAATGCTAGGGATTGACACTAGTGACAACTCACATCAAGCTCACTTCACTTGAGTTTTCACGGTGATATTTTTACAGAATCGACCGGCTGTAGATATGTATACATACCTATGAATAATATCAATAAGTAACTCCACATTGGACATTATAGACACCAACTTAAGGGGCTTATATAACCTGCCATGGTAGCGGGATCGTCCGAAAGGGTTACCGCTGCCCTGGTACATAAAGGGCTAAGGAAGGAACAGGGGTGGGTTTTAGTCAGTAAGAGTCTGACACTCCCTTCCGCTTGATGATTGACCATCATCAAAAAAAAAAAAGGGCTTATATATATAAAAACTATTCCTCCGATAAAATTATCTGCCGTTGGAAAAATCAGCCCTAAATAAACATTAACACACACATTTACATGTTTAACTGAATAAAATGTCTTCGTACGATGAGTATTAAAAAATAAAGTCGAACCATGTAAAAATTTACATTTATTTATTTTACAAAGAATAAGAGCATGTTAAATTTAATAAAAAATTTCGTAAAAGGCTTACATCTGACATGCTGTAAAAGCTGTATGTAAAACACGTGTACAGGGTACGGCGTAGCAAAAAAAGGGGCCAAGAGCGAGTCAGACTCGCACACGAAGTAAACATACTTTTTTATTATTTGTGGTTATAGCGGCCATATTAGTACATACTGTGGAAATTTCAAGTATATTATATGCCTCTTAAAATTTAAAATTATAGGATACATACTTATACCCTGTGACAAACGCATGTCGGACGGATTAACGGAGGGATGGACCACAGAACAGATAAAACTGTTCTGTGGGATGGACAGTCGGACAGCGCAGCCTTAGAGTGATTCTGCACTGCATCCGATCCGTATCCGAGAAACGACGGTCCGAAATAGCCATAGCACTATTTGTATGGAAGGTTGCGCACTACATCCAACTCAGTCCGTCCGAATTTAGAACATTCCCAATTCGGATTGAACTCGGATTCGGATCGGATGCAGTGCGGAACCGCTCTTAGTGATAGAGTTCCGTTTGGGTACGGACCCCTAAAAACCTCTACGGGACCAAGCTACGAAATTCTGTGAATGGCAACGTTATCCGTGTATATCCGTAATATTCTATTATGTATTCTGTGGTAATGCTGAGAATTAAGGTTTTACGCTTTCACTTTTAAAGCCAGATGAACGTACACGTATTTTGGGAAAACGTGATCTTACATAATTGCGGGATAGTGAAATAATCATCCATTTCTACATTTTATTACAGTGAATAATATAAAGTAAATGGATAAATTAATTGTTTTAATCAAAACCTTATCTATTGAATTAACTAGTTTTCATTTACGTTTTATTTAAATTATAATTATGACAAACTATTTACACTAGGTACTAAATTAAAAAACTGACTATATAAATAAATACAAAAACACAAGGATTTTTAGGCGTCGAAGTACTCGTCTGCATCGGTGTCATCCGGAAACATGCCATAACTAGTTGATATTATGAACATTATAAAATAAATAAATATATTTTTTTGTAATCTTTTGACATACGTTGTTTTGGTAATGAAATGTCATAATTCATATATGTTATTAGCGCCAAAACAATATACTTTGATTTGGCTTGAATGTTTTGAATGTTCAAAGAAAATGAGTTTGCACAAAAAGACGCATAAGCGTATAGGTACATACATTGTTTTAGTTCCAAAAAAAGGTGTCTTCGTAAAGGCTCATACAAACCAGTTTTATCCTTTATTTCAGACTTTTTGATGCTATTGAAAAAACGTTCTTATAGTACTTATTTTAAAGAGATTCATGTAGTTCTTTCGAAATTGCATTTTAGTATCTATAAGGCTTCTTGGAGTGGAGACCGCGTATCGGCAAGCGTAGTGTGGGACTCCCCCGAGCTAGATGGACGGACGCCTAAAGAAGATGGCTGGGACAGACTGGATGCGGAAGGCGGAGGACAGGGTGTTGTGGCGCAGCCTGGGAGAGGCCTATGTGCAGCAGTGGACTGCAATAGGCTGAGTTGGGCTTAGCTGAACGTCGTTATGACATATCATATATGACGGTAATTTAAGACTTTTTGTGTCAAAACTTTAATTTCAATTTTGTAGATACGTTCATCTGGTTCTTAACCGACGATTTATTCTACATTACAGTAGTATTTATGTTAAAATTAGATATTTATGGTTTTACAGGTGCGATGTAAAAAGCAAAATTATTCCTTAAGTATTTTTATGGATCTAACCTAAGTTATACAAGGTCCTAGGTTATACAAGGTAGCGGGAACGTCCGAAAAGGTTACCGCTGCCCTGGAACATAAAGGGCTAAGGAAGGAACACGGGTGGTTTTAGTCAGTAAGAGTCTGACACTCCCTCCTGCTCCACCCAGAGCGGGAGGAGTCATTTGATGATTTCCAATCCTCAAAAAAAAAAAAAAAGTTATACAAGGTTACGATTTTTGTGGTTTTAGCTATCACAATAAAAAAACGGATGATAAAGAGAGTAACCGGAAACACAACAACAACACACCACCCAACAACAACAACATTATGGAATGCAAATAAATATATGAATATGAATACATACGAACGGAGCAAGTTATATATATATATGACGGATAAAGCTTGTAAAAAGGAGGGAAAAGGAGTATTTTTTAAGGATCCCAGAGGGTAGTGTTCTGTAGTTTCTGCCTACCCCTTTGGGAAAAAGGCGTGGCTTTATGTTTATACGTAGTAATCACAATAAAACCAATTCGTAGGTAAGTTGTCGTGCCTCAGCAAGCGCTCTGCCTCGACAGAATATAATTCACCCTTTTAATTTACGAGTGGCAAAATACAGACTGTCGGCGTCACACTATGCTAATTTTATGAGGCTATATTTTGTTTCATAATTTTTTACAGTCAACCCGTCCAGTACACGAAAAAAAATCGTAAATATTCATGTAACAGAATCCGACGAATAAATCCGTGAAACGATGCTCGCTTATACGAACATATTTAAGCTGTGTTGCAATAAAAATTATCCGAAAGTTCAACGACGCGGACGCCGGACGATACAGCTTTAGGGACTAACCGCACTTATTCAGCTCTGGCAACGATTTTGTATGTAATGCGTACGCATCCGTAAAGCTGAACGGATGCGTACACATTGTAATGCGTACGCATCCGAAACAACGATTTTGTATGTATACAAAATCGTTGTTTCCTATGGACAAAAGCAAAGAAGGGCTGAATAAGTGTGGTTAGCCCCTTATTGTTAAAGTATAATCTGTATTCAATATAGGTAATTGGACGCAATTTTGGCCGCTAATTGATATTCTGAATGAATTATTGTCTGATTTCCTTTGTACTGAAATTATTGTAATGAATGTTATAAGATCGCGTTGGAATTGTATAGTAGTAGCTAACTAGTAATTAATTTTGTTATTCTGAAACTTCTTTGGCATTTAGAAAGAAGAAACAAACATTGTTTTATTATCACAGAAACTCCTCCATATAAAAAATTATAATTTTTCTCGATTTCAGAACTAAAAGAAAGAAACCTCCAGCAATTAGCTATGCTATGCCTAAGTACAGACGCCAGCAGGTCAAGCTACCCAAAACTGTCAACTTTTCCCAATCAACCTTGAACCTTAATGCCTTGACGATAAAGTTGAAAATCTATTAAAGAAATTTGACAGATTGTAGAAGCTTGATGTGCTGGCGTCTGTACATCCTTTGAACGGCTGGACCAATTTTTATGATCTTTCATATATGTTGGATTTGTCTCCACCCTGAATAGCAGAATAACTTTTAAAACATGGGAAAAATTGAATAATAATGAAGATAATTAATTTTGTCATACATTTTGTACGGAACAATAATTGTTGGCGGTACACGGCCACGTTTGCACACACGTTAACATCTACATTTCTTAGTAAAAAGTTTATTAATATTAACAACTTCAGTTTATTATAAACCCTAATGCTTAAACATAAAGTTTAATTATCATTGCAAAATATATTTAAAATGTCGCTTGAAAATAAAATCATTCTTTTTTTTAATTTTCAGTCTTTTATTCTAAAATGAAGTTTAAAGTCTAAGAAATAAGGTTAAAAACATACTAATTTGAAATAAGACCACAAAAGTATTTGTGGACTTATTTTTCGGGCCGTTTTTGAAGCGCTTATCGGGAATCTAGTACTATTATTGATCGAAGGGTGGATTATAGGCTATTGAACATTACGCTACGAGTCTTAAGAAACGAGCAAAAGGAAAACAAGTCAGAAAGAACGCTAAGGTAAAACGAAGTTAGCACGGGCGAGCGATTAGATGCGACGCGATGAGATGTGACGCGATGAGATGCCACGCGATGAGATTCGACGCGATGAGATGCGACGCGATGAGATGCGACGCGATGAGATGCGACGCGATGAGATGAGACGCGATGTGATGCGACGCGATGAGATGCGACGCGATGAGTCAGTGGCCGAAATTTCACGCAGGCGAAGTCGCGAGCAGAAGCTATAAGGTATAAATTAAAATTAAGGCCAAGAGTCCAAAACGGTGAAGGAAAACATCGCGAGGAAACCGTCATGTCCTAGAACCAAAAATTCGAAAACATGTGACAACTACCATTCCGCACTGGGCCCGCGGTGGATTATGGCCTACTCCCTCTCATCGAGAGGATGCCTGTCCCAGTAGTGGGAACATTATAGGCTGATTATGTGCCAAGAGTCCGATCAAACTCTTTGCAGTCATACTATGGTGGCTGGTTGTTAATGGATTAATTCTACGAAGTATGTGCAACCTTCCACATCCGTAACCACGCAATATAACATTGTGTTCATGTTCAATCATTCTTTCGTTTCCAGTCTATCAAGTTGACCACATGATTGTGGTTAAACTAATCAACTGGTAATTACTGGTTATAACTGGTAATAACGTTACTCGCGCGCATATGTATAGTCAGAGCGGTTTAAACCACATAAGAAGTAAAACCGTTTGTGGTACAAAAGCAATGTGCACGTAACATAATCAGCCTATAATGCCTAATGTGGCCTACCCAAATGTCCTTTCTTTGGTATTGTTCGTCGAAACGTTGAGCTCCTTAAGTTTTGAGTTGAGCTGCACGATTTCTGACAAATGCGTGCACTGACTGGACAGGTCCTCTCAATCTGTGTGGTTCTTTCCTCAAAAGACCATCTCAGACATCGACCTACATGGTCTTCATATGATCTGACCAAGATTATGTCTGGACTTTAAAAGAGACTGTGACGTCCGAGTTTGTTTCGGCCTTTCTTCTCAGACTAGTCAGATAGGAAACGCCGACCTCATCTAGTTTTAAAATATGATTGACGTGTGTTTGTACAAACCTACTTACCAAATAAAATAATTTATCATTATCATTTATCATTATTATTTATCATTATCATTTATCATTATTATTTATCATTATCATTTATCAGTATCATTTATCATTTATTATTTATCATTATCCTTATCCTTATCATTTATCGTTATCATTTATCATTATCATTTATCATTATCATTTATCATTATCATTTATCATTTATCATTATCATTTATCATTATCATTTATCATTATCATTAATCATTATCATTTATAGAGATGCGCCGAATGTGGTTTGAACCGAATCCGAACTTCGGCCGAACATTCGGTTAAAATGAAAAGTTCGGCCGAACTTCGGCCGAATTTCGGTTCAAAGTGTGGTCTAAGAATAAAGACAAGTTAAGTAAGTTCCCTAAGTGAGTTCCCTAGTTCTAAGTTCCCTAACATGAGTTACTTGGCTGGAATATATTTATCGTCTCCTGGAAGCTCGGTATGTTCTAAGCGACTTTTTTCGGAGGCAGGAAATGTATGCGAAAAAAAACGTAACAAACTTCTGCTAGATAAGGCAGTCTTTGGTGTTTTTGCACCATAACCTGCCTCTAGTAAATTTTAAATATGAGTGAGTCGATAGATGAGAAAAGTTTGTTTAAGGTGGATGCTCCAAGGTAGCCCGCGAAATTAAAATTTTGAGGATTATTCTAACTTAAGAAGTTGTATTGCTGATTCTAATGATTATAATTAAGTTGTAATTTTTACCAGTAATTTTGGTTTAAAAACCAAACTACTGAACCGTTTTTGATGAAATTTCTATGGGACCATTTGGGAAGTATACCCTTTCCAACAAAAAAAGAATTTTTCAAATCGGTTGGCAAGCGAAAGAGTTATGCGCGAACAAACATAAAAAAAAAAAAAAAAATACTAACATCCGAATTGAGAACCTCCTCCTTTTTTAGAAGTCGGTTAAAAACCATATTTGTTGCGGTCGCAAATCATATTTCAATCAATATACAACCTGACACTAACTTGCTAAATGCAAAAAAATTTAATTTCGCGGGCTACCTTGGAGCATCCACCTTAATTTGATTGAATATTTGACCTTTACCCTTTGTAATAAAAACATATTTGATGTTAATGAATGTTTAGTTTGTGAACCAAAAACGTAATTTCGGTTCAAGCTGCCGAATTTCGGTTGAACCGAATGTGAACCGAATTTCGGCCCATCCCTAATCATTTATCATTATCATTTATCATTATCATTATCATTTATCATTATCATTTATCATTATCATTTATCATTATCATTTATCATTATCATTTATCATTATCATTTATCATTATCATTTATCATTATCATTTATCATTATCATTTATCATTATCATTTATCATTTATCATTATCATTATCATTTATCATTATCATTTATCATTATCATTTATCATTATCATTTATCATTATCATTTATCATTATCATTTATCATTATCATTTATCATTATCATTTATCATTATCATTTATCATTATCATTTATCATTATCATTTATCATTATCATTTATCATTATCATTTATCATTTATCATTTATCATTTATCATTATCATTATCATTATCATTTATCATTTATCATTATCATTTATCATTATCATTTATCATTATCATTTATCATTATCATTTATCATTATCATTTATCATTATCATTTATCATTATCATTTATCATTATCATTTATCATTATCATTTATCATTATCATTTATCATTATCATTTATCATTATCATTATCATTATCATTATCATTATCATTATCATTTATCATTATCATTATCATTTATCTTTATCATTATCATTTATCATTATCATTTATCATTATCATTTATCAGATATGTTCCCACTGCTGGGATACAGGCCTCCTCTTTCTATGTGACGTAGCGAGCCATAAACAACACGCGGGCCCAGTGCGGATTGGTGGATTTCACATGACTTCAAAATTTTGGTTCTAGGACATGCTGGTTTTCACCCTTTTGAGAGCAGTAGTGATGAAATAATTTACAAAAAGTAAAGTGCCTGCTGGGATTTGAAGACGTATAAGACGCGGCGGTTTCCACTGGGCCACCACTGTTCACATGTGCACGTGAAATCTAGTAATTATACCTTCGCTCATATCTTCGCTCCATAAAAGGCACGTTTTTTGGTATCTTCTAGAAAGAAAGAAAATACATTTATTTGCGGCAAACATGAGGCATAAAAAGAACACAAAATAAAATAACAAGTTGGGGGTGAACATGCGTCACATCCACGCAAAACGGCCATCGCTCAGCATAATGCTAAGATCCTATATGAGATAGATCCCCAGCGCCGGTTTGCAGCGACAGCAATTTGTTGCTGGTTGGGCGGAGGTATTTATATGAACAATACATTTCATCTACATTCTCAAAAAGTAGGCGAGCAGCAATAAGACTGGGCTGCTAATAAAAATCACGAATGGAAAAACCTAATAAAACTTCGCTTGATCTAACTCTTGAACCTTGATTGATGAAAAAGTCAAATATGTATGCCTGACGAGTATGTTGAGCTGAGCTCTCTTCGCCTGGCGTATTTGAGTTTTTCCTTTATACTTATTTTAATTTTTCAGCCTACGTTTCCACAAAATAAAGATAACCCTCTTTGTTTTGTGAATATCACGGATATCACGTGAATACCTAGGAGTCTGGAGATGAAATTAGTATACAGTAGCAGTGCTTAAGTGGTTACAACTGTGCTGGGGAAAATTTTCGCTGATATTGTTACGGTTTCATGAATATTACTGCGGATTACATTTGGCTCAGAATTTTTCATCGAATATTTGCTTATTTTATGAAAAAAAAATTGACAAAATTTATGTCATTTACCATGATAAAAATAATGTCACAATTCTTTATTTACATAAATAATTTCCTTAATCTTAATTTTTTTTAATGCCAATACGAAACATCAAATTTACCATTCGATTGTAAGGCTCTGAAAACAGCACGACAGTTACCAAAACAACATTGGGAACAACAAAAAAGTTCCAGATAATGGTCAAGCCAAAGTGACATAACAACGTCTGCTTTCCTAGAAATTCTAATAACTTCTCGTTAAGCTAATCTTGATGGTTCAACACTTTCAACTTTCAGACAACTTCAACCCTATCTCAGCTGCGAAAAACAGAATTCTTCTTCCTCGAATTGACCTCATTTCCCTTTCCAATTGACACGGCCATAAACGTAGTATCCCGACATAATAGCATTACCGAACTCCATTGGGGATTATCAGAGACAGATTCAAAATGGCGGGCGCACAGATAGCATCCGGCGATACTGGCTAGCTCCACGAGTATACGTGGTACCTGTGAAAGCCGCTTTCAAGCGTTCCGTTTAAAATTTTAATCGAATTTCAAATGATTCCAAAATAGTTATTAAAAAAAAATAGGTTAATATTTTCTTTTAATAACCGTTTTGGAATCATACTTTTTTTAATAAATTCAGATTTATTGAGTGAGTTTGTTTGAACGCGCTAATCTCTGGAACTACCAGACGGATTTGAAAAATTCTTTTTGCATTTGATAGCCCAATTTGACATCACACTAGGTCATAGTGTGATGTCAAATTGGGCTATCAATTCGTCTTTATAATTCCTTAGGACCGGAGCAAAAACCAAAAAAAAGTCAGAAAAAATGCTTAGCGGAAACGAAATAATAGCGCGGGCAGGCGATGCGATGCGACGCGGTGGGTCGGGGGAACAAGAAACCACGCAGACGAAGTCGCTGGCAGAAGCTAGTAATATCTTTTCTTTTTCATTCAAAGTAGGCTGAGAATCAGCACTTTTCGAACGTCAAAATTACAAAAGACAGTCCCCCAAAAACGCCCGCCCTTCACCACTTCCTAGTGCTAACGCTGGGAAGTAGAAGTGCCGCAACAAACTCCCCAGCAGCACAGCTGTCTGTTCAGTTAGAAAATACTTGATTGTATACAATACTAGGTATTAAGCAATTAGCATTACAAGGCACAGAGCATAAAATTAAATTATTTGCCATATCTCAGCTAGCCACGCCAATGTACCAACAAATATAATAAAAACTATACGTATTCAAGCTAAAAAACAATTAAGCTCTTCTAGCAGCATCTGCATCATCACATGGAAACTACGCATCACACTGACGTCACACGAAATCCTGCATCGCGCAAGCAGAGTTTACCCCACAACTAGCGCTCTGACATCAATCGCTGGGGTTAATTCCGATCCAGCCTGACCCTTGTTGCCTTCTCACAGCGACGCCATAAGCCGAGGTCCGTACCCCACAGGGGGTGCCTTTAACGTGTAGTCGCTTAGTTTTTAAGTTTTTAAGCCCTGGCTGGAGGCTTTAATTTATTGAGGCATCCACAAGCAAGCCTGGTTAAGCAGACGACAACCTCATAGGTTGAATTGCAAGATGCCATTCCAGAATCAGAATCAGAATTTTATTTGCTCTAATAGTAGGTACAGTATAAGAATAATAACATAAATAAATGAGATCAGCTACATTTTACCTTACGGCGTACAAATCATTACATCCAAAAAAAAAACTCTGTGGCAGTTGCTCACCAGACTCGACTCCCATCTGGTCGGTAGATCCTCCCTCCTCCTCTAAAAGTTATTACGCCTGCGACCCTGAAATGCAGCTCATTTCTGGCCTGCATACCAAACTCTTTTGCTAACCTTCATCATCGTCTGCCTAGCCTTTTCCCAACTATGTTGGGGTCGGTCTAACCGGATGCAGCTGGATACCAGTATTTTACATGGTGCAACTGCCTATCTGACCTCCACAACCCACTTATTCGGTAATTCGATACCCCTAGGTAAGACTTACTGGTAGTCAGACTTTCGAGCTTCTGACGACGTCCGTAATGACTGTCAGAGGTCTACGAATGACAGCCGGGACCAACGGCTTAACGTGCTTTACGAGGCACGGAGGGGTCTTGGTATGTAAAGATCACCCATCCACGGACCAACCTTGGCAAGCGTAGCTTAACCTGATCGATCGAACCGCGCGGCTGTTATTTCTTAGCCACAAGCCCCTCTACTCTTTGGCTAACCTTATATCCGTACTATGATGTAAGTACAGTCAGGAACTGAACTTCTTAGTTAGGAACTGGGGGTATTGATAACTTCATTACCCGAACTTGAACATTATGTTGTTGCACAGAGCATGGAACCACGGTGGTTCAGGTAGTACGGGCATGCGGAAATATTATTTTTAAATGAAATGACGTTGCGTTTCTCTATAATACTTTATTAAAATGATATAATGAATGTACCAGTATACAAAGAGAAAGATAAAATAATGTTATAAATATTATTATCATACCTATTATCCTGATACGTAAATGTTTTCTTTTATTAACATTAAAATATTCATCATATTAATGAATTCCATTATAAATATTATACAAAATGTTCGGCACAATATTGGCAACCGAACAGCTCAGCACTTCTGTCTGCGTGCATTTCTATAAATGCACGGACCGCAAATATTACCGGTTAGTACGTGTTCGACAACCAATCGCGTAACTCAAACCAAACTAGATGAAACCATCTTAGTGCTAATTTAGCTTAGATTTACTATTTGATGATTATCACGAATATTAAAGATAGTCTTTAAACCATCTCATTTCGTATCATTAAACCAGCCTAATATAATTCCAAATCAACCAAATATCAACCAACTCAGAAGTTAGTTCTAAACCGAGCAGACACTAAATTTTACACAAAATATAGTCTTTGAGCATTTCTATATAAATTAATATTAATAAACTAAATAATTAATAGAGAAGCCATAGTTTTAGAGATGAGTGCTATCCACTAATAAAGCTTTGGCATCATCATGAAGAGGATAGCATTTTTTATTCGGTACTGCACGTAAACTGTTGATAAGGGGATCTGAGGTAGGTAAGAGCATATTCATTACATCTTCATTACATGATAGAACGAGAACATTTTCTTGAATGACCTAACTGTCATTCAAGAAAATGTTCTCGTGTCTGTCTTTATTTCGCGCTTCTTGAGCTTCCTCAGATAACATCCCAATAGGTAAGGCAGCAACACTTAATATTTCTTTGCCATGTAACAAGACTTTGTGCACTGTCATCATTCTCCTGCCCTTATCCCAATTTATTTGTGGTCGGCGCAACATGTCTTTTTCTTCCATACTTCTCTATTAGTCGTCATCTAGGTAGTCACTCCCTTTCTTTGTGCACTGTATTTGGCATATTATACCAGCTGTACAGGCATACATATAGCTCAGCAGTCTGGTGAGAATAACTACCAAAGTTATCCGGATCAACTAATGCACTAGAATTCATTGTCTGCAATATTATACCAAACCGATGAATAAGTTCTTTATTAACTCTTGTGACTTCAGCTACGATGTCTGCATTATTGAAAAATCTTCTAGACGTGTTTCCATCGTTATTCCTTGCTTTACAAAATCCACTTTTAGACCTAAACGTTGAAACAGCTCACATTGGATTCATTTCTTCTCTTCATGTTTTTGTTGTTTGGTAGTTGCGTTTGTTCTCCAACTGGTGACTGACATATTGTACGCAATATTTAATATGCATTCCATAAATTTAATCCGTGCGTGAAGCGGCAATAAACCGACCTTGAGAGCCTCCGTGTCCACAGTTTTATTTCGCACTTTGTCAAAGTTATTCATTTCAATGGCTTTGTTTTCATATATAAAACACGTTGCACACACGTGTCCGTAACGCGCTATTTTTCCATCTATCATTGTGAACACAAGTTTATAGTAGACTTTGTAAGTCTTTTCATTTATACTAATAACAGTTTCATTTATGTTTGCTATTTCAGACTACATTCTAGCAATTTCATTTTTCGTGGATTCTGTAGTTTCTTTTTGAAACTGGAATTGTACCGGGCGACAACACCTTGTTGAAGAAGGAGTTGCATTTGATACATAACTAATTTATTTTCCTTTTCATACAGACACAGTCGAACTAATGATGTCATAAACATATGTGAATCTGACACATTTTCGTCAATAAATGACTGTTTGTACTCAGCATGACCTGATGATCCGTGACATCGCCACTTGTGTAAAAATGTTGAATTTACATTAATCTTTGTAAGGTCGTCTTCAGACATTACTTCAAATAGTCTTCTGTTTGTGTGGTCCAGTAATGACTGCAAACGTTTCTACACAAGCGTAGCTTTCCGTTACATCAATATCCGTAATTTTGTATTTTGTGTTTTACGAACTGTGTCCAAAAAAACTTTTTTCTTTCTTTCTTTTGGGGTGGCATTGCCTTTTTGCTTCAAGTACTTTATGATAACCGGGAAAAATATCACACCCAATACTTTTTGCTGCATTTCTCAGTACTTGATATTGATGTTTCGAAAGTGATGCATCAAGTATTAATGCTAACGCTTTTTCTGGAGTAAACTTGATAGTATCCGATAATTCTTCTTGTACCTTAGAGGCAGCTTTCTTAATCATTTCTTCAGAAACGCTTTCACACAAACTTTTGACTTTATGTCGCTTTGTTCGATTGCAACATTCATCAAATCATTTCTCGGGTCTTCCACTACGAAAGCGTTTTGATGGCCGGAACATTACTGTCACAATTCACCATATCAGCTTGCACCGAAGATGTCTTAATCGTAAAAATATGTTTCAGCAGTTGTTAATTTTTTACCATAAAAGTATTTTTATTTCTCGTTGCAGTGTGCCACTTTTTCGTAAATACTGGTAAGTAGAAAATTACGACTCAACTTTTCATAAACTTGCTTCAAAACACTTTCTGTAAGCTGTGGATACTTAAGTTTTAAATTTTCGAGGCATTTATGTATTTGACGGCATGGTTGGCGCAGTGGTCAAGCGATTGACTGCTGCGCTGCGTGTCGCGGGTTCGATTCCCGCACGGAACAAATGTTTTTATGTCCTACAAGTAGTTGTTCCGGGTCTGGCTGTTTGTGTATGTGAGTTTAAATGTTTGTAAACGCACCCACGACACTGGAGAATTTCGTAGAAAGGGGGAACGTTTTTTTTTAAAAAAAAACAGAAAAAAAATGTATCTCACGATTACCTACTTGATATTATGATTTCCACTAAATCGGCAGGCAATAGCAAAGCTATCCATCACTATAATAAAACTGTTATCGTATGAGAAAATAATTGTAAGTGAAGTTAAAACTATCCTTCAATGCTATTTATATTTACACGACATGATAAAGTGTTAATTAACTTCATTAGAAACACTTATTAATATAATGCACTTTTTCTTAATTACAGAGCGTCAATACTTAGTTAATGACCTGGTATTTCCAAGACCGCAAGTTACCGCACCCAAAACTGATGTATTGTTAATTTATAGGGTCTAATATTAATCTCCTGGAGTATATTATTACGCATCGGTCGATAACGGAGATTAGTTATGATCTCATAATTGAAAACAAAAGGTTTCAAATGACCTTCTTCATTAAAAATGTAATAGCAAGCTCATTATATCATAACACACACAACACATGTTTACGTATTTAATTACTACACACAATAGGCTTATGATTAAACTAAAAATAAAAGTTGAATATTATAGTATTTGGGTTCTATTCATAGGTACTTATTTCAATATTGTTTGCACGCGATCCTACTTTGGCATCACATAATTAAATACTGTATAATTATTTACTCGTATTATGTTTTGAACTTGTTTCTACTAACATGTGTTTACCAAATTGTAGACATTTTAAACAAAGTCGAAACAAAGGCGGCACGGTTGGCGCAGTGGTTAAGCGACTGACTGCTGCGCTGCGTGTCGCGGGTTCGATTCCCGCACGAAAAAAATTTTTGTATGATCTACAAGTAGTTGTTCCGGGTCTGGCTGTTTGTGTATGTGAGTTTAAATGTTTGTAAACGCACCTACGATACAGGAGAAATTCCTAGTGTGGGGGGGCAACGTTTTTTTTTTTTTTTAAAAAAAAGGACTTTTTTCCGCCCTTGCACTAGTGTGCGGCGCCTGCAGCATTTAAAGACAAGTTAGAACTAAGTAATATAATTCATATATAACATAACATCACGCTTAAAAGCCCCGAAGGGTTAGGCAGAGGTTTACCCATAGGACACCCACATTGCGCCAGATATGTTTAAGTCCCACATAAGGGTCGGGAGGGCTTTTGGGACCGTGACCGCGGTCCCGGATGCCACCTATCAATGCAATGGGGACAAGCCTACTGCCATTAACCAGGCACAAATCCAGACTCCGGGCTGCTACACAGAAATTCCAGATGGAATAACGCAATAACACTTTGCCCGACCCGGGGATTGAATCTCATACTCAGCCAAAATTAAAAATTCATGACGCCGAAAGTCCTTTGTGAGCACAACTTCTGTTACGGACCGACATTCAAAGCCGAGCTAAGGTTACCTACAAGAGCGGTGAACGCACATAGCGTTCGCAATTTACCGATGAATTACCTCACTGAAACGTTACCTATGAAAGTAAGTTGGTGTGTTTTCCTAGAGAGCGTTTTTGACACTGTAAAGTCAATCTCCGTTTCCTAAAGATTTAAAATGCTTCCTCATGATGTTTTCCTTTACCGTTTTGACATTTTGACAATTATTTCATACAAAAACTGTCAAACGTCAATTTTATTCCTCGAATAAAAGTTAACTGGCGATGGAAAATCAGACCTTAATGATATAGAAAGAAAAAGATGCACTGAACTTTTTAGTTTAGTTTGTGAACAAGGGAATGCGCGCCACTATCTAATAAACATTGCAAACGGCGGAAAAACTCAAGTCTAGATAATAAAAATAGGTTGTCAAACCGGTGCGTGCGTCTAAATCTAAAGTGGCACTAATGTGTTGGGTACCTGCCAGCCGCCCGCCAGCCGCCCGCCGGCTTGTCGCACCTCGTATATTAACGACGACGGTACAATACAAAGGTATTGCTTGAGAAACCTGCCATGTAAAGCTTGATTTATGGACGGTAAGTTTCGAAGGATGAGAATTTGAACTTATTCATATACATAATATTTAATGTTACGTGTGATTTCTACGAGAACATTACGTATACATATCTACAGTGGCCTCCAAGAGTTAGATGACATTTTCCAGTTTCGCTGTGATGTCACATTATGATTTGAAATAAAAAATAATCAGGTACTCCTAAGGGATTACTTGATTATTTTTTATGATAAGTCAACGGTAGTTGAATTAGTCAATAAAAACGTTATAGCAGTTCAAACATTTGGATCACTAGAATTTTAAATCATAATAATGATGTAACTGAATACAACTATATCACACGGGACGGCTGACATTTAACTTAATGGTGGATGGAATATCGATATCCCACTAAGGGCCGACATACACGGACTGCTCGAACAGTTAGCGATTGATCAACATAGACGGACCGCTCTTGCAGTCATAGTCAACAGCTTGAAGCTGCCATTGTTAACTGCTGGAGCAGTTGATACCAACTGATCGTCGTCGTCGTCGTGCGGGCGGAAGTAACTGCGCGAGAGCAGTCGACAGCTCGAGCAGTCAGTGTATGCCTTGCGACTGCTGGACCGCACGATCGCCCGAAGCAGTTGCAACTGCTCGAGCGGTTTCGTGTATGTGTGTACGTAGAAGACTATAGTTCACTATGCAGTCGCAGCTTGAAGCAGTCCATCCTGACTGCTTCAAGCAGTCCGTGTATGTAGGCCCTAAGAAGGTCTCGACTGGCTCTTTGGATTAAGGCCGAAATCTTTAAACGTTACTTAGCACGTTACTAAGCGTTAATGTTTAGGCATAAACCGCGGCTTAGAAGTCGCAACCGGTAACTTCAATTCAGTAGGAGCCCGGATTTGTGCAGGTATGGAAACTCAAACTTAAAGCATTTATTTCAATTAAACCGTTTACAGGCATTGAATTGTCAAAGAAGTCGGCCATCCCAAAGCGTTATAAGTTCCTATGGAGAAGAACGGCCAAGCGTCTAGGAGTTTGATTCTCAGGTCGGGCATAGTATTATATTATTGGGTTTTTCTATCTATCTATCTGGAATTACTCAGTATCAGCCTAAAGAGGCGGTTAATGGCAGTAGGCTCGTTCCTTATTACGTGGGCTTTAAACATAACTGGCGAAATGTGGGTGTCCTATGGGTAAACCTCTGCCTAACACTTCGGGGCTTTTAGGCGTGATGTTATGTTATGTATGAATTATATTACTTAGTTCTAACTACCGTCTTTAGACGCTAAAGGCGACGTGGTTCCGTGCTCTGTGCGACAACATAATGTTCAAGTTCGAGCCTGCCTGGAGGTGTTCGAGTTACGAACACCTCCAGGCAATATTAGTTCCTAACTAAATAGGTCCTGACTGTACTTACTGTATCATAGTGCGGATATACTGTGACCTATTCATGGAGTTTAAACATAACTGGCAAAATGTGGGTGTATTATTTACCCGGGTTGTGGAGATAGTACACCCACATTTTGGGGGAAACAAGGCGTGAAGTTATGTTATGTAAACAATTAAGTTTATACAATAGTGTTACATTGTATAAATAATACAACGGGAATAATCTGCGACTCCCGCATTAGCCTTAAATTTAAAGGGAAGATAATATATAAAACCATGATTAGACCAGTGCGATTCTGTAACCATCTCACCGTGAAAACTTAGGTGAAGTGAGCGTGGAGTGAGCTGTAATTCCAAATAATGCTAGGGATTGTCAATACTGACAACTCACACCAAGCTCACTTCACTTGAGTTTTCACGGTGAGATTTTTACAGAATCGACCGGCAGGTCTTGTATGGATCAGAATGTTGGGCCATAAAAGGGATGAATGGAAGGCAATTGCATGCAGCTGAGATGAGAACGCTAAGAGGGACATGTGGTGTTACACGAATGGATAGAATAAGAAATGAGTACATAAGAGGAAGTCTGAAAGTGGCACCGGTAGCTGAAAAGTGGTGTGGAAACCGGTTGTTATGGTATGGGCATGTGTTCAGTGGCGTAGCTATCGGAGGGCTAGGCGGTGCCGTGCACTGGGTTTCAAAATACTTTCAGGGGATTCCTCGTGCCTTGACCTGTAGCATTGGTGGAGGTTTTACGTTTCTCCTTTACTAATGTCAGCGAGTACTCGAGCACTCACGAATAACTTCAATAAGCACCGGTCTGTTTGTTTGGTTTTCATCGTTGAAGTCGGTGGATGGTATTACTAGCTTCTAGCTCTTGGACCTCATAAATTAGGCCACGTTGTCCTAATTGACTTAGTCGCAATCCGAGTAGCATTCGCTTAACACGTGCGTGTCATTGAGACAGTTTTGTGATTTTTTGGCGGAATAAAGGTACAACAATGCCGACTAGAAATTTTCAGTTAGGTTAATAGGTTCCTGGAGGAGGCCCTCAACAAGTTGGAGGCCATGGTTTTTCATGGCCACCGACGGGCTCAGCCGCCTGGATCGCACATCGTGATCGGGGGGTCTTGAATCGCTGTTGAGTCTACTATGAAGTACCTGGGATTGGTGCTCCACAGCCGGTGGGATTTCGGCCCCAACTTCTGGCAGCTGGCGCATCGCAGTTTTGCGAAAGTCGCAGAGAGCGATGGCCGTCAGAGTCAATAGGGGGTATCGCACGACCTCCTATACGTGGCGGCTTGTGTACTGGCCGGATACCTCAAGGTGAAAGTACGCGCGTCATTGTATCGGTGGCGAGAGGAAGCGAGGGCGCGGGGCGAGCGACCGACCCATTCAGCAACACATGGAGTGGCATCGGTCTAAGCTTCGCGAGATCCTGGTGGCGGAATGGCTGGACAGGCTTTCGACGCCCTACCGCTGGCCACGTCACCATCGAGGCGGTCCGGCCGGTACTCGAGCGCTGGCTCGCAGAAGGAGGCTGCGGAAAGGGAGAGGGAGATCTCGTCCACTCACCCGGCTCGCAGAAGGCGTACCGGGCGTGGAGTATGGACAACGCCCTCTTCCAGCCCCTCTTAATGGGTCCAGGTGCGACGGACTCGGGGACGTCTGTCGCCCCCCACACACCAGGACCTGAGGTGCCGGCGCGTAGTGTGTGTGTTACGGAGAAATGAGGAAAATGTCGTGAGGAGAGTTTTTAGTTTGAATGTCGATGGCTATAAGAGTAGGGGAAGACCAAAGAAACGATGGATGGAATGTGTGAATGATGATATTTTTAGAAAGGGGGGTGACTGTCGAGATGACGACTAATAGAGAAATATGGAAAAAAAAACATGTTGCGCCGACCCCAAATAAATTGGCATAGGGGCACGAGAATTTTGACAATAGTGTTAGATTACAATATTACGTGATTCTCGTTAGGTACTAAATGAAGTAACAAGTCGAAGCCAGAATGCTTCAATTATGCAAAGCTATGCTGTGGACTGTGATGCAGATGCCAAGATAAACCAGGCTTTGAAATCTTTGTTTATTTTGTAAGGACTTGTTAATGTAATGGAGTTCATACCGCAGTGAGGTAGCCACGAAACCGGCATTAAAGCTTTAATCTATACTAATAATAAAGCTGAAGAGTTTGTTTGTTTGCTTGAACGCGTTAATCTCTGAAACTACCAGTCGGATTTGAAAAAATATTTTTCACTTGATAGCCTTTTCTTTTACATTTGATACCCCAATTTTTGAGGAAGGAAGGAAGGATCCTTAGGATCCGAGCAAAAACAAAAACAAAGTCAGAAAGAACGAAGTAACAGGGCGATGCGATGGGATGGGGTGTGTCGAAGGAACTAGAAATTTCACGCGGACGAAGTCGCGAGCAAACGCCAGTCGTGTATAAAATACGATGTGTTGACGTTGTCCTAGACATGTTTTGTTAACTATTTTGTTCACCGTTTTGTAATTTTTGATTAGTTTTGTAAGAAGTGTTGGATATTTGTTTTGGTGTTAAAAAAAACAGTAGACACTAACCATCATGTATATGATGTATTGACGTTGTTTCAGACATGCCTTGTTAACTATTTTCTTCACCGTTACGCTTATTTTTATAAGATTTCTAGAAGTTTTGGATATTTGTTTTAGGTGTAAGAGAAAACAGTAGATAATAACTAGGTGTATAAACGCGGAGTATACAACACTGTTTCAACTGCTTCATGAAGTTTTGATTTCATTAGATCATGAGTTCATGACGCCAGAAAATAATAAAAAATACAATGTATCTGTAAAGAATATGAAACCATGAGAAGGTATACAAGAAGGTTATCTATCTGCAACTTAACTAAGCTGTTTTTCGCAACGTTTACCAATAGAATGCCACATTTTGCATCCTGTTTGTTCCATTTTTATGCAGAGGCACGTATGCATTTTGTTAAAAAAAAAAAAAAAAAACCTTTTAGACCTTTGGGGATAGTTGAATATTAAACTATAAGCACCCATAGATTCATATGGCGTTAATATCTACTATTTGTTATTTAAAACTGGGTCAAAATGCCTTAAGAAACCACCAGAGAGAGTATGTACAGTCACGAGCAATATGTCAACACTTGGAAACTCTCAATACCGATTTTTTCGTAAAATAACGAAAACAACAATGAAATATGACACATTGCATAAACCTATGGGTTCGAAAATACTATATTCGTATCAACACAAAATTTCATTCAAAATAAAGGAGTAAACCGCTTTTGAATAAAGCCACATACCTACATATTTAAGCTCGTGACTGTACCTTCCTACCACAATTCAATACATCGATTTTCAGCGTAGGATGCGAATTAATTTACTCTACAAGTGCTTTGATAAGACATGATATAACATAGATAAGCATGTTTGGTTTTGACGATTTTTGTCCTACTAAATGGACTAACCGACCAAAGAAATAATACATAGATTGACAGTGTGAAAGATGATATGGCTAGAAATGGGGCTACTACCGAGATAACAACTAATAGAGAGGTATGAAAGAAATGACAGGGTCGACCCCAAATAAATTGGGATAATGGGAAGAGAATTATGATGATGAGGATGACCAATGGACTATCTGAAGAATTATATACGGACAATGTTTTTATTTTTTTTTAAAAACGTTGCCCCACACTAGGAATTTCTCCTGTGTCGTGGGTGCGTTTACAAACATTTAAACTCACATACACAAATAGCCAGACCCGGAACAACTACTCGTAGGCCATACAAATATTTGTTCCGTGCGGGAATCGAACCCGCGACACGCAGCGCAGCAGTCAATCGCTTAACCACTGCGCCAACCATGCCGTCAATTGGGATACCGCAAAAAATATTTTCACCCTTTCATGGCTTATTCCATGGAAACCGATTTTCGCAAAAGTTGGTCGTCACCAGCGTCACATTAAATTTATACTCCATTTATCATAACATTAGAAAAGTAACGGTCCCATAACCACGATTATTGTGTAATATTGTTGAAATTTGCCGCATAAAGATAATGATAAAACGATTACATTCCTTTGTTTTTATTTATCGTGAAATAACGAAGTGTTTTTATCAAATCAAGTCCAATTATTTATTTGCTAGAATCTGCATTCTAGCAAATACAAATAAGGCCGTGGAGAATTTAAGTTGAGCCATACATTCTGCCCAAGATTTGACATGCAAAATTCAAATAAATAAATACGATGCTATAATAAAAAATAATAATATATACTTTTATACCGAAATAACGAAAGAGTGGTATTAACCGTTATTTTTCTAATGTATAAATGGAGTATAGTTTCTATATTATTAGGTATCCTTCTAAACGGCACTTTATACTCATAAAATTACACCATGTATTTCATTATAAATTAATAAAAAAGAAAAGCGTGTTAGGTATGAGTCCCCTTCTGTTGCAAGCTTGCAAGTAGTGGCAAAACTTGCGTGTTGCAAATCTTGCAAGGCAAGGTGACACAAAGTTGTAGTACCGCGACAATGGTGTCTGTGCACTACCTACGACGTGAACAGCGTGACAAATGGTGCGGAGATGCTAATGGAGTGAGACCGATGATGTTCCAACGAGAATAAATGTAGCTTAGAATATTTTGTAGCGTAAGGTTTTTTTTTTCTAAGGCAGCTTGAGTCACTGGAGTATTACTAAAGGGCCTCCACCAGTGACGAAACTAACGTAACGGAAAGGGCAGTCTGCTCATGTCGGCACGAGAAATAAAGATGAAGACTAAGCCGTGCCGGGCCCGGCCCAGTCCGAGTTTGTTCGATTAGTAAAGACCAAAACTTGGATAGGTCACGGACGCCGCACGGTGTTAGCATGCTATGCTATGTTTCATTCGCTCTAAGCAAATATGAGACATCTCGTCTCCTCTCTACTCACCCGCGGAAACAACATATGCAAGTAACGAAATCCTATTGGTTGTTTCTAACACATCTCCTCTCCTCTCCTCTCGTCTCGTCTCCGCTTTGGTGGAGCCGGGCCTTACACTTGTTCAAGCAATCAACTTCAGATTAATTTTCTAAATAAAATTATTACTTCACTTAGTTTTTCGTTCTTTATAGAAAACCAAATCATTTGGGAAATAAATATAAGTAACGAAATAAATATTGGTACAAAAAATAATGAATGAGGCCCAAACATTTTTTTCATCCCTTGCCGTTTCCATAATCAATTAGGCTTACGAGGAATCTACTCCCACGGCCTTTGACATCCAACGCTAGCCTGACTGTAAAAAAATAACGATCATGTTTCCGTTGCCAATGATTGATAAATGAGCACACCTGCCTCGTTGTTCTGCTGGGGTCAAGGATTGGATACTCAGATTGGGTAATGGGTTACTGGGTTTTTATTAAACCGGCGGGTCGGAGTTTGGATAATTGCCTGGTTGATGGCAAAAGGCTGGTGAATGTAAGTGTAGGTACATACCTGCTAAACATACAACGTGTTTTTATTTATATCCCGTGACTCTAAGGGGTCATTGTACTCATCATTATGAACAACTTTTTTACTTTACTATGGGACTAAACCTACATAGGTTCAGTCCCATAGTAAAAAAAAAAACAGCTGTTCCCTACATTTATATTCGTTAAAAATTGAACATTACAGTAAGCTAATGATGTATCCAGGGTTAATAATAATAATAATTTATTTAATAAAAACGTTTACAAAAGGTGTACATGCCTACTAATGAAAAAAACATTGTATTGGATTGGTTTGAGAAGTCTCATCATTTGCCCCGCTCCCGGTAATTTAACTTTAGTAAGAGGAAAATGTCGTGAGGAAAGTTTTGAGTGTGAACGTGGATTGCTAAAGACCGAAGAAGCGATGGATGGGCCGATGTTTGTTGAATGAATGAATTTATGAGTGTCTGTATATTTTTGAAGTTTGTCTATTTGTAAAAAAATACTTTCATTTACTTCTATTAAATGAACAAGTCTCCGAAAGACTGAACAAAAAAAATGCTGGGAAATGACTGTTACCTGCTTAGAAGTTGCAATTATACAGTAGAAATGCCATCATCATCTTCCTGCCCTTATCCCATGTTACTTGGGGTCGGCGCAACACGTTTTCTTCTTCCATTCTCCTCTGTCAGCCGTCACGCTATCATTCACTCCCTTCTCTTTCATATCATTCCTCACACAATCCATCCATCTTTTCTTCGGCCTTCCTTTCCCTCTCCATCCATCAACATGTATATTCATCACTCTTTTAGTCACATGCGTTTCGTCCCTTCTCATCACATGCCCATACCAAGCCAAGCGATTTCCTTTCAACTTTTCTGTCACTGGCGCCACTTTCAAACTTCCTCTTATATACTCATTTCTTACTTTATCCATTCTCGTCACTCCACACATCCATCTCAACATTCTCATCTCCGCTGCATGCAATCTTTTTTCATCCGTCTTCTTCACAGCCCAGCATTCAGACCCGTAAAGTACGACAGGCCTTATCACGGACTTATAAATTTTCCCCTTTAACTTGAGGGGCATCCGTGGGTCGCAAGTTGTTCCTGTGACCTGTCGCCATTTCATCCATCCTGAGTTGATCCGGTGCGTTACGTCTCGGTCTACTTCGCCATCTCCTTGGACAAGCGACCCGAGGTACCGAAAGTCGGAGCAGATCGATAGGGGCGTTCCGGCGAGTGATATGGGCCTAGGACTGGAGAGACCGCCAAAATCGCAAAACAGATACTCAGTTTTGGTCTGACTTACTCTCAGGCCAACAGTCTCGAGTCTTTTCCACCACCCCTCTAATCTGCTCTGGACCTCGAAGCCGTTCTCGGCAACCAGCACAATGTCATCGGCGAACAGCATACACCAAGGAGCCTCCTCTTGGATATCTGATGTAAGAGCATCCATTATCAGCACGTAGAGGTACGGGCTGAGTGCTGAACCCTGGTGCAAGCCGACAGCCACATCGAAGCTGTCAGTAGTGCCCACTGTAGACCGGACTTGGGTACTACATCGACTGTACATCGCTCTGATCAACTGCACATACTTCCCTGGCACGCCTTTCTCCTTCAGCGCCCACCATAAAACTTCGCGAGGCACTCTGTCGTATGCCTTTTCGAGGTCAACAAATACCATGTGCAAGTTCTTATGCGCACTTCTGTATTTCTCGCACAGCTGCCGGATAGTCCTCGACCAGGCATAAAACCGAATTGGTTTTGCGAAATTTCACTCTCTTCTCTCAGTCGCCTTTCAATAACTTTCTCCCAAGCCTTCATACTATGTGAAATTAGCTTTATTCCTCTATAGTTGTTGCACTCCAGCACATCACCTTTGTTTTTAAAGATGGGAACCAGCGAACTGTTACACCATTCGTCAGGGATAGCTTCTTCCAGCAACAACTTATTGAAGAATAAAGCTAACCACGTCCATCCATCTATCCGTAATAGCTTCCATACTTCAACTGGTATTCCATCCGGACCTATTGCTTTACCATTCTTCATCCCATTTACTGCTATTCTCACTTCATCCATACTAATCCTTCTCACTAACCCCTCATTTACTGGTTTATTCTCAAGCACACCACTCCAGTCATTCTCCTCATTCATCAGTCTTTCGAAATAACTCTTCCACCTATCCTTAATTTTCTCATCATCCGATAGAACTATTCCAGTTTCATCCTTTATACACCTTATCTGACAAATATCCCTCGCCTTTCTCTCTCTAGCTCTAGCAAGCCGGTAAAGATTTTTTTGACCTGTTGGATTATCCAGTGTGTCATAAAGCTTGTCCTGCGCTTTTGCTCTTGCTATGGCCACAGCTTTCTTGGCTTTTTTCTTTAGAGCATCATACTCACTCTTTTTTTCTGCTTTCAAACTAACATTCTTATCTTCAACACTCTGCCATTCCTTGAACTTTCTCTTCTTATCCTGCAACACATTCTGTATTTCTGTCGACCACCACCAAGTATCTTTATCTATCGTACCCTTTCCCTTCGTCTCTCCCAAAATATCTTTCGCTGCACTCCTAATATATCCTGCCATTTCATTCCAACATTCATTTACACTTCGATCATTCATGTCCCCCATATCTAAGATTTTATCCACCACTCGCTCTTTAAATTTCTTCGCATAGTCAATCTTCTCCAGCATATGCCATTTTATTTTGGGGGGGGGTCTCTCTTTGTTTTTATTGGGCTTAATTTCTACAACCATTTCCATAATTAGGAGTCTGTGCTGTGAGACTAGATCTTCTCCCGGTAGTACTTTGCAGTCTTTGATATGCTTTAGGTATTTGCGTCGTACTAGAAAGTAATCAATTTGTGTCTTGTGATTGCCACTTTTGTACGTAATTAGGTGTCCATCGTTCTTCTGGAACCAAGTGTTGGCTACTGCCAGGTCAAATGCGGTAGCAGATTGAAGCAATGTCTCTCCCTCGTTATTTACGTTACCAAATCCCCACCCTCCATGCACTCTTTCATAAACCCCTCGCATTCTTCCCACATGTCCATTAAAATCACCTCCAACTATCAATTCTTCATGCACCGGGATATTCATCAAAACTATGTCAAAGTCCTCCCAAAACTTCTCTTTCACCCTTTCATCACATCCCACCTGCGGTGCATACACACTTATTACATTCAGCATTACATGTTCTAACATAACTTTTACCACGATTAATCTATCATTTATTCTTTTTACTTCCATCACGCCTTCTTTCAAATTACTGTCTAACACTATTCCCACGCCATTTCTTTTCCCGTCACTCCCACAGTAGAAAAACTTGTATCCTTCACCGATTTCTCTCGCTTTCGATCCTTTCCATTTTGTTTCTTGCAAACACGCCACATTTATTCGTCTTTTTTTTAATACATCCGCTAACTCTCTGGCTCTTCCGGTCATCGTCCCAACATTCCAACTTGCATACCTCAATCTCACTTCCCGGGCTCGCTTCTTACGTTGCCCCCGCCCGGGGTGGTGCAACAACCCTAGTCCTCTTCCCACAGGAGCCGGGTGCTGCCCCTGCGCGTCGCCTGTGGGGTACGCCCTAGCCCTATCGCGCATCATATTTTTACTCATCATGTTGCTTGAAGTTTTGGCAGAGTTTTACAATCGGCCGCCTGCCTGACACCAACCCTCCTTGGGAATGCGATTGTTGATGGTTTACCCGCCATCTTGCGGGTGACCCATGGTGCTATATGCTATGCACTGGGTCTGGAGCTCCCTTAGTCAAAATAGTCGCCTCTTACGACACCCACGGGACGAGATGGGGTGGTCCTATTCTTTCTCCGGGACCGACACGGATACACGACAGTAGAAATGCCAGTTGTATTAAAATTTATAATTGTCGTGAAGCGACAAGAAAAGCTAAAATTTAAAGTTAAGGGTAAAATTAAATTAAAGAAAGGGAGGTAGAAAACAATTAAAGATATATTTACAAGCTATTAAAAGATGGAGATGGACTGAAGAGTGGTGTGTAGTATGTGGAGGTGGGGTATATGGATGACGATGCGTGATAGGTGGGTTGAGGAGGCTGAGGTGGAGATACAGCTGGAACTGAGGAGGTGGACGCGAGGCAGGTGCTAGCAACAGGTGCAGGTACAGATGCAGGTCCAGGTGCAGGCACAGGTGCAGGTGCAGGTACAGGTGCAGGTGAGGGCAGGTGCTGGTGCGTGTGCAGCACGGAGGACACCCGTAGGAGGGCCCACGCAGCAGGACAGGACGCAGCACAGCAGCAGGAGAGAGAGGCACGGCGGGGACGCTGTCAGCCCGCTAAGTGAGGCGGCCCTCGGATGAGGCGCGGCCCAATAGATACAGGAGGATCTTCGGAGTGCTTCGGCAAGGCACGGGCCAGTAGGTACAAGAGTGTCTTCTCATGCGGCCCTCGGATGAGGCGCAGCCCAATAGGTACAGGAGGCCTTCACGGAGCACGAAGGACGGAGGCGTAGGCAGGGTCCGTCAGGTACCAGAGCGGAGAGGTACGCTGGGTGTTCCCGGGATAGGTGGCCCTGGAGTATCAGGCTTTTAGTTTTATTCGCTATAGAGGCGAAACCCGGAATCATCCTTGCATTGCGTGGATCTATTTAAGTCAAGTCGTAGAATAACAATCATCATGTAGAAAATATGAATTTGAGATACGAGTATGTGATGTGATGAGAAAGTGGCCAGTGATTGATTTTGCATAAGTATGCATGTATAATCAGCTAAAAAGATACAGGCCGGTAAGGATTTGAAAGGAAAGTTGCCATGGCGACGTATTAAACGTTGTTGTCAAAGCTGTCATAATAAAATATATTATTAACTAGCTTTTGCTGACGACTTTGTCCGCGTGAAGCAACTTTCTTAATTTTTTTTACGTAAGAACTTTCTTCAAAGTATTAGACAACTTTAAAAAAAGATGGATGCAATCGGTAAAGTCGTTCTCAAGTTATGACGTGACTAAGGGAAAGAAGGGATTCATTTTTATATGGATAAAATACAATAAAATCGATAGTTATTTTGTATTAGAAGTGTAGTGTCAGGAAAAATGATATCAATCAATGTGGGCGAAATTACCAACTCTTGGATGTCACTAAACCGTCGTAGTCTCATGTTAAAGTTGGAGCTGTGTCTGTGTACTGTTTGTGAATAAAACGTGTCGTGAGGATTAATCAGATCAGCGCTTTACGGTAACAGAATGCTTGTTCTGACCTGGAGGAATGAATGAAGATAACTGTTAGTGTGTAGGTATATTATGGTATATAATAAATTACCACCTGCCCTGAGAATCTTACCAATTAATCATTTTAAATGTAAAATGTTTGCTTGGCTCTTAGACATGTCTTGTGTTTTTATTCCTTCAATGAATTTTTAAATCATACTTTTTGATATTTTAATTAAGATTAATAATGACATTAGTACTTTGACATTATTATGGATTCTTGGACATTGTAATATTTATTTTGACATTATGATTTATTCTTTGACGCTGAATAACGCTGTTTAAAGCATATTGCATGTATTCGGGGAGCCTGTGGTTCAGTTACACCCAAAAGGCCTACAATGCTCTGCGGATCCAGTATAACAACGCATTTAGAGTGCTGTTGCGTCTGCCTCGGTTCTGTAGCGCGTCATCTTTGTTCGCTGAGGCATGTACCGACTGCTTCAATGCTGCACTACGTAAGAAAGCGGCCTCGCTGCTAAACAGACTCCGTAGCAGCCCTAACAGCATTCTACGCGCTATAGCCGGGAGACATGACAGCCTGTTGGTGAGGTCACTTGTCACCTGTACATTGTCGTTGTTATTAGTTAAGTACTAACATAGGTTAAGGTTATTTGTTACTAACCCAATGGGATCTTTGTTATCCTGAAAATAAATGAAATAGGAAGTTTGACATTATCATTTATAATATTTTCAACATTTTGACTTATAAATATTTTAGATTTAACTATTCATATTTTGACATTATAAATAATAAATTTTTGATAAATCTTAACCAGTTTGCATGTATGTACATAGCTTAAAATATTTCTACAACAGCAATGGTAGTATGTGTGAAACATTGATTTAATATAAGACCTCAATGTACCATAATACTGAGAAATACATAAATAAAATACAATACAATGTTATTTTACATATAGTCAATCCAACATTATCACTAACTCGTTCTTCAGTTCCACGAAAATTGTACCTTCAAAAAAGGCGGAGATCTAGAGGAACTGTCTGACAGCCATAACATTTATACGGACACAAACACGGACATTTGCTACCCGCAATCAGTTTGGTTAGCCAATGAAAACAATTTGCGGCCAGCTCGGAAATGCTATCAGCATTTAACCAAAATGGATTTAGCATCTACACGTTTAACGTAAAATCGACTTGTATGCAAAGGACTACAGACAGACTTGTATAATTGTGTAATTATGTTCGTCTGTAGAATATGGACTCCTCAGTAATTGTGCAATGAGCAAATTAAAACAAGATGGGCAAAAAGATATAAAAAAAGAAAAATGTTTTATTGTTACATCTAGAAACACGTGTATAATAAAAAAAAGATAAGTTCAAATAACTTGTTGGTAAAAGAAAACAAATATATAATTACAAGCACAGAAAAGAATTAGTCGACAGTTGCACGCCGTGACTGTGATAAGAATGCTTCCAGTCGGTATGATGCTGTGCTATGGAGAGCTCATGATAATAGTTTATCTGAGGGCAGACCTGTTCAAGAATATAAAAAGCCCGGTATTTTAAGTATACAAGCTTTCGAAACGCATAATAGCAGTTTTAGTGGGACATCGCATATACGACCTGCGCAACAGGCGGTCCAGCACTGGCTGGAGAGAGATTATGACCACAATAAGCGTCAAACGTAAAATGTCAATTGGGATTGATTTATCTAGGAGTATGACTATAAAATAGAGTTTCACAATAAACTATTTTTTCGTCGGTCGGCGTCACCAGATATGGGTACTTATGTAAGTACGTGTTCAGTAAATTAATAAAGATTTGCAAAATGAAGAAAAAACGGTTACTATACCTACCATAGGTACTTCCAGGAACATTAAATTAGAATACAAATAAAATTCAAAGGATTTTCAGTTTTTAGGAGCAATGTTTATGGACTCGTTGACGGTAATCTGAAGATTTAGTTAGTTTGTCATCAAATGTATTCAATATTTCAACCAATAGAATGCAGGAATACAAATTTGAAGCTCCTATAATTTAGTTATCCAGATTGAGAACCGTTGTAGCTTCAGGAAACCGGAGACGGTCCTTACTGTTTAGCCATTTTGGTCGGCATTCAAGGATTTTAAAAAAAGTACCTAGTCAGCTAGAAAATGAAAAGTTTTTACAAACATTTTTTTGGTGCCAATCAATCCTGTTTTTTATAGCGATCAAAAAGCTCTATAGGACCAACCGCATATCTATGGGACCAACTGAGGTTTGAGTAGGTACCTACTAGAAAATTCAGAAATCGCAAAAAAAAACTTGTTCCATTCTTTTGGCAGGACAGAAACTCAAACTTACTTTTTTAACCGACGAAAAAACAGAGGAAGTTCTCAAGTCGACGCCTATTTTTATTTTATTTTTATGTATGACCACGCATAACTTTTTATTATAATGAACAGACTGGCCGAAAATAAACAAAAAATTTAAACTTCGACAGAATACGCGTTATAATTTTATTTGCTTGAAGAACAAGAAAGTTTGTTTCATGTAATTTTTGAGAAAAATATGACGTCAAATAATTTATTTACCCTGTATATATTATATGATATTTTGATGTTGGCTTGAAAGAGGATGGCAGTTGAGAATATGTCATGCTCACTTAAATGTCGCACTGGTGGTGGCGCGTGTGTTGGATCATTCGGTTCCCTACAAAATGATCGAGCTGGGTGGTGCTGATCCTCGCGTCATGTTCGTGAACGGGCGCCGTCGGTTGAGACTGGTCATCTCTTAAGTACTTAGTTAGGGCTTAGTTTTAATTTTAAATTGTTTCTTTTTGACATTGTTCTCACATATAGAAGCAATAAGAATAATGTACCCAGGAGGTAATAATGTCTTGATTTAAAAGAGTGTCCGTGGAGTTTCTTGCCCGTTCTTCTCCATAGAGACCTCCGTTTTGGAATGGGCTTCAACTTTCTGACTAACTGACCGACTATTTAATTTTGACAATTCAAAAGTGCCTGTAAATGGTTTAATTGAAATAAATGATTTTAGTTTGAGTTTGATGTTTAACGCTTTTCATGGCTGTGTGTGACAAAGTGGTTCTTTCGAACACACACAAGTTTCACAATAAATTAGACAATTCATTTCGGAAGGTTTATGAGTATAATATAATATTACTATTACACTCATACAAGTATTATTAAAAAATCTCGATGATTAGTAAAGTCATAAAAACATTACAAAGCAGAGGCAGGTCGCTAGTCTATGTATTTTAAATTAAAGTCGCTTTTCGTGTGTGCCTTTGTAACCGTGTTGCTCTTCTCAATTACTCAACAGATTTTGATGCATTTTCACGATAATTTCTAAAATGAATTCCGGAAGGTTTATGTAACCGTCACCTTCATTAATATTACATAATTATTACTAAAGTATCATAAAAAAAAACGATGTTTAGTCAAGTGATAAAAACTGTGCGAAGCAGGGGCGGGTCGCTATAGTAGCACCAATAAATTGCCCCCCTTATAACTGTATCATAGCAAACTCCCACAGGTTGTAATCAACAGGCTTGTAATAACTTTGCCGTCACAGTACGCAAGCCTATTGCGTAAACCTATAAATAGTCGTTAATGTTACGAATAGCGTATTTATTCGCCTAAGTTATGGTCAACAGTAAAACACGAGCGGTTTTATTAGTGAATCAATATCTTAGAGTTTTGTTCTTAGAGTATGAAGGTGTATTATAGTGCGCTAGATAAGCACTGTCGCACAATAATCAGCCTATAACGTCCTGCCAGGGTAGCGGGAACATCCGAAAGGGTTTACCGCTGCCCTGGAATATAAAGGGCTAAGGAAGGAACACGGGTGGGTTTTAGTCAGTAAGAGTCTGACACTCCCTCCTGCTCCACCCAGAGCGGGAGGAGTCATTTGATGATTTCCCATCCTCAAAAAAAAAAAAAAAATCCTATAACGTTCCCACTGCCACATAGGCCTCCTCTCGGTGAGAGGGCGTATGCCGTATCCACCTCGCGGGCCCTGTGCGGGTTGGTAGATGTGACATGTCTTTGAATTTTTGGTTGAAACCAGTATGTGACAAGTGTGACAGACAAGTGGGTTTTGGCATTGCAAAAGTTTAAAATCCAGCAGTTGCAGTGGTTGTCTTAAAAATAAGTAAATAGAGTATTATCGATTTTATAGCCGTTCGATTTTACGTTACGTTTACTCGTTACGTTACTCGCGTTCGTGCTAGGCCCACTGTTCACACCTAGATTCTGGCATTCAGGATTTCAAGCGGTGACCAACCAGAAAAAGCGGCTAGATAATGAAACTGGGTACGTGTATACACACGAACGACACGTATTGACGACAAAGGCAACTGCAACCGTTTGAGCACCGTAAGTACTCAAATACACGAGCGACATGTTGTCGATGGATGCAGTAGTCTCAGTCGTCGACGCGTGTCGCTTGTGTGTATGCACACTAAGTCTCAGCCCCAGGGAATTGATTTAATTGAGATAAGCCAGTCACTGGACTGATGGTGAGACTGAATGCCTTGGCATTCAGTCTCACCATCAGTCCAGTGACTGACTACTGAAGGAAAGTCACTCTTGAAGCAAAAAATAATAAGAAAGAAATCTATAGCTATATTCATACTCTAAGTCCTCACAGTTCAGAACACAAGTCGGTAATTACAAGGCTATTAATTAATAGGCTTGTTGGGTTATTTTTAACCCCCAAGTTAAGACGCGAACTCGTAAATATAAAGGGTGTTTTGATTGCGAGCATGAAGAGGCTTTTGAAATGAATACAGGCTGAGCAGGAAATTAAGCACGTGCCCAAAACGGATAGTTAATAGTATCACCATCATCTGCTTAGCCTTTCCCAGCTACGTTGGGGTCGGTTTTGTAAATAAAATGGACCCGCCGATGAGGAACAGCGGGTCGAGGCCTGTCGGGGGAGCGGAGAAACGTTGCCCCACACTAGGAATTACTCCTGTATCGTGGGTGCGTTTACAAACATTTAAACTCACATACACAAACAGCCTGAATGAAGTCAGAATGCTTGCTTACTTTGCTTGCTTGCTTGCTTTTGTAGTCTCAATAAATAAATGATTATTATTATTATTATGCGAATCCCACACCTCGGGCCATATACAGAGATGGAACATGGAGATGGAGATGGCGGTGGTTGTAGTCGGTAAGAGTCCGGCAAACCCCTCCGTCGCCCCCACGACGGAAGTCCATGAGGATTTCCACCGCGCAGCAAAAAAAAAAAGGGTTAAATGGAATGGTTGGAAATATGATCACTTATGTAAGTAAGTAGTATTAAAATATGTGGACCTAGTGTTACTTCTGAGTTTGTTCCGCATCCTAATAGCGTCACACTGTCAATCACAATTTGAATCATTTTGAAGGATATTGCTAATCCATTGCTTGATATGCGCGAAAAGTTTGTCTGCTTAACAACTTAAATAACGCAATGAATGTTGTAGAACTGTCAAAATGAAACGCATTGCTACTGTTAGTGAGTTACAAAAGCGATTTACTCCTTTATTTTTGAATGAAAATGTATGTTGTTACGAACATAGCATTTTCGAACCAATAGGTTTATGCAATGTGTCGTATTTCAACGTTGCATTCGTTATTTCACGAAAAAATGGCAATTGAAAGTGTGTTGACATATTAGTTCTTGTGACTGTACAAGCAAGCACAAAATGACCGCCTCTGCACGAGACTACTAGAGCATTTTGTTGAACGCTTTTTATTTGAAAGCTTATTGAAGCATTTTTTATTTGAGTTCTGGCAGTTTGAACTCACGGAAATTATTTTATATTTGTTTACCTACAATAGGAAAACCAACAAAATATGTTCATTAGATGTTGCAAAATAAATGTTATTCTTTCTTTCTTTCAAACAGTCTTTGATGTTCGATTCCGTCACACTCGAGGGTCAAACGCCACAGGCATGGAACAAAGGCGTGGTGATACTTTTCTTTAAAAAGGGCGATAATACCCTTAAAAATGATATATCCATCTCACTTCTGAGCCATGTCATGTAAAAGCTGTCTTCAAGAGTCATCACGAACCGTCTCGCGCGCAGGTTTGACGACTTCCAGCGTCCCGATCGAGACGGATTCCGTAAAGGTTTTATCACCGTAGACCACATACAAATGCTGCGGCAGGTTATACTGCTTTCTCAACTACGAGAAAGCCTTCAATTCGATCGAAACATGGTGTTGATCTTAAGTATCGAACTCGGTCTACACTGCAGTCTCTTTATCGTCGCCAGATCAGTACGCGGTCATCACTCCAGAACGTTTCAGCCTCATCGGCCATCCGTTCTGCGAGCGATGTGTCCTACCCACTGCCACATAAGTTTGGCAATCCTTCGGACTTTGAGTTTTTACTCATTAAAACATCGATGAATAGACACGCGCAGTCACGTCCCGCATCCCGCACAGGGTTCACCTCAGTGTGTATGTCTGGGCTCTGACCTGTAAAACATCGGCGTGCCTAGGTTATAATTTGGAAATCAATTTTGTTTGAGCTAAGCGTTCGCTATAATTGAATTCCTCATCACAAAGGCACGTAACTACATAAAAATTTAATGACATTTGGAGAAACGCAGTTCGAACACACCTCATTTGTATAAATCAATTTGTTTTTCAGACTGTACTTAGGTAGAACTTAAGCCGTGTCTCCTGCGCGTGTTTTTTCGCAAAATTACACAAAAAACCTTCACATAAACTTTTGTTTTCATACACAACGAATAACATGTAGGTACTACATGTTTTAAATAATGGCCTATTATTGCTGGCTTATGTAAATGGTAAACTACAGACTACCTACAGGATTGTCTCTCTTTCATCCAAAGTTTGTCTTTACCGCCCATTGTGTCACCCTTTGTAAAATTTCTATATTTATGACTATAATTTATATGGTGAACGATGTATGATACCCCTAGTTACTGGGTACATAACCCTTGATAAGACTGGTTGTCAGACAAGGTTTCTGACGACCCGTAACGACTGCCAAAGATCCAAGAATGACAGCCGGGACTGCTTCACGTGGTGGTGGTGAGGAGTCTTGGTATGTAAAGATGGTCACCGGTCCACAGACCAACCGCGGCAAGCGTAGCTTAAACTTTGATCGACCCTGCAGCTGCCATTATTTAGCCCCAAGCCCCTCGGAGTAAATTTCTGCATTATGTCATACGCATAAACGACCATAGAACTGGCAGAGTCATTAGTCATTATGGCGTAAGTAATAACTTACTCGACTGCTAAGAAGGGTTCTGTTTGGCCTTTTTGACTTACGAAGGAAAGCAGGAGTAAATGAGCTTTGTTATTTATGATGGCACCTTTGAAGTGCCAACAATTTTGAAGGCTCGCAATCTGGTGTAACAATTCGAGCTTATTAGGGTCCTTTGAAAACTTTCACAAAGCCGACATTAGCCTGGAAGCCAACAAAAATACGAGTTCCTGTTTGACTTGGAAAGGCTCGGAATAATATTGGAAAAGTATGGAAGTAAAAGACATGTTACGCCGACCCCAAATGAATGGGGATAAGGACAGGAGAATGATAATGTAGAATAGGATTTTTTATTTTTGGTTTCGTGTCCAAATGTCCCGTCCTGTGTATCCTATGTTTTTTTTCATGTAGCCACGAACACGTTCCGAGTTTCATACGCATAGGTAAACATTAAAATGAAATCCCACCATATTTTTGACTGGCTGGTTTTCCCTGCCGAAAACCAGCCGAAAATCAGAAATAACTTATACCTCGAAAGGTGCTTATAATAGAAGCAATAATAGTTTGCACTGTAATGTTGGGGTCCTTAAGGTATGGATTCAAGGAAACAACCGCATCTGTTTAGTACTATTTAATGACGGAATAATTATAAAATAAGCACCTATGAGGTATAGTGCAAACTCAGCATACATGATAGTTATAAAGGAGTGTACTTACTTACTAAGGTAAAGGAACATACATATTATTCATACACTTCACCTCCCGGGGAAAGAGAAAAACACTTCAGCACAACTTTGGTGTGTTTTGCACAACAAAATCAAGCAAACCTATCTAGCAAATTGAAATAACTCTATATATATATATAAGAATATATATAAGCACAGTCAACAACAACTGAAACATCAAGATGATGTATCAGTTGTTGTTGACTGTTCATAACTAAATCCTGAGTACATGTACGAACTTTGAAGTGATTCGTGGAAATTGTTAGCTATCGGAGTTTTCGCGTAAATACCCTTGTACGGAATCCATTCTTAAGGCTAGAAAAGTATTATTGGACTTGACGAAGTTTATTGGAATAAGTAAGAAGTAAATAAATAAACTAATAATAATAATAGGTATGGAAATGTGTAGAAAGGGGAAGGAATCATCAGAAAATTCTTCCGCATCGTTGTCAACAGGAAAAGAGCGCAAAAGGCTGGCAGAACTACCACGTTAATTGGCAATACTGATTCTTTGTCCTAAAAATAGCTCCCAGCCCTCTGGTCACGCGAAAACCTTGTTTTATTATTTCCATAAAAGCCTTTTTGGCCTCTCACGAGTCTTTTTCTCGCTTTTTGTTTGTTTTAATATCCTATTTTTTTATTGTTTGTATTTCTTATGCGTGTCCCTAATAAAATATTTTCCTTTCTTTCTTAAAACCTTTATTCTCCGCCACATAAACACAGTATGTAATTGAATACAAAACACTCTGTCGGGATACATCGTCTTGTAAAACAGAGATCAATAAGTAATTCTAGTCGTTGTGCAGTAAATTGAAGAAAATGTAAATTGCTCCGTTGTGTCCGTGCCTGGGGTGCTGATACGCTCCGTGATAAGAATGTTGTCAGTGTTGTCACCCTCGTCAACACCACTACCATGGGATGCAGTGTGGAGAAAAGATTAGAAAAGGATGCGTACAAAGACAGAAGAAAATCTATCTCACTCGCGAGTGAACGGGTAAGATAGATTATTCTTTGTCTGTGGACCCCTGATTTTTTAAATAAATGATATGCTTTTAGTCGTGTAAATAAAAAAAACCGGCCAAGTGCGAGCCGGACTCGCGCACGAAGGGTTCCGTACAAAAATCAATCATGAGTTGATTGAATGAAAGGTAAATTGCGGTTTATGATTTATGACGTATTAAAGAAAACTACTTACCTACTGGATCTCGTTCAAACTAATTTTCGGTGGAAGTTTACATAGTAATGTTGTACATCATAATTTTTTTTTAGTTTTATCGTTCTCTTATTTTAGAAGTTACAGGGGGACGGGACACATATTTTACCACTCTGGAAGTGTCTCTCGTGCAAACTATTTAGAAAAAAAATGATATTAGCAACCTCAATATCATTTTTGAAGACCTATCCATAGATAACCCACACGTATGGGTTTGATGAAAAAAAAAATTTCTGTTTCAGTTCTAAGTATGGGGAACCCCCAAATTTTTTTTTTTCTATTTTTGTGTGAAAATCTTAATGCGGTTCACAGAATACATCTACTTACCAAGATTCAACAGTATAATTCTTATAGTTTCGGAAAAAAGTGGCTGTGACATACGGACGGCCAGACTGACATGACGAATCCATAAGGGTTCCGTTTCTAAAAAGCGAGGAAATTAGAGATCACCTCGTGATGTTTTTCTATCGAGGAAACTGTATTATTTTATGTTCCACAAAACCTTTGGAAATATCATGTAGTTACTCATGTTATTTTTATTTTATAGGTACCTAAGTCTTGTCAATTTCACGAAAATTAATTAAAGAACATATTTTTTGTTGCTTTGAAAGAAAGTCAATAAAATTGCGTTTATTGTTATTGTTAAACAAATCGCATTCTTACATCATACCTCAGTACCTATACAAAACATACATACAGTTTCCTGGACCTCACATGTATAGGTATCTCACACTAGAGTTCCATGTGTCGTGTCTTCGTGAGGACCAGAATCTTTGTTTTAGGCGGAAATACGATAAACTTATGATTATCTGCATTTTCGAAGTAAGACCCATAATTATGCTAAATTAAGGTCAACATTTGCTTACAACATTCGTATATGTTACCTACAAGTCCACAGATTTCGGTTAGCCTTGGCTTTGAAACAAAGTGCGAAATAATTCACCTTCCAGATTAAACAATAAAAGGTGAAGAAATCCTGACTCTTCTTCTTGTGCTTAGCCTTTTCCCAACTATGTTGGGGTCGGCTTCCAGTCTAACCGGATGCAGCTGAATACCAGTATTTTACATGGAGCGACTGCCTATCTGACCGCCACAACCCAGTTACTGGGTAATACGATACCCCTTGGTAAGACTGGTTGTCAGACTTTCGGGCTTCTGACTACCCGTAACGACTGTCAAAGATCCACGAATGACAGCCGGGACCAACGGCTTAACGTGCTTTCCGAGGCACGAAGGGGTCTCGGTATGTAAAGATGGTCACCCATCCACAGACCAACCGCGGCAAGCGTAGCTTAACCTGACCGATCGACCTGTGCGGCTGTTATTATTTAGCCACGGGCCCCTCCTAAGAGGAAATCCTGACTAACTTTTATAATTTCATTCCAGCCTGTCCCTTGCTGCCCTCTACCAGCGACGCCATAAGCCGAGGCCAGTACCCCACAGGGGGTGCCCTTAGCGTGTAGTCGCTTTGTTTTTAAAAATTTTAAGCCCTGGCTGGAGGTCTTAATTTATTGAGGCATCCACAGGCAGGCCTGCTTAAGCAGACGACCACCTCATAGGCTGAACTGCGAGATGCCATTTATATAAAAAAACTTACTTTTAATACTCATTACCTTATTGTTTGTCACTATGAGAAGAGGCTTTGCCTTGCAATGACGCAATCGCAGGCTGATTCTAATAAACACTGCTTGAAACCAAAATTGCGTTTAATCACTCTTAATCTACATGTAGATAATTAATTAAACCTAAGAAAGCCACATATGCTGAATTAATACAGTGATAGGTACTACACAATATTCTCATTGAAATGATTCAGTGCGTGAAATCTCTCGAAGCGCATGCGACATGTTCGAGACGAAGGAGAACAAGTGATAAGGGACGTATTAACGGGTCTCGTGGGCACATTTATTGACAACAATCTGTACTTGCCAGACACCGACAGTTTATTAAATGCAGTGCAATATTCAATTATTATTAAATTCTAGCACCGCCATATTTAAAAAGATCTTTTTTTCTTTTAATTTTTTTTCAATACAAACCTTGTCCTGACAATAAAAAACACAATAAAAAATAATTACCTATCCAATTTGGTGCAGTCGATCGGAAGTTATGCGCGTACACATATGTACATTTCGGTGATTCATTTTAAGACTTGATGTCGTTACAATGTATGCTGTTTTTAAATGATTGACAAAGGTGTGGTGGTTATTATGTAGAATAGAAAAGACAGAACCATACGTCGGATAATTATGGTAGGTTCAAAGTTGGTTGGTATATTGTACAGATAAGTTCAGGACACATCCGCTGCTAAAAGGATAGAGCAAGGGTAAAGGCTAAGTAGCCTTTGATATTTTCCTAATTGTGGTCTCGTGGTCGCAAGTGCGACTGCTGAGCTTGGGCTTCTGGGTTCGATTCCCAGGTCGATAAAAATGTTTATTTATTTATTTTATTATATAGGTACACACAGTAAAATACATAGGGATATGACATAGTTATAATTTGAGTACAAAGGAACTGCTTATTTATTAAGAAATTTCTTCCAGCAGACCTGCGAAAGGAAAAGTAAAAAATAAATGTAGACAATAGTGTGTGAGAATAAGAAGAGAAAAATAATATGAATGTGTGAAGTCTAAAACTAAACAATTACATAAGTATATTTAAATAAATACATAATACTAAAAATATAAACATATACAGGGTGGCAATCGACGCGCAAACTGTAACCATGGATTCAGCACAAGATACTAGACCCCATAGCGTCGAATTTTTTTGTCGGTTATCAAAAAAAAAAATCTTCTTTTTCATAGAAAAGTGCAATAGCTACGCGGTCAAAATGTATGGAACAGCAATATTTTTTTTATAAACGACGAAAAATTTCGACGCTGTGGGGTCTAAACTCATGTGCTGAATCCATGGTTACAGTTTACGCGTTGATGTCCCTGCCACCCTCATCATCATTCTCCTGCCCTTATCCCAATTTATTTGGGGTCGGCGCAACATGTCTTTTTCTTCCATACTTCTCTATTACTCGTCATCTCGGTAGTCACCCCCTTTCTGCGTCCCTGCCACCCTGTATATACAAATACTCACAGTATAGAGGAAAGGTAATGCTCTTTTAATCGACATTTAAATAGAGAAATAGTTTTTAGGCGGAAGTGAGTTCCACAATCTTACAGCATGGGCAGAGAAGGAATGAGAGTAGAAGTAGTAGTTAGTAGCTCGTTTTATGAGGATGAGATTTAAGGATGGATCTTAGATGTGATCTACACGGTGCGGCGCTAGAGCGGGCGTAAGAAATGCGCTCACGCTACCTGCGTGAGCGTTTTTCTTACGCTCGCTCGCACGGGGGTATCACCCTCGCCGTGTGATACCCCCGTGCTTCGGAAAACACTTAAGCAGTTGGTCCTGCGCCTGATTTCTCTCCGGTTATGTCGCATTGTCGTCCCATCGGACTATGAGAGGGAAGGAAGAAAGAGTGCACCTGTGTCTGAGCACACATTTACGTACTATAATATCTTCTGCTTCGATGGCTTGTCTCCGCTGCGATTGGCCGCCAAGACCGAAATTCGGTCTGTAGGACTATTTAGCCTGTAACCATCACACGACCCAGACAAGTCGATGGACACTGGACAATGGGACACCTCAAGTATGTAAAACCCGTCTTGTGCTTGCTGCCGCGCAATCGAGTAAAAGGACTAGCAATCGCGGCTGTAGCACAAGAAAGTTGTTCTAGAAGTATCAAAGAATACGAGTTCCGTGTTATATATTTTATGTTAAAACGAGAAATTTCACGCGGATGGGGTCGAGGACAGGAGCTAGTGTTAGATAATCGGAGCTAGTATCAAACGAAAGAACGTTTATATAAATGTATAAGTACTTATGATCGGTGATCTGTCAACTGTCAACGAACTTAACAGACGTATCGCTAACGGCTCCTAAGATTTTATTGTAAGAACAAGTGTAAAACGAAACGCCTTCCCTCTGCAACTTGTAATAACAGTGGAAAGTGTGTGCACGTGACGTTGATCGGAAGAAAGAAGCAAATATATCAAGGGATCTAGTGAGAAATCGTTAACTAAAATATATAATTTTGTAACTTTACCTTACGGGAAAATAACAGTAATTATTGCCTGACAGCTGACACTAGACAGCTACAGCCGTTAAGCAGTTCATTACCATAAACAATTCCGAAATTGAAACCAAGGGTTTTAAGACCAATATTATACTAGTCAAGATGCCTGTAGACCGAACCCCTCCAACGGCCTCATCATCAATGCTAGTACAGTCGGTATCAGAGCCTGACATAACTCTTTTAAATGAAGCACCTAATGTGGGATTACGTTGTAAGCGGCCAAAGTTGGATTTTTCTCCTGTAACTCAATATGATGACCTCAAAGGAGACATCAACGAGGTAAAGCTAATGCTCAACTCCTGGAAAAACGGACAGGAAGCTTTGTTAAATAAGCTGGTGGATGACGTCATCGAGATTAAAGTTCAGAACAAAGCTATACAAGCCACGAATTTAGAAATTGAAACAACTTTAGGATCTTTGACAAAAACTATTACTGATGTTAAAACCCAAATCGACACCCTAGAAAAGGGCAGAAGAGAGTTTTCGGATAAAATAATATTCTTGGAAAATAAACTGCATGATCTGAACATCAACACACGATCGTCGTCTATCGAAATCAGAAATGTACCTGATACAGACCAAGAATCTCCGGCTGAACTGATGTCGTATGTCTCAAACTTGGGAAAAACCATTAACCTGTCTATTGACTGCTCCAGCATACGAGATATCTACAGACTTCCAGGAAAGCAGAATACGACTCGACCAATAATAGTTGAGTTCTCCAAAGTTTCACTAAAAACGGACACATTAACCAACATACGGAACTTCAATAAAAATAAAACTAAAGAAGAGAAGCTATGTACAAAGCACATTGGTATTGACGACCAGCAAATGCCTATCTACGTGTCTGAATACCTGCCAGGAAATGCTAGAAAACTATTTCACGAAGCTAAAGAATTTGCGAAGAAAAATAATTGGTCTTTTTGTTGGTCTAAATCAGGTAGAATTTATCTGAAAAAAGAACAAGACTCAAAAAAGGTTTACTGGGTTAAAACTGAACAATGTCTCAATGAATTACTATTACAATGACTAGTTTGGTCTAAAAAAATTATGAATCATGTACTTAAAAACAGTTTAACACTTTCTTCATTATATTTTTCTTGTATCACTTTTCGTTTATGCATGCTTTATTGTTCTTGTTTGTGTTCGCATGCATATTGCAAGTTATCATTTACTTTAGTTCTAGTTTTAGTTTTATATAGGCTTTCATACATACAAACACATTACACACACCACACTTATACACTTAAACAAGGACATTATTGCACTTTTCGGGTAATCTCGCCTGCTGATATCACTGATGTTATATTATTCTACATTTACCTTTGTTACAAAAATAAATAAAAATGAACGAAATAATAACACTGGGAGATGACATTGATACTAACATTAATGTCAGTGATGCAGTGGTAGTGGACCTGCCCGAGGAGTGCAATGATATATTTAGTCTAACAAAACAACAAATTTGTATGAGGGTGCTGCATCAGAACATAAGAAGTCTCAATCAAAATTTTGATGACATGCTTATTGTTTTAGAAAGATTGAGCACTGATATTGATCTAATTGTAATGACCGAATGTTGGCTATCAAAAGTCACAAATATTCCACAAATAAATAATTACCATTCTTACTCAACATTGAAAAATTTAAATCAAAACGATGGAGTAGTATTATACATGAAAAAGAATATCCAATGTAAAGTTGAAGAACCCAAGTTGAATGAAGCTAGCGGTCTACTGATGACTAAAGGCCAAGATCTCGCCGTACTTTGTTTATATAGACCACCGTCGTTCACCAACTTAGATAGCTTTCTTGAATCCTTAGATATTATACTAATAGGACTGAAGCATTACAAAAATATCATAATTGCGGGAGATATTAATGTGGATATAGCACTAAACAGTAATGATAAAAGAGCAGATGAGTACCTCCTTCTATTGGCTTCCCATGGAGTAGCACCTACACACGTACTACCAACTCACACAAAAACATGCTTAGACCACGTCTTTGTTAAAACTCTGCTCTCTACAAAAACAATTATTTGCGAAACAAGCATTACGGACCACGCTACGGTCATACTAACTATGTATAAAAAACAAAAACCATGTACGGTCAAACCTCAAAACTACGTCAAAACGGACTTCGAAGCCGTCGTAAAGGAACTGAGCTTATTAGACTGGGTTAATATTTTACAGAACAAAAGCCCTGGAGAAGCTACTAATACATTCCTTCACATCGTGACTCAGGTGCTAGATAAACATACCTCAATAAAAACTGTGTCGCGACGAAAAAGAACAATTAAGCCCTGGATAACACCAGGGCTATTGCGCTGCATGAGAAATCGAGACCGACTAAACCAAAAATTAAAGAAAGATAGAGAAAATAGCATACTACATCTAACTTATAAACGATATCGGAACACTTGTAATAAACTACTAAAAAAATTAAAAAGGGCATACTATAGGACAGAGATAGCAAAACATAAAAATAATATTAAAAAGCAATGGGATATAATTAAAGAACTTAATAATTACGAAAACAAAAATCTTAGATCTCCAGAGTTATTAAAATTAAAAAGTAATCCGTTGGACTCACTTAATGAGGTTAACAAATATTTTGTGAATGTTGGGAAAACACTCGCTACAGACATACTTCGTAGAAAAAAACGTAATGAAACTGAATTTATTAAGAGTTTAGAAAAACTACAGTCTTCCACCAATTCGTTCGTTTTACTCCCTGTAGACGAGGGGGAGGTCCTAAGACTGATTGGATCACTAAAAAATACTTCCTCGAAGGGATGGGATGGTATTACTCCTTCCTTCCTTAAGATGGCTGCGCCCGTTTTAGCCATGCCGATCACAATTATTTGTAATCTATGCTTTACTGTCGGGGAATTCCCCAATGCATTAAAAAAATCAATAATAGTACCTTTGCATAAGTCTGGGGACAGAGACGTAGTGTCAAACTATAGACCAATATCCTTGCTGCCTTCTCTCTCAAAAATAGTTGAAAAAGCTTTAAATATTAGACTCAAACATTATTTAGAAAAATATAATCTACTGTCACGGAATCAATTTGGGTTTAGACAAAATAAAAGTACTGATGACGCTATGCAACAACTTATGGCAAAAGTAGTGAACAGTATCGACAATAACAAGAAATGTTTGAGTATATTTCTAGACTTGGCTAAAGCCTTTGACACTGTCTCTGTTCCCTTACTGCTAAGAAAGGCAGAATGCAAAGGTGTTAGGGGTCTGCCTCTGAAATTGATTGCCGACTACCTGACTAATAGGAAACAAGTCGTTAGGCTTGATAGTTACTCAAGTAAGGAAGAGTCTATTGAATATGGTGTACCACAGGGCAGCATTTTGGGCCCCACCTTATTTCTTATATACATAGACGACTTATCAAGTTTAATACTAAAACACGGAGAAATTATTACCTTTGCAGACGACACGGTTATTACTTTTACGGGCGGGGACTGGCACGAGGTAAACGATAGCGCCGAAAAGGGGTTTAGTCTCGTTACTAAGTGGCTAGATAACAATTTGTTGACACTCAATCAGTCAAAAACAAAAATTATTACTTATTATTTAAACAGAAATTCTAAACCATCTTCTGAGACGATAAATGTACGAGCCCACACATGTAACTTGCCCAACACTCAAAATTGCGATTGTTATCGTCTCGATATTACTTCATCGGTCAGGTATTTGGGGATCCAAATAGATGAACAACTGAACTGGAACAGCCATATCTCAATCCTATCGAAGCGTGTAAGAAAACTATTGTATGTGTTCAGGAACCTACGATATGTTTGTGACCCAAAACTGCTTACCACAGCCTACTATGCGTTATGCCAATCAGTTATAACATATGGCATATCCATCTGGGGAGGATGTGCTAAGACGCAGCTTATCAAAGCAGAAAGAACACAAAGGGCCATTTTAAAGACTATGCTGTTCAAAAAATATAGATTTCCGACTGATGAACTGTACAAGCTAACTGCTGTTCTCAGCATTCGACAACTTTACATTGAGAAGATCTTACGTAATCAACACAACAAACCACCGGATTTTCCAGATGCTATACGAAGAGCTTACAAAGTCTACAAACAACCTATATATAGGACAAAATTTGCCCAGCGATTTCTTTTTTTTCTAGCTCCGTATATTTATAATAAATTTAATGCAATTCTAGGTTTTCGGAAATATAATTCACACATATTTAAAAAGATTGTAAGAAAACATTTACTCAGCTTAAATTATAAAAGAACTGAAGACACATTTAAGATTCTGAAATAGCAAACTCCATACATACTTACATACATAATATCAAATACACTCACACTTACATTCACGAGAAGCCAAATAGTATTTAAGTAAGCGTAGCAATTCGCTGCAAAATTATTTTAAGTTTTTTATTTGTTTAAATTTATATTCCTAAGGTGCCTATAATAACCTATAATCTTAAGTTCTCAGTCGTTTTGTTGCTGTACGGGTCACAGGAATGAGGAATAATACCCTACTGTAATACAGTATCAACTAGTACAGGGGGTATTGTGACTGTTACTGGCGGCCTTATGTATTGTAATGTCAACAGTATACTTAAGCTAATAATTGTGTGTAAATAAATAAATAAATAAATAAATAAATAAACTTATGTTATGCGTACAAATAGTTATACGACAAAAAGCCGAAGTACAAAAAGTTAACATACTGTAACGTTGTTTATGACTTACTTTTTATGATACTCATAAAGATACGCTCTATAAAGTATGCACGGAATGCCAAGATCTACAAAAAAACGCAGATAATCGTGCAAAGTTACCTACTTCATCCATTTTCATCATGATTTTAGTAGGTATAGTGGATGGGTAGGCCTTTAATGTGGGACGCAACGTGTGTGTAAGCTCTTGAGCCAGCCTATCTTCCTCGCGTTTCCGACGTGCTGTGTTGCTGCGGCTGCGGAAACCTGAAGTAGCGGAAGTATAATAACCTTATCGGTGATTATATTTTCGAGCTGTTTGGGGTTGAAACCTTCGGGCAGTAGAGTCCGAGTGCTCATGGTTTGTTCAACGAAATCTCCAAACGGCTGGTTGACACTGCTCGTGACCCAAGGGCTGGCTTTTGCCGTGGCCGGAGGCTAAGTATTGCCATACAACGTGGCAATGCCAACAGTCTCTTGTGTACATTACCAGTCGACAGCGATGTGGTAGAATTTTTTGACGCCATATTTGAAGTTTGAGCAGTGGAGGCCCAGTGGTAACGGCCGGGACTTACGAGTTGTAGGTCGTTGGTTCGAACCCAGACAGGAGCTTTACTGTGTGTAAATTTCATTTCATCATCACACAAAACATCGTGACGAAACGGCAGGTCCTAGAACCAAACATTCGAAGAAATGTAACATCTACCAAACCGCACTGGGCCGGCGGCGGCGGCGTTGTGGACTATGGCCCATTCCTTGTTACTGAGAGGAGGCCAGTGTCCCAGCACATGTAACATTATAGGCTAATTATGCTTTATTTTAGTTTGTTAACAGTTTTAGTTAGGTTAGGACATTATATTTTTATTTTAATAGTTTGTTAGTTAATGTAGGATTTTAAGAAAAGTTGTACACTCCAACAGTGGTATAAGTTCGTTCCGCTTAGCAATCAGTTTTCCTGGACCGTGTTAAAAGAATTTGATACGATCAGTGATTTATAAAAACATGTAAGTATTATTTATGTAAGCTATCAACTTCATGCTTGTATTTTTGTATAATTGAATCTAGCTCATTTTCCACTACGTAAATGAATACTTCTGATTTTATCAGCGAACGTAATGCTGACCGACCGTGATAATTACTGGTTTGATAAACGGATTGGTAAAGTTGTTAATTGTAATAAACAAAAGCATGTAGGTATTTAATTCTTTATCTTCTTGTAATTCTTGTGCACCTAGCTGCGGGGTAGTGGCGTAATACACTAAGGGAGGGCAATGTTGCCCACGAGCAATTTTGGTCTGATCTTGTGCACCTAGCTGCGGGGTAGTGGCGTAACACACTAAGGGAGGGCAATGTTGCCCACGAACAATTTTGGTCTCATCTTGTGGACCTAGCTGCGGGGTAGTGGCGCAACACACTAAGGTAGGGCAATGTTGCCCACGAGCAATTTTGGTCTCATCTTGTGGACCTAGCTGCGGGGTAGTGGCGTAACACACTAAGGGAGGGCAATGCTGCTCCCGAGCAACTTTGGTCTCATCTTGTGCACCTAGCTGCGGGGTAGTGGCGTAACACACTAAGGGAGGGCAATGCTGCCCCCGAGCAACTTTGGTCTCATCTTGTGCACCTAGCTGCGGAGTAGTGGCGTAACACACTAAGGGAGGGCAATGTTGCCCACGAGCAACTTTGGTCTCATCTTGTGCACCTAGCTGCGGAGTAGTGGCGTAACACACTAAGGGAGGGCAATGTTGCCCACGAGCAACTTTGGTCTCATCTTGTGCACCTAGCTGCGGGGTAGTGGCGCAACACACTAAGGGAGGGCAATGTTGCCCACGAGCAATTTTGGTCTCATCTTGTGGACCTAGCTGCGGGGTAGTGGCGCAACACACTAAGGGAGGGCAATGTTGCCCACGAGCAATTTTGGTCTCATCTTGTGGACCTAGCTGCGGGGTAGTGGCGCAACACACTAAGGGAGGGCAATGTTGCCCACGAGCAATTTTGGTCTCATCTTGTGGACCTAGCTGCGGGGTAGTGGCGTAACACACTAAAGTCAAAGTCAAAGTCAAAGATCTTTATTGTGAGACAGTGGTTACAGAGTTGTTATGTACATGATAATTGGTGTGCTTTTGCACTGCTCCACCATGTTAGGCATACAATAGTTTACAGTTTGTTATAATTATTAGACCTAAGTTTATGTGATAATTATATTATATTAATTCAAATAGAAATTTCAATTGCAATAGAGCTTTATTTTGCATCAAAACATAAAAACAGTTTAGCACTAACTCATCACGAATCTGTCGGACAAAAATTCATGTATTGTATAATATGGTCTGTTTACTAAGAAGTCATTTAATTTTTTCTTAAAAAATTTAATGTTTTCAATTTCTCTTATTTGCTTAGGAAGCTTATTATGAGAAATTGAAAACATTAAATTTTCTAAGGGAGGGCAATGCTGCCCCCGAGCAACTTTGGTCTCATCTTGTGCACCTAGCTGCGGAGTAGTGGCGTAACACACTAAGGGAGGGCAATGTTGCCCACGAGCAACTTTGGTCTCATCTTGTGCACCTAGCTGCGGGGTAGTGGCGCAACACACTAAGGGAGGGCAATGTTGCCCACGAGCAATTTTGGTCTCATCTTGTGGACCTAGCTGCGGGGTAGTGGCGCAACACACTAAGGGAGGGCAAGAGCAATTTTGGTCTCATCTTGTGGACCTAGCTGCGGGGTAGTGGCGTAACACACTAAGGGAGGGCAATGCTGCCCCCGAGCAACTTTGGTCACATCTTGTGCACCTAGCTGCGGAGTAGTGGCGTAACACGCTAAGGGAGGGCAATGCTGCCCCCGAGCAACTTTGGTCTCATCTTGTGCACCTAGCTGCGGGGTAGTGGCGTAACACACTAAGGGAGGGCAATGCTGCCCCCGAGCAACTTTGGTCTCATCTTGTGGACCTAGCTGCGGGGTAGTGGCGTAACACAGTAAGGAAGGGCAATGTTGCCCACGAGCAACTTTGGTCTCATCTTGTGCACCTAGCTGCGGAGTAGTGGCGTAACACACTAAGGGAGGGCAATGTTGCCCACGAGCAACTTTGGTCTCATCTTGTGCACCTAGCTGCGGAGTAGTGGCGTAACACACTAAGGGAGGGCAATGTTGCCCACGAACAACTTTGGTCTCATCTTGTGCACCTAGTTGCGGGGTAGTGGCGTAACACACTAAGGGAGGGCAATGCTGCCCACGAGCAACTTTGGTCTCATCTTGTGCACCTAGCTGCGGGGTAGTGGCGCAACACACTAAGGGAGGGCAACGTTGCCCACGAGCAATTTTGGTCTCATCTTGTGGACCTAGCTGCGGGGTAGTGGCGCAACACACTAAGGGAGGGCAATGTTGCCCACGAGCAATTTTGGTCTCATCTTGTGCACCTAGCTGCGGGGTAGTGGCGTAACACACTAAGGGAGGGCAATGCTGCCCCCGAGCAACTTTGGTCTCATCTTGTGCACCTAGCTGCGGGGTAGTAGCGTAACACACTAAGGGAGGGCAATGCTGCCCCCGAGCAACTTTGGTCTCATCTTGTGGACCTAGCTGCGGGGTAGTGGCGTAACACAGTAAGGGAGGGCAATGTTGCCCACGAGCAACTTTGGTCTCATCTTGTGCACCTAGCTGCGGAGTAGTGGCGTAACACACTAAGGGAGGGCAATGTTGCCCACCAGCAACTTTGGTCTCATCTTGTGCACCTAGCTGCGGAGTAGTGGCGTAACACACTAAGGGAGGGCAATGTTGCCCACGAGCAACTTTGGTCTCATCTTGTGCACCTAGCTGCGGGGTAGTGGCGTAACACACTAAGGGAGGGCAATGTTGCCCACGAGCAACTTTGGTCTCATCTTGTGCACCTAGCTGCGGAGTAGTGGCGTAACACACTAAGGGAGGGCAATGTTGCCCACGAGCAACTTTGGTCTCATCTTGTGCACCTAGCTGCGGGGTAGTGGCGTAACACACTAAGGGAGGGCGATGTTGCCCACGAGCAACTTTGGTCTCAGCAACAAATTTGTCTCTCACAGCAAGTCTACGGGTATGTATGAAATTGCGCGCACGTAGCGACGTGACTAAGACTGCACTTTCATAGACTTAATGCGAGAGACAAATTATTTGCCGAGGTAAAAGTTGCACGTGGGCGCCGGGCTCCCTAACAATTGCATTTTGATAGTTCGACAGCATTCATTGTGTTATTTACGCTGTCGAGCGGACAAATTTAGATCGAATTTATGAAGGAATGGGTTAGGAATCTACTGCAAAATCCTTCGGAACGTGAAAGAGAGTGTGTTACGGAATTGGGGTGCTGAGGGCCTACGTTTTTCATCAAATTTAGATAACCTTTTAAGTTAGCTTATCCAATACGTTTTTGACTTTTCCATCATCGTTATCGCTGATAGAATGTCACTTTGTCTAAGGCCCCTAAATTCGTTTTCTAGATCACGCAAAGTTTCGCACTTTTTAGGGCTTCGTACTTCAAAAGGACAAACGGAACGATTATAAGATCACTTAGGTGCCTATGTAGAACCCTTATTACGCTACAATGAACAAACCATTATTACACGCACAAAAGAGATTCCTTTCTACTTTTGGGGCTCCGTACCTCAAAAGGAAAAACGGAACCCTTATAAAATCAAAACCTATAGGGTACTTCCCGTTAACCTAGAATCACAAAATTTGGCAAGAAGCAATGTCATGTAGCACAAGTTATGGAAAAAATCATAAAACCGTTTTGTAGTTACATACCTACAAATTTGTACGGAACCCTCGGTGCGGCTCGGTGAGCCTGACTTTTTTTACTCTTACTTAGTGGATCTTTGACAGTCGTTACGGGTAGTCAGAAGCCCGAAAGTCTGACAACCATTCTTACCAAGGGGTATCGTATTACCCAGTAACTGGGTTGTGGAGGTCAGATAGGCAGTCGCTCCATGTAAAATACTGGTATTCAGCTGCATCCGGCTAGACTGGAAGTCGACCCCAACATAGTTGGGAAAAGGCTAGGCAGATGATGACTTAGTAGCATACCGGAGTCTGGCCCCTTAATGGCAGTAAGCTCGCTCCATATTACATGGGACTTGAGCATAACTGGAATGCTACTTCCATTGTAACAGGCTTGGGTCTCTTACCTACCAGTGCAAGAACAGGTAAACAGCTACCACATACCAATGATTAACCTATCGCCACCAACAATCAAACAGTCTTTGGTACCCCAAACAATACCTAGTCCTGAATTATCGCTTTAATTTCTTGTGATGTTAAAACACAATCGCATCAAGTTTATGGTCTAACAAAAGATCGCTCTAGTGATAACATTCAAGGAAAATGGCAGCACTATTGTTATCTTTAATTATATCGAGCCTGTGATACCAACCGTAAGCCTACTATTAAACCTGCTGATCATAAAGTTGTGGCGGCATCTACATCGCCACATGCGAACTAAACATCGCACTGACGTCATGCAAAATCCTGTATCGCGCAAGCAGAGTTTACCACGCGACTAGCATATATGCAACAGCTCGACATGAATCTTCGGGCAGTTGCCCGCCAGACACGACACCCATCTGGTCGAAGGATCCTCCCTTTTATATGGAGGATGAGTGAAGTTAACACCCTGTTCCTCATACCTCTAAAAGTTCATTTATTACAATTAATGAATTATTATTTAATAGTTAAATCGCAAGGCCAACATGGCCATATTGATTAATTAATTGCCAACATGATCAGAGATCGCACAAGACAAGGGAGGGGAGGTTTGGAAGAAACAAGTGGTGGCCTTTGCCCAGCAGTGGGACAAAATAAAGGCAAAAAAAAATTGCAATGTTTAATTTTATAGGTGTGGACTGTGGTTTATAAATTCAAAATTGAATTCGCAATTGTTCTCTTTAAGGTCAGGACCACTACCTACACATTTTCCTACGTTACCAATTGGGGTACCGCTCACAAAGACTGTACCTATAATAGGACCTTATTTAGGGGTACGTTTGTACGAACATACCTACACAATTCTCAGACACGTCTACGCTGTATCAAATCAGTTACCTAAAATTGAACATCGCGATGAAATTGAAGATACAAAACCGTCTCAAGAAACGTTAACTAGTTTCCTATGACTAAGTAACTTAGCAGAGGTAACATTACCCTCGTAGTAAATTAGAAATCGGTTACGTGAACCCGAAACCAGTTGAGTAAGTAGGTCATAAAAGTAACACGAGGATCGAGCATGTTTCATCTGAGACTATTCAAAGAGAAAATGGGACCCTGGCGGCAAAGCTCTCACTCTCTGGGTCTCCTTTAGGTCGGGTTTCGAAATTTAAGTATTTGGGCCACTGGGTCACTGACAGCAATGGATTCGGATTGATCGTGTGTTACGCAATTAGGGTGCAGTTCCGTTTCAAATGATAATTATGATTAATATAACCTTGAATTTTAACAGTGCCCCCCTCGGACCACGATTGCTGGCAGTTATGATTATACTGGCTATATGCCATCAGTAGCGATCTGTCTTTAACTGCAAATCGGTTATTGGGTTCGGCCGTAACAAGCGCAAACTTTTCACTCTCTGACTAACCATAGCTACAGAATGAAGTGATAAAAACTTTTTTTGAGAGGGCATTATACTCGTAACGCACCTTCCTTCTTGAAGTAAAAATGCTGCCTCAAAAACCGTTTTGACTTTGACTTTGAAGTACAAAAAGCACTTACGTACCCAGGTACCCACTTATTTGTTAAATTTAGTCTATACTTATACATAAATAATAAATCTGAAGAGTTTGTTTGAGCGCGCTAACGCGCCTTTTAGCCTCGTATAGGACTTTGTTTCATTTTTCTTTTTGTTACTTTTTTTTATATAACTGTGTTTAGTTTAGTCTGTTATCTTCCTGTAGAAGTCGCAATAGGTAAGTACTTTTTCTTTCTTTCTTTCATAATCTCTGGTTAAGTACCAGTCGGATTTGAAAAACAAATCTGTGTTGTGTTGCATTTAATAGCCTAATTTTTGATGAAGGTTTTAGGGCCAGGTTTGTATTATCCAAGTCCAACACGCTACGACCCTGGGTCACAACCAAAAAAGAAAAAAGTCCAAAAGAACGCTAAGCTTAACCGAAGTAATATCGCAGGCACCCGATGCGATACGACGCGGTGGTGGATCGGGGGCCGAAGAGTTTTATAAAAATGTGGCTATTATTTTTGTACATTGTATATCTTACGACTTCCACGCAAACGAAGTCGCAGGTAGAAACTAGTTTGATGAATGAACGCCAATGGGTTTTTATTAACATAATTAAATCCAGTTCCGTACTTATAGCGCACCGTCAGTTCGGGCTGGTCATCACTTAGCTGCCTCGGCTTATTTCTAATTATTTTATTTTTGGATTGTTTATTTTGTTACTATTTGCTGTACTCTGGACGCTTTTAACATGTATGTAATTTTTTTACGTATACATATACTAGCTGCGCCCCACGGTTTCACCCGCATAAGCTTCGATCCCGTGGGAATATCGGGATAAAAAGTATCCTATGTGTTAATACTGGTTATGAACTATCTGTGTGCCAAATTTCATCCAAATCCGTTCAGTAAACAATAATAAACAATATTTATTCGTTCAAGACTTAAACCTATTTACATACTATACAGTAGTTTTTGCGTGAAAGAGTAACAAACATCCATTCATCCATACAAACTTTCGCATTTAGAGCATTAGTAGGAAATTTCACATTAATGACGTAACTAATATTTTTGTAAAAATATAATTTAAAAGAGCGTGCATGGAGTTTCTTGCGCGTTCTTCTCCATAGAGATAGATACCTAGATAGATAGATAAAGCATTTATTTGGCGCACACAAAAAAGACAGCGCAACACACAAAAGTACCGCACAGTAAAGTACCTACTTCGCTTTGGTATGGGCACCTAGCTTCATATTTTCTGCAAAAAGTGCAGACACTTTTGAATTGTCAAGAAGTCGGTCAGACAAATGGTTTAATTGAAATAAATGCTTTGAGTTTGAGCAACGTCATTAAAGCTCGTCCGTTACTATGAAATGAAACTACATATATTCCGATAAAGGAGTTTAACATGCCAATAACACATTCCCTGTGGCGGAACAAGGTAAAACTTGGTGTGTTCAAACGTAAAGCTTGAGACTATGTCCAATTTACAGCGGTGAATCCAAAGGTCAGACCGTATTGCATGGCATTGCCAGTGACAAGTGCCAATTTGCGGATTATCTACATAGTAGCCGACCGGCACCCTAATTGCGTAACACACAATCAATCGGAAGCAATTTGCTAATCCATTGTTTCATAAGTTAGAAAAAATTGTCTGCTCAACACGTAAATAACGCAATGAATGTTGTTGAACTGTCAAAATGAAACCGATTCCGATTGATCGTGTGTTACGCAATTAGGGTGTAGCTCCAAAACAATCTGCCTAGCCTTTTCTTATTTTTTCTGTGTTGGGTTCGACTTCACGTTTATCCGGATGCAGTATTTTTTTTATGAAGCAACTGTCTATCTGACCTCCACAACCCAGTAACTGGGTACCACGATACTCTCCAAGGAGTCAGAAGCATCCGCAACAAATATTCAAAATATAGAAAACCAGAAAGAGAATGATAACCTACCGCAGAAGTCAGAGATTTCAAATAATGACGTTTACCTTTACTCTGTGACTTCTTTGCTGTTGGGAGGATCTGCTTCGTTTGTTCTCTACATCTTCATAAAGAAACGGTGGTTTAAGAAGACTAAGAATCAACAGCAACCAGCTATAAGTCCTGTAATTTTGATATAAATCTTGTAATTTTGACATTAATCATATAATTCTGACATCAATCTTGTAAATTTTACGTATCTTTTAGTTTTGACATAAGTACCTATATATATTTTGTAACTTTGACATTATTCTTGTATTTGTTTGACATCAATCTTGTAAATTTGACATAAATCTTTTAATTTTGACATATGAGGTATATTTTGTAACTTTGACATTATTCTCGTATTTGTTTGACATTATAGTTTTTGAGCTATTTGGAATTTTAAAATTATAATATGAAAAATATTTTTGGTTTCTAAAGTTTCATAATTGTAAATTGTGTGAATGCTTATTCTAGGTATTTTTTTTTTGTTTTTTTTTTGTCTTATTATTAATTATTTTCAATGTTATGGAAATATTTGTACGCCGATACTTACGGCTAAACATGACTGGACTCAAACGACGTAATATCTTGCATGCTTTTGTATGTATACAATGTTTAAACAAATAAAGAAATCTTATCTTATCTTAGACAATCAAGTGGACATCGAAATGAGCGAAGTACGTAATTCGACAACCTCGGCTAACTCTACACCAGCGGAGCCACTGTACAGCGACGTGAGGCCGAAAAAACTATTTCACTTCGAGGAAGTGTCAAATTAATGCCAATAACTTGAATACTTGATGTTTACTTCCTTATTTTTATTTAATTCTTTTATTTCCTTTTTAATATGCTTTTTGTACTTTTCTTTTACATTTTCTCACTTTATGTACCTACTGGATGGTCATCACGCTTCTGCCCTCGGGAGCATGTACGGTTCACGTACAATTTATTAAACTGCATACGCAGCAACCTACTTACTTTCTTCATTTATAATAATTGTTAAACATATTTTTAAGTTAGTTGACAAATTACTACTATCGCGAGCACTGCGGATTAGCATCCAATCTTTACTTGTAAATCGGGCTACATAATAAACTTTCGAGTTTTACTAAAATACGATGGTTTCCGTCAACTCACCTAAACTAACTCTAACTACTTCAAGTACAACTTCAAGCGAACTATAACTCATTGTACAAGTGTAAGGTGCCTGTCACTTCCGGACCTTACATTTAACCTCCTTGGAGTACAACGGACTAGTTGTCAAATTTTCAGGCTTCTGTAGCCTGAAAGTTTGACAACCAGTCCGTAACGAATTCTTCTTCTTCGCGTCGCTGTCACGATTGTATTTGAAATCTTTTTTTTCCAAAACTTGGTCACTTCCACATCGTCGCAACGCAGATGTCACTTTAACTGCATGTTTTGGGACACATACTGCAGGATAGGAGGTGCAGCATGTTCGTAACGAATTGGTCCTCTCAATCTGTGTGGTTCTTTCCTCAAAAGACCATCTCAGACATCGATCTACATGGTCTTCATATCATCTGACCAAGATTATGTCTGGACTTTAAAAGAGACTGTAACCTCTGAGTTTGTTTCGGCCTTTCTTCTCAGACTAGTCAGATAGGAAACGTCGACCTCATCTAGTTTTTAAAATATGATTGAGATTGACGTGTTAAAGTGTTTGTAAAACCTACTTACCAAATAAAATCATTTATCATTTAATTGAAAATAAAATCATGTACTTCAAAAATTAAAAAAAACCCGACTGCAACGAAGAAGTTCAAAACAAGCTCAGTAGAGTGATGCAGTTATTTTAGTTCAATCTCAGATATGCTGCCACTGACTGAACTGAAAAGTGAGTCCTTTGAACTTCTTAGTTGCAGTCGGGTTTTTAGATTGTTTTACGCCGGCCGTCTGAAAATCAAAATGTCTGAAGTCCACCAGCCCTGTAGCTCCGTGCTATGTGTCACAGCATTATGCCGAGCGACAGCTGTTTTGTGTGGAGGTGACGCATATTTTCTGAACAGTTCTTTTTTATGTTCACATAGAACGACAATTTACGACTCCGCTACTGAATGTCGAAGTTTGAAATGTCGACGTATGCTAGTTCTAAAGTACAGGATCTCGATGTACGCCAGTTCGAAAGTTCACTGGAGCGAAGTACATAGCTTAATTTTCTTTCGCGATTTCAGGTGGTTTTATAGATTAAGGGTAAACTAAAAGTGATGTTGATTAATAATATTAAATTCGACAATGCAATATTTCACTATAAAAACATTAATTCGGACCACGGGTTTTCATTAAAATAAAGAACAGATTTTTCAATAATGAATGTCGAACAAAAGGTTTTCCATTTTACTTTCCAGGTATTAACAAGTGGTTTCAGAAAATTTATTCTCGACATGGCGGGTTTTCCAGGAGAGATACTAAAGTAAGAATTTTGTGGCCATTATCATAAATATTTTCTATTCATAAGCTATACTCATCAATCTGCAAACAAACGACTTTTTGAGTAACATTCAATTATGTCATTTTTTTGTGATTATTTTTTCCGGTGATAACATTTGGTCAAATTGAATACGACCTCGAGTGCGAAGACTAGTTATTGCTTTGTTTTATAGGATTTCATGACTAGGTACCAATTAATTTAAAAAAGGGTAAAATACCTAAACTTTGTTTTTTTTTTTTTTGCTAGAAGATGCTGCACATATTGCTCTCCCATAGATCTCTCACACGCTGCGATCGACCTTTTTAGAACGAAGTTCTTTTACGGAGCTTGCGTTAGGAGTGAAATGGGAGAAATTGTCACGCAACAAACGAAAAAGCGTTATGCCCACGCGACTTTTCATTTATGTAGTAGAAAGAGACAGAGATAGTTTACATTGTTTTCGAGGGTACTGAAGTCAATAGTGCTGAAGCTAATAATGAGGTCAAAATAAAAATCCAAGGTGGCGGTTGCAAGAACTTAAAAATTTTTCGTCATGTGTGTCGTAGGGTGCTGAAGCCGATATTGTGGTCAAAATGAAAATCCAAGATGATTGGGTGAAAAAATGTACAAATTTTCGTCATTTTAAAATTTTCAGTATTTATTAGCTGGCATTTTGGTCTAGCAAATTAATGACCAGCTAGTCTATTCTGTAGAAACCACACCGTGCAAGTTTAGGTGATGTGAGCTGTTATTCTTGTTAGTTAGGCGCCTTTGTGGAAGAGAAATAAATGTTTATTTATTTATTATTATCCTCCTGATGACGATTCCGACTGATGATATTTTTAACATGAATCTCTGATGAATTAACTTACTTAAGACTATCGCTTTATATTGCTTTTATCATTTCACCTAACCTATTTATTTACTATGTAACGTTACGTAAAAAACTCTCTCACGGTCAAAAGCTAAAGCCCATAAACCTACTATCTATTCCTCACAAAGACTTTAACTTACACTTCTAATTACGGACTCCTAGGAATGACTATCGTAATTACACGTTACAGCACTCTGTCTCAGTTCAACTGGTCAGCACTAATGCAAATAGCTCTAATCAGCCGTAGTCATCAGGATATCTTCGTGGGCAATTGCTCGGAAAACTACGGTCACGCAAACTCCATGTATCTCAAGATCTATCGCGAGTTTCGTGTCTACGTTAATTAAACAGTCCTTGGAGCGCATTCAATGTCTTTGTGATTGCTGATGAGACCTTCGGGAGGGCGCCCTTGAACAACAATAGAAGATATTTTCAGAGTAAAGAAATCTTAAGGAATTGACACCTTTGAAGTTAAGGTCAAGGGGACGGTGAAGTGTTTCTGAAATTGGGTCGTGTCATGTTGCGTGACGTGTTTGACGGCGAAAATGTTGAAGATCAACAGGACTGAAAATGTAAGGAAAGTATTTGTAAGTATGTATGTCTTCATCTGCCTAGCCTTTTCCCAACTAAGTTGGGATCGGCTTTTAGTCTAACCGGATGCAGCTGAATACCAGTATTTTACATGGAGCATGGACAACCCAGTTATTGGGTATTACGATACCCCTTGGTAAGACTGGTTGTCAGACTTTCGGGCTTGTGACTACCCGTAACGAATGTCAAAGATTCACGAATGATAGCCGGGACCAACGGCTTAACGTGCTTTCCCTGGCACGTAGGGGTCTTGGTATGTAAAGATGCTCACCCATCCACACACCAACCGCGGCAAACGTAGTTTAACCTGATTGATCGACCTGTGTCGCTGTTATTATTTAGCCACGGGCCCCTCTCATTTGTCCGTTTGTATGTAGGTATCTTGTACATATTTTTTTATATTACTTTGACGACACGGTTGGCGCAGTGGCTGAGCGATCGACTGCTGCGCTGCAGCGCTGCGTGTCGCGGGTTCGATTCCCGCACAGAACAAATATTTGTATTGCCTACAGATAGTTGTTCCTGGTCTGGCTGTTTGTGTATGTGAGTTTAAATGCTTGTAAACGCACCCACGATACAGGAGTAATATCTAGTGCGGGGCAACGTATTTGTTAAAAAAAAATGTAAAAAAATAAATGATGGTATAATACATACTACAGGAAAATAAAATAGAAATAGTAAGAAAAGAAAGAAAATAAAATAGAAGTAGTAGTAGTAATAGAAAGAATCTCTCCTCTTCTTTTTTCAATTTTCATAAACTCTGTTACCAGAGTAATCTCCTCTAGCTTCCATCTCTACGCAGATGACTTGCAGCTTTATCGAGACTTTACTGTAGCTAACGCGGGTTCTGCAATTGCTGCAATGAATCATGACCTGGCTTGCGTCAGCGCTTGGGCTAAGTCATTTGGTTTGCAAATTAACCCAACTAAATCCCAGGCCATGATTATCGGCAGCAGATTCGTTCGCAATGTGGCTGATGTTACATCTCTCATGCCTTTATATCTCGATGGTGTTCGCATTGACTATACTGAAACCGCTAAAGATCGGGTGTAGTTATTGACTCCAATCTTTCGTGGCGTGCTCAGGTGAATGAGGTCAGCCGAAAGGTACATTTCTCCTTTCATTCGCTGAAATGCCTTCAGGGTCTTCTGCCCTTGAAGACTAAAATTTCATTGGCACAAACACTTATTCAGCCGATTATAGATTATGCCGACGCCTGCTACCTGGATGCTACTGAGGAGCTATTAAACAAGCTTGAGCGCTTGCAAAACCTGTGTATTCGCTTGGTTTTCGGTCTTCGAAAGTATGACCATGTTTCACACCTTCGCAAGGATCTCAAGTGGCTCCCAATCCGCCTTCGCAGGAACACTCGGATTTTATGTCTTCTCTTCAACATCTTACATAACCCGTCTTATCCTTCCTACCTGCGTGAGCGTTTTTCTTACGCTCGCTCTAGCGCCGCACCGTGTAGATCACACCTAAGATCCATCCTTAAATCTCATCCTCATAAAACGAGCTACTATTCTTATTCCTTCTCTGTCCATGCTGTAAGATTGTGAAACTCACTTCCGCCTAGCATTCGTGACTTAAAAACTATTTCTCTATTTAAACGTCGATTAAAAGAGCACTACCTTTCCTCTATACCGTGAGTATTTGTATATATATATATATATGTTTATATATTTTTGTATTATGTATTTATTTAAGTATACTTAAGTATTTATTAGTTTTTGCGTTATATGTGTAGGTATATTTAATATTTTAGTTTTAGACTTCACACATTCTTATTTTTCTCTTCTTGTTCTCACACACTATTGTCTACATTTCTTTTTTACTTCTCCTTTCGCAGGTCTGCTGGAAGAAATTTCTTAAGAAATAAGCAGTACCTTTGTACTCCTAGTATGATTATGTTATATCTATATGAATTTTACTGTGTGTACATAAATAATAAAATAAATAAATAAATAGAAAATTGGATATCAGAACCCCGGAAAGCCAGGTGAATAAAAAGAAACACTGCCACGTGCCAAGGGTTTATTTACAGAAAATCTAAGGGGCAATTCTCGTAATTTTAAAAACGTTCACCGTCTGATCTCTGTCTCAAATTGTCAAAATACTTCTAATGTCCCTACGGCCAATAAGGTAAGGCCAATTAAAGCTCTTTTTCCCTATCCACAACGTTTATCTTCATAAAACTATATTTACTTTATCTCTAAATTCAAATGAAAGTCAATCTCTAACTATTTAGGTACACTAGGTAATTAAAAAACGAACTATAAATTAAACAAAAAAACGTTGTGTGATAATTGCATCTAGTTATCAATTTAACTTATCTCTCCAATTAATAACTTTAATCAATTTTAATTAAAGAAGCTATTGCAGTCTAATTGTTTAAATTATTAAACAACTTCAAAAAACTAAGTTCTGAATGTCACTTTCTTGGACTTTTAAAAGATCGCAAAGCTATGAACTTGTGTCTTTATGCTCACCTTGAAGAACTAAGAATATTTTTCAGTTACAAGCATCTTGAAAGTTGACAACGTCGCAAATAGCTGTCAAATATTTCGTTGTTTAGAAGTTATCCGGAAAAGAACCGGAGTTTCCAATGGCCGGTGGAGTAGATGAGTCCTGGAGACTATGTACCGGCAAGCATAGTGTGGGACATCCCTCAGCTATATGGACCGGCGATCTCAAAAACGTGTCTGGGACAGACTGGATGCGAAAGGCGCAGACTGAGAGTGACAAGACAGAAGTGGACTGCAATAAGCTGAGTTGATTGATTTCGTTGTTTTGATTAATTAATGAATATCACTAAATTTAATGATTAAATATCGCTCTGTGATTCAATAAAATACTCGTATTGATTATGAATTGCAATAATAACATTGGATTAGTTGTTGTAGCTATAATACTTCTAATAGCTTGTGTAATAGGTGTCCAAGTGCTTTTTTGTACACTTAAAACTAATTATTCAGTGTCACGATATTAGTTCTTGCAATTGAAAATCTATATTTTAGTAGGTACAGCACAAAACGATATTTCATAATTTTTAGTAGCATAATCAGCCTATAAAGTTCCCAAAGTTGGGACACAGGCCTCTTCTATGAGAGAGGGAGTGGGCCATAATCCACTACGCGGGCCCAGTGCAGGTTGGTAGATGTCACATGTCTTCGAATTTTTCGTTCTAGAACATGCCTGTTTCCTCACGTTTTCCTTCACCGTTTTGAGAGCAGCGGTAATGAAATAATTTAATTTAGTAATATTGATTAGTTCATCAAAACAGCGAAATCTTTGACAACTGTTTGTGACGTTGTCAGCATTCAGAATGGACTCTAACTACGGCAAAAAGAATCACAAGTTTATTTTCAAGGTTAATGTTTCTATTCATAATTACATATTTAAAACTTATTTAGCAGAACACACATTTGTAAGACGTTTACATAAAAACAAACAATAAAACAAAAACATTTGATTTTCCCCACGATTTCTTTAAAATGGTACCTACGTCTACGTTCTCAGCAGTAAAAATTACAATAAACTATAGGATTAAAAATACCTACTTACGTCATCACGAAATATGCAAATGGTTTCCTGCACAAATTAATTACACCTAAACTTAATACTGAGCTCTGTCAAAAAAATCTACTCATTGATGTTCCTAGTAGGTTACCTGTCAAAGATCTACGAATGACAGCCGGGAATCAATAATACTTACTCACCATTTCATACAATTGATGATTTTAGTGTACCTCTGAATTAAGTAGCACTGTTTTTGACATTTTTTTAACTTAACTTGAAGGTGAAATAAACTGTTCTCCGTAAAGACTGATGACTTTGAAGTTTAGCGAAATGTCAACTTCACAATTTGTTAAACAAATTAATAAAGTGACTAACTTAATAACTGCCTTCTGAATTTTAATTGTTTTGAGAATATTATTAATGATGGAAGAATTTATAATGTAGTAGTTATAGTTGTCTCAAAGTAATAATGCTTGGCGAATACCGTTTTTGTAGCGTTCTTGTTTATATATTTTCTGCGAATAATTTATTCTTATTCCTATGGTACATTAGTCAGGGTAATTAATTGGTAGATAAGGAGATTGACAAACTTCTCCAATTTGATTACTGTCAAAGAATGGCAGATATGATTTGAATTTACGCACAATTTTAGTGGTTTCAATAGTCACTTTGACTATTGAATCAACTGCAGATCAAAGTCGTCTTTTTTGAACAACAAAAAACGAACAAATATCAAAAACGTGTGTCAAAGGTCATGTCCAAAAATGTTTTTTTTTTATTATTCAATAATTCTAACAAGGATAAATTAAATATATTTGGATAGACATCCCAAAAACTAGTGGTTCTACTATATCATACATTTTTAAAGACCTCTAATTATGAGATTTTTTATTTTTATTTTAGTGTGAATTTACTCCTAAAACGAACAAACCTTTCTAATTGTCTAGGATGATAGATTGAACACGCCCCAAAAAATAATAATCTTGTCAAAATTGACACGATTAGGTAATATTACCTACTACCATTATTCTCAATCAATGTTTGTTAAAAGGGTACCTATGTCAATGTGAACGAAACGAATCTAATCAGATTATTTATTTACTTATGTAATATAATCTATACTAATAATAAAGCGGTTATCAAGAAGTGCATGTTTCAGCATAGTCCACAGGGGCTTTTTAGCAGGAGTAAATGATAGATAATAGTATATATTGATCGAGAACATTACATAATTTCGTAGGAGAATTCCTTTTTGATGACTTGGATAAAACTTTTATTTTATTTTATATATTCTTTTATGGATTTTCTTAATTTTCAATGTCTTGTCTTATAATATATTAAAACATTCGAGAAACTGAGCAGGTGGAGATAGGTATATCATTTTGATGCCGAGCTCATCCAAGATACCAGACAATAAAATTGTCATTATATGAGACAGCTTACTACAGTCCTTTTCCCAATTAAGCAACTGCAATAATAATCAGAAATACATATTTTCCAACTAGTCTCTGCCACTTTAAATAATTTATATATGTGTATACCTACACTCTATTAATAGAGTGGCGCGACTTTATTCATCCTGAGATCAAGGCTGTCTCATGTGATGACGAAATGCCTGGAATATTTATTGGTTGTAAATCTCGACTTACTTCTATAGTAAAAGTACCGTTCGGTCGAATATGTGCCCTATAATAAGAGCGAGCTTGTTTAATTTGATCTACATTTCTTGGCTAAATAAAACTAAAACTGACATGTCCATGGTGGGGAACATATTGAGCTGAGGTATTTGAGCATTTATCTAGACGAAACTATCTCGGCGTCTATTAAGCTGATGCCCAATCACATCATCATCATCTGCCTAGCCTTTTTCTCAGCTATGTTGGGGTCGGCTTCCAGTCTAACCGGATGCATCTGAATACCAGTATTGCTGATCCAATCACATGGCTAGTTATACTGGAAGTGGCGGCCTTTCGCCGAAAGCAATAACATTGAACTTGCCTGGGAATTGAACGCGATATCTACGCCTCACTGATTAAATACGCACTTATTTTATTACACACTTTATTATTACACACTTTTACACCCTGTGCATGTTTCTAAACTTTTAAAATATACTAAAATACTAGCTTCTACCCGCGGCTTCGCCCGCGTGGATGTCGGAAATGATCCCACGGGAACATGCTAAAAGAATAAAATGTATGTGCTTCCCCAGGATGCCATTTATCTCTATGCCAAATCAGAAGTTCAGTGGTTTGGGCGTAAAAATGTAACACAGTTTCTGAATTACCTTATTATTAATTATTTCTAAAAACTGAATTACCCCTTTTTGTCCCGTCAGTGGTAAATTTTCGACAACTTTACATACTTATTATTAATTATTTTCTGTCAAAAGTATCAATACTGAGTTTCGAGTTACTCGGACCACGCATTCAATTTCTTCCACGCAAACTTAACACACTTATACTGCCCTACTAAGCGCAAAAGTGGTATCTCATAAAATCGATTAATCGATATCGATTTTTTACGAATAAATTAAAGCGCCTCAAAGATTATTATTTTGTTTCTGTTCGTTTTTTTAATTTCTATTTTAATGTATTTTTAAGAACAGATAAGAATGACAGTTAAATTGAGCAGTACCTAGCATTTTTGTTATGATCTAAAGAATTCATTTCAAATCAACTAGCAATTCGCTTGATTTGTCATCTTAATACTTATCGAAAAAAAACATTGTCATTTTAATAATTACATTCTAAAAATCGAAAGAAAAAAAGAGAATCAATTATATTTTGAAAGGAATTCGTAATTGGCAACACTTTTTATTTTATCCACAAACCAATGATTTACGGATTTACCTGTAATTTCATTTATATCTTTTCAGTGCTTTTTTTTGTGCATAAACGTTGCAATCTTGTTTGAATAAATGAATACCGCGATTAATAAACATAAATCAAGGTTTTTTTTTATCAAAAGCAAATTTTTGGGCGTTTCATGGCCAAAATCGGGCATTTTCCTTTACATGGGCCCACCGCGCAAGATTCCTCTACCACACCACTACACCTACTACACAACATCACCGCCACACACCAAAAATACCCACTAAACCACCCAACCTCAATCTCTCAAAAAAAAATCCACCGCGGTGGAAAATTTTCTGTTACAGCTATGAAATATAAGCTTATTTTTGTGCTCGATAACAACAATACTGTCTGTGCGTCTGACACGTAATTAGTCGGTTTTTTCCTTGGAATATGTCCCTGACTTTGCAGGCTTGAAAAGGACAATCTGGACAAAAAAGTGAGAATATGTTGTTTCTGTCCATACTAATATTATAAATGCAAAAGTTACTCTGTCTGTCTGATACCTTACTATACGGATTTCGATGAGATTGCACACAGGTAAACGATGACTTGGGTTAGGACATATGATACTTTATCCCGGTAGTATGTTCCCGTATGATAATTGCCTACTGTCACGCGAGCGAAGCTGCGGGCAATACCCAGTGACGACACGGTTGGCGCAGTGGTTAAGCAATTGACTGCTGCGCTGCGTGTTGCGGGTTCGATTCCCGCACGGAACAAATATTTGTATGACTTACAAGTAGTTGTTCCGGGTCTGGCTATTTGTGTATGTGAGTTTAAATGTTTGTAAACGCACCCACGATACAGGAGAAATTCCTAGTGTGGGGCACCGTTTTTATAAAAAGAAAAGAAAAAAAAAATATCTAGTATACACCCTTAAAAAAAATCTCCTGATATTCCTGACATTTATGTTCACATAACTCGACATAATGTATGGATCACCCAAAACTGACTTTTTTAACACGAATTCTGGATTCGTCCCTTAGCAAAAGATAATAATATATGCTGAGATGATGATGATATAATGACGAGTACAATGACCCCTCAAAATGTAAGCGTGTATACAAATATTACAAAACAGGTAAAACTTGTGAATTTGTGAGAGTAAGGTACTTAGTAATATTTCGGAACTACTGATCAGCAGTGCGATTCTGTAACCATATCTCACCGTGAAAACTTAGGTGAAGTGAGCGTGGAGTGAGCTGTCATTCCAAATAATGCTAGGGATTGACACTATACTGACAAGCTCACTTCACTTGAGTTTTCACGGTGAGATTTTTACAGAATCGACCGGCTGATTCCAAATATCTTTCATTAATGGGAAGCTATTGCCGAGTATCATAGGATATATTTTATGTTAAAACAAGATATTTCGCGGACAGAACCAATTCAATTTCAAATCAATTAGGCTGAAGTTTTGACAAATTGGCGAGTAGGATTGTTAGTTGATTGGGGGATTATATCGCTGATAAAAATGCTTGGCTAAACGCTGGTCCTGCTCCATAAGGTCGCATAAATAAATTGATTAGCATTTGAAAATACTGTTGGAGCTGCTGAAGATTTTAAAATACTTTTTTTGCATTATATAAATTCAATCTCCTAGTATTGTATAATTGTATAGCACATGTGTGAGTACTATGTACATTACTATAAAGCTACCATTTACTGGGTACGTCTTTCATTGACTTGAATGTGCCCAGCCGGTCGATTCTGTAAAAATATCACCGTGAAAACTCAAGTGAAGTGAGCTTGATGTGAGTTGTCAGTAGTGTCAATCCCTAGCATTATTTGGAATGACAGCTCACTTCACCTAAGTTTTCACGGTGAGATGGTTACAGAATCGCACTGCTGGTAGCAGAGAGTTATGTCATGCTCACTCAAAAGTCTCGCTGATGGTGGCGCATGTGTTGGATCATTTGGCTCCCTTCAAAATGGTTGAGCTGAATGGTGCTAATCCATGCGTCTTCGTGAACGGGCGCCGTCAGTAGGGACTGGTCATCTCTTTGCTGCCATGGCTTATTTTAATTTAATTTAATATTTGAATAGTTCTTTTTATTTTTTTAAACTTTTCATTACGGACGCTTTTAACGTTCTGCATCGTTCTCACGTGGATAATTTCTAACATGAATGATGTAACCAATACTTTGTAACCATATTATATTGATTTAAAAGAGTGTCCATGGAGTTTCTTGCCCGTTCTTCTCCATAGGTACCTACGCTAGCTTCATTTTTCTGACTGACCGACCCTTGACAATTCAAAAGTGCCTGTAATTGGTTTAATTGAAATAAATACGGTACTTTGAGTTTCAGTTTATTGAACATAGCTAGAATTCCATTTCATTCAATGACGCTGAAGTGTAATTTAAAAATCGCACTTGGCAGGTTTTTATTATTTTAAACTTTCTCACAGTTAGATAAGAAATTGATTAAAAAAAGGTTTCTTCATGCATGAATTTAGGTAATATGAAATTAGAATTTTGGATTATAGGAGTGGTCGCACATCTGACGGAAGATGCGTCGGGCATAACTTCGTTAGTATGTGCATCCTCTCGGTTAAGTGTGTAACGTTCAAAGTTTTATTATATACTTTCTCAGTTAGTTTTTATCATGGTCTGGCAGTTAGAGAAAATTATGCGGATTACCCAAGTGTCCTTTCCTTGGTATTGTTCATCGAATCGTTGAGCTTCTTAAGCTATGAGTTGAGCTGCTGATTACTGACAAATGCGTGCAATGACTGGATAGGTCTACTCAATCTGTGTAGTTCTTTCCTCAAAAGTCCATTTCAGACACCAATCTACATGATCTTCACATGATCTGACCAAGATCACGTCTGGACTTTAAAAGAGACTGTGACCTCTGAGGTTCGGCCTTTCTTCTCAGAGTATAGTGAGATAGGAAACGCCTACCTCATCTAGTTTTTAAAATACAATTGTCGTGTAAAAGTGTTTGAACGAAATAAATAATTTATCATTTGTCCGTTCTGGCGTTACGCGACGTATCTTTCGTCAGATGGGTGACCACATTTAAATATTCAAATAATCGTACACTCGGCTACACAACAAGCTACACGTTTCCAGTTTTAGGTGACCTCGCATTGTATATATGTATTTTTTGTACAATCAGAAGTCAGCTTATACTGGTTATGTATAGCCTGATGTTGATGTGCCTTAATAAATAAATAAATAAATAAATGTAGTGCGTACGTCTTCCATAAACACAATATTTGTACACAGCAATATGTTTGACCGATAACCCCAAACTAACTTGTTTATATTTACCTCAGATATTCGTGGAATATCCTTCCTACTAATATGTATTAAAAACGTGAATGTTTGTATGGATGGATGGAAAGATGGATGGATGGATAGATCGATGGATGTATGTTACTCTTTCACGCAAAAACTACGGAACGAATTTAGATAAAATTTGGCATACCTACAGATGGTTTATAACCAGAATTAACATATAAGATCATTTTTATCCCGATCGAAACTTCGGATCGAACCCTATTCGGGTGAAACCGCGGGGCGCAGCTAGTAGTAAAAGACACGGGTAACTTCCCAGCATCACCAAATACACCTTAGCAACATAACGTAACGTTTCCTCAAGAGCCTGTCTCCATGGATTAGTAGGTAACTGATACTCACGGAGTTTACTAGGTAACTGATACTCACGGTCTATTTGTAGCTAACTGGATACTTTGTTTGTGGAATTTAATACTTGTTATAAAACTTTTTTAAATAACAACTACCACGAGGTTCTCAGTATAGTCTAAAAATAGATGTTTTGTTTCTAAGAAAAAATCCACCTTCTTTTACAAAGTTCTTAGTAGGTACCTACTCGTCGGTCGTCATTATAACTACAACATGAATTAGTATCTGTACTTGGCAACTCGTTTGTGGATAATATTATTCAGTATGACGTGATTTCATACAAGGAGGCCTAAAAAGGCCACTTTAAGCAATACCTCTAAAAGCTATTCATTTCCTGAATTCCCAGCAGATCATTAGCAATTCCTCTAATTTTCGTAAAATTTCATTTCTTATAATACGGTGTAAACATTGCCGCATGAAAAAAATAAAAACCGTAATTTTATCGGTAAATTTTTCATTACAGTTTTTATTAATGAAATTGGTTTTTTATTTTTTATTTCTACAGTTTAAATGTTATTTCATTGTGAAATGAATTGCACACAGATCATACTATGAATTGTCAGTTTGTGACCATTTTACGATTTTTAATATGATCCTTATTGTTATCCTATTATGATTCTGCCAAAGTGGCCTATTTAGGCCCCCAGGTCAGGAGGTCTACAAATTGAGCACGAAGTCCGTAGCTTTAATTGAAGTAAGTGAGCAGTGGTGGCTTATGGTACCGGCCCTGACTTGACGGTCGTAAGTTCGAACCCAGACAGGCGCTTTACTTTGTGTATTTAATTTCATCACCACTGCTTTCAAACCGGTGAAGGAAAACATCGTAAGGAAACCGGCATGTCTTAGAACCAAAAAATCGAAGACATTTGACATACACCAACCCGCACTGGGCCCGCGTGGTGGATTACGGCCCACTCGGTCTCACCGAGAGGAGGCCTGTGTCCCAGCAGTGGGAACATTAAAGGCTGATTATGCTGTAATCAAAGTTACGGGCAATTACTACTCCGTATTACCTACGCACAGAAGATTAGTTTGTGGCCCGACCTAAGAATGTTTTCCCATCCGAAAAAGTTAATTATTCGGGTGTAGGGTTCACTTCAAAGTTTCAAACTACTGTTTGCGGGCTTAAATAGTAGGCCCCCTCCCTGCACATTCGATTCAGCCGTATTTGTTGAACAAAAAAGTCGACGCGTAGCAATTACTACACGTTTATTAGGCTTTCAACTCCGTTCAGCTGCTGCCCTTGCTGAAACATGTTTGGTTGGGCTCGGCAAAATTCGAAAAAAAGTCACCTTCTCCACATTATATTTGATTTTGCCACCCGCCGATCGATTCTGTAAAAATCTCAACGTGAAAAGTTAGGTGAAGTGAGCTTAGAGTGAGCTGTCAATGGTGTCAATCCCTAGCATTAGTTGGAATGACAGCTCACGCCACGCTCACTTCACCTAAGTTTTCACGATGAGATGGTTACAGAATCGCACTGCCGGCTATGCCGAATCATGCCGACCCGAAGAAGGCGTGTAGCCGACTTACTTATACGACAAAAGCTTTAAATTATCACTTCATCAACCGTTATTACTTGTTGAAATGAGGTCAAGATATTAAAAATGAATGACAAGGAAGAAAGTGACAATTTCAGAACTAAGGTAACTCGTAGGTGACAATTCAAGAAAGTGACGATTCACCCATTTCAGCTGAATACCAGTAGTTTACACGGAGTGACTGTCTATCAGACATCCAGAACTCAGTTACAAATATTGGCTCTTGTGATACAGGAGCTCCTAGTATTCCCAGGGCTACATAGGTGTTTTATGTCATGAAGTAAAAAATAAAGAAATGTTTAATATTTATCGTTAATGCCGCAGAGTGCCTCTGACACTCAAAGTAGGTATAGACAAGTAATGAGGTTACGTCTGGCGCGGATTAAAAATGAATATTTTATTAAATTTTCTTATATTTTACTACATATAATCTATTTTATTAGTTGGATAAAATAAGAAATGAGTATACAAGAGGAAGTCTGAAAGTGGCACCGGTAACTGAAAAGTTGTGTGGAAACCGGTTGTCATGGTATGGGCATGTGTTACGGAGGAATGAAGAAAATGTCGTGAGGAAAGTTTTTAGTATGAATGTCGATGGCTATAAGAGTAGGGGAAGACCAAAGAAACGATGGATGGACTGTGTGAATCGCGAAACAAAAATCTGGTGTTCCCTACATTTGGACGAGTTATACGAACATAAATGTAGGGAACAGCTGGTTTTTTTCGCGCTTTCAGTTTTGGTCCCATAGTAAAAGTTGTTCATAATGATGAGTACAATGACCCCTTAGAGTTATAGGAAATAAAAAAAAAACACGTTGTATAATTTGGTTTTTTATTTTTGACTGTGTTTAGTGTGATCTTCATGTACGAGTCTTAATAAATACTTTTTCTTTCTTTCTTACTTTTTTAGGAGGGATATCTTATCCTGTTCTGTATACATATGGATAAGGGATGGTAAGGATTTAGATAATAAGTTTATGAAACGAAATAAGGTTCCTAATTAAGTGCGTCTGAAATAACTAAAAGAAGGACATCGTCTGAAAAGATTACTAGGTAATCCTTTTTTTTTTTGAGGATGGGAAATCATCAAATGATCCCTCCCGCTCTGGGTGGAGCGGAAGGGAGTGTCAGACTCTTACTGACTAAAACCCACCCGTGTTCCTTCCTTAGCCCTTTATGTTCCAGGGCAGCGGTAACCCTTTCGGACGATCCCGCTACCCTGGCATAGTAGGTAATCCTAACATTTCTTTCTGAATTCAGTCATTTACGGGTAGATAGATACTCGTGTTTAATTCCATTTTCTGAAGACCCAATCATGACTCTTTATGGAAGGTGGCGAGAAAAACCCCAAACAGTTTTTTGTCAACAAAGTTCGTCATCATCATCTGCCTAGCCTTTTCCCAAATATGTTTGGGTCGGCTTCCAGTCTAACCGGATGCAGCTAAATGATGCAGCCAATACCAGTATTTTACATTTTTATTTTAAACTAGCTTCTGCCCGCGACTTCGTACGCGGATCCAGTCCCTTTCTCGTTCCGATAGGAATTTCGGCAAGAGTTTGAACTGTGCGTTACTTAATCGAAATCCTTCATCGGTTTTGTTTGGTATACCTTAGATTGAGTGTTGTAGACAATAGGTAGGTTATAACTTCATTAAAATAAAAAGGTAGAATTATTTTCATTCCGAAATTATGAAGCGAAATTAATATCAATTAGTTAACATAACTATTCTAAAAAAAATCTTTATAAACTATATTGTTGGTTTTTCCGTCGGGTGCCAGAATATAAAACCCGGAAGGCTAACCCTTGAGAAAGCAACATAAAGTTGGCCATGAGAAAAACAGCCGGTTCTCAAATCAACACCAGCAGCTTTCAGTGTCTGTCTTCAATCGCGAGACAATGCATGACGATCACGATCAGCCGTAAGTCGCGCATCACGGTCTTAACTGGTTTCTAGAGACCTATAAGTGGATGTGCGGATATGCTGGGAACTCAAGCGTGATTCGCTTTCCGTGAATGTTTCCGACTCGCGAGACAATGCATGACGATCACGATCAGCCGTAAGTCGCGCATCACGTTCTTCACTGGTTTCTAGAGACCTATAAGTGGATGTGCGGATACGCTGGGAACTCAAGCATGATTCGCTTTCCGTGAATGTTTCCGACTCGCGAGACAATGCATGACGATCACGATCAGCCGTAAGTCGCGCATCACGTTCTTCACTGGTCTCCAGAGATCTAAAAGTCAACGTGCGAATGCGCTGAGAACTCAAGCGTGATGCTTTTTCTGTGAACGTTTCTGATTCGAGAGACAATGCATGGCGATCACAATCAGCGGCCAGTCGCACTTCACGTTCATCACTGATCTCTAACGACCTAGAAGTCGACGTGAGAATACGCTGAGAACTCAAGCGTGATTCTCTTTCCGTTAACGTTTCCGACTCGCGAGACAATGCATGACGATCACGATCAGCGATCACTCGCGCATCACGATCCTCACTGGTCTCTCGAGACCTAGATGTAGATGCGTAAATACGCTGAGAACGCAGGCGTGATTCTCTTTGTGTGAAAGTGTCAGAAACGCGAGACGATGCATGACGCTCACGATCAGCGCTAAGTCGTGCTTCACGATCCGAAGAAGTTTCCGCTGGGCGAGATACAGCCTGATGTTGTCGAACAGCATCAAGTCTTGCCTGGCGTTCTTCATTCGATTCTTGGGATCTAATGATCTTTAAATTTCGAACATTGCGAAAGATTTGACCTCTTTCGTGGCATGGTCATGGTTATTAATGTACTTTAATAACTTTGCAATTAAGATCTAAGTGACTGCTCCCCTGCATTACCGGGTAGGCTACCGTGTCACGAAGATAAATGGAAAAGGAAATTAAACACTCAAATAACATAAGCCCGAAGGCTATCTATTATATTATGATTTAGCCAGTGAAGCCAAGTTTTCAATGAATTTACCATCGTCATCGAAAAGAAGGCCCAAACTGTTACCGCCTTCACTGCGTGGAGGTACTCCTAGCTTATGTTAATATATTAGTATAAACTGATTTCCACATCAAATGTTCCTGATCCTTGATTTTTATTATCTCGGCGGAAAATACTCATCAGACCAAACAAATTTTGTTAAAATGTCATGTCTGTATATGCCATATTTTAGCTGTGCTCTCCGAGTTCCACATCAGATGTTTCAATCTTCGAATTTTATTCTCCCAGCAGAAAATATTCATCAGACTAAACAACTTTTGCAAAGATGTCATTCCTATATATGTTATGGTTTAGCTGTGCTCTTAGAGTTCCACATCAGGTGTTCCGATCTTCGAGTTTTATTCTCGCAGTAGAAAATACTCATCAGACTGAATAACTTTTGCTAAGATGTCAAATCTATATATATTATAGTTTAGCTGTGCTCTAAGAGTTCCACATCAGGTGTTCCGGATCTTCAATTTTATTCTCTAAACAGAAAATGCTCATCAGACACAACATTTTTTTCTAAGGCGCCATTTATGTAACTCTTATAGTTTAGCTGGTCTGTTGCGGTTCTGCATCAGGTGTTCCAGTTTCCAAAATCAATTATAGTCTTTATGTTGCCCAGGCTTAATAACTAGTTAACAAAAAAAGTTTCATTCAAATCCGTCCAGTAGTTTCGGAGATTAGCGTGTACAAACAGACAAACAGACAGACTTTTTTTTTTAGATTCGTGTTCTATTACTGTTTCTTAAACCCCCTCAATTATTCTTTTTTAAATATATTCAATGTACGGACACAACTTTTTTACATTCTTATTATAAGTATAGATTATTTTATTCTATTCGGGAAACGTACAGCTAATATAAACAGTGTTTGTAAATAATATGCATTTGAAGGTCATTTTACAAGTTTCCATTGATAAACACTTGAAACAAAAAAGACAACAAAAAAGGATCGGTACAAAATACTTATAACATAAATTAGGAAACAAAGTAACACGATCGACTAATACAAACTAAAAGTCATTCAGACATGGAGCGATTGCCTATCTGTTCTCCACAACCCAGTTACTGGGTAATACGATACCCCTTGGTAAGACTGGTCGTTAGACTTTCGGCCTTCTGACTACCCGTAACGACTGTCAGAGATCCACAAATGCCAGCCGGGACCAACAACGAGGCACGGATCGAGGGGTCTCGGTATGTAAAGATGTTCACCCATCCACAGACCAACCGCGGCAAGCGTAGCTTAGCCTGATCGATCTACCTGTGCGGCTGTTATTCAAGCAATATTGCGCCAAAGCACAATGAGATTGAAACGTGTTCTCTTTTAGCACTTTAACCAACCATTCTAGTCTCATTGACATTTCTAACTGCTCCAGATTACCTTAGTCACTTCAAAGGTAAGGACTAACATGACCAGAATCCTAATTGTGCATATTCAATCACAATTCGAACAATTTTAAGGGAAATGACTAATCCATTGCTTCATATGTTTGAAAAATTTGTCTGCTCAACAACGTGAATAACGCAATGAATATAGTTGAACTGTCTAAATGAAAGGCCATTCATTGTAAGTGTGATGAGCATGTATATGTATATAATAAATCCGTGGCTGGCGTGAATATGTTGACATGTCTAAAATGGCAATTTGTCAGGACGGCCATTTTAAAGGTTTGACCTCTTCTGGTAAATCGGTAAATTAGTTTACCGTATGTGTTTTAGTTGTTTTAAGGGTTATTTTGTACCATCTTTTAAATGATGACAATAAATAAACGAAATACCCCATAGTTTGCATAATAATAGACTTGTCAAGTCGTTCACCAACGAGTTATCAACTTATTCACCGAGTTGTCAACTTATGCACCAGCAGTTATCAACTTATTCACCTTCTGAGTGGGGAATATTAGTATGTAAACAATGTTATTAATGACAAATACAATGAGGACCAATTAAACAACTGATGACGAATATAAATAAATTTGTTGATTTGTTGAAGGACTTACTCAAATCAAGCAAAGTTTTTTTAACTGAACAAAATAATATTAAATTGAAAAACCACGAACCTATCAGTTTCCTAGCGTTAGAGCAATAAAAAAATAAATAAATAGTAAATTGTTTTATTGGGCCAAACAACGGAAACATACTTAATAAAGAAAGAAAAGAATAGTGGTTTCTGAACTTTGCAAGTCCTCACTAACTGCACCCAATCATATAAAGCTAAAGCCCCCCCCCCCCCCCCCCGTATGTTTAAAAAGGGGGTGAGTACCGAGATGACGACTAATAGAGAAGTATGGAAGAAAACTGTGTCTGCCTCATTGGTGTAGTGGTCGCAAGCGCTACTGCTGAGCATGAGGCCCTAGGTTCGATTCCCGGGTCAGGCAAAGTGTTGTTGGGTCTCGGCTTCCAATCTAACTGGATGCAGCTGAATGGCAGTATTTTACCTCCGGAGCGACTGGCTATCTGACCGCCACAACCCAGTTACTGAGTAATACGATGTCCCTTGGTAATATTGGGTGTCAGACTTTCGGGCTTCTAACGACACGTAACGACTGTCAAAGATTCACGAATGACTGCCGGGACCAACGGCTTAACGTGCTTTCCGAGGCACGGAGGGGTCTCGGTATGTTAAGACGGTCACCCGTCCACGGACCTACAGGGCCCCATTAGGATGAGCTACGCCACTGTTCTGATGGCAAACTGTTGCAGAAGCGCCACAAACATGACGCAATTTGGTATGCTCCTCGAGCTCTTATAGTCTCGTCCCACAATATGTAGCATGTAGCCTCATTAGTTGCTAAATCATGTATAATATTGTCAAATTAAAAGACCAAAGCTGTCGTTTGTAAAACGAGACAGACGTTTTTAACTTATGGTGTCGGCAAGCACTGCTGTAGGTCAAACGCAAATGCCCTAACAAATTTTTACTTTTTACGGAAGCATCTTGACAACTCGACAACTTAGGTCCATAAGTTGTGTAGTTTTTGTAACCGACATTTAGAGATAACTATACTTATTACATTTAGGGTTCAGAACTTAGCTGGCCGTAACTGGATATCTCAATATATCACAATTTAAACAGAAATATTTCGGTTGGCTATAACTTGACATCTCAATTTGTCAATTAAAAGAGAAAACTTGTATGTGTATAAGTTGAGATATCAAATAACAAATAATATTTGTGTTACTGGGTATAAGTTGATATAACAAAATATCAATGTTCGTTCACAAAAACATGTGAATCGTTAATTTGACATGTTGTGTTGTCAAGTAAAACACGTAAAAATGCGAGATGTCAACATAATACCATAGTCGATTGCTCCAAAAGTTATGTATATTATGAGCTGTAAATTTTTTTCATATAAATTCCTAATGCATAGGACGTATTAAGCCAATAAAAAAAAAAACATACAAGTCGAGTTGTCAATGTATTCACGCCAGCCACGGAAATATCCTTTAGACTGATTTTCAGTCACAGTGGCCAAACTTTTTGGAGAAGCCACACATAAGATATTATAATGCACGAGTGTGTGCGCAAACATAGGTAAACACCCTCTTCCCTCACTCTCCGAATGAATAGAGATAAGGTGCAGCAGTGCGATTCTGTAACCATGTCACCGTGAAAACTTAGGTGAAGTGAGCGTGGAGTGAGCTGTCATTCCAAATAATGCTAGGGATTGACACTATTGACAACTCACATCAAGCTCGCTTCACTTGAGTTTTCACGGTGAGATTTTTACAGAATCGACCGGCAGGACCGACGGCTTTACGTGCTCGTCGAGGGTGAGGGGTCAATTACTCAGAATAAGGTTTGGCAACAATGCCAAATATCTTGTATTATCGTCAAGGGTTGAGTGATTATTGATGCAAATCGGATGTTCCATCCTCTCTAGGTATGTAGCATCGTTATTGAGCAATCTATTGGTTACGCAATCGGAGAACATTTGCATGAATTTTATAATATTTTTTTATAATAATTTTATTTATTTTCACTTCAAGACACAAACATCAGGGTAGCCCTGGCTCTTGTAGTAGGAGGTCCTGTATCACAAGAGCCAGAAGAAGATATTGATATGTATTTGGACTTCTCTGTAGGGACATAACATAGCCATAACATAGGGGAGATAAATGTCCAGCGTTGCTATTCACAACCATTCGACCGGCTATCATATCGAAAATGATATATTTCGATAACCAGGGGGCCTACTCCGAAGTGCAAAGTGCGAATGTTCAGATCGGACCGACACATGGCCGAACCGAATATTGTTGAAAAAGGCGAAAAAAGTTCGGATCGGCTCAGTTGGGTCGAGACCATAGTGAATATTCGAAAGAGTGTAGGAGTGTAGGATCGGAACCGACCGAACCAAATAGTAACTTCGTAGCAGGAAACGGCCGAACATTCGGCCGATACTACTTCGGAGTAGGCCCCCTGATTTGTCTTGCCTCCGACAGCAAACAACTATCGGAAGAATAGCGGTCGGGTTTACACTGATAAAATTTTCGAGTTTCCCGAAAATTTTATAGAGGACTCCTACGATACTATTGATTGATGTTCGATACGGCACGGACGCGTATTTTTTTTTTTAATGGTATAAACGCTTGACTGCGATCCCGCCTGATGGACAGCAGAGATGCAATCGTTGATGATAAGCGCACTAATTTATTATGATTTTATTTTTTTTACTCTAGCCTTGAAAACACCCAAATTATAATCGGACGGGAAGACCGCTGCAGGCAAATTGTTCCAGTCCTTTGATGTACGCGGTATAAACAACGAGGCAAAACGGTTCGTCCGGATCGCGGCGGTGTCAACAACGTAAGGGTGGACACTCGCCGTACGACGGGTTGTCCGATGATAGAACGGTGATGGCGGAATTAAATCATGTAATTCCCGCGCACACTCTCCAGAATGCATCCTGTAGAATACCGAAAGGCTGGCTACCTTACGCCTGTGCTCCAGGCTTTGTAGATTGGTCTTAACCAAATCTGGATCACCAATTAGCCTCTTCCATATTCCAAGGTCAAAGGTCAAGAAATCGATTTTTTACACATTTATTGCAAAATATCTCGTTTCCTATGGGTTTTATGCTATTATGAGATACTTGCCCTCATTTGACCAATATTCTTGGACTAATACGCCTGTACTGACAGAAGCTTTACCTTGAGATATATTACAGTACACCCAGCATTATATGTGTTGGGTATGTGTGCATAAGAACCATTTAAAAGGAGAAAGAAAAATTTAATAGAGAACGCGCCTGTTGTCCACATCCAGACTCCGAGCTGCTAATAAACGAAACTTTGGAGATCACACCAAATTGCACACAAGCTCAGCAGTCATGCAAGTGGGCCAACATAGTTTGGACAAGATTTCCCTGATGGTGACCGTTACTAGTTTTAAACCCCCGAAAACATCTAACTATCACAACATCTGTCTAAATGGGTTTGATTCCCAGGTCGAACAAACTGTAATTGGGTTATTATATAAGGAATTTTCCAATATCAGCCCAGAGTCTGGATTGTGCCCGGTAAATGGCAATAAGCTCACCCCTATCACATGGGACTTAAACACACCTGGCAAAATGTGGGTGTACAATCACGAGCACTAATATGTCAACACTTGGAAACTTCCAATAGCGATTTTGCGTGAAAGAACGAAAACAACAATGAAATACGACACATTGCAAAAACCTACGGGTTCGAAAATACTATGTTCGTAGCAAACATAAAATTTCATTAAAAAATAAAGGAGTAAATCGCTATTGAATAAAGTCAAGTGTATACATACTTCTGCTCGAGACACCACTGCCTAATCATTTGGCATGATGTTATGTGATGATATCTATCTAAATATTAGACACAAATACCAATAGCAATTCTCAGTCATTCGATACTGCACATAGATGCACGCACATATTCCAATATAGACCTGAATGCCTATCCCAGTAACTGCAATATCCAAGCCGGTTATAAATCTCAAAGGAATCTTGCAGATTTGATCCTTCTACGAACCGTGAAATAAACTAGAAGCAAGTGCTTAGGTTAAAGTTCGCGTCAGAATATAACTAGTTTGAACAACTCGGTGGCAGCAGTATAGAGTTGCCGACGTATCATTTTTTAACTCTTTTTAATTAAAGATGCAGATATGGGGTCGGGAATTAACCTAGTTTCAGAAATAGAAACTATGATTTTTCTAGATAAAGAAAAAAGAAGGTTTTTCAATTATATTATAAAGAACGTCTTCCTTTTGTGCATAAACTCGTGTCCCACTTTTTTTCTAAGCTTCCGGGTCGTTAAGTATGCATTTTGTGCAAAGTTTCGTTTTACCTACTAATAATAAAAACACTTATGATGATGAAAGGCTCTTATCGGCTAAAAGCTTGATCATTACAAACAGGATTAGGTAGATACAGCAGTACATACCCAAGCCTATGTTTGTATTATCAAAGCCAGCAAGCACATAGATATTTCATTTGAAAATAAACTAACAAACCATTATATCAGGCATAGAGATCAGCGTGTAAGGATTAAATTAGTCCGCGGCGGCGACCTCTCGCGTCCGGCCCTGGTTCAAGCCAGGTTCCGGGGCGAGAGGGAGTGGGAGCCAGACACCTCCTTCTGCGAAGCAGTCATGCTAGCGAAGGAGGTGGCGGGATGGATGAGGGAAGTACCTCACGCCTCAGCCGCTGCGGGAGACGCTCCGGGCGTCGGGAGCCGCGTGACGACTCCCGGCCACCATAGCCGCGGGCCTGCGGGCGGAGAGTAATGGGTAGCTCACCGTCCAATCAGCAGTGCGATTCTGTAACCATAACACCGTGAAAACTTAGGTGAAGTGAGCGTGGAGTGAGCTGTCATTCCAAATAATGCTAGGGATTGACACTACTGACAAGTCACATCACGCTCACTTCACTTGAATTTTCACGGTGAGATTTTTACAGAATCGACCGGCAGGACCAGGCCCGTGCCGGACGGCGCGTATGTGTTCCACGCGCGCCTCAAAGAGATGTCAGCATAAGTGACGGGCCCTGCCAGGGTAGCTAGGTAGTTAGTAGATCGTCCGAAAGGGTTACCGCAGAGCGGGAGGGGTCATGATTTCCAATTCTCAAAAAACAAAAAAAAAAAAGGATTAAATTAGTAAAACTTCTATGATTAGCGCGGAGTGAGGTGTTAAGCTCCCTCCCCCCCCTGATACGTCTTAGAGAGGCGCGCGTGGGACTCTACGCGCCGCCAGCTCGGGTCCTGGAATGGGGGGCGACGGATGTCCCCGAGTCCGTCGGGCATTGTCCGCCCTCCGCCGATACCTAGTGCGCCTGTTGTGAGACGGTAGAGCACTTGTGATCTCCCTTTTCCTTTCTGCAGCTTCCTTCTGCGATATAACTGCCTCGCAGAAGGATACCACCCCGTCCCAGGACTCTGCACGACCATTGAACGAATTACGGTTGACATTGACAGGCTGCTCCCTACTTCCAAAACGAGGCCACGTCGCAGCTCGTCCCATGCGACACATTCGGTCAGCGTATGCCGCGCCGTGTCCTCCAGACAATGGACGCAGTAGTGGCAACGAGCTTTTGGTTCCCTGTCACACACCCGAACCTGCGACACAGGTACTTGCCAAAGCAGCCATGCCCCGAGAGCATCTGCGTCACCCGAAACGACAAGGAACCGTGTTTCTTCCCGAGCCATTGGTCGAGCACTGGTCGGATCGCTCCAATGGTAGCGAGGTGGTAGGGTGCAGAAGCCTGTCCCGCCACTCCGCCACCAGGACCTCGCGGAGCTGCGACTGATGCAGCTCGATATCTCGCTGTACCGGTCCACCACACCGCGCCCGCACCTTCTCGCACCACCGGTACAGTGACGCGAGAGCTCGAGCCTCTAGGTCCAAAGGTGGAGATCCGGCCAGTGCACAGCCTACCTCGTAGGAGATCGTGCGATAGTAATACCCAATAGCACTGACGGCCATCGCCCTCTGCAGTTTTCGCAGCATTGCGATGCTGCCGGCCGTCTGGTCAGAGGCCCATATCGGAGCTCCGTACAGGGCCATGGATCGCACGATTCCTTGCAGCTCGCGCGTATTGGGTTCAGGTCAGCCTAAACTAACCCGTTTGATCAGGGTAATGGGTACCCCCATTACCCTGATCAAACGGGTTACCTAGCTAAGTTACTGCGAGTAACTATAAGAAAAGGCCAGAAAGTTGAAAAGAGGCTCATTTATTTTAAAAAGTCTGCATTAGTGCTCAAAACGTTTTTTTGTATTCATTCATTTAAAAAAAGCGTACGTAAATTATTAGAAGTTTTTAGAGGATCAGATAAATATCTCTCTTTTTCAATCGTCAGATAACTTTTACATAAGGAATAAAAAGCCACCATATTTATTCATTACATAAAAAAATTCTGTCTATTGAAATATTCTTAGTAAAGTGAAATTATAGCGAGTGCTCGGTAAAATAAACTCGGCAAAGGAGCTTGTAACGCTTCGGCACCTCTGACGCAATCACAGTAAGACGAGGACCTACGAAAAACGTGCTTTTAGCTATTTATAAAAACCCTTTACAATAACGTAAACATTCTTCTCGAAGGTTACTTCAGGTTAAAGTTAATAAAGTAGTAGTTCTCGTAGACAGGCGCGTCGCAACTCTAGTAGAACAATTTACATGAAGTTTTTGTAGAAGTTGTTTTACCAGAATCTAGTCGCTTCGCGTCTTTCTGCGGTAGCCATAATGTATTTTTTTCAAGGTGACTGCTAAATTACAAACTAAAAATAACTTCGTGCTAAAGAAATATCATCAAATATTTTTAAAAAAAAAAACAGTAGCCATTTTAGTTTGTAAATAGCAGTCACCTTGCGCGATTTTGGAGGAAGCCCATTACAGACGTAGTTATAGTACTCGTATATAGCTACGATATATTTTCAATACAATTTAAGAAATGAAGGCAAAATATATAATGGTGAACGTAGTAGAAGCCCACGACAAAGATTTTTTTTTCTTCAAAACAAAGCTAAAAACGGATTAATTGACAAATAATATCAAAATTCAACTTTAAAGCACTCTTCTGTACGCGCGGAAATAATCAATGAATTCGTAGCGACATTCAATCCTTCGATTGAAGCCATCGGCCGGCTTCAATGAAGGTTTAGAGGCATGAGGAAAAGGGTGTAAAGTTCACTCATCCTCCATTGAAAAGGGAGGATCCTCCGACCAGACGGGTGTTGTGTCTGGCGGGCCATTGCCCAACGATTGATGTTGGGAAATTGTATCTATGCTAATTGCGCGGTAAACTCTGCTTGCGAGATGCAGGATTTGCGTGACGTCAGTATGACGCGTTGTTCGCATGTGGCGTTGTAGATACCGCTACAAAGGAATGGACGTAAAAAAAAGAGATTTTCAGCCCGTGAAAGTTCTGCATTAAAACATTTTGCCGGTATAATGGCAAAATGTTAGCAAAGTTTTACGATAGCAGTTCAGTTCAGCTCCGCTGTAAGCTATTTTCATGAATGATCATTCCAACTTTATCCATCCATCCGTAATCGACCATTTTAGGCTAGCAGCATGAGTTGTAAAGAGATCATTTGTATGTTGTTTGGACATGTCATACTGTGCTGCCTGTCCATTGGTGCAGAGAGAAGTGGAGAAGTGAACTAGAAACGCTATAACAAATGGAATTCCACTTATTTCATTCACACTTGTTTAACCCACCATCCCGAGCGTGGTGGATTACGGCCCACTCCTTCTCTCAGAAAGGCAGCCAGGGAACGTACTACAGGGATAAAAAAGTATGCTATGTCGTAACCCAGGTCATCAATGTGCTGTTTCATCGTAATTTCAGCCGTTAAAGCGTGAAAACGTACTAAACAGACGGACAGAGTTACTTTCGCATTTATAATACTAGCTGCGCCCCGCGGCGCGGCGGTGATTTCACCAGTGTAAGTTTCGATCCCGTGGGAATATCGGGATAAAGAGTATCTTATAAACCATCTGTGTGCCAACATCCAAATCCGTTCATTAGTTTTTGCGTGAAAGAGTAACATCCATCCATCCATAAAACTTTCACGTTTATAGTATTAGTAAGATAGGATTACTAGCTTCTGCCCGTGACTTCATCCGCGTGAAATTTCTTGTTCCTCCGACCCACCTCATCGCATCGCATCGCCTGCCCATCGTCATCGCTTAGCGTTTTTTCTGACGTTTTTTTATTTTTGCTCGGCTCCTAGCGCGATGTAAAATAGCCTATGATCTAAGAATTGAACTATCAAAGACAAAGTTTATTTATTTCTGTAAATTAAAATAAGAAGTAAGCAAATAACAACTACTTAATACGTTCTTAACTAAAACTAAAATATAGCGTCGAAGAATTCATCCGCATCGCTGTCGACTGGTAATGTACCCAAGAGACTGGCGGCATTGCCACGTTGTATGGCAATGCTTAGCTTCTGGCCACGTTAAAAGCCAGCCCTTGGGTCGCGACAAGTGTCAACCAGCCGTTTCGAAATTTGATTTGAATTTCATTTCATGAGCACTCGCACCCCACGGCCCGAGTGTTTCGACCCAAAACGGCTCGAAAATATAATTTCCGATAAGGTTATTGTACTGTCAAATGTAAAAAGTTAGAGAGCTACTCAAGAGAGATTCGCGCGTTCTAACAAACAACTCTTCAGCTTTATTATTAGCAAGTTATGCATTCACAGTTCAGTAGATATGCTTCGTACAACTGAGCTCGCACTGCTTCGTACAACTGAGCTCGCTCTGCTTCGTACAACTGAGCTCGCTCTGCTCCGTTGACTTGCTTCAATGAATAGCTTAGCCTCCGCTGTCTGCCTTTTTTTTTTAGAATGGAAATCATCAAATAACCCCTCCCGCTCTGGGTGGAGCGGAAGGGAGTGTCAGACTCTTACTGACTAAAACCCACCCGTGTTCCTTCCTTAGCCCTTTATGTACCAGGGCAGCGGTAACCCTTTCGGACGATCCCGCTACTCTGGCAGGATATTGTTATGCCTGAGATAGGATATTCAGCTGATGCTGCCTGTGCGGAATAATGGTTTAGAGGTATGAGGAACAGGGTGTAAAGTTCACTCATCCTCCATAGAAATGGGAGGATCCTCCGACCAGACGGGTATTGTGTCTGGCGGGCAATTGCCCAACGATTGATGTTGGGAAATTGTATCTATGCTAATTGCGCGGTAAACTCTGCTTGCGAGATGCAGAATTTGCGTGACGTCAGTATGACGCGTTGTTCGCATGTGGCGTTGTAGATACCGCTACAATGGTAATTCAAACACAACATAATATCACGCCTGTAGCCCCCGAAGGGTTAGGCAGCGGTGTATAGGTACACCTCGCGCGAGGTTCATTGCCCGGAATGTTACCACATCATAATATTATATTTCATGTTTCACCATATTTTTTTAATGTAGGTATGTTTATTTTATTTTATTTCATGTTTTGATTGTTGTTTTTTTTTGTTTGTGTCGAATCATAATGTTGCAATGGTTTATTTTATTTCTTGTTTTGATTGTGGTTTTTATTTATATAAGCATCATTGCATGCTGCATTGGATAACGTCATCACGTTAACGCCGGCTGCCGCTGAAAACCAGCGCTGGGGCTCTGTCTCGTATAGGGTCTTAGCATTATGCTGAGTGATGGCCGTTTTGCGTGAATGTGACGCATGTTTACCCCCAATTTGTATTTTTTTTTTGTATTTGTTTATGTTCTTTTTTATGCGTCATATTTGCCGCAAATAAATGCATATTCTTTCTTTCTTTCTTTTACCTCTGTCTACCCCTAATCTGGGATTACCAGTTATATTTTAGTCCCATGTGATGGGGGCCGAGCCTATTGGCATCTAGATTAGATTAGACGATCTAGTGGGAAATTGAATATGAACAATAATAATAGGCACATTCGACCGCATTTAAGTGGTAACTTTTTGACATAAAGACTTTGAGCTGACCTGTCATAGTACGTAGTTTCAATAGAATACAAGGCCAGCGGGGTAGTTGCGTAATACACTATCTGTAGCAATGGCTTCCATTTTGATAGTTCAACAACATTCATTGCGTTATTTAAGTTGTTGAGCAGACAAATTTTTCGAGCATATGAAGCAATGGATTAGCAATATCCTTCTAAATGATTCAGATTCAGATTGATAATGTTATGCGATTAAGGGGCAGTTTATACCTAAGTACTGGTTTTGTTATGACTGATATGATGACGGTCAGATGATTTTATTTAAATGAGTCATACATAAATTATAATTAGTGTACGCGCAACAATTCCTAATGGTTTTTTGTATGAACTAAGCAATTAAAATCTTTTCCAAATAGGTACAATCGTTTGTTTTTTTTTGTAAAAAGTTTTTATTGTATGACGCGGTATGACAACGTCAATTAACAATAATGAAAGGAACATTTTTAGTTTTTATTGATTAGTAAAAACTTATAAGTTGTTTATGTATATTATAATTATTAACATTTAGGAATACGCTACAGAAAGTTTTAAATCAGTAAATTTTACGGGAGTCTATGTCCGTCAAAGAAAATACGGGCTTGTCCGAAAGTAGTTGATGCGTCAAAACAAGTCAACCAAAGACATTAAATTATTTACCTATCTTAAATCTCTTTGAAGTCAACCAATCTGCGGAGTCTTTTTCCGACTATGTTGGGGTCGGCTTCCAGTCTACCTGGATACAGCTGAATACCAGTATTTTACATAGAGCGACTGCCTATCTGACCTCCACAGCCCAGTTACTGGGTAACTCGATACCCCCTGGATAAGACTGGTTGTCAGAGTTTCGGGTTTCTGATGAACCGTAACGACTGTGAAAGATCCAAGAATGACAGCCGGGACCAACGGCTTAACGTGCTTTCCGAGGTACGGAGGGGTCTCTGTATGTAAAGATAGTCACCCATCCACGGACCGACCGTGGCAAGCGTAGCTTACCCTGATCGATTAACCCCGTGCAGCTGTTATTACTTAGTCACGAGCCCCTCCATGTTTAGTTTGGGACCCGAACTAATTATAATATGTCCGTAAGTGTTACGGAGTTTATAGGAAACTACGGATTTCGTGCAATGTAACTTTCGATTAGTCGTCTAGTCCTTTTGGTCCTAAGTTACGAAGATCCCCCCATCCCCCGTCTCCCTTACCTCGAGTCTCGGACCAGAAAGTGATAAGATGTAACTAGTATAACTATGTATATACCTAGATTTTTTTACCGAGCAGTTCAAAATAAACTTACTTTCAAGCAATTGGTGGCACCTAATCCGAGATTGAATTAAAATAACAGCCGAGCGTGTTTTGTACTTTTTTTTTAGTTGCATTCGGGATTTCGAATTTGTATAGGTAGGTATTAATCTTTATTTGGGGTCGGTGCAACATGTATTTTTCTTCCATACTTCTCTATTAGTCGTCATCTCGGTAGTCACCCCCCTTTCTAAGCATATCATCATTCACACATTCCATCCATCGTTTCTATTGTCTTCCCCTACTCTTATAGCCATCGACATTCATACTCAAAACTCTCCTCACGACATTTTCCTCATTTCTCCGTAACACATGACAACCGATTTCCACACAACTTTTCAGTTACCGGTGCCCTTTCAAATTTCCTCTTATGTACTCATTTCTCATTCTATCCATTCGTGTAACACTACACATCCCTCTTAGCATTCTCATCTCAGCTGCATGCAATTGCCTTTCATTCATCCCTTTTGTGGCTTTTTAAATTCTTGAAAATTTATGTGATTGCATTGACACTATGACAGATATTGGCTCGGTGCAACACCTGAAACTCGCTTTCACATAAGATAATGGATACGATGGGTTTGCGGATGAATGAACTAAAATAATGTTACCTTTACACCTTGATAATAACGCATCATGTGTTATTATTATGGTGTTCTGTGAGAGAAAGTTTGCAAGGGAGTCCACTGTTCCATGTTAGTTTTAAATTAAATCATAATTGTTGTCATTGTCATTGTTTCTATGTTAATTTATGTAATTATTGCTGTACCGTTTTAATTAACTATAAATAAATAAATGGTGATGGTGAGAATAAGTAAAAAACTGAAAATTATAGAATATAAAACTTGTCAGCAGTGCGATTAAGTAACCATCTCACCGTGAAAACTTGGGTGAAGTGAGTGTGGAGTGAGCTGTCATTCCAACTAATGCTAGAGATTGACAGCTCACTTCACCTTACTTTTAACGGTGAGATTTTATAGTATCGATCGGCTGTTCTTAAACTTCAAAAAAATTACACCAATAAAACAATTAACTCGCCTATCGCAGTCGCCTGCTGGATATAGGTCTCTCTCAAGTTGCACTACAAGGTAACATAAAATACTCATTTTATGAAATACTAAAACTATTATTACTATGGGTTTTTACAACGACGAACAAGGAATTAAACAAAAAAAGCTTGTAAAAAACATGCCAAGTTTAAGTTGGATTCACACACTACACGTACTTAGGGTTCCGTAGCTTCCACCACCACTGAAGATGTCTGAGAAATACTTGTTTTTATTTTTATAAGTGGAGTATGAGCTTGTGACCGTTGTGTCAAAAGGAAAACCTAACAAAAAAGGGAGGACAGAGGCTGTGTTTGTCGGCGACTCCGATAGTTTTGGCTTGAAAGGGATGACGCGACATCCCTTTCAAGCCAAAACTATCGGAGTCGCCTAATTACCGAGCTCGCTTCGCTCGCTCTCGCAATAGGACAGGGACGAAAAAAGTTAAGTAAATTCATTTCTTCCAGGTTTTCTACGACTTTGTACTTTCTATTATTATTTTCAATAATACTGGCAATAGTCACACGTATTTTATCACAATCTCAACTGCCTAGTATTTAAATTGGCCCATTGGCACATTTAGGGTACTGAACCCTAATTATGAAGCCAAATATAAAACGATTCATAATTTATTCAGAGACGTCAAATAATAAAAGTTTACCTACCTAAACTAATTCAAGGATAAGTTTGAAGCAGCAGTATATAAAGACTTAGCTAATTGAATATCTCATCATTCATTCAAGAATTTACGGTGAGTAACCTACCTACCTTCTAAATATTATTTAAATATAATATGCAGTTATTATAAGAGTATCATTTTGAAGTTCAACGTCTACAACAATATTAGCCAAGGTGTGTTCATAATCAGCCCACTGCTGGGACACAGGCCTCCTCTCAGTAAGAAGGAATAGGCCATAATCAACCTCGCGGGCCCAGTGCGGGTGGGTCGATGTCACATGTCTTCGAATTTTGGATTCTGGGACATGCCGGTTACCTCACGATGTTTTCCTTCACCGTTTTGAGAGCAGTAGTGATGAAATTATTTACACAAAATAAAGCGCCTAGTTGGGTTCGAACCCACGATCCCCACAAGGTGTGTTAAAGTGTTTATAAACCAACATTTTTGCTGAGAACTTTGTTTTAAAAATTCGAAAAATAACTTTCTTTAGTTCTTGCGTTTCTTTCATCTTTTGTTTCTTTCCTGGCTGGAGACAGACTTAGCTTAGACTAGCTTGGGCTATCGGTGATACGGATCCCGACATTATGTCCTTTAGACAGTTGTCATGGGGCGTTGGATTCGCAACTTTAAACTTGCATCATGTATAACTTAAATACCTACTGCTGAAATACTCAAACTTGCGCACGTTGTCCCAAGATTTCTTTTTTCGTAGACTAGACCAAAACGGTTTTCTTTCGGAAGCCCTTGATATGTCATTATCACCATTTCAGCCCGAAATCACCAACTGCTGAGTATAGGCCTCCCCTTTTTCTCCCTTACTTCCCGGTTCCGTGCCTGTTCCCTCATCCAGGTGTTTCCCGCGACTTGACGATATTATCAACCCAACACGCTTTTGGACAGCCCTGGTTTCTTTGGCCTAACCTTAGCCATCATTCGGTCACAGTTTTACTCCATCGGCTATCGCTTCGTCTAATTAGATGTCCTGCCCAACTCCACTTGAGGCGTTGCATACGACGTCATAGGACGTCGTATGACGTCGTATGACCCTATGTGTCCTTGCATAGGACACATTGGTTGAAAAGGCAGGATTTTTATTCTTGATATGTACCTACTAAGATTAATAGTTGAATTAATATTATTACCACTTCTTGTCACGTGTCGATGGCACGTGTGTGTCATTTCTTTTTAGCCGGGTACTGGGCTAAAAAGAAATGTCACAGACTACACGGATGGTCAGGAGTAGTCATTTTTTTACAGTACTTTCTTAAAGTATGCTAAAAGCGAAATATATATTATATTGAAATGACGCACAAAATAAAAATTAATATTAGCACTGTAAGAGAATTTTTTTGTCTGTAAACCAAAAAGCTTGTTCGTCTGGTACAGTCACGAGCAAAAATATGTATACACTCGGCTTTATTCAAAAGCGATTTACTCCTTTATTTTTTAATGAAATTTTATGTTGTTACGAATATAGCATTTTCGAACCCATAGGTTTATGTAATGTGTTGTATTTCAACGTTGCATTCGTTATTTCTCGAAAAAATCGCAATTGAAAGTTGCCAAATGTTGACATATTGGTGCTCGTGACTGTACCTAAGTGTCTGTGCATGCAAGACAAGAAGTGAGATACCTCACTCGATTGACATAAATGTTTGTTTTCATTCCAGTATAATTATCATCATGAAACTACTCATCGTCTTGGCTCTGGTGGTGTTGGCTGTCGCTCGCCCGGATGACGAACACTACGACAGCAAGTATGACAACTTTGACGTTGACGAGGTCATCGGAAACGTCCGTCTGTTGAAGACGTATACACACTGTTTTATCGGTGACGGAAAGTGTACCAGTGAAGGAAAGGAATTTAGCAGTGAGTCGACATTTTATTCTTTACTAATTCTTTCCCGACTTGACTTTTGCTTGTGGCTAAGTAATAACAGTCGCACATGTCCGTTGGTCCGTGGATGGGTGACCATCTTGACATATCAAGACCCTCCGTGCCTCGGAAAGCAAGTTAAGCCTTTGGTCCCAGCTGTCATTCGTGGATCTTTGGCAATCGTTACGGGTCGTCAGAAGCCCGAAAGCCTGACAACCAGTCTTACCAAGGGGTATCGTTTTACCCAGTAACTGGGTTGTGGAGGTCAGATAGGTAGTCGCTTCATGTAAAATGTTATTCAGCTGTATCCGGTTTGACTGGAAGCCGACCCCAACATAATTGGGAAAAGGCTAGGCAGATGATGACTAACTTCCGCCCGCGACTTCGCCCGCCTGACGATTGGATATTTCCCACGGGGTCGTACTACCGAGAGTATCCTATGTCCTAACACAGATCACGGTCTTCTTGAGTACCCGCAATCCGTTAAGCCGATACGGCATGAAAAACAGACTTATAAACAAGCTTACTTTTGGATTTATAATATTAAAGTATTAAGTATGAATTTATTAAAATTGAGAGTATCTTATGATTTTATTTATTACAGCTAGGGTTGGGTTATGTCCCAGCGATGGGACATATCCCACCGCTAGGACATCGGCCTCTTCAAGAGAGAGTAGGTTGTAATATGTATATAATATGCTACCACGCGGGCCCAGTGCGGGGTGGTAGATGCCACTTGTCTTCGAATTTTCAGTTCTAGGAAATATTCGGTTCCTTACGATGTTTTCCTTCGCCATTTTGAGAGCCGTGGTGGTGAAATTTTTTACACAAAGTAAACCTGCCTGGGTTCGACCCCATGATCTACATCTCGTACATGATCTACATCTCGTACATGATATACATCTCGTACATTAGAAACTTATGTAGGTGACACCGCGGGGCGCAGTTAGTACTTTTATATGATAAAGTCGCTTATAGCGTAACACACTTTCAATAACAATCTGAATCCATTTGAAGGATATTGCTAATCCATTGCTTAATATGTTCGAAAAAATTGTCTACTTACTGTATTACGCAATTACCCCCCCCCCCCCCCCCCCCCCCCCGTTAGGACGCAAGTAAATAATATTACATTTTACTAATAGCTAGGTTATTATGTAGATAGTTTTAAACCAACTACAGTCCGATGCTTCTTTAAATACTTGGTGTAAATATTTCGTGTTTGATTGGTTAAGTTCCTCCGGGAATAGCGCAAAGAGGTAATTTCATTAATTATTCACGAAATGAATATTTATGCAGAAGTTGTTAATCAACGAAGGCCCAGAGGAAATCACTATAGATCCCAGAAAAATCCACAGGAGATAAGTAACCTGGGGGTCTACTCCGAAGTAGTATCGTCCGAATGTTCGGCCGTTTCCTGCTACGAAGTTACTATTTGGTTCGGTAGGTTCCGATCCTACACTCCTACACTATTTCGAATATTGACTATGGTCCCGACCCAACTAAGCCGATGCGAACTTTTTTCGCATTTTTCAATAATATTCGGTTCGGCCATGTGTCGATCCGATCCGAACATTCGCACTTTGCACTTCGGAGTAGGCCCCCAGGATCGTTGGATATATGTAGTTGAAATTTAGTAAAAAACCGATCGATGCTTTCGAATGAAGTTTAACTTGATAAATTAACTGTTTGTTTTCTATTAATTAAATTAAATTTTATTCAAAAACATCCATCAGTTTCTTACTAAACTTCAACTATATTTATTTATTTAAATGACATGGGAGACTTACAGCTAAAACAAACAGAACAAGGACAGTACATTAGTCTGAAAGCCAATTACAAGTCTCCACTTATATTCGACGACCCTGCTTACTTATCTCTTTTGGTGACCGTACCACACTTTGAAAATGTCCCAACTCTGACCCACAAGATACAGGCAAATTCCTAGTTTGAGGGTTACCGTCTTAAATATTCTTGTACAAATTGTGATGAAAAAATTACATAGATAGGTAGGTACTGTGTTAAGTATAATGTGAGGGCTATAAAATGATACAACGTTATTATTATTACGTTTATTTCAAGCCAACGTGTTTATATCAACGCGCCAATACTATCACTATTTTGTGAAATAAAAAAACTACTAGAAATAATTTTAAAAGTTTATTCTTAATTCGCTTGACTGTTCGAATGCAGAATTATTTTTCTGCCAGTGTGCACAACATAAGGTCAACTTTTGCAGCCAACCTTTACATTACTAAGGGCTGATGTTTCCATCGCCAGTTAACTCTTATTCGCGGAATAAAATTGACGTTTGACAGTTATTGTATGAAATAACTGTCAAAATTCAAAATTATTCCTCTATTAAAGTTATCAGATGATTGAAAAATCAGCCCGAAGTCTTCCTTTTAATACACCGTGACTTTTTAGTCGTCTGACAACGGCAGCCCACTTCATGTATCCAATGACTACTACACATTCATAACAAAAAAAATGGCATTTATGAGAAAAAAAAAAAGAAAAAAAAAATCATTATTATGATGCATAACGTAGTTGAAACATTCTGTTGCGAGCGAAGATCTATTTACTCGACTCGTGCGATGGTTAGGTATGTTCTACTGTTTGATACGTAAACATTATTAACAGGATGTTTCATAATTATAATGTATTAATTATTTTTCCTTGTACCTATTATCTTAATTAATGGTAAAAAAAAACACGCCTAGAGGTATTTTATGTCGGATACATTGAGTGGACCACCTTTGTCAGACGACTTAAAAATCACGGTGTATATCAATGACTAAGTCCCTGTCAGCAGTTCAAAGTTACAATAAAGATAAACAAACCCCGATGGTGATAAATAAAATTGTTTCAAAAGGCAAAAAGTCATAAAAGACATAAAATACCAGTGGTGGCAAACATCAAAACCAAATTAGTCTATAAAAGTTGATACAAAGACAAAAAGGTAGCAATTATTCCAACTTTATTGGCAATTAACCAACGAAGTTCACCACACCCCCTCACACTCACCCCCACGTCTTTTTGCCATACCTCGTCTATAATGTCAAAATTCAAAAGGACCAATTTACTAAACTGTCATATAAAAATAGTAACATTCCTGCGGTAAACGAGAGCCTTGATTGCATTATCACATATTTATCATATCATTCGCGCGTTATGTGTTAGGTTCATTGTTCATTTCAGCCTAACTAAAACAGTACTTTAAAGCCGATCGAACAACACAGCCGCAGTCGGCTGCAGCACAACGAATTTTCATACAAAAATTTCGTGCGTTGGTTCATAGACAATGTAGGCACAAAAGCGATGAAGGAGGATTTTTGCAATGCGTTGCGTTGCGGCGCGGCCGTCCCTATCTTCTTTGCCCTTTAACAATTTTAATTAAAAAAAAAGCGGCCATTGCTGGACATAGGCCGCTCCCTCCTCCACTTCTGTGCTTCTCGCATCCAACGAGTTTCTGCGGCCTTCACAAGGTCGTCGGTCTTTAACAATTTATACGATGTAAATGACTCTATTCTAATGTACGAATATTTCACAGACATGATCCCCGAAGCAACCAGGACATCTTGCGGAAAATGCACCGATATACAAAAGGTTCACGTTGCTAAATTTATTAAGGCAATCAAGGAGAAGCTCCCTGAGGAATACGAAGCACTGGTGAAGAAGGTAGACCCTGAAGGCAAGCACGCCGAAAACCTGAACAAATTCGTCGAGAAACACGCACCTTAAGTTATTTAAGCTGACGGGCTGACACGATACAACACTTACTTTCAAGTTGGTCAAATAAAAAAGAAATCACTACATAAAAAAGAATATACAAAAAAAGGTCAGTATCTATAATACTGTCGAAGTACTGAACGCGATCTACCACCTACTTTAGCAATGTATTCAAATTTCTTTATTTGGTTTAACAAAACTTTTATTGTCAGAACTAAGGTTCATTGGTGATCGTTACTACACCAATAATATCGTGTTGTACAGTTTAAAGTAAGTGTTGAAAATTCGAGTCAACTTTCCTAAGAAACAAAAACAATCTTGCAAATGAAATATTTTAACTGTTTAAATAATAATTAATTTGTGTTTTAAATGCTCTGTTTTATTTTAATCCGAGGGGTAATTCTCGTAATTTTAAGAACGTTCACAGTCTGATCTCAGTCTCAATCTGTCAAAAAATACTTCTAATTTCCCTACATTTTGACAAGTTTTTGACATTTGTTTGTCGCCGAGATGAGACTGCGACTAGATTGTGAACGTTTTAAATTACGAGAATTGGTCTAGATGCTTGCAGTTTATTTACCCGTTACTGTTGAAATTATGATGCATTATAAATATGACTAGTAGCGGTCGCAAGCGCTACTGCTGATCATGATGGTAATGGGTTTGATTCCCAGGGAAATTATCAGAAACTTAGTAGTAACCCAGAGTCATCACCGAACAAACAAAGCAAACAAGCAATCAGCAAGCAAGTAACTGCCTCGCTTGTCTGGTGGTCGCACTGCTGTGCATGAGGTGCAGGTTTTGGGTTCCATTCCCAGGTCTGATAAAGTTTTATTGGGTTTTTCCAGGTTGATGGCAATAGGCCCGCCTCCTATTTCACGGGACTCAATTTTTTTTGTCAAAAAAGTGGGTTTACTTATTGCTATAAGTTTAACACACTTTTTTGACAATCATTTTACATCGGCCTCCGAGGATTATAGGCGTCATATTATGTTCTATAAATAAAATTAATCTCTATAAGTGCCCTAACTGAATCCACGGTCATGGATTCCCCGACCCTGTCGACGAAGGTCACATCACGCCAATCGAGCGATCATCATAAATATGTCAAGATAACTCAATATCAATATAAATTTTTCCGAGCACGCGAAATTGCAAGAGTAAATGGAAAATTCCAAATCAACGAAATAACATATTTATTGCTTTATTGTTTTGGTTATTTGATAGCATCTCAAAAGAAATAGCTCATATCTACAATTGTTTGATTTACTTCATCACGGTAACTTCATATCTTGCACCGCATGCCTTGTCCCTTGCATACGTGAGGACCTAATGACTGCGTCAGCAAAAATGGTAACCGTGTTGCTGAACTTCGAACCAAACAAAAAAAAAGTTTTATGTTTTCGTGCTGTTTTTGCCATTGACACGCTAAGAAGATCAGGGGGCACGCTAGTGCGGGGGCTCGTCTTGGCTCAAGCCACGGTGGCTTGAGCCAAGACGAGCCAAAAACAAAAAGCAGGGGCACTAACTACCTTTACTCGAAGCATTTCGTCTTATTTGCAAAACCTCATAGCTACAACCTGAATAATGCTAAAGAGATCGCCAAGCAAGTACATTTTGAGCAAGATGTATGGTTTGTAGAGTTAGGCCTTATAGAGTTATTAAATGGGCTTGGCTCTTCATTAGATCTGATAACGGTTTAACAGTGAAAGCGTTTTGTAAGTCTTGGCAATCTGGGGGCACGGGAGTGCCCCCGCCAAGACGAGCCAAGCGAAGCGCAAGGGTACTACCTACCTTTTCTCGAAGCACTTCGTCGTATTTTTGAACCTTCTTTACGTGGGTTTGGATTATACCAGATAAACAAAATTTTCTAGATATAATGTCAGTGGTTGACTTATTAAACCTATAAAGTTTCAATTTCACAGCTCTAATACTTTAGATTTTATTGATATATCTAAAATACCCCGATTTCGTCACTGACTCACTGATGATCATCAATATTCTTAAGGTTCTTCCTAAAGTCCTAGAAAGCTGAAATTTGGTATGTAAGCTAGTAATAGTACACAAACAACAAAAAAATCTTCAGAACTAGGTAAGCAAGCTTAAGAACTAGGGGGTGAAAGTTTGTATGAGACTTCCGTAAATTTAGATGCTAGAGGTCTGAAAATTTATATAGGGGGGCCTTGTTATAAATAATAAGATATGTATTTCAGGATTTTTAGTAAATCGTAAGCAACTTACAAAAAGAAATGAAATCCTACAAAAACATTTCATGTTAAATGTTGCCAAGACGAGACCATGTAGCTCGCACTGTCAAAAAGTAATCAGATCTCATGTAGAGTCAAGCTTCTAACTCTACACGCCCTGACTCTACAAGGCCTAACTTCGCAAACTCTACACCTTAGTCAAAATATATGGCTTGGCCGTCAGGTATCCTCGCCAACTTTAGTTAGCGAATGATTTTCAAAATCTACCTAGGTAATAATGTCCATCTTTTAATAAATTCAACTCTATTTTAGAAATGATACTCAAACAAAGTTGAATTTTAAAGTATTTAAGACTTCTTTATTAAAAGTTGGTCCTTTGAATGAAAAGTCAATGTTGGTCCTTCGAAGGCCAAGTCAAAGTTGGTCCTTCGAATGCCAAATCAAAGTTGGTCCTTCGAATGCCAAGTCAAAGTTGGTCCTTCGAATGCCAAGTCAAAGTTGGTCCTTCGAATGCCAAGTCAAAGTTGGTCCTTCAGTCCGGCAATATTAGAACATCTCATCAAATACCTACAATGTTTCGCCTACATACATTTTATCATGATTCTGAAATATAGAGCAGTTTCTGCGAGGGTCGGGTTCCAATCAGGAAACCCTACCCTACCCCAAAAGGCTTCACGTCAGCTTTTGTGGTCACGTGCTCACTTCACCATCCCTTCCTGACGCTCTTTTCTTTCAAGTAGGCATTCGTGATTAATATTCAATTAAACGCGTTTTCACTCGGTCACGGAGGGGCAAAGTTTAGGGTTGAATCCGTCTGTTTGTCTTCACGATACTGTTTGAATGGCTCAATTTATGTTCAGACGTAAGTTAGTGGACCTTGGTATGGGACGTGCTTGAGCAAGGATAATCCTCTTATTATTACAAAAGACTATGGGCAAAAGGGGTCCAAATGTCCACCACTAAAGAAAATGTTGTTACTAAAATATCATCCTATAAATCCCAACTATCAAAGAGGTTGCAGAAAGGTCCTCTAAGAATTACAAGGAAGTTCATTTAAATGACGTTGGAGTTTTTTCAACGTCAAAAAAAAAAAAGTATAACGTTATAATAATAATACCAGCCTATTATTACCCCACTGCTGGCCAAATGCCTCTTCTCATAGGCACGAACGAGCATTGATCACCACGCTTGCTCAAGACCGGTTGGTGATTTCACAGGTTTCATCACGATGTCTTCATTTACCGATGTCAGATATGTCTAAAATAAATGCAGAAAGTTCATATGAATTAAACAAGCTACATTGGTCACCCGGATTTAAACCCACAACCTCGTGCATGACAGGCAAGGCCTTAACCACTGGGACATCAGTTATAGTTAAATGAAAATGATTATTTGTTGAATTTTTTTGAAAGTTTATAAAGGGGGATTTGGAGGTATAGTCAACCACGCTAGTCCAGTGCGGGTTGGTGGACGTTGCGCCAGAGCCTCGTTCGTTGCTCAGCAGGGTACACCACAGGCAGGCGAGGTTGCCTTGGGGCTTTTCTAAGTGTTAATAAGACCCCTTACACCCCTTTTAGCATAAGCCAAGCATAAAATGTAATGCATTTTTGTTAAAACAAGCTCGATTCACTAAAAAAAAAACTTGAATAATTATTAACGTTGTGCATTTTTTATATTTTTTAATGTGGTCTACTCTCCCTCCGTCTTACGAATTTTCGATCAGGTCACGTGTCCTGACGCGAGCTCCGTCTTACGTATTTTCGATCAGGTCACGTGTCCTGACGCGAGTTTAACATTTTTTACCCATCACAAAAAAGTGCACAACGCCGCTAAAGAAGTTTTCACTTAAAAAATGTATTAAATTTGTTTTGACACCACCAGTTACGTCACTGACGTAGGTTTTATCAAAGGTGAACATTTAGACTACTAGCCGCATTTATTTTTGCCCAAAGTTCTTTTCCAGCCCTTACACAGCTAGAAGGCGTCGCGGCTGACCCCATAGTAGATGGAGGGACGAGCTGGACAAAACCAGTTGTATACTTTAACCCTGGATCTTTAAAACTGGAAGTCATGGGGAGAGGCCTTTGCCCAACAGTGGGATGATGCCGGCTAACAGTAACAGTTCTTTTCCAGCATCAACAGTAATGTTCTTGTCGCTAACTGAAGCTAACAACACCCGTAATAGTGAAATACTCTCTGAATAGCCCTTGACACCTCTCTTGACGCGTATTCATCTCCAGGGAAACGCTAAGTAAGTATCTCTTTTGACGGCAAAATTGACACTTAGTTTGAAATAAAGTACCGCTCTTCTTTCTTTCTGTCTTAACCTACTTATTTATTATATTAAACTAGTTTCTGCTCGAGTGCCATGAACTGAACTGTAAGTGTAATTAACTAACAAGGCCTAACTTCGCAAACTCTACACCTTAGTCAAAACATATGGCTTGGCCGTTTCGTTACTACAAGAACCATTGTATAACAGTAGGAGAGTTTTTCACCTTACGCTCATGTGAATGTAGCGAAATGGCCAAGCCACAAATTTTGACTAAGGTGTAGAGCTTGCGAAGTTAGGCCTTGTAGAGTCAGGGCGTGTAGAGTTAGAAGCTTGATTGCAGCAAGATGAGATCTGATTACTTTTGACAGTGCGAGCTACATGGTCTCGTCTTGGCAACATATAACATGAAATGTTTTTGTGGGATACATATGTCCGAACTGTCCGAAGTACTCGACTCCGATATACTGTCCGAATTATGAAACATCGACGGAATCGTACAACACTCCTAATAAACTGTCTAAAAGCGTCGCTTATCAGCTATCAGCTGTCATTTGTCCTGGTAACTTATTTCATTACTAAGGTCTGATTTTTCCAACGCCAGATAACTTGGAAATCGGAGGAATAATTTTGAATTTTTGACAGTTCTTTGATACAAAACCTGTCAGACGTCAATTATTTTCCACAAATAAAAATTATCGGTCGATTGAAAAATCAGCCCGTGACATAAATTGGCTGAAATGTTCAACAGTACTTTCGGGGCCAACATTTTCACTTGAAGATTTATTCTTACACAAGCCGCTAGCCCGATGGGGTTTCCCATAATCGGTTAAAATAATGAACTTCTATACAAAGTTTCACCCCCTATTTAACCTTTCTTCTTTGCAGGTAGGCTTCGCAGGCCGCTCACTAATAGTTTAAGATAAAATAAACAGTTTGTGAGGTTCATACATAAATTATTTCCTCAGGCTAGGTCGCGGGTAAGGTCACACCGAATATATTCACTGAGCACTATCATACGTGTAAGTTGAAAAAGGTATTGTCTTTGGTTCCACCTTACCAGTACAGGCGGCTTACCAGTACAGGCACAATCCCCTCTATATGAGGTGATTTTTCAAAACTCCTTCCTCAGTGCTTACTTTTGTTATTTGAAACTCTTGGGCAAAATGTTATACTTTTATACTTAGTGCCTGTGAGTGAATGAATTCAAGAATTTTATTGAGTAGATAGTACACGCTCGAGCACGTTCGATATGTGTGCGCGTCGACGATTGCGAACTATTGTCGCTGCAGCACATGAGTAACTACCCCACAGGGGCAAAGCTTTTGGAAGCTTTCTTCAGGGGTTTCCCAATTGTTCACAAATGAGTATTCCTGTATTGTTATCATTCTGTTGACGATAGCGCAAACGAGCATTCGCGAGGCTGCCGAGTTTACGTGGTACATTTTGCTCGAGATTTTGTACCGGAAGGCATACCGTTACAAGGTAGATCGACGACCTGGTAAAGACCAGGTCGTCGATCTACCTTGTAACGGATGCTTGTTGGTGTGGCCTTTGCCACAGGAATCCGCTGGATGCCAGAAGTAAACAAATGGTCGAAGTGGCGGTGCTTGGGGGAGACATATATCCAACAGTGGACGTCTTTCGGCTTAAATGGTGATGATGATCTTGCTCGAGCAGTGTTACCGCTATGTCTGCACTAACCGTACATAAATAATCTGCACCTCAGCAGTATAACACACTTTCAATAATAATCCGATGGATTTTGCAGGAAATAGCTAATCCATTGCTTCATATGTTTGAAAAAATCATCTGCTCGACAATGCAAATGACACAATAAATGTTATAAAATTGTCAAAATTATTTACATTGCCATTGTTAGGGCCGGTGGTTTCAAACGGTTGGTTAAAGTAACGCGAACGTCAAATAATAATTTGACGTACGGCAAGGCGGTAATTTTGTATTTGTAATTTGGATCAACGCTTTTTTTGGTTTGACGATAGTTAGCGCCATTTTTGACGTATACGCGTGCATCATGCGCTAGTGGACGTGAAACAACCCGCCATTAGTGTGTTATACTATTGCCGCACTGATATTATTTGACCTTATTCGACGAAGTTTTTTGTGAGGCGCAACAAAAAAAAAAAACATAAATGATTTATGAGTGTTTGGCTAGTTTATCGTCTTTGCTTATTTTATTTACGCTCCTTGATTATCGTGTTGTAACAGGAAAATGCGAAGATGATTCTTTAAGCACATCATTTTTATTACTATATGTAGGTATACGAGCGATTCAATCTGTCAACTCGCAAATGCTCGAAGGCGCATATAATATATGATATAATTTCTAACTCATCTGTATACATACCTATACTAATAATAAAGCTGAAGTGAAGAGAATGTTTGTTTTTTGTTTGTTTGAAAGCGCTAATCTCTAGAACCAAAAGTCGGATTTGAAAAAAAAAATTAGCATTTGATAAACTTAACTTTTTTAACATTACGATAACACTCCTTGGGGCAAAGCTAAAAGTAAAAAGTATGATAGAACTCTTAGCGGAACGAAAGTTTCGCGCGCAAGCCAATGCGATGTGACAGCGTGGGTCGAAGGAACAAGAAATTTTACGCGGACGAAGTCGCAGGCAAAAACTATTTGTTATATGAAATAAGTAGCAACTAAGAAGTTACTTATTAGTTGCTACTTATTATAAAATAAGTAGTAGTAGTAGTTTGCCTGCGACTTCGTCCGCGTAAAATTTCTTTTAGTGATTTTGTTAAAAGGGTCAATTAAAATTAATGAAAACCGAAAAAGTGCGTGTTGGAGAGGCTTATTTTTTATTTATTTTTTATTTAACCATTTATGTACACACATATATAAACAGACATTGAAAATCAGAACAGAAAAAATAGGTACAGAGGTGATGCTTATTTCGTAAGAAATCTCTTCCAGCATACCTGAGATAGGACAATAAATACAGAGATGTAGACAGCGTGTGATAGAGCAAAGGAGACAAACAATAATACATAGAATCAAAAATAAACTATTCACTTAAAAACTAAACAAATATTACGAGAATATATACATACAAATAAACATACATAAATACTTCTAAAATAAAATAAATACATACACAACTATGATGAAGTGGACAGATAGTGTTCTTTCACTCTTCTTTTGAAAACTGCAATAGTTTGGCAGTCCCTAATGTCAGGCGGTAGTGAATTCCACAATCGCACCGCGTGCACTGTGAAGGAGTAGGAGTAGAAGTCGGTGGAATGGGGAGGGGACTTAAGAAGGTTTTTAAGATGCGACCTACAAGGTGCATCTGAAGGACGGGCGTAGGAAAAACGCTCCCGCAGATAGGATGGTGTTTTGGGATTGTGAAGGAGATTGAATAGCAGACATAATATCCGAGAGTTCCTGCGAAGTCGAATGGGGAGCCACTTGAGTATCTTGCGAAAGTTGGAGACATGATCAAACTTTTTAAGGTTAAAAATAAAACGAATACAAATATTTTGCAAACGCTCAAGTTTATTTAAAAGCTCCTCTGTGGTATCCAAGTAACAGGCATCGGCGTAATCAATAATGGGTTGAATGAGGGTTTGAGCAAGAGAAATTTTGGTGTTCAGGGGCAAGAGGCCCTGAAGACATTTCAAGGAATGGAAAGTAAAGTGCACTTTGCGACTGACTTGAGCAACATGAGCAGTCCACGACAGGTAGGAGTCCATGGTCACTCCCAGGTTTTTAACCGTTTGTGCGTATTCAATCTGAACTCCATTCAGACAGAGTGGAGTCAGCGACGCTACATCGAGCCTATTCCGCATATACCTGCCGCCGATAATTATGGCCTGGGATTTCCTAGGGTTGATTTGCAGTCCAAAAGACCGCGACCACTCACTAATCAAATCCAGGTCACTGTTCATGGCTGAAACAGCAGCTTCCGCATCTTCCCTTAGGAAATTATTGTAAAGCTGCAGGTCGTCAGCATAGAGATGGAAGTAAGAAGAGATGACTCTGGTGACAGAGTTAATAAAAATAGAAAAGAGAAGAGGAGAGAGAACGCCACCCTGAGGCACACCTGCGGTAAGAGAGCACCAATCAGAAGATGACTCGTCAAGACGAACCCGCTGTGAGCGGCCATTAAGATAAGAATTAAACCAACCAATAGAGGAAGAGGAGAAATTTAAAGATTTAAGGATCCCTAGAAGGATGTCGAAATCGACAGAGTTAAAGGCACTGCTAAAGTCGAGAAGTACAAGTAAAGTAAGAGATTTGTGGTCCATAGCCCAGCGGATGTCATCAGTAACCTTCAAAAGAGCCGTTACTGTGCTATGACCAGGTCGAAAACCAGACTGAAAAGGACTAAGGAGGTCATTCGCAGATAGAAAGGCAGAGAGTTGTTGATGAACAATATGCTCAAGAACTTTAGAGAGAAATGGGAGGATAGAAATGGGACGGAAATCGGTGGGTGAGACCGGCTTAGGAATTTTGGGTAAGGGGATGATATGAGCCTGCTTCCAGACCTCAGGAACAGTACAAGAGAACAGAGAGAAATTAAAAATGTGGGTCAAGACAGGAAGTAGTGTAGGGAGGATAGGAGAAATCATTCTTGAACAGATATTATCATTACCAACTGCAGTGGAGGAGATAGCACAAATAGATTTTTTGACCTCACTTTCACTCACTTGATTTAACTCAAAAGAGGAACACTGCGGCAATGGCAGACCAGAAAGTTTATTTAACGTAGCTGATCTGACGTGCGGATCAAAAGTGACAGGGGGATGTGAGAAATGTTTGTTAAGAGCACACACGTCAACATCATTACTGGAAAACACTGGAGACTTGCCAATGCCGACAGTTTTAAGAAACTTCCAGACATCAGACGAGTTACGATTGTCAAGAGAATTATGGAAGTAGCGTCTCTTTGCATCTCTACACATACGCCTGCAGCGATTTCGCAGCACCTTATACGCATTCAAGTTACGCTCAGAAGGACTGCGTTTCAACCTTCTTTTGGCTCTGTCCCTACTTGCCATCGCATCCTTTATGGCAGGAGTAAGCCAAGGAGCCGGAACATATTTTACCTTGACTCGACGGATGGGGGCATGCCGGTCAAATAAGCTGAGTAAAGTTCTGTTAAAGATATGAACCATATCGTTGATACATGTGCTCTCCAAGACGTCCGTCCAGTCGATACTACCAGCATCACGCAGCAATGCCTCCTGGCTTATGCCCTTGTAGTTCCGAAGGAACATATATTGCGGCTTACGCTTGGGAGGGCGAATCCTGTAGGACATAAAGATGAGGTCGTGATAGGAAAAACAAGCAGTGAGCTGTCCGTGGACAGATACATTATTTGAGTTAGAGACAATCATCAGGTCCAACAGAGAAGGGGTGCAATTAGGAAAATGATGAGTAGCAGACAGAGGCAGGATACTAAGGTTATAGGAGGATAAGAGAGATTGAAGTTTGTGAGTACGACTATCGTTTTTAAGAAGACAAGTATTAAAATCGCCCATCAAGACTACGTGGTCATAAGAGGGACAGAAATCATCTAAAAGCGAATCAAAAGAGTCAAAGTAATCGATACTGAGGTTAGGGCTGTAAACGACCCCGAGAAGCATTTTAGCGTGATGCAAGGAAATTTCAAGAAATAGATGCTCCGCTGACCCCGAGTACGAAGATGGTGATGTGCTGATAATCTTGTAGGGAATATCAGTACGCAAGTAAATGGCAACACCACCACCACCCTTCCCAGTTCTATCATTACGGATAAGGACAAAGCCAGGAAGGGTATAATTTACAGATAAGAGAGAGGGTTTGAGGAAGGACTCAGAGATGAGCAAAGCATCAATATGTGCACTGTTAAAGGAAGCCAGAAGATCTGAGTAATGGGCAGGAACACTTTGGGAATTAATGTGGGCTATGTTGAGATTGTAGGGGAGGTGGGACATCAAAGAGGAAATCTGATCGCTGAGAGTAAGAGGAGAGGAAGAACCACTCGCCGCACTAAGGAAACTGCTTGAAGAGGACGAACAAGAGAAAAAATCATCATTAAGGTCGACATCGATCATAGTTGGCTATTAAATAAAATAATAATATATATAATATATAAAAAATAAATAAAAGCAAAAGAATCAAAATACTAACAATTGTAAAACTAAAATAACAAAAATAATTTAAAACGCTCAACCAATAAAACACCTATCGATTAGCTGGTGTTGGTAGAGATTTTAACACAACATTTTTATAGGTAAGTAAAAAGAGGAAGAAAATTATACTTAAGGCATAAATTATGTTAACATAAAAAAAAAAAAAAAAAAAATAAGAATGTATAAAATCAATAAAAATATTGTCAGCCACAACATTCGCAAACAAACCATAACAAACGCAAAGTGTAACGAAACGCAAACGTAACGTCAACATACAGAAAAAAAATGACACTGACACACACTTGACAGACGTCACTAAGAATAAAAATAAAAAACGTCTACCGGCGAGCTAAACGTTGTGAGAAAAAATTAACTAAAAGTAAATGCTTTGGGTAGATTCGCAAAAGGAAAATGTAAATTTAAAGTGTACCGACATAACACAAATCTGTTACAAAACGGTGAACGAAAAGCATGCAAGGGGACGTCTAAAACAGCCAACTCAGCGACGAGCCTTCCTCACAACCTTTTTCTTGGGGGTTGCGGTAACAGTCAATGTAGAAGCCGCTGCAGGCGAGGTAGACGCGGCCAGCACGGGATCATTGGTTGCGGCAGCACTAGCCGGAGCGGGGAATAATGCGATTAAACTGTCAAGCTCACCCATGGATGCTATCTTCCGGCGTGCCTTGTCAGGCGTTAAGACAATCACCTTGCCCTCTGCAGACCAGCAGCTATTGATGCTAAAATGCTTGCGGGCCGCAATAAAAACCTGGTGTCGTGACTTGGTCAGGAACTCCGAAATAGTGATGCCACTGCCCTTGAGTGTTGTTTTGCTGTCCCACACTAACCGACGATACTCCATGTCATTAAATCGCACCAACACAGGCTTCGGTATGATGAATATGTTTTCTACCATGTTTTTTTTTAATCTGACCCTTTTTATTATGGTAACCACAAAAAGTATTTTTTCCCAAGAAATAAATGTGTTTGAGTCATAGAAATTCATATGAGTACCAAATTCCAGTAGATTCGGAGCAAATTGGCTGTGACATATGGACAGACAGACTCACACGAGTGATCCTATATTGGTTCCGTTTTGCATAGTGTAGGAAATCATTATAAAGTATCAATGAGAATGGAAGGAGATCATTTACATAATAAATCGAACGAAGGACTTAGCTGAACAGGAAAAATCAAAAATATAATTGAAAAATTACATATTTCTGAGCCAACAAAGATAAGCCACTATAAAAAGAATAATTAGGTAAAAGGATGAAAAATTAATAAAAGAATAATTCAGTAAAATAGTTTACGAATTTATCAACGCAGACAGCGTTAACAATATTAATTTAAAAATTCACTAATTATCGTTTTTTAATTATACTAAAATCTTTTTGTATTTATATTAATTAATGTTAATTACTTTGTAGGGTTGAAGGTAGTCAGCAAATTAAGTATACAACATGTTCAATTACAATTAACACACACCTTGCGGGTGTGCCTTAATTCACCCCAGTAAGAATATTATGTTATAATGATAATACATACACTTAATTTTTACTATCCTACTAATAATCGTATTAAAAACGTGAAAGTTTGTATGGATGGATGGATGGATGTTTGTTTTTCTTTCACGCAAAAACTACTCAACGGATTTGGATGAAATTTGGCACACAAATGGTTTATAACTAGGATTAACATATGTAGGATACTTTTTATCCCGATATTCCCAGGGGATCGAAACTTATGCGGGTGAAACCCCGGGGCACAGCTAGTTATGTATAAACCATTGCTTTTTTATTAAATTAGTTATACTGATTGTAGGAAAAACTTGTGGTCACATTACAAATTACACACGCGCATAGTCGCACACTTATAAGGGTCTTGCGTATTAGGTATTTCATCCATTTTGGTTTGTTTTGACTGAACAGCGGAAGGTGACTACAATTTACGTAATTTTAATTATTTATTTATGTATACATATACAGCGTGTAACGGAAGGGGGGTATCAACCCTGAAGGAGGTGAATGTGCTCATGAAACTCAACAACTTTCCCCAAAGAACATAGGTCGAAATATGAAAAAAAAAAAATTGGCCCTCCCTTACAAAACTGACTACCAGCTGATTGATTTACTATGGGAGGGCCAAATTTTTTTTTCATTTCGACCTATGTTCTTTGGGGAAAGTTGTTGAGTTTCATGAGCACATTCACCTCCTTCAGGGTTGATACCCCCTTTCCGTTACACGCTGTATACCGGCTGACTTTTTTTACTGGCTGGACAAAAACAAGGTATAAAAGGGAAACAGGGTGGAAAAGGGGAGTCGGAGAAGGCTATTATGGCACAGTTTTTTTCACAAAAAATAAAATTTTAGATTTTTTCAAAGTAACTAAATATGTAGTAAGGATGGGCCGACTATGGATTATTCCAATCAGCCGACTAGAGCTAGTTCGCTGATTAAATATGTCCAATAATTTGGTTAAACTATTGGACTCGTATGTATTTGATTGAATTTTCGTAATCTGACTGGAAACGTCACGTTGTCGATTGTCGTCTCCACCTGTTAGAAACATCATTGGACGTCAATCAATCAATCAATCATTTATTATTTGTAAAATATAGGTAACAAAAAAAAGTCATTACGTTAAAAAAAGAAAATTAACATTAACATCCCATTCATAATTTTTTTTGCTCATTTTATTATCATGAAAGGTTTTATCACGCTGTAACTTCATTAAATAATAAATACAAAAGAAAAACCAGCTTAGTGAATATCAGACCACGCACAGTAATATTTTCACATGCACAGTATCAATTTTACCGACCGCAAAAATCAGTTTATATTTCATCGTTTTTTCTCGAATAAAAACATAAAAAAAAGTTATCATTGCGATTGTAACCGAAAAGATCCCATAGCAAAAACTATTGTCAGTCACTAAAGTCACTTATATAGGTACATCATAATCTTTTTAATTAAGTATGGGATCCGACGATACACGCTTATGTGCATTGATTGTTTTTTACCTTCCTAGGTAACATGTATATAAGGAGACCCACCCCCAATAGCTTTTCGTAATTTATTCGTTATTTTTTTCCATTTGGCTATGGAACCCTAAATAATTATAAAAATGATTTTAAATAAATCCAAGTTATAGAATTCACAAAAGAATACCTAACAAGTACCTACGTTTTCTTACTTAGATTTATTTTAACGGACTGATTAATTTTCATCACTTGAAAAATAACGATGTTGCAAAAATCTAAACTTAATTTTTAGCTGTGCTAGACTACTTACCTACCGGTCGTAAGAGATTGTCGTAAGTTAGCGACAATCTCTGCGATTTCATTAGATCGATTACAAAATATTATTAAATACCTAGTAAAAGTTGTTTATACCTAAATGAAGCAGTTTATACCTAAATCTTCGCAGGGTGGCTGGTAGCAGCTGGACGAGAGTTGCCGAGAATGGAGCTGAATGGTGTGCAATTGGAGAAGCTTATGTCCAGCAGTGGACTAATGTACGGCCGATGATGATGATGAAGCCAAAATACATAAATTGTGAATCTGGATTTACGCAAGTAAAGAATGGATGCCAAAATTGTTCAAAAGCTCGCGCAACGACTGCATGCAAAAAAAAATCGTAAGTAAAAGGAATGCTCGCGGTGAGTACCGACCTTAGGAGTGTTTTTTCTTTACTTCAGTTCCGCTTTTAATTTAATATTTAGCTCCGTAATTCAAATTTGAAAAACTGAAGTATTCATTGGCTTTTATCGCTGACTCTACCTACATTTAAATGTATTTTACGTACGTAATTTACGTTTATGTAAAACGTGCTATAAATTAAAGGAAACTGTTCAAATTCAGCTCAAAAACGTCACAAATTCACAATATTATAGGATTGTGTAACTTCGTTGTTAACAGTTTTGCTTTCCAGTTTATATTGTGAAACTTTAGGTTCACTAACAAATATATTCATGGAATGAGTCCAATATAATGTTGGCACTCTACCATTTAGTTAAAAAAAACTACAATTAGTTACGTACAAAGCTTAACAAAAGTATACATATAATGTAGGAATAGTACCAAATAGATTTTTTATGAACAATTTTCATTTTCGATTGGCGTTTGCGTTCAAAGCGCTTCGTAGTTTTACTACGATTTTCAACGAAACTGAAACGATTTACCTACAGTCGTTTGGCCCATGCCACGACCACTACGATTTTCAACAGGATTGATATAAGCTTTGAGGTAGCTTATGTCAATCCAATATAACGGGTGTAAATAAACGCTTCACGGAGCCGAGAGTCACTTGTACTCCCCGTTATTGTGAAATATTTTTTGTACTGGACCATACCTGGGAACTTTCTGGTTACGGATATATTTAAGGTCAAAGTTCCAAATATATAAAATTACCTTTTTTTACAAGCCTTGTATTTTTTTAAATGGCGTCTCGCAGTCTTACCTGTGGGTACCTCAATAAATTAAGACCTCCAGCCAAGGCTTAAAACAACTGAAAAACTAAGCGAATATCAAAGTATGGAAGAAGAACCATTTTGAACAATCATGTTGCACCAGTGCAACCGCTGACGATGTGCTAAATAGATGTTCTGCTATACAGGCCATCTGATAGTTGGACGTTTTGCTACATGGACATTTTGCTAACTAGACTTACTGCTCATTAGACGTTTTGCGCTGTTGGACATTTAGCTACTTAGACCTTGTGATCAGGAGGGAAATAGATTGGGATAAAAACCTACCTCATTACCAAAATTTAATTATTGGGATAGAAACATTGTTATCACAATTATCTCAAACCGACGACGGTGCGGCATGGCGGTATCATAGATAAGCGTTGTCGGTATGCCACGTTGTAGCGTTGACGCGTAATACCGCTATCGCAGTACACAGAACTAAATGTGAACCTCCACCAGTTATAATGTCCAATAATGTAGGCGATGCAAATAAAATTGTCTCTAACTAAATAGAAAATATAGGAAATTAAATGAATGCCGAAATCTATCAGGAGAATGTACGACCAGGGGAATTAATTATTAAGCAAATTGACTCCCAATTTTCGTGTTTGTTGTCATACAACTATTATAGAGTGAAAACTGACTGAGTGACTGAGTGGTTTGAATATACGGGCAGTTTAAGTTGGTAAGTAGTCTATTCGCTTAAAAAAAAAAACTGACTTTACTTACACTCAAAAAGTAGTAAAAACCTCATATGTGCGAAAAAGGCCACTAAACCTCAGCGCGTTCCCGAGCCAACGATATACGGGGAACTATTAACTGTATCCTTTTCAATTGAATATGTTTGATATAAACATCAAACACACTATTTAAACTACACGCTAATCAGGTTTCTGCCAAACAGTTTTTGTTCAATTAAGTTAAGGGCTTCAGCACACCTCCGCGGCCAAAATATTGATGGGATACCGCTTAACGAATTCCGCTAAGAAACATTACTACATTATGTCGCAATTCGAGTGGCAGAACATCTCGAGAGTCAGTTGAATTGTAGCAATCGGAACAAAATTTCGTCACTTTGAACTTAGTAATAGTATAAGTCTACTTCCGACCTGTGAGATTAATTTATCCGTAAAATCAACAAAAATTATGACAAAAAAAAACCGCAATTGTAAACATGTCACAAATCGCAACAAAATAGTGGACTGACCGCGGAAGTGTAACTGACTTCCGAGCAGACCGAGTGAAATTACGCGGGAAAGAGATAGATTCAAAATCAAGTCTGTGCATTAGAACATGCAGTTTTGCTTGTCGTAAGTACAACGGGCAAGTCATAGCGGAAGTACTGCAGTTTCACTGCTATGTTTGGCGGCGGAGGTGTGATAGCCGCCTTGGGTTTGTTTGACATCTCTTTAATTTTCATATTTCTATAACAGGAGTCCAATCCAATTCATGGCATAGCGCTATATTTATATGACCTTTTTTGAATAGTCCAATGAGCGTGAAAATCTGAAATAAGTAGATTATAAGTAAAAAATACCAAAAAAGTGATTTGATTTCGTGAGGGGGAAATAACCAAAATAGCCTAACTTCAATATGATTTTTCAAGATAAGACTTAGGTATAAAACTAAAATAACATGAGTAACTACATGATATTTCCACACTTATTGTGGAACAGAACTACAAAAATTAAAATTTTCTTGATAAAAAAACATTACGAAGTTACCTCCAATTTTCACGACTTTTCGATTTGTACTTAATATGCTTATGACTACTAGGATACAAATTTGATGATTAATGTAACAATGATTTTGATGTGTCTGTGTTGTGTTGTATGATTAATGTGATGGTATGATTAATGTGTACAATACAAAGTGACAAAAATTGTGGAAGCATTTTTTTCTATCTTTTATTTGTAGTTTTATTACGAGGATAAGCTTATGGTACTTACGACATTCTTAGTTCGTGGAAGAAATTATCTTCCATGTCACGTTGAGGGAACTTCAAACATATTTTTGTTACTTAAATCACTAATCAGTCGCCGTCACTCTGTTGAGACGAGAGGACTGCGCTCAAATTTTCGGCTGCGCTGGTATATAATTTATTTGCGTAAATAATATTTTCGTAATTTATCACTTTGTGGGAAAGACACTGTGAAATATAAAACGTAGAAAAATAACTAAAACCACTTCCCAAACAATTATTAAAAACGTTAAGACTTGATAAATTAAATCAATACCGAGGCAAAGCTATAAAATAAAAATAATTCAATTTGAAAACATAAACATTATTTGACCGATTTTTGAGTGGTATAGTACAACTAACGCCATTGTTCTGCATTATAGTCAATTTTCTTGCGGAGAAAATTTACAACATAGCCAATCAATTTCACGTTCATTTGAAAGTTCGTGCTGGAGATTTTAGACCTTATTGCGATCAACTCAGAATCTAAATTAGTTTTCTCTCAAACTCCGAGTAAGATAAACCTTAGACGATCCATTTCGAACGACTTTGCACCATTCCCTAAATCAAGTTGAAACTCGAAATTTAGCATAAAAGTAGGGTATGGGTATATTATTATAGAAGTATACAAACGAAATAAATTAGGATAACGGAAATTAAATGGTAATGGGTTAATTGTGGACAAAAGTATGTACAAAACGGTGTGCACATGAAATATTTCATACGGATAGTGTTCTCATGACTAGCATTCTTTTTGTGATGAGTAAAGGTTGTAACGATCACAATGTTTGGGATTGTCGGCTTCGCCGATAAAATACTTGAGATCTATATGGGTGCTTAGTTCTATAGAGTTGAAAAAATTCTAAAGTTCATATTGTAACTTGGCAAATTTTAAAAGCTAAAGTTTCAGCAGTTACAAAAGAGGAACCTAATGAACGTTCGACTTACTTTGGCACCCATTTACATAGATGCCAATTTTTTCAACGGTAAATCCGACAACCCTCTACTTTTTTTGTACCGAACTTGGACTCTTTTGTCCATAAATGTTTTCGGCGGGGATTTTTCCTACTAGCACTTCACGCAGGAAAGGTTTTCATGACACATGCCATTTGACTTTGCATAATACAGTGCAAAACCCACCATAGCAACATTATTTTTTACTTGAGTATCACTGTTGCCAATTTATTGACTTTGCACGATCCTGCAAAGCAAAATCCACGATATACCATTATAATGTTTTACTTGGTTAACACTGTTTTCCAACAAGATGTCGTGACGTCCAACTTGTACAAGGTCCATAAATGGAATTTGAGCTCTGTCACATCATCAACCGTCATCAACAGTCTGATCTCCGTGTCAATCTGTCAAAAATACCTCCCTACCATTTGACAAGTTTTTTACATTTGTTTGTCGCCGAGATGAGACTACAACTAGATTTCGAACGTTTTAAATTACGAGAATTGGTCTTCTGAGTCCCAGCAACCAGAACATTATGAGCTCATTCTGAACTTCAAATATACATAGTACCTACATGTAGAAGTTGCCACCTAAAAAGGCTCAGCTTTAAAAACATTGCCAGATTAAAAATAATAAACAAACAAAACGGCTACATAAACGGCAGACCTAAAAATTCAAGTGATACTGAATTGGTTTTATGTACTCTGAAGCATTCATGAACTGTGCTTTCAGACTGAATGGGCTGAATTCAATTTAAAAATACACAGGGTATTTTGGCTACGTAGCATAATCAGCCTTTTATGTTTTCACTGCTGGGACGCAGGCCTTCTTTCTGTGAGAGTGGGCTGTAATTCACCGCGCGGGCGCAGTGCGGGTTGGCGGTTATCTCGTGTCATTTCAGAATATAGGTATTAATTACAGTTTGTTTTCATGCTTTTTGTTTTTTTGCACGCCACCATAGTTCTTAAAGCGGTGACGGACGACCTAAAGGTTCTCTGGGTGTGTGCCAATTGGCAAATTCGGACGGACGGATAAGAAGAAATTAAGTGTATATGATACTTAATTTCTTCTTATCCGTCCGTCCGAATGTGACATAGCTATTTTTTAAGACTGACTTTTATTCCAACGTTTGATTTTTTGCTTTATCTTTTTAACCCACTTTAAAAATTCGACTCTAGTGTGCGAATTTGTGAGGTAGGACAAAAAACCCCTGTTCGTCGTTCACTTTTAATAAAAAGGCTTTCCAAAAATATACAGAGTCAGTATTTGCACAGTCTCCAATATCAGGTTGAATCTGGCCATGTAGGTGCCTATGTAGAACCCTTATTACGCTTCAATGAACAAACTATTATTACACGCACATAAGAGATTCCTTTCTACTTTTAGGGTTCTGCGTACCTCAAAAGGAAAAACGGAACTCTTATAAGATCACTTCGTTGTCCGTCTGCCTGTCGTGGATCGCGTGGAGTTATTAATATCAAATACTCAATCGGCTGCAATCCCTTGAAGCAGTAAAAAAAATAACTTCTAAGTCAACGTAATCAAAAGATGCGGGCGTTTATGTTCCGTTTATTTAAGCCGCATATTTTGACACTCGCAGGGGAATCAACACAGGGTACTTGCCGTTGACCTAGAATCATGAAATTTGGCAAGAAGCAATTTCATGTAGAAGTTGCTTCTTGCAACCAGTGAAGGAAAACCCCGAAAACCGTAAATATAAAGTTAAATAAAAATAAAAAAAACAACGGGTTGCACTCTGGGACTGCCGGCAGAAATGAAAACTTGAATATTAACGTTGTGCATTTTTGATAGTTTGGAATGCGGTCTACTCTCCCTCTGTCTTACGAATTTTCGATCAGATCACGTATCCTGACGCGAGCTCCTTCTTACCAATTTTCGATCAGGTCACGTGTCGTGACGCGAGCTCCTTCTTACGAATTTTCGATCAGGTCACGTGTCCTGACGCGAGTTTAATTTTTTTTACCCATCACAACAAAAGTGCACAACGCCGATAAAGAAGATTTCACTTCAAAAACTATTTACATACCTACAGATTTGTATGGAACCCTTGGTGCACGACTCGCACTTGACCGGTTTTTTTCCTTTTACAAATAATAAAATTCAATAGAATAAAAAACATTTTAGTATAGTTAGATAGAACACGCTAATTAAGAATCTTGAATGGCTTTAGCCAAAAAAACCTCTTTTTGTTAAAGGAAAGTTATTAAAAGACGGAATACAATCAAGGATACTTTAAAAATAAACTTGTTTCATTAATTGACAAAAAATATACCTAATAAAGTTTTTGAACCATATTAATTACAAAAAAAAGAACGAAAAATGTTTTTGAAACAAAAAAAGTTATGAATTTAGATTGATGAAAACTTCTATGTAATAAATCTACCTAGGTACTAAGAAATAAAGAAAGTCGTTCATCTTTAGTCAATTTAAAGTAACAAAAATAATATCTCAAATTAGAATGTTAGAAATCTAGTTTTGAGATATTATTTTTGTTACGTTTATGTATAAAGCGTGTTACTTCATCATGGGTCGAATATGGATGAGTTAGGCTCGAGTGATCAAAGAGTGGCCTGCGGGTTAATTGCGTAAAACGCTATCAGTAGCATGTTGAATGTTCGAATCATTTGGTCGAATAAACGTCTGACTTCTAAGCAATTGAAACCCAATAAACCTAGCAGGAACTTCGTGATGTAAAGGATTTGTAATTAGTGTAAGTAAGTACTGTCAGGCCTCCGTCACTCCATGTACTTGCGCGCTATAATTACCTACCGCCCGGCCGAGCGGTCTCGGGCCGTCTGCGGACCAAATTCAGTGCGGTTTTCGCAAGCGAAGTGCACACACGTTGTTCAATTTTAATATTTTCTTTCATTCGTACGCGTACCTACGATGCCGTCTGGTGCCTTATGTGCTGTAGATGGGTGCAAATCAAGTAAAAGAAGGGATAAACACCTAACATTTTTCCATTTACCCGTCAATGACGAAAAAATTATATAAAAATAAAACACATGTAACTTTTAAAGATTTTCTTTTATTTTACCTACACACTGACCTCTATAATTATGTTTTATCTAGATGTTATTCGATGATTGCACAGTCAGCACCAATTTATATTAAAAAAAAAAAAAATTATAAACGATACAATTTTAAACTACCACCAGTCAGAACATATTCACAGTTCTCAATAACATAGACACAAAAAGTTATGTTTTTGGAGGCATGAGGTAAAAAGTTGGGGTGTAAAGTTCACTCAACCTCCATAGAAAAGGGAGGATCCTCCGACCAGACGGGTGTTGTGTCTGGCGGGCTATTGCCCAACGATTGATGTTGGGATATTGTATCTATGCTAATTGCGCGGTAAACTCTACTTGCGAGATGCAGGATTTGCGTGACGTCAGTATGACGCGTTGTTCGCATGTGGCGTTGTAGATACCGCTACATCACTCCCCTCCGGAGACCGGAGGTCGATAGTGGGCTGAGTCTTGTTTCTTGCGAGGCTTGTCCAGGCCAGCTGAGGTTCCAGTGAGTCGGAACCGGTTGTCGCATAGTTCACGGTGAGTCGGAACTGTCTGCGGAGATGTCCCCAGTGAGTCGGGGTGGCGCTGCGTTATACTCCAGTGCGTCGGATGTCGTACAGCGCCGGGTTGAGGCTGGCTGCTGCGTCGACCAGGAGAGGGTGCTCTGCTTGTTGACCGGCCGAAGGTGCAGTGTGCTGTGCCAAGGTTGCTGATGAGGCTGAGGGTGATGACCAGGTATGCGCGGACGCTGCATGCTGGTGGTCAGGATACCCGTTGAAGCCGTGGATGCTGGCTGGCTGGGTGACTCGCCGCTGAAGCTTGCGGGAGTGATGATGATGACGTCACGCTGAAGTGTTTGCACGAAGGCTGCGCTGACGTTCATACTCGGGGTCACCAGTTTGGGGGGATGAGGAACAGGGTGTAAAGTTCACTCATCCTCCATAGAAAAGGGAGGATCCTCCAACCTGACGGGTGTTGTGTCTGGCGGGCTATTGCCCAACGATTGATGTTGGGATATTGTATCTATGCTAATTGCACGGTAAACTCTACTTGCGAGATGCAGGATTTGCGTGACGTCAGTATGACGCGTTGTTCGCATGTGGCGTTGTAGATACCGCGCCATGTTAATTTAATTTTATCGAAGAGGCAGCCCTGCGATTGCTGTGGGATCGCACGGTGCGAAGCAATCACAACTGTACGCTTGAGTTTTTAGTGCTATATATATAGCAGTAGGTATTGGAAATTTTCTACTGAGTGAAGTATCTGTTACGTAGTACTTAACTAGTAAGTAATCTGTGGTACTGTGAAGGGCTAGACGAGCCCTTCGGTACCGGGAGGAATCAAACAACGATACGATTCCTTTAAGTGTATGTTGACAGAACGTCTTTACATATTTCTGACTAAACTAGCACTGACTCTTCCTAAACAAAAATCCTAATAAAATATTTGACACCTCATTCTAAACTTGCTTGAATGTTCGAATGGAACCGCGCTAAATTATAGTCAGCCTGCACTACATAAGGTTGACTTTAGCGGACAACCTTTACAAAATTTTGGGGTAATTCGACGGATAGGGAATTGACCCAAAAAAGTGTCTTCGTGCAGTATGCTTGATAAATAATCTCCTCACCATTAACCGGTTTGATAAACACAGTTGAATTAAGCATTCATCAGGCTTAGAGAATATTATTAATTTTTGATTTTGGTTCACATGGTCGTAATTAAAGCAAGCAGTTGCAAATTGCCTTTGACGCTTTAACTGCTTGTTAGAGCGTCAAAGGCAATTTTGAACTCTGATTTTAATGAGCAAGTTGTCAATAAGATTTGAGGCAGATTTTCCTATTCAGCTGGTTATAACATCCTTTATATAGGTACTAGAAACGTGAAAGTTGTATGTTTGTTACCCAATTAAGTTGCCGGCTGCCCATATTTAGTTTTAATTTTGTATACAGGTAGACTATGACCTTATTTACTTCGGGTGCGATCCAGGATGAAAAGTAGCCTATGTCCTTTTCCTGGATCCCGGACTTATCTGACAAAGCACAATGACCAAAAGTCGTACAAAAAATCTCAACATCAAGATCAAAATATTATAGTAATAATTTTCATAATTTTTTACGACATGACGCGTCGGGGATTTGATTTTTGAACAGGGATTTTAATTTAAAGTAAAATAGTGTAGATATTGTTGCATTCCCTTGAATTTTGAAAGCAATTTTGTAAGTGATAGTCACGTCTTTAAAAAAAAAATGTTTTTTTTTTAAATCTCCAAAACCCGGGTTTTGTTTACAAAAATAACTTTTGTAGGAGTTCATATGATAAGAGTAGTCAATAAAAAACCAATTTCGACTTTGATGCACCATGGTACGGGATTCCATACTTCCATTCCCATTGTCCTTTCATAACGATCACTTCAACAAGTAAGTCGTGAAAAGGAGCAGACAACACACACACACACAGAGAGAACAACAATAAAATAACACAAACACACAACAGAACATAACAACAACACAATAACTACACACACTACACAACACACACAGAATAATTTTCGCATTTAAAATATTAAGTATGGACTTCTTCATCTGGATACATTTAGGAGTTTCCCTATGGATATGAGTAAAACTGCGGGCAAAAGATGTGATAATGCGACCTTCGCATCAACGAAATCTCAAGCACCGGTAGTTAAGTGGTAGTACTTGATGACACTGAAAATATGTAATGAGGTCGAGTCGATGTCATTAACATTAATGAAGGTAAGAATATGGTAGGTTAAACTGATGATGATCGTGTTAAATTGAACGATAATGTGAAGCGAATTTCAGGACATCATGTAAGCGGAGCGTATGCTGCATCAATACACTTTCAAACAACGATAAGGTACCCTTGAAAGTAAAACTAAACAAGGACATCAGCTTATCCAGTTTAACCACTGACCTATAGTATATACAAGTACGCTGGACATTATACTAACGCTATGATGATAAAACGAAGACATTTGATTTTCGCCATTCTGGCGCTGATAGCAACGTGAGCGTCTGTGGAACTATATTTTTGATAGTGAGTTTTACAAAATGCGCATACCCTTATGATAGAAATGTTCTAAATATCTCGTAGTATACACAAAAATGCCTTATTCCGCGATTTGAAAAAGAAAGAAAAAGAAAGAAATCATCAGAGATGCCAAAACAACACGACGGCCATTTGCAACAATGTATCAATTTTAATTAATGAGACGCTCGAGCGGGGGCGCTTTGAATTGGCACAAAAAATAAGTGTCATTTCGTTTAGTCTAATTAGTCCAGTGTACTTGTTTTTGAGAGGTCAGTGAGTTTAACTTAAGTTAACTTAGCTGTCACAATATTTTGGTATTTCCATACATCATCATTATCATTTCAGCCCGGTATCTCCCACTGGGTATAGCCCCAATTTTTTCTACCATACTTCCCGGTTGCGTGCGTCCCTCATCTTGTATTGATTAATAATGAATATTACATACATACTTAATCTCACGCTTTCTTCCGATGGGGGTAGGCAGACACTACGATCCTTATATACTCCTTTTGTTTCGTTTGCGTTCGTGCATCTGGTCATACATATACGCACGCCGGTTATGAACTAATACTACTAAATGAAATATCGTTCTGTGTTGTACTAAAATATTGAATATGAATTGCAATCACTAATAGTATACTAATAGCATAGTTTTAGGTGTAAAAAAAGATCAAACTTCCTAATGCTTTTTTAAACCTTCAACTGTTACAACACCAATATTTCATAATTTCATTTAGTAATAACATAACATCACGCTTTGTTAGCCCGAAGGGTTAGGCAGAGGTGTACCCTAGTACACCCCACATTTCGCTGACTATATTTAAAACCCAAGTAATAGGGAACAAGCTTATTGCCATTCACCAGGGACAAAACCAGACTCTGGGCTACTATTAAGAAATTCCTAAAGGAAAAACCTAACAACACTTTGCCCGACTTGGAAATCGAATCAAACTCAAACTATTTATATTTCAAATAAACCAATTACAGGCACTTTTGAATTGTCAAGGTCGGTCAGTCAAAAAGATGAAGCTAGTTGCCCATTCCAAAGCGTAGTAGGTACCATAGAGGACTAGACGAGCCCTCTGAGGTAACGGGAGGAATCAAACACTATGATTCCTTTAGATTATAGTTTCAGAACGTCTTTATAACTTTCCGTCTAATTATCACTTCTTAATCTAAACCCAAAATCCTAATTAAATATATTTGACACTAGCTTGAACGTTCGAATGTCATCCGCGCTAAATTATATCCGGCCTGCAACATATGAGGTTGCCTTCGGCAGACAAGCCTTTACAGTACCTACCTATGGAGAAGAACGGGGTAGAAACTCCATGGACACTCTTTTATATCATAATAATATTGTTACAAAGTATTGGTTACATCATTCATGTTCAAAATTATGCATGTGAGAACGATGCACAACGTTAAAAGCGTCCGTAATAAAAAGATAAAAAAAAAAACAATTCAAATATTAAATTAAATCAAAATAAGCCATGGACCCAAACCAGCATCTTAATTGCGTAACACACAATCAATCGGAATCGGTTTCATTTTGACAGTTCAACAACATTCATTGCGTTATTTACGTGTGGAGCAGACAAATTTTTCGAACTTATGAAGCAATGGTGTAGCAATTTGCTTCAAAATGATTCAGATTACGATTGATTGTGTGTTACGCAATTAGGGTGCTGGACCTCATGCTCAAAAGGAGCGCTATCGACCACTGGACCAACGACGACGCGGTCAAAATGTAACTGTACCTCCTTTTTAACATTGCAAGTGCCAGCAGATAAGTTTTTCCAATTAATTCTAATTTATAACAAGGTCCATTAGTGACAAACATTGGCAGAGAACAGTTAAGAGGAAAACCGGCCAAGTGTGAGTCAGACTCGCACGAGAAGGGTTCCGTACCACAATGAAAAACACACGTTTCTTCTATAGAGACCGCCTTTAATTTTTGTTACTTGTTGTTATAGCGGTAAAAGAAATACACACTGTGAAAATGTTGACTGTGGTAGACAGTTTCTTCTATAGCCACGCCATTCATTTTTATGAACTTTATTTTATTTTTATTATTATACAGCCCGCTGACAGTCAGACAGACGGACGGGCCGACGGATAGCGGGTTCCATTGGCACCCTTTGGCTACGGAACCCTTAAAAGCAGGGCCGTAAACCATTTTGGACATAGACCAAGATAATTTAGTTTTTGTTTACTGCCCATTAAAGTGCAAATTTACAAACTTAAAGACGTAAATTTCAATAAAACCAAGATAGAGGATCTGTCTACACTATAACACTTGCATTCTACACTCGTATAAATCTAACATTTTAATTAATTAATTTATTTAACATTCTCGCACAAAAAGGTACAAAGGTGGACTTAATACCTTAGGCATTCTCTACCAGTCAACCAAGGGTGGTGAAGAGATTAGATGGCAGGTGCTTTGTTTGAGAGGAACAATGATAAAAAAATAAAAAATACTATTTAAACTAGGTACACAAATATATAAATATGTTAGGGTAATAGATTGGGGTAGGGTGGTAATTGAACAAAGAACTTTTAGTTTAGACTAAAACGTAGCTGAGGCCACAATCTGCCTAAACTGGGCACTTTTCCAAATGTAGCCCATGAAGTAATGCAACCTCGCAAGAGTTCAACGTTAGTGTTTAAATGCTGAATATCAACTGTTTCGAGTGTAAGCTGCCAGCGTTGACTCTAATTGCAGCCCGTTTAGCATTTTTACAACCCAACATATGTGCCTAATACTTACCTACCCAACATGTGATTCGACGTACGTTTTTGATACTTTTGCATACCTATAGAGAGAAATAAGGGGCAGAGCCAGTCAGGATCGCCCAGAGGACACGGTGGAGCATACGGTCTGCCCTGCTTGGGCAGAGCACTGCCGTGTCCTCGTAGAGGCGATTGGCAGCGGCGGCGACCTCTCGCGCCCGGCCCTGGTCCAAGCCACGGTCCGGGGTGAGAGGGAGTGGGAGGCAGTCACCTCCTTCTGCGAAGCAGTCATGCTAGCGAAGGAGGTGGCGGGGTGGGCGAGGGAACGCACCTTGCGCACCTCACGCCTCAGCCGCCGCGGGAGACGCTCCAGGCGTCGGGAGCCGCGTGACGACTCCCGGCCACCGTAGGCGCGGGCCTACGGGCGGAGAGTAATGGGTAGCTCTCCGTCCGATCAGGACTAGGCCCGTGCCGGACGGCGTGTACGTGTTCCACGCGCGCCTCAAAGAGATGTCAGCAAAAGCGACGGGGCCCCATAGGGCCGCATTTGTTGTGATCGCGTATTTAAAACTAAATTTGGTCTTGCGAATCATATTACACACGCTAGGAAATAATAATAATTTTAAAGGGCCGCTGTTACCGAAATCAAAAAGGAGGACTATATATAATATATATAGTCCTCCTTTTTTATTTCCTTTTTAACAGTAAATATGAACTTGTATACATATATTATATGTATACAAGTTCATATTAACTGTTAAAATGCGTTTAATTTAACAGGAAAATTGAACTTTTCATTTGATGTCAGCGCGTGTAATAAAATTTCAGCATGAAACGCAAACTCTACTTGTTTATGCTGAATCAAAGTCAAGCGGTGCTTTAGGAAACTTTTTGCACGTGGACCTGTCCACGCGGTCCTTTGAACGCAAGCCACGGACATATGTGTATGTATGTGTGTGTGTAAGTTTTTGTTTGTGTGTTTAAGATCTTTTTATGCGTCATGTTTGCCGCAAAAAAATGTATTTTTTTCTTTCTTTCTTACATAAATGATGGATATTTGTACAAACAATGTCGATGATTGGAATTGACAGTCGAATTAGAAAAAATATTTTTCTATCGTTTTTAGAGGTTCCGTACCTCAAATGACGGAAAACGGAACCCTTATAGAATCACTTCGTTGTCCATCCGTCCGTCTGTCAATCCGTTACGAGTTAAGACCATTTTTCTCAGGAATGCGTGCAGGTATCAAGTTGCAATTAATATGGCAAGAAACAAGATCGTAGTAGATCGATTTGTAGTTTTTACATAAAAAATATTTTTTTTGCGATTATAAACTTACATTTGCAGTTGGACCATTGACCGTGACGTATATATCGATGTACCTATGGGAGAAAAAATTTTCAACGTTCTACAATGTTAAGTTTGTTCTTGGGATAAATTCATTCCAACTACGGAACCATTCATTGTGCGTAGTCCGACACGCACTTGGGCGGTTTATTCTTTCATTAATAAAGAGTCTACGTGGGCCTCGGGAAACATGCCAGAGGCACTACCGAGGCAGCCCCATCAGCATTCTGAATGCATTGTCGAACTATGGTGAGTCGCAGTACAGTTTTGTCGCACAAGTGTTATTCGCACATCCATTTGTCGAGCTCACGTATTACAGTCTTGTTGTATAACTGCACTCTGCAAATAATCAACCCACAGGCTAGACGTGTATAGGACTGACAGTATGCTCTCAACAACATTACTTTTACTTTTTTTGTACAACGTGCAAACCCAAGCTAAGGCCCCTCACCCACGGCGACTTTTTGTAGCGATGCTGTCGTGCGTTTCGTAAACGCGCGACAGCATCGCTACTAACGCGCGTTAGTCGCATTTGCAACGCGCTACAGAAGCGATGCCAACGCGCTACAGCATCGCAACTGTATCGACGCAAACGCGCGACCGTGTCGGACGACATCGGGGGGAGAACTAAGGGAGGGTGGCGCATGTGAGTGGAGAACCGAGCATCAGTACAACTCGCATCGCGACAGAAGCGCGACAGTATCGCGTTTGCATCACGACTGAGAATCGTCGTGTGAGTGAGGGTAAACAGCTAGCGACTGCATCGCGACAGCATCGCTACAAAAAGTCGCCGTTGGCGAGGGGCCTAAAATATTTTTTTTCTTCTTCGTGTCGCTGGCTCGATTGTATTTAAAATCTCGGTTTCCCAAAACTTTGCCACTTCCACCGCGTCGTTGGTGGCAGCGCAGAGGCGCACTTTGACTGCATATTTTGGAACACAGAGGGCAGGATAGGAGGTGGAGCATGGTTTGTGACTGCACAATCACACCCTACTACCGTTCCATTAAGGTAGTCCCACTCTACCAGGTTGGAATTACATCTTCCCACTTGTGTCCGGAGACACATACATATTACATAGTACTTACAGACAATGATTTGCGCTCTCTCAATATCAGGGGGCCTACTCAGAAGTGGTATCGGCCGAATATTCCGCCGTTTCCTGCTACAAAGGTACTATTTGGTTCGGTCGGTTCCGATCCTTCACTCCTACACTCTTTCGAATATTGACTATGGTCCCGACCCAACTGAGCCGATCCGAATTTATATCGCATTTTTCAATAATATTCGGTTCGGCCATGTGTCGGTCCGATCCGAACATGCGCACTTTGCACTTCGGAGTAGGCCCCCAGTACTGTTCAAGTTCAAGACATCGGTGACTCATGACCTAAATACTTATTTATTTATTATTTATTTATAAATAACTTTACAACTATCATAACAGGATTAACCTAATGCGATGGTGTGGTATTTATATACTTACAATATTAAATTAACCTAATAAGGAACTTCTATAACATACTACCTATCCTAAATTCAAACATCATACATTAAATCTCATACATAACAATAACAACAGGGTGTTGTGGCGTAGCCTGGGAGAGGCTAAGGAAAGAACCTTGTGAAAGATAAATTAAGATTTCTTGTTGTTTAGGAATGAAAGTGTTCGAATCAAAGAAAATAATACATATCTGAAAACGAGGAAAACTGATATCGAAAATTACAAAAACAATCGCTGATATCGGAATCACTTATTTTTTTATTGTCGAATGGGCTTGCTCTTCGCACCGATCACGCCTGATGGAAAGCGATCTTTTTATCTCAGAGGCGTATTTTTGTATTACGAAGCACACTTGGTATAAGATCCACAGATTATTGTTATTTATTTCACTTTGTGACTTTGCAGGAGTAAAAAAATAAGCACCAATAAGTGTTTTTCTAGAAACCGTTCAATTACCTAGTAATTTTATCACAAGAAGTCCTTTTGATATTTAATTTAGGTACCTAAGTCTATTCTAGAGGACATTCCCAAGTAAATTAAATATGATCAAATTTATTTTCTTAGAAAAACACATTTAGCTGGTTTCGTAATGAATCCCTAGAGTGTTGTAGAAACTGGAAATATCCACTAATAATGTTGTTTACTAACGACCAGGTAACGCAAATAACATAATTATCTAGATCATTTTAATATAAAAAATGTAGTAGAAGATGTGAAGTGTGCTTTAATGTTTCATATAAAATTACGCCTTATTTCAGTTACTGCCTAAATGTTGTTGTAATACATTTAGGCAGTAACTGAAATAGGGCGTTATCTTATTGAAATGATAATGAAATGAAATGATGTGTATCTGCCTAGCCTTTTCCCAACTATGTTTGAGTCGGCTTCCAGTCTAACCGGATGCTGCTGAATACCAGTATTTTACATGAAGCGACTGCCTATCTGACCTCCACAACCCAGTTACTGGGTAATACGATACCCCTTGGTAAGACTGGTGTCAGACTTTCGGGCTTCTGACAACCCGTAATGACTGCCAAACATCCACGAATGACAGGCGGGACCAAAGAGATTTAAGATAGGATAATTTAATGTCTTTTGGCGGGACCAACGGCTTAATGTGCTTTCCGAGGAAAGAAAGAAAATACATTTATTTGGCACAAACTAAAAGACACGCAATACACTAGATACATAACATCAGAGAAAACAAACAATAAAATAAAAAAAAGATTAAATAAAAAGTGTGAAGTCCGATGTAAGAAATTAGCAGGAAAGTGTGCCTCACGGCTGCACTAAAAAGGCCCAGTTCAGCGAAAATGCCAGACAACTAGTGGCGCTGGTTTTCAACTGAACCTGATGTGTGAGGTGACTGATGAAAATCAATTTTATACTGCAACGTGACGTGTATATGCATACTTAAATATATAAATAAAATAAATTTGTGTTAGACACGAAGGAGTCTCGGTATGTAAAAATGGTCACCCATAAATAAGTACGCATATAGGTCTTATAAGCTATTTTTAGATACCCATAATTTATTTTGGTAAATATTTCAAAATTAGATGGTGCTGGCATTTCCTAGCTGACTGTTGCCTGAAAAGAAATGCCACAACAAATTCAGGGAGCCTACTCCGAAGTGCAAAGTGCGAATGTTCGGATCGGACCGACACATGGCCGAACCGAATATTATTGAAAAATGCGAAAAAAGTTCGGATCGGCTCAGTTGGGTCGGGACTCGGGACCATAGTCAATATTCGAAAGAGACCGAACCAAATAGTAACTTCGTAGCAGGAAACGGCCGAACATTCGGGCGATACTACTTCGGAGTAGAGGTCATGCTTTGAATTCCATACATTGTATTATTAGGATTTGTTATATGAATCTAACAATACAGGGCCATGCCTGTAAGAGTGTTTTGAAGAAAGAGTTATTGCAGCTTATAGTAGACCTGTACTGGCAGACGGCATGCACGCGTCAGTTGATGTATTGAATTGAAACTGATACATTTACTCTCTCTCTCTCTCTCTAGTCAATCCCTCATGTCTGAGGATCGTGGTCAGCTTCGGAGTTGCATCTGAAGCGCATGAACCGCCTCCACCAGTTTCTGTCCAGCGCATCCCTTATCACCGTGCAGAATTTAGAGGACGATGATTTGTTCACCTGATCGACGGTCCATCGTGTTGGTGAACGACCGCGCGATCGCTTGCCTTTGATATATTTTCTCTTATTTGATTAATTAATAAACCTAATATAATTGTACTTCAGTATACAAATAAAATGAAACATTATGATTATTTAGATTAAATAATAACACAGAATGTTTTAAATTTGGTAAATCGTTTACTTTAAACTAAACTAAATTTAAATGAAATGTCTAGAACTGCTTGAATGAATAGTATGTTGACTAAGCTATTCAGGTTGATTTAATATTCAGAGTCTTAATTTATCAAATTAACGATTCGATTTACAGAAATGTGGGTCTGCGTGGTGGGTTATGGTCCGTTCTCTCTCGTGGGGAAAAAATCTGTGTCCCAGCAGTGGAAAGATTATGGGCTGATTATGCTTGTAGGTAACCTATTTGTACAGAAAATATATTATGTTTCGAGAATTTGCAAAGTTTAAATAACGTTACCTATATTAAAACATTTTAGACTCTAGATTGTCATTCTAGACCCCAAAAAAAAAAAACATTTTACACTCCAGGCTTTGGTGGTACTGAAATAAAATCGAGTAAACGCCGGACGCAGTGCGCGTTTGTACCTACGCGGTTTAGCATTTTCGGCTATTTCAAATAGAGTGAGTTTAATCGTGACGCGTGCTAAGCCTTAATGAGAACTCTATGGTCAACGATAACTGTTAATGACAAGCTGTGGTGGCCCAGTGGAAACGGGCCTAACTCACGAGTATATCTATGTGGGTAAGGTCATAGAAAGAACATCATTAAAGTGTCGAACATTTAATTTTTATACCCAAAAATTTAAGTGCCCACCAGAAAAAAAAGTACTGTTTTCGTAAGGAAAATAACAACTTGAGCATTTTTTATTATTACAGTGAAAGTCTACAGTAAACCCCCTGGCTGCTATTTGAGATTGAAAATGCCAAATATCATATTTTTATAACAGCGATGGCCGTTTTACGTGGATGCGACACATATTTCCCCCCAAGGTATTCTTTTTTGTGTTCATGTCTTTTCTTCGCCGCAAGTTTTACCGCAAATAAACATAATTTCTTTCTTTCTTTCCTTAATTCTGCTTGCCAACATTAGGCATCACTTGCCTTACAGTAACGTGAAAGATAGACTTGTCTGTGTTTGTGAGCGAAAACTATCAAAACATCTACGTGTGTACTCAACCTCTCAGAGATTCATTAAAACTAAATTGTTATTATTTTCCTCTAATTACGATCTCGTCAAAACAAAAGTACTTAATTATTCTTATTATTTAACAATCAAAAGATCTGAACTTAGTTTAAACTCTTAAACTGCTATTATACAGCAAGTTGGTTCAATACTTCACGGGGCTCGTGGCTAAATTATAACAGCCGCACGGATCAATCGACGCTTATTTAAGCTACGCTTGTAGCGGTCGGTTCGTGGGTACCCGGTGATCAGTGATCATCCCTTACATATCGAGACCCTTCCATGCCTCGGAAAAAATCAAAATCAAAATATTTTATTTCACATAAACCAACATGGGCACTTACGAAACTTCAGAAGCTAGGTGCACGGTTCCAATTGAAAGCACTTTAAGCCGTTGGATCTTAGCAAAGGCAAGATTGTTTTACCCAGTAACTGGGTTGTGGAGGTCAGATAGGTAGTCGGTTCATGTAAAATCATGGTATTCAGCTGCATCTGGTTAGACTGGAAGCCGACCTCAATATGTTGGGAAAAGACTAGGCAGACTGATCGGTTGAATACTTTACGGTTATTTATTTATTTAATTGAAAAACAGGTAATTTCGGCAGATGTACGTAAACAGGCTACAAATCTCGTTGATTAGCGGTAATGGCTGATATACATATTTTATCACATGTCGATAATATCAAATCTAGCACAATGGATTAGTTTGATCTAATGAGATTATATTATTGTAGATATATAGATTATAACAAGTGGTTACCAATTCGCCTTCGCCGGAATGCTCATATTCTTTCCCTTCTTTTTAATGTGCTCTTTTCCCCTTCCACCCCTCTCTATCTCAAGAAACGTTTTCAGTTTCTTTGCGACTCCCACACGAAATTGTTAAGATCATCAGATAATTTGAAGCTCAAAATGCCAATGCGTTCCACAATTTTCCTTGATAAATCCTTTACTGTCCAGGCCGCTCGTTTGTGGAATGCATTGCCAGTTGAAATAAAACGCGCGCAGTCGTTACAGGTGTTCAAAAGACTTGTAAAGGAGCACTACTTGTCGCTGTGATCTTGTTGTCCTAACTGCAATCATCTACAGTCTTCTTTTATTTTTCGTTGCTTGTATATATAGTATGTATGTATTTATGTATCTATAATGTTGGATATGTATATATTTGTGTATCTATTTTAGTTTATTGTATACATAATGTTTGCACCAACGACAGTCCCATTTTATGTCAAAGAAAATCACTGTCCATTCTAAGGTTGCCTGGAAGAGATCGCAGTAATGCGATAAGGCCGCCCATTGTATATTTTGTAGTGTGCTATGTATTTTTTAAGCTATGTATTTTTGTGGTGTGCAATAAAGTATATATAAATAAAAATAAATAAAAATTATTATAGATGAGTATTAAGTGCCCGGAGGCTGCTGTGGCACATTTATTTTATTACAACATTTAGGTACAGTGCCCTCCAAAAGTTAGTTGACATTTTTCCACTTCAGCTGTGATGCCACATTATGTTGGTGTCGTAAAAAACTTTTGAAAAGGTTACGGTATTTTCAACTCTCTTGTTGTCGAGCATTGCACTCTCTTGTTGTTTGATCCTACACAGTGCACCCTAGCGCGTCAAAAAAACACACTGTTGAATTTTAAACACTCGGCGCGAAACAGACCGTTAAAAATCCAGTGCCGAAAACAAAATCGTCCGCGGGTACGAGGACCAGTCTTCTTGGCAGGTAATCAAATTAATATTTCCTGAAAATATGGTTATCATAGTAATTCTTAGCATGGAAAATACAAAACTGCCCCTGACAGGAGTACAAAGTGTAAAGCAATCTATAAAAAACCCGTAATAAAAACTCATTTAAATGAGCTGCTGAAATGTGAACCGAATTTATTTACTTAGACACTCGTATATAAAGAAAGAGACCGAAAGTGAGAGAAAGTGTGAATTTAACACGCGTTTTAATACAGAGCCATCTAGTATAAGTTTTTAAAGCTCTCGTAAAGTGGTTGCCATCTTGGATTTTCGTCACTATTGGTTTAGCAACCTCAAAAATCATGAAAAAAACGCCCATAATGAAAAATATGAAAATTATCGCAGCCGCCATCACGGATTCTCATTATCGGCTTTAGCATCCTCGAAAACCATGAAAACGATGCCCATAATGAAAAATATTAAAATTTTCGTAGCCGCCATCATGGATTTTCATTTTGACCTCAGTATTGGTTTCAGTCCCCTCGAATACTATGAAAACTATTACGAAAGTCGCATTGCCCCTCCATGCGACTTTCGCATACCGCTTTTTCGTCACGTAACGATTTTCCCAGTTTACTCCTACCGCAAGCCGCGTTATTTTAAAAACTTCGATCCAAAAAAGCTGGTTATTTCCACGAAACTTTTATAAAAGCCAAAATCCCTTGTTGTTTCCGATTTTGGAATGAATGCAGGCCTACGCTTCTGTGGTTTCGTCAATAGAAACATTTCAACAGTATAACGAGTTTTTTATTCACTTGTAAATCGTCAACATACCGATTTTCACTATCGCGAAGGTCAATTATTTTGCTTGCAAGTGTGTACTGTATTGCATACTGTAGGGGCTTGGGGCTTAGTGATAAAGCTGCAAAGGTCGATCGAAGGTTATCACTACGATGACTACGGTTGGTTCGTGGATGGGTGACCATCCATTACATATCGAGAAATTATGACATTACTTTTCGTGCCCCCGTGTCTCGGAAAGCACGTTAAGTAAGTCGTTGGTCACGGCTGTGATTCGTAGGTCTTTGACAATCGTTACGGGTAGTCAGAAACCTCAAGGTGCGTCCAGACCTGGCGAATGCACCGCCATTGCGCCACGCCACGGCGCACCAAACATAGGGTGACCGCACGCGACCAACACGTGCGCAGTTCGCAAGCAGCTCGCGAGCGGCGCATTCGCAAGGTCTAGACACACCTTTACCACCAGTCTTACTAAGGGGTATCTTGTTATCCAGTACCCCCTAACCCCAACATAGTTGAAAAAGGCTAGGCAGATGAAGTGTGAATATCTACTGTATTCTCATACATTGTAAATTATTTGAGTATGAATACTACACGAAATCATGAGAAGCATGTGTATGTTAATTGGCCTAATCTCCGGCATGTGCCGTTAATAAATTAACCCTAATTTGTTACACGTGCTGTTATTGTTTAAACGTGATCAGTCAAAGGCTTTCCTCTCAATAGTATAGTACCTAGTATGTATTTTGTATTGAAAATACTGGCTTTCACCCGTGTGGTATGTCGATAAAAACTAGCCATATCCTTCCTTAGGGTTAAAAGTATTCTCATACTAAAGGGTGATGGGTGTTTTGTTACCCAAACAGCAATAATTATAGTGTCGTTGAAAAGATATTTCCAATAGAAACAATATTTACCTACTATGACGACTTTTACTAATTCGTTGCCCGTTCGGAGTCATCTATAGGTTGGTATTGCGAATGATGATTGACCATAGACGTGGGTGACATACTACGATGTTAAAGACCGCGTTCTAACTGAAATAAAAATAACAAATAGGCTCTTAAACTATATAATGTTGCTCCGAACCCCCGATAGATGGCAGAATAAGCGTCGACTGAGGATATTAAAATAAGGATGAAATCTGCAGCAATTTTACATTTTCGACTTCACGACTAACTATACAGTGGTGGCAGGCACTGTATGATGGCTTGTTCCGTGAATTTCCGTTAATATTGACTGATAATTGTGAGGAAACATGCCACATTACATTACGCTGTCAGAAGCGCCATCACACAGTGCCGCTGAATGTGAACCGTTGAGAACGAGAACAAAAATCATACCCCTTTGTTAATAAACCTACGGAGTAATTGCGTAACACACTAACAGTAGGAATGGCTTTAATTTTGACAGATCAGCAACATTCATTGCGTTATTTAAGTTGTTAAGCAGACAATGTTTTCGAACATAGGAAGCATGGGTTAGCAATATCCTTCAAAATTATTCAGATTGTCATTTATAATGCGTTACGCAATTAGAGTGCTGGAGTTAATTTAGGGGAAGGTGGGGTAAGACGGGGACTTTAAGGTAATTCATCAATAAAACCCTCTGTTTTTGATTGCACAAATTAGGAACTTTTATTGCGAAAATGATCAGTCTTTCTTTCTTTAATTATAATCATTCAAAACAAAAATATAAAATTCTTTTCATAGAAATATCAACTTAAAAAAAATAACAAAATCTCCCCATCTTGCCCCACCTGTAGGGCAAGACAGGGTACCCCCTAGGGTAAGATGGGGTATTAAATATTGAATCGTCTTCATCTTCACAAACAGGGCAGATATGGACAGCTTCATCATCGTTATCTTCCACTCCTGCACAGCCACAATGCGCCCACTTAGCCGAAATGCTGCATTATCCAGAGAATCATTTACTGTTGTTCGCTGTACCTACTAATGATGAGGTTTGAGGAGTTGGTTGAGGTGCTACTGTGTTCGTTGTAGAATTTAAGGCGGTGCAGGTGGCCGTTTGGGTATCATGGGCTGAAGATGTTACTGATGGTGTTTGGTTGTTGGACTGTCAGTGTAGGTTGTGAGGTTGCTGCTATCGATGGTGTCGAAACTGTATCAGCTGCGGGTTCCATTTCAGCGTCCAATACGATATCGATGGCCTCTGCAGCAATGAAGTCGTCTTCAGTAAAAATGTATGCATTGTAAGGCACTCGCTTGATTAAATTTGCCCTCGAGGGTAGTTTGTGGGGCATTATAAGCCTTGCTTGCTAATTTATGACCCTTTTTTCCATCTAAAACCTCTTGAATGGCTAATTTCATTTGATTTTCACTCCACCCTCCTCTGTTACCTAGTTTTTCTTTTGTAATTTCGAACCATAATCTATAAAAAAAATTATTAAACTAACCCAACTAGTGACAATCATATTTAATTATATCGAAATAAAAGAAGTGACCAATAAGCGGGTAAGATGGGGTACCACCCCGTCTTGCCCTCAGGTAGGTACCCCATCTTTCCCAAAGTGGACTCTCAAGCTGTATACAATTTTTTGAGGTTATAAATACAAACAAGCCGGAACGATTTTATGAGTTTAGAGTAGTAAAATAAACAAACATCAATAAAAACACATGACACACATCTTGTATACCATACATTATGAACAGTCACGCACTTAATATTCGTCAAAAATTAGATAAAACCACTCAAAATTAAAAAAAATACTTACCAAGTTACAACGTGCACACTGTCGAGCAAACTTTTTGTGACACTAAAAACTCCTGCTAAATACCGTCAGATGGAGTTAAAATAAATTTTCTAGCGACATTGTATAATCTGTTTTGGTATGGTCCCCGTCTTACCTCGCTACCCCGTCTTACCCCACCTTCCCCTACAGTTAGGTGGCAGTGGACATTGCGCGGTGAACAGATGGCCAGTGGGACCAAGGGTTCTGGAATGGCGACCGTGTAGGTACTGAAAGACGTAGCGTTGAAGGTGGATCTATGACCTGGTGAAAGCCGCAGGAATCCGCCAGCGGATTCCTACTTTCGCTTTCTATGATGCGAGAAAGCACAGAAACGGTGAAGTGGCAATGCTTGGGGGAAAGGCCTTTTCCAGGACGTCTTTCAGAAATGAATGATGACAAAGTTGCACTATTAGATATTTCATTGTTCATGGTTTAAGTTAGCAAAACTTTACTCCGAATTAATTAATAACCTTTCCAGGTTTAGTGTTTACTCTGAATTTGAATAATTAATTCTAAATGCTTTTAAAGTTCTAAATCCTGATATTAAGACTATTTTAAAATTTTGGTGCAACTAATTTTCATAATTAGTATACCAATTTCTGGTAAAATAATATTATGTTATCGCACAAACAAATTATATACTTACCCTAAACTTACCATCTTTTGTACCACATTTACTGCAAATAAATGCATTTGAATTTGACTTTGTTGTTCCCATTAACACGATAGGTACGAAGTTCTCGCCTACCGTGCATCGAATTGAGTTCGAATTTACCTGCTCTCACCTAAGTTTATTTGCAGAGCTTTCATAGTCACTTGCCTTTTTTTGTTATTTCTTCTTTAAGTAAACCATCCACAATAGAACTTAAGTGTCTAAATGTAAAGGTCATTAAATAACAAAACTCACATTAAAACTTTATTTATAAAAGGATATGTACAAACTTTTCTTTATGAGCATAACTAATGGCAAATGCTTGAATAGCGTACTTTAAAAGTTATATAATATTTATTAGACAAGTTTTATTTGCATGTACAAGAGAAACGCATCTATATTTTTGTTACTTATAGCGATATTATATTGTAATTATATTCTATGGTATTTTTATTTCATATACAGTGACTACAATATATCGTTATATAACTTTAAATATTTTTTAATAATTCATATTTTATTTTGACTGCCTTTTGTACAATGTTTAGGGCCATAATATACAAATACTCAATATTTTGTAAAAAAATGTTCGTTATATATTTTGAACACACTCATTTATTACGTTATAAAAAGTTATAGTATTTTAATTAACTGTTAGGTATGTTACAGAGACAAGTGAAGCCATGGACTGCCAGTAGAACACTAGGAAACTACATTGTAATAGCATAAGCTATTTTATAAGCTTTACAAAAAACTCATCAAACAGCTACAGTTGCAAAATAAAATGTTTATACATAGTTTCACTTTGACGTACTACTACAATTACTTAAATGCAGTATGCAGCGTATATTAATTTATTTTTTAAACTTAAAAATGCTTATGTTATATAATTTTTGGTGTAACATTAGTCTAAAATAGAATTACAATAAAATACGACAACGACAAGAGAGGGCGTTAATATTAAAAGAGGTCGTGTTCATCATACACGATCTCTTTTAATATTAACGCCCTCTCTTGTTTTACGGCGGAACTAAGCGGTAGCGTACAAGATGTGTCTTATTCTATACAGTGTTACTGCAAAGAACAGTGTAGGAATGAAAAGTGGCGCCCAGCATGGGACATGGTGCCCCACTTGGACGCCATTAATAAATAATGAGCTACTTAATACGGGTTTTACTTAAAACCTAACTTAAAACTTAAAAGTAACAAATTAATTATGTAAACTTAATCAAAATGAACAATCTTCGATCAATTAAAGCAATAGGTGGTTCCAACTCTTTGAAAGATTGTATTATTATGATTGTTTTGTGTTTTTGTTTTTAATCGTAAGCTTTTGAACATAAGAAAATAAAAATACCTACCTCAATTCTCATACAAAAAAAAGAAGATTTATTTTCGTATTTGCTAACTAATTGTCAAGCGCTCGTAAACTGCTTCCTTTGGTTGACTGAATTTTAACAACAGCCAATCTGATTACTTGACTTTCGTTTAATTTTGACAACTCGGTAATTTCCCAGAAACTGGGTGTAAAATCGTCGAACCATATGACTGTGAACGTTCTTAAAATTACAAGAATTGCCCCTCTGATATCAGTCTAACGTCAAATTCCATAGGAATATTTAAATACACATATCTTTTGGGAATTTGTTGAATAACCGTGTATTCTTTTATAATGGAAATTAATTGTAAGTACGTCTGTGTTTGTTTTGTTAAAGTCAAAGTTTTGTATATTTCAATTAAATTATTAAAACAATCTTTTGAATGTCGAAATTAGAAAAAAATAAATAAGAATCTAGTTGCCCTTTCCAAAAGGTAGTTTCGTATTTAGGAGAATGGGCAAGAAACTCCATAGATAAGGCTCCCCCCGTAGACAGGCGCCATGCGACGGCGTGACACGATTCCGGTAGAACAATTTTCCATAAAGTTTTCATAGCGACGCGCCTCTCGGGAGCCTTTAGTCTTAAAAAATAAATCTTTGTAATCTATCCAGCAGTAAGATTTAATTGAATGAGTAATAAAATATATACCTACATGAAGCGGTTCGTTGATCCTAAGATTTATGTGTGGAGAAACAAATATTGATGATTCGTGCCGATCGCCTAGTCTTTAGGATTTCAAAGAAGACTGTTTGAGTGTAGGAAACGATTGGTAACAATCCGAAGAAAAGCTGTTATAGTATTTTATATGGCGAGGGAGAGACCAACAATATTAACGTGGTAGATTTACTGGCTCCTTGCAAGTAAAGTTTTAAAAGAAAATATGATAGATACGGCAGCACTCACGCCAGTGGTAACAAAACCAGCGGAGTAATAGTTCTAGAACACATCAGAAGCAATGGCATCTATTTTGACAGTTGGACAACATTCATTGCGTACTTCACGTTGTTGAGTAGATACATTTTTCGAACATAAAAAGCAATGAATTAGTATTCTTCAAATTGATTCAGATTGTGATTGATTGTGTGTTATGCAATTAGGATGTAGCATAAGCTGGCCTCTTATTCGATTGAAACTCCGTACTATGCTAATTGCTAAGCCAGCTCCAGGTCACAGTATTACCATAATGACGTGCGATCGACGGTTAAAAATTTGTACCGCCAACTGCAGTCGAGTTTTTTCTACTTTAAAAGCTCTTACAATGTACTCTCTATACTGTTTTATATTGATACATAGATACGCCATATACAGCGTGGCGCTTTAATGGCGACATTAATTTAACACACGTATACCTACGGTTTTGCGTTGTAGTTTTATGAATATATTTTAATTAAACATTAATATTTATTTACTTACTAACAATTTTATAAAATAGCATCTTAGAGCAACCTGACTTAAAGAACTGTAGCGCAGGGGTCATTTGCCGGGGTCACGGATCATAAAATCGCATCAATGTAATTAAAATAATTATCGAGCAAAGAGAAGGCGAATTGAAGGAAAAAGAGAGAGCCCTATGTCGGCGCGCGGCGCAGGTGGTAGTTTTCAAGTTACGATTTTTTTTATGTTGTTATAATTTTTATGATTACTGGCCACTAGCCCTACCCGTGTGTTAAATTAATGTCTCCATTGTAGCGCCACGTTGTAAATTGTTGTCAATACTAACATTATTTTTTAAGTACATTGTTACTAACAAATTATGGACTTGGTCTGAATTAAATGTTTTATTATTATTATATACCTACTTATAAGAAGGTTCTAAGGCAGATATCAGACGCTTCACTGTTTGTTCTCTTTTGTCTTTCATTCGACATCTTTCACTCAGTGCAACGTCTGAACGACGAGTGAACCCAAATGAATCAAGAGTGAAAAAATAATTCATTACTTATTACTGAACCGATCCAACGATAATGAATTATTTAATTTCGGCACGAGAGTGTCCGTGGAGTTTCTTGCCCGTTCTTCTCCATAGAGATGTACGTTTTGGAATGGGCATCTAGTTTCAACTTTCTGACTAACTGACCGACTATTTAATTTTGACAATTCAAAAGTGCCTGTAAATGGTTTATTTGAAATAAATGATTTGAGTTTGAGTTTTGAGTTTGCACCGAATGATCAAAAAATTAAGGAAATGAACGTTCACGTTCATTCCTATGCAATTTTTTCGTTTGAACGTGGAATGAAACAAAAATGAACATTCAATCGAGTGAATTATCTGAAGACCAATTTTATTCTCGTAATTTAAAACGTTCAAAATCTAGTCGCTGTCTCATCTCGGCGACAAACAAATGTCAAAAACTTGTCAAAATGTGTGGAAATTGGAGGTATTTTTGACAGATTGAGACTGAGATCAGAGGGGCAATTCTCGTAATTTTAAGAACGTTCATAGTCTGATCTCTGTCTCAATCTGTCAATAATACCTCTAATTTTCCTACACTTTGACAAGTTTTTGACGTTTCTTTGTCGCCGAGATGAGACTGCGACTAGATTTTGAACGTTTTAAATTACGAGAATTGGCCTTCAGACTGTGAACATTCTTAAAATTACGAGAATTGCCCCTCTGATAGGTACCAGCGTATCTTAAATAGTACAAGTGAGAACAAGCCTAGAATCAGTTTTAAAATCGCCGTATTTATATCGGGGCGATTTTTTTGGCGCCCTGGATTTTCAACGCTCTGCTTAGCGCCGAGAGTTGTCTCAATGCTCAACTCAATACCGAGAGTTGAAAATGCAGTGCGCAGTTAAAAAATCACCGCAATAAAAATACGGCGTGCTGTTGTTTCATTCCATTTTTGTACCTACTTTATAAAATATAACATTAAGTATATTCTGTTTTTTACAACCACCGTTTTATATGTTTTTATATTTACAATTAAATATACCTACACACTTATTTATTCCTTAACACGACACAATATATTATGTATATAATTAAGCATTAAAGTGTATAAAAATAACATAAATAATTATATTGTAAAGCATAAAAAGTATATTATTTTAATTTGATAAGTTGAATTAAATAAGGTAAAATACCTACTATTCAAATCAGTCGGAATGACAGAACTTAATGTGTACAGTCACGAGCACTAATATGTCAACACTTGGAAACTTTCAATAGCAATTTTTTCGTGAAATAACGAAAACAACAATGAAAAACGACACATTGCAAAACCTATGGGTTCGAAAATACTATGTTCGTAGCAACATAAAATTTCATTAAAAAATAAAGGAGTAAATTGCTGTTGAATAAAGCCAAGTGTATAAGTACATACTTTTGCTCGTGACTGTACATAGAAAACTTAAATTTAGGAAACTACAAACATTTTGTATTTTCCTTCATTTAAACGTTTGTTGGGCAAAGAATTCTGTATAGATAAAATACTGAGCAAGCTCAATACGTTGTGTTCACATTTAGAACCAGAGCGGGGTAATTGCGTAACACACCAACAGTATGGCTGTCATTCTGACAGTTCATCAACATTCATTGCGTTACTGACGTTGTTGAGAAGACAAATTTTTCGAACATTTGAAGCAATGAATTAACAATAATTATCCTTCAAAATGATTAAGATTGTGATTGAAAGTGTGTTACGCAATTAGGGTGCTGATAAAATAACATAATAAGATAATATTTTGTGCTAACTACCTACATATTACGACTAAGGCTTATTTGCATCACAAACGACTAATGCATTTAGCGCAAAGAAAAAAAATTAAAATATCGTTCTATTTCTTTCAATCTTTTGAAAGTTACAGAGACAGAATTATGTTTTGAATTCATAAGATAACATCACGCCTGTATTTCCCAAACGTTTAAAAAAATCTATACATATAATAAAATCGTAGGAAAGTCAAAACTGTACATTGAATATTTTTTTAAAAGAATACTTGGGGCGTGATCTACAATAGATATCGAAGCCAAAAATATAGTTTTTAGAATTTTTGTCTGTTTGTCTGTATGTATGTCCGGGCTAAACTCAAAAAGTGCTGCATGGATTTACTTCAAATTTTGCATGAATATTACTAAGAGGTCGGGTAAACATTAACGCTACATAAGCTAGTTAATAATAAAAATAAAAAAAAGAATAGGGGGTGACCCTATTATCATCAACCGGGCTACTGAATTCCAGATCGAAAAACCTAATAACACCTTGCCCGACCTGGAAATCGAACCCAAGACCTTATGCTCAGCAGTAGCGCTTGCGACCACTAGAGCAACGAAGCAGTTGCTTAAATACGTGTAGCGTTATAAGGCCAACCGCTTAAACTGAGACATTGCCTGTGGTAGCAGCGCAGTGCGGGAGGGGGGGGGGGGAATTAAATAAATCCAAACCCATTCGTAGTAACAGACAAGCTCAGATATTCATAGAAAACGTTTGGAAGTGACGTGATGCGAGAGCTCAGTGATTCGTCAACTTGTGACAACTATCACCCCTCCCGCACCGCCCAGCTACCTCAAGCAACGTCTCAAAGCGGTCGGCCTATAGATGCATTTAGTAATATGTGGTGCAAGTGAGCCTAAAACTACAATTAAATTCGTTAATTAAGTATCATGGCCGTATCCTAACATTAGAATTTACAGGAAATGCTGCAAAACAGTGGCATGTTTCTCTTGTACAAACCTTCCTCAGGGTATCGACGACTTCGCCCTGAAACGTTAAAAGAAAACAAAAATTAGTACCAGGTAATATCATGAAAAGATTAGGTGAAAGTATGATTAGAAGAAATATTATTAGTTCACATAATCTTGATGAAGAATCCTATAAGATTGCCAAACCATTTTGTCAGGATTTGGTGGTTGCAGGTCAGCTTGATATACTATATACTGGTATACTGTTAGCCTGCATCATCCCTGGCCTTTGCCCAGCAGTGGGCTGGGCAACTGAAAATTTGCGACAAACCGAAATAGGAGATGCAGTAACTGTTACATAATCATAATAGATTGTCATTTCCAAAATCTAAATTCATGAAAAAAATCGTGTAATTATCGTCTTAGATAGATTTTTTTTTCAAAATTACCAATACATTTAAGAAAATTAACGTATCAATTTTAGCGCGCGCCCGGTAAGCAATCCATTCATCGCTGAGTTCAAACCATGAAGAAAGTTGGCAACGAGTTGAACTATCGTGTTGATTTACCTAATTTTGACCGTTAAGAGCGCGAGCCACACAAAAAGAGCGCGCAACGACGTTGCAAACCACTCGCCTACGCACACGTGTGTGCATCCCTTTCCTTAAAATACATGCTCTAAATTTACTTTATAGCACGCTGAATTAAATATATTTTAATTTGTCGCACCTATTCAATTTTAATCTGTATTATGAAAGTGAGCACTTGGGAAGAATTTTTGAATATTAATTCCCTGAAGGGGTTCCTGCTTTTTGAAGGTAGAAACGTGAAAGTTGGTACTTAGACATCGGTTTATAAGTAAATTTGTGGCATACATTTTTGATAACTCATCCCCTAAGGGTCCTAAAGAAGAAAAGTTGCCGATGGGAAATCCCATCAGGCACACAGTTTGTGTTGTTGATACCTTGTAATTACTTAGCAGAAAACCGAACGTTAGTACACTCCCCAGACGCTACGTAACGCCAAGTCACTTTCACGTCACCTAGGGATCCAATTTCGTTGGGTCAATGAGCTTTTAGATATTTAAATTTGAAAAAGTCTAGTACAGTTCGAAAAACATCTTAACAAAGAAAAAATACAAGTACAATCATCATCTGCGTAGCCTTTTCCCAACTATGTTGGGATCGGCTTCGAGTCCATCCGAATGCAGCTGAATACCAGTATTTTACATGGAGCGACTACCTATCTGACCTCCACAACCCAGTTACTGGGTAATACGATACCCCTTGGTGAGACTGGTTGTCAGACTTTCGGGCTTCTGACGACCCGTAATGACTGTCAAAGATCCACAAATGACAACTGGGACCAACGGCTTACCGTGCTTTCCGAGGTATGAGGTTGGTATGTAAAGATGACCATCTTTACATACCAAGCTACGTTTAGCTACGTTTGCCGTGCAGCTGATATTACTTAGCCACAAGCCACTCAAAGCAAAACATACAAGTACAATGTTATTACGAATTTGTGTGACAAATTCAGAACTTTCATTAGCTTGTATCACTTTGTCGAACATCAATCATGTTTATGAACGTAATAGCGTCGTTATTTAGAGGGTGGCATGTTAGTTAATCAGCAACATTATTATATTATCCAGAACATTAGCCCCTTTATTTATAAACGTTGCTTAAAGTTAAGTAATGATTATAGCGACTGTTTAACCATACATTTTGTACTTTTAAACGTCTCTTAACTTTAAGCAATGTTTATAAATAAACCCTTATGTCACAAGTTTCTATACATAATCAGCCAATATAATGTTCCCATCGCTGGGACACTGGCCTCCTCTCTGTGAGAGGGGGTGAGCGGGCCCAGGTCAGGTTCGTGGATGTCACATGTCTTCGAAGTTTTGGTTCTAGGACATGCCGGTTTCCTCACGATATTTTCTACCACCGTTTTAAGAGCAGCTTCAATACAATACTGACTAAATTAAACAATACAGCGAATGAAATAACACCATTCTAACAGTGTTTTCTGAAAAAATAAATAATTTGATTTGGTTTGAAATAGTAGACAGCTTATTTATAATATAAAATCTACGTTAACTATATCGAACTTGAAACTTTGCACCATTCTAAATAATTACGTTGTCTAGCCGCTATTTTGCAGTAAATACTTTTCTCTTATAGTGTTTATTTATTAAGGCAAAATCGTCAGAATAGCTCGCGAAATTCCAATGTTCTTACGTTTTTTGCAATGTACAGGTCAGGTTGTATGTTGATCTAAATAATATGATTGGCAGCCGTAAAAAATATTTAGTTATACGATTATAATCATAAATATCATCAATACCACTCTCTAAGTTCATATTATCCTATTGAATGGCTATTTCTTGAAATCATGACTTTTGAGGCCAATTCTAATTCAAAGAGTAATATTGCTGATGACTGACCGAGACCGAAACTGAGATGAGACCGTAACAAATATAATCATTAGATGATTATAATTCTGTAATATCATATTTGTTACGGTCTCGAATCATATTTTAATCAACATAAAACCTGACCCTAACCAGCAAATTGCAAAAAATGAAAGCAAATCTGGATTTTGAGGGCTACCTTAGTGCATCCCCGTTAAACAGAATATTTTTGTGTTACTTACGTGTTTTGTCCATCGGATTGCGAGCCGGTTGGTGGTGGCCATCGGTGTAAGTGTGCCCGCCACATCATCTGCCCGAACGTCATTCGGAATTGCCTCGACATGGAGCAATATAGCACGAAGTTGATTGCTCCATTTAGCAGCGCTAGCGCATCCATCAGTTCACCAAATAGATCGTAGCAGCGTTTGAAGAAGCATCTTCCTAATAACCCACTCAGCAATCCTAATATTCCTTGTGGAAGTTCCGTTACGAGAAAGAGAAGTAGCACTGCTACTAACATCTTGGTCGTTCTATTCGTTCTCCTGTCTGCTTTGTACTGTCTTTTTACTGCTTTATTATTCGTTGGACATTTATTATACACTCTGATTTTCTTCTGGTGCTGGTTCGCGCTGTAAACTTCTCGGATCAGCCATAAGCTGATGACTGTGAGTATGCAGCAGGGTAGCAATTTGATGACGACAGCATGCACCCAGAAGTTGATCTGGTATAGCTGACCCTCCTCGTCAGAGTCCACGTGGTAGAGTATCATGGGCCCTGATGGTTCCAGGACTACTGCCGTGTGGATGTCAAATACCTGTGGGTCAAAACAAATAATGGTATGAATTAATAAATATAGTATAACTAGCGGACCCGGAAATCGTCGTCCTGCCCGGAAAAGCAGCGCCACCTACCAGGCCCAATTGTGTTTTCAAACCATCCAGGAACCCATTACACAAAAACATACACACAAAATTTCATCCCAATCGGCCCAGCCGTTTAGGAGGAGTTAGGTGACAAACACCCGTACAGGAAAAGGCTAGGCAGATGATGATAATATATAGTATAATCTATACTTATAATAAATCTGTAGAAGTGAAAATTCTGTACATTGAAAATATCAAAAAAATAATTTACAGGGGGTGTTACTAGACCGACACCGAACCCAAAAATGTGATTAAAAAAATTTTTGTCTGTCTGTCTGTCTGTCTGTCTGTCTGTCTGTCTGTTTGTTCAGGCATCACGCAAAAACTACCGGTTCGATTACGATGAAACTTGGTATAATTATTCTTTAATATCCTGGGCACCACACTGGGTACTTTTTATCCCGGAAAAGTATATACAATAAAAAACAAACTTAATTTTGCGGTTCGATCCCTATACCCGATTACCACTGTCTGTACTGTACCAACCGCAAATACTAAGTTTGTCGTAGGTTGGGTCACCCGCAGTGGAGTTCATTTTTATTCCTTTTAGTTTTTAGAGTTATTTAGGTTTATTTTTATATGAGTCGTAGGTATAGATTTTAATTTTAAAGTATAGGTAGTATATTTGATAGTGTACGTAGTGACCGTAGGTTATTTTATAATACTGTTAGGTAGGATTAGTCATTCGTATAGATATTAGTTTTTAGGGATTTTGCTTATTTATTGAGTTTAGATTAGTTATCATCAGAAATAGGTTTATTTAGGTAGGTATTTAATTTTCTGTTATTGAGTTTTTTTTTAAATTAGGTAGGTAGGTACTTAGGTAAAGATATCATATAGGTACCCTCTTAATCACCACTAATGAGACACAATTGGTTTTCTACTGTAATTAGCCACAAAGGGCCCGCGAGATAGATGGCATTCTGGGGAAGCACATACATTTTATCCTGTTAGCAAGTTCCCGTGGGATAACTTCCGACATCCACGCGGGCGAAGCCGCGGGCAGAAGCTAGTACATATATAAATAAGGAACCGTAATGGTGTAGATGTAGAGCATTGTAGGGATAGGACCTGGCCATCTGATTTAATTACCCTGTATTGGAATATGGCTTAAATCTACGTATAGATGACATATAGCATACGACAAGATCCAAGCAGACACATCCTGGGCCCGTATTCCCGTAATTTAAAACGTTCAAAATCTAGTCGCAGTCTCATGTCGGCGACAAACAAATGTCAAAAACTTGTCAAAATGTAGGGAAATTAGACGTATTTTTGACAGATTGAGACTGAGATTAGACTGTGAACGTTATTAAAATTACGAGAATTACCCCTCTGATTCTTTGATGGTGATTTTTCAGCGACCATTGTGATGAAAGGCTCATGATTTAAATTCTCAGAAATTTGCTTTGTATCAATTATGTAAGTTGTATGACAAGTGTCTCTTCTTCAACAGAAACGCGATTTGAGAACGAAGTCTCTCCAGAATGAAACGAAATTGAATCTTAAAATAACAATGAACCATTATATAAAATTCAACATTATATAAATTAGCATTAGAAATTTTATAGCCTATTTTTTGTTCCAATGAATTGAATATTTTCCTTGCGTCAATTAAAAAGAAATGCATGTCTGGATTTTCTGTTAAATTTGAAAACTTACGATCGGGTTTCCGAATTTTCGACTTCATGATTGAGATATCGAATATAGTAGATACTGTAGCTATCTGAATTCTGAATGTTTCTTCAGTATTTGGGGTTTATTTTGCTTTAATAATAATAGGTAATAATAACTTTATTTCGGGTAGCATAGACCCATAGAAACCTTAACCTAGTACACATTACAAGTCGAGGAATAAAACAAACACCTACCTACCTACTTACTCGTATTTATACAGGCTGTTAGTGTAAACACCGTTATCCTTGAAACCAGTGGTTTGGTTTCACTTATAGAACGTAAATTCAATGAAAAAAAATATCATTTTTTTTTTTAAGTAAAGTCTCTAAATCTCAAAAATTTTCTTCAAAATTATTTCACCCTATACAAGTGCACGCAAGGGCAAAGTAGACGGAGCGCGGGAAACAGCGCGTCGTCAGTACTTCCCTTATCTATGCAGCGCGTGCCGCAAGCCGGCAAGCGCATGAATTTACGGACGGTTTCGGACAGAAACTTTCTTACATTTTTGAAAGAAAATAACGTTTATTTATTTTTAAATTCAGATAAACATTTTTATAATTAAGTCAACTACCTATGGTTTTAGTGACAACGGTGTTTACACTAACAGCCTGTATATTTGTGTACCTAGTTTATCTACATTTTATACATATTCGATTTTACCGCCCAAAAGGCTGTCACGAACGTGTGAAGCACCATAGGACGGGATGAAAAACTTCAAACTTTGCTGAAACATACAGCGCATACCCAAGCACACATACCGAAAAATACGCAAAAACGAATACGCAAATATCTACATATTTCCGTATTCAAAGCTATCTGACATCACTCAGAGTTAAAAAGCGTGTTCATAAAAATAAATACCTTCAATTACAATGAATGTTTTTAAATCGAAACGTTATAAAAGCTACTCGTGCGTTCCACACCGAACATTGTCAAGTCATGAAACAATAAAACGGAAAACCGTTTTGTTAACTGTATATGTATGTTGTTGTTGTTGACAACACGGTTAGCGCAGTAGCTGAGTGATCGGACTGCTGCGCTGCGTGTCGCGGGTTCGATTCCCGCACAGAACAAATATTTGTAAGTCCTACATGTATTTGTTCTGAGTCTGGGTGTTTTTCTATCTATAATATGTATGTATTTACAAAAAAAAAAATGTATATAAGTAGTTTATCAGCCATCTTGTTACCATAACACAAGCATTAGGTTGCTTAGCTTGGGACTAGATGGCGCTGTGTGAAATTTCCAGGGATATTATTATTATGTTTCCGGAAAAGCCTATAATACAGACATTGTATAGAATACCTAATAATGTTTATGCAATGGGAGGTAGTAAACTTTGTAAATACTGATAAAAATGGTAGGCATTTATTTGTACTTACATGAAGATCTAAGACATTTTGATGTACAGTCACCAAAAGAGGTAAGTAACCCGGGGTGCCGGATATAGTTGAAGTTTAGTAAGAAACCGATGGATGTTTTCGAATGAAATTTAATTTGACAAATGAACTGTTTGTTTTCTATTAATTTTATTTTATTTTATTCGAAAACATCCATCGGTTTCTTACTAAACTACAACTATATCCGACGACACTGGTTACTTATCTCCTTTGGTGACCGTACATGTAATTTTCTTTTTAAGCATCACTTTTGAATGACGATCATAGACGATTTATAAAATGTAGTTGCAAACAGCATTCTGTTTGCAACTACATTTTATAAATCCTAATGACAGGAAATATCAACTTGTTTTGTTGACCTACGGTTATAGAATCGTAATTCTGCAATACCTAATATTCCCGTAGACATTTCTTCCTGGCTGATTTTGCTGTATTTATTATTGCAAAGAAAATGAATTAGGTTGATCGCCAATGAACACGCAATTTTATGTATTCGCGTATTTTCATTTGAAAGATACGTAGTTTTGCGTATAAACTGCTTTTCATTCAGTGTAATTCGCTCCGTAGAAACGGGAAGATCCTTCGATCAGACGGGTGTCATGTCTAGTGGGCAACTGCCCGATGATTGATGTAGGGACGTTGTATATTATAACCTAGTCGCGCGGTAAACCCTGCTTGCACGAAGCAGGATTTCTGCGTGAGGACGTCAGTGTGATACCGGCCACAACCCAAATATTGCGTTCGTATAATTATACGCGACACCGGGTCACAAAATCAAAGTAAAGTACGGACGCCAGCAGGTCAACCTACCCGAAACTGTCAGATTTTCCCAATCAACATTGAACCTAATGCTTTAGCAATAAAGTCGAAAATCTATTAAAGAAATCTGACAGATTGTAGTAGCTTGATGTGCTGGCGTCTGTACAACACCCGCGCGCCCTCCCGCTATCCCGCTAACCGCGAATTCCAAACATTCCCGATTGCACATTCGGTATTCGGCATTCTATAGAATGCCTCGGTATTCTATAGGAAACAGGATTATGCAGAATGCCGATACACACACACATCGTACATACACACGATACATAAAATGTATTGTATTTCTGAAGGTTACAGTTACTGGTGCGGTCATTGTACCGGCACGTGTCTCGTGCCTCTGTATTATTGCAATAAAATTCGCAATATATCTTGAATTGCGTATCGCTATCAATCGGTTCATTTTGAACGATATGTTGATATGAAAATACACAGGAAGATGCCCTTAACCTTATTTGCAAACAGTTCTGATGGACAAGACAAATACATATCCAGTATACATTTATTTCATGTTTAACTTTTTCAATAAATATAATATTTTCTCTGTCGAAAAAATATCCCACGGGAATGTACTACCGAGATAAAAAGTGTATTTTGTGGTTAATCCAAGTTATAAACTATCTATGTGCCTTTCATCCAAATCCGTTTAGCCGTTTTTGCGTGCTTGAGAAACAAACATCCAAAAATACAAACTTTCACATTTATAATACATAATTATGTCATAAATAAACAAATAAAAACTTTATTCAGTTCAGAAAAAACACGGTGAAATATAAAAAAAAAATATCAAAAACTAGTAGTAGATTAAAGAAGCCTTAGGTGCTAGGTTTTTACAAATGCCCTGTTTTTTTCCAAATACATTTGGATTGCCTGTGTCGTGGGGAATAGAATTAGAAGGACAGGTAATTAATTCATTTTGTAAGCTAGAGAAAACTTAGCAACTCCTGTATATAGTACTGTAGTCTAAAAAATAACTATCTACTTATGTTAAACAAGTAAAATAAATGAGGTAATTCCTATTTCTTCCACAGTCTGGGGATGCTAAATTTGCCTAATTTAAACTGATTTCTGTAGATAAGACAGTCTGTTATAAACGTGGGTAAACAATTCTGAGAGCCAAAACGTTTTTACCACTGTTAAGCAGAACTAAGTTCTAAATGAATACTTTGCTCGCTTAACTATCTAACTAGAATAAAGCAACTAAAACCATGAATTCAGCACATGATTTTAAACCCTCCAGCGTAAAAATGTTTAGTTATCAAAAAAAACCTGCTTTTTTATAGAAAAGTGCAATCCTATCGCGGTATGGAACAGCATTTTTTTAAAAATTAATCTACGTAAAATTTCTACGCGGGGCGTTCAGAATCATGTACTTAATCCATTGTAACAGTTTGCGTATCGACGTCCCAGCCACTCTGTATAATATTCTACGTTTTTTTCAGCATCATAGGACATTATTTAACCATTTGGAAGGTTTCTCATAAAATCTTTCCATAGAACGCACACACTCCATTGGCTTAATGCTAATCGGACTACTTTTGGTTCATAAACGGCTGAATTCAGTCCGTATATCATTTTGAAATAGTTGTGAAGGATGAATCTCGCTACATTTTTGGCAGCCTACCATATTTTCATATATAATGCTCTGGCTAGCTTATGGCTGGGTTTTCTTTTATGAATAAAAAAGCGGGTGAAAGCCACGAGGATGAGTGAGGCGAGAGCCGTGAGGAGAGACGAATGGGCGTCCTTTCGCTAATCCTCGACCGAGAATTTGAGAACCTTTTGCCTATGAGGGTAGTTGTCAAGATGGGAAGGTTCAAGGATGCACTTAACAAGCACGAAGTTGCCGACTTTAATTTGGCATGATAGATGTACACTTGTCGATACATCAAGCAATACATTTTCAGTTTTAGCTGACCTCGCATTGTATAGGCTTTTTCTACAATGAGAAGTCGGCTTATACTTGAAATGTATTGTACCTATGTACTACTTGACATGTCGTCGTGTATACTAGAACCTTTTGGCACGTGGCCAAAATCAAAACTAGCACCTCCATCTTAGGTTTTCAATACATTTCACAAAACAAGTGCACAAAATGTTTACCAACAGCGCCCCCTGTCAACGTCATTGGAACGCCAAAAGAACCTTGTAGTAGTGTGTTTTACCTCTGACAGCAGCTACCGAATAGCAACCTTATTACCTCGACTATAAAGATTACTTATCAAAGTAATCTTAGTCGAGGTAATAAGGTTTGTCAGTGATGCAAAATCAGAGGTTTTGACCTTTTTTTTTTTACTGCGAATGGACTGTACTTATGACTTCGTGAGTCGTCTTTGACTTCATATTGCACTTTACAGGGGGACGACTACCGAGATGACGACTAATAGAAAAGTATGGAAGAAAAAGACACAGCGCTGAGCCCTAGTAAATTGGGTTAAGGACAAGAGAATGATGGTGATTTTGCATTATCTACAAAATTTAACCTTAGGCGCCTTCCTCACGTGTCTGGCCCGCGAGGAGTCGCTGGGGACTCTGAACAGAGACCCGTGGGGACGCCCCTACAAAATGGTGCGCGAGAAACTCCGCCCATGGGCTCCCCCGCTGACGCAGAGTCTCCGGCCCCAGCTCGTGGAGGACGTGGTGAGCGCTCTGTTCCCTTCGCGAGGGGAACATACTCCCCCGCCCATGGCTCTGCCTACTGCGGTGCCAGATGCGGACCACACTGACGACGACGACGATGCTCCGGAGGTGACCGAGGTAGAGCTAAGAGTGGCGGTACGTAGGCTGAATGCCAAAAATACCGCCCCAGGGCCCGATGGCTTACCTGGGAAAGCCTGGGGGTCTACTCCGAAGTAGTATCGGCCGAATGTTTGGCCGTTTCCTGCGTTTACAATTTGGTTCAGTCGCTTCCGATCCTACACTCTTTCAAATATTGACTATGGTGCCGACCCAACTGAGCCGATCCGAACTTTTTTCACATTTTTCAATAATATTCGGTTCGGCCATGTGTCGGTCCGATCCGAACATTCGCACTTTGCACTTCGGAGTAGGCCTCCTGGGTCCTGGCTTTGGAGGCTCTCGGACCTCGACTAAGGGGACTACTAAGCGCATACTTGGAGAGGGGCCGGTTCCCACTTCGTTGGAAGACGGGGAAACTGGTCCTCATCAAGAAGCCGGGGCGCCCTGCGGACTCTCCGTCCGCTTACCGGACCATCGTGCTGCTCGACGAGGTGGGCAAACTCTTTGAAAGAGACATTGCAGACCACCTTGTCGGGCCGCTGGTGTGGGTGGGGCTGGATGTGGCGGAAAGCCAGTTCGGATTCCGCGGGGGGCGTTCTGCGGTGGATGCCATCATGCGCGTGCGAGCCACACGACGGGGATGCTGTGGCCCGGGGAGGGGTTGTCTTGGCGGTGTCTCTAGACATCGCTAATGCCTTCAATACCCTGCCCTGGAGTTGCATCAGGGAGGCACTCCGGTATCACCGGATGCCGACCTACCTTTGTCGCATTGTCGAGGCTTATCTGACGGACATGACCGTCATCTACCCCGATACCGGGGAGAGTGGAACCGGCAAGAGATGTCGTGCGGTGACCCACAGGGATCGGTCCTGGGGCCGCATCTGTGGGATATCGGGTATGACTGGGTGCTGCGCGCCGTCCTCCCTAGCGGCGTCAGCATGGTTTGCTACGCTGACGACACGCTGGTCCTGGCGTAGGGGAGGTCGCACCAGGCGGCGGCAAGAGCAGTGTCACGCGGGGTTGCGACAATCGTCGAGAGGATCCGGCAACTGGGACTCGAGGTGGCCCTGCACAAGTCTTAGGCCATGTGTTTTCATGGTTCTCGGGACGCGCCACCATCGGGTTCACAAATAACGGCAGGAGGGGTTCACATCGGCGTCGACCTGACGATGAAGTACCTGGGACTCGTCCTCGACAGCCGGTGGAACTTTGTGGAACACTTCCGACAGTTGGCTCCCAGACTGGAGCGGGCTGGGCTGCCTTGAGGCTTGAGGCGGCTCTTGCCCAATCTAAGGGGACCAAACGCCTCCTGCCGGAGGCTCTATGCGGGGGTCGTGCGTCCATGGACCTTTACGGGGCACCAGTATATTCGCGATCCATGGGGCGGCAACCAGCCCGCCGGTTGAACGCGGCCCTGGTCCAGGCCATGGTACGGAGCGAGAGTGCATGGGAGGCCGTCACCTCCTTCTGCGAAGCAGTAATGCTCGCAAAGGAGGAGGCGGAGCGCGTGAGGGAGAGGCAATCTCTGCGCCCTCACGCACCTAGTCGCCGCAGGAGACGCCCTGGACGGGAGTCAACAGCCGACTCCCGGCCACCGTAGGCGCGGGCTTGCGGGCGACGAGCAATGGGCAGCTCGCCGCCCGGTAAGGACCAGGCCCGGATCGTCGGCGCGTTGTGTTCCACGCGCGCCTCAAAGAGATGTCAGCACGAACTGACGGGGTCCGCTAGGGCGGATGCCTGCCAGGGCCGCGGGTTGTTCGAAAGGCACAGGCAACTGAAAGAACACGGGTGGGTTTTAGTCAGTAAAAGTCTGACACGCCCTTACGCTCAGGCCAGAGCGGGAGAGGTCATTTGATGATTACCCACCCAAAAAAAAAAGGCGCCTTCCTCACCGAATCGGCGCGTTTTCATTTCTGTACCGAATCTTTACAGATTCTTTACCGAGAAACATATCTTGACTGGCTCGGATTGCTACGGTTTTTGTCATTTGTTGGTCCTGCGCTGCGTGTTAACTGCGGGGTGGGGCGGGAGTGACAGGACGGGCGAGGCGAATGGTTCGGTAGTACTCGGTACAAAGACGTGTCTATGCGCTCGGTAAAACATCTGTACCGAAACTACTCAGTGAGGAAGTTCTCATTTAATTACATGCACTCGGTAAAGAATCTGTACAGACTCGGTACAAAAATGAAATTGCGTCGACTTGTTGAGCCTAACCCTGAGGAAGCCGACACGTGCGTGGCTTACCATTTAAGCACATGCTAGTACGAAACATGTGCTTAAATGGTAAGCCACGCACGTCGCACGTATACACCGTAGTGACATCGGTACACATACACACACTCACACACACTGACAGAGGCTTAAATTAGATAAGCAGGCGAAATATAATAAAAACCCTGTTTCTAGACTTATAATTTTAAGTAGGTACCTAACTCCTACCCGCGGTCGTTGACCTCGGAATTAGCACTAGACACTCAAATTGAGAGTAATTTAATTTGACCCCGTAGAGGTCTGAAATCGAGATTCGATCGAGATTAAGATTAATCTTTTTCGGTGTGAAGTATACATAAATATAGTGGTAGGGTATAGTATACATAGAAATATAAAAAAACAGAAGAAGTGGCAAGGGGGCGTGTCTGTGTCCACGTGTATTGTTCAAAATGCTCATGTAATAGGCAAATGGCCGTCTCCGTGAACTAGTGCGTTTTCAACCGTGATCGTGATAAAATATGAATGCCGTTTTGTTCAGTGGTTTCTTATAAAAACCGAAGTCAAAACAAAAACTGTGTACCTTATGGAATCACTTACCTAGGTAAGTAAGTACAAGTATTTTTTACTATATTTGTCTTCAAAATCACGAAAAACAACAAATTGTAAAATATTTCGTGCTTTTACTACGCTATTTTTGTTTTATCTATGATAGCATACATAGTGCTATTAAAACATTTTTGTTTTTAAGACATTGTAAAATCATCAATCTGCGTAGCCTTTTCCCAACTATACTAGGATCGGCTTTCAGCCTAGCCGGATGCAGCTGAATACTCAGAGCGATTGCCTATCTGACCTGCACAACCCACTGACTGGGTAACACGATACCCCTTGTTAAGAATGGTTGTCAGACTTGGGCTTCTGACTACTTGTAATGACTGTCAAAGATCTACGAATGCCAGCCGGAGCCAGCGGCGGCGTCTCTATATGTAATTTATGGTACAGTCAGCAGCAAAAGTAGATGATCAAAATCAGAAATTCAATACTAATGAACGGAGTTCGCAGCTATATGGCAGCTGTACTAGTAGTAAATGTTTAGTATAATTTACAATCACATACTTTTGAATCACTTCGACGCCACACAGTTCTGACGCGAACTCCGTTCATTAGTATTGAATTTCTGATTTTGATTATCTACTTTTGCTGTTGACTGTACCTATACACGAACCGACCACGGCTAGTGTAGCATTACCTTTGATCGACCCGTGATCATTTAGCTATGAGCCCCTCTCACATGGTAAAATCCTATTTCAAACGACTACATTCTAGCATCAAAAACATTCATCATTATACTTAATGATCGAATGGCATTACATACAAAGGAGCCGTTTCGATAACGAGAATTAATTGCATTTTGCAACTAATTCTCGCTATCGAAACGGTTCCCAATAGGCCGAAAATTATGCTTGCAAATGGCTTTAAAGGTATTTAAGAGCCGGTTACCACGAATTCAAAATTATCTTCTATACTTATAATAAATCTGTAGAAGTGAAAATTCTGTACATTGAAAATATAAAAAAAATAAATGGCAGGGGGTGTTACTAGACCGACACCGAACCCAAAAATGTGATTAAAAAAATTTTTGTCTGTCTGTCTGTCGGTCTGTCTGTCTGTCTGTCTGTTTGTTCAGGCATCACGCAAAAACTACCGGTTCGATTACGATGAAACTTGGTATAATTATTCTTTAATATCCTGGGCACCACACTGGGTACTTTTTATCCCGGAAAAGTATATACAATAAAAAACAAACTTAATTTTGCGGTTCGATCCCTATACCCGATTACCACTGTCTGTACTGTACCAACCGCAAATACTAAGTTTGTCGTAGGTTGGGTCACCCGCAGTGGAGTTCATTTTTATTCCTTTTAGTTTTTAGAGTTATTTAGGTTTATTTTTATATGAGTCGTAGGTATAGATTTTAATTTTAAAGTATAGGTAGTATATTTGATAGTGTACGTAGTGACCGTAGGTTATTTTATAATACTGTTAGGTAGGTTTAGTCATTCGTATAGATATTAGTTTTTAGGGATTTTGCTTATTTATTGAGTTTAGATTAGTTATCATCAGAAATAGGTTTATTTAGGTAGGTAGGTATTTAATTTTCTGTTATTGAGTTTTTTTTTTTTATTAGTTAGGTACTTAGGTAAAGATATCATATAGGTACCCTCTTAATCACCACTAATGAGACACAATTGGTTTTCTATTGTAATTAGCCACAAAGGTCCCGCGACATAGATGGCATTCTGGGGAAGCACATACATTTTATCCTGTTAGCACGTTCCCGTGGGTAAATTTCCGACATCCACGCGGGCGAAGCCGCGGGCAGAAGCTAGTCGATCATAAATTTGTAGAACACGGAATTTTGCTCACACGCCCTCAGAAAACTAATTTTGAATTTTAAACGCTGTGGTTTTAACAGTTTCAACTATTTTGGGCTACCCATTTACTTATATGCGCTACCCAATGAAACCTGCCTCATATTGAAAACTAATTAAACCATGGAAGCTCTCCATATGTTGTAAAATAAGTCTTTATTTATACATAGTCTACATATTTTGTCTTTAGTTTTAAGTTGGCTTGTAAACTGTACATCTACCTAGGCTTACAGATTAACATAACTTTAGTTCATGTGGTGTTTACCTTTAAGTAATTGTTACACTGATCAATGTTTTTAAAGATGTTATTTTTATCAAGATGTGTAAACAATTGTTGGTGAACCAAATAAATAAATAAATATCAGTCAGAATTTCTCAGTAGCGGCCAGTAATCTGAATTTGTGCCCTGTTGATAACAATTTGATAGCAATTATAATAGTACCGTACACTGCCTGCCCCGTCGGGGAGAAGAGGCTTAATATAATAATAAACAGTATTTTTATCTTCTTCTTAGCGTGTCGATGGTAATCTGAATGTACTCGGCCGAGAATTCTGGTACGTGTTTGGCGCAATCACTAGCATTCATCAGTTTCTGTAACGTGCAGCTGACAGGACTGGATACGCAGGATATGATAATAAGTGTCCCGTCGTTTGTGGAACAGCACCACATTTACAAATCTCCACCTGAACAGGTTTTCCTTGCTTCGGCCAACCTGGTTCCGAAGTCTGTTTAAAGACTTCTAGGTTACCCAAGACACTTCATGTAAGGTATTATATTATAACGTTGTGTCTCTTATTTACTAGATAATATTATTTGTACCCTGCCAGCAAAAAAAGCCTCTCACTCGAAGTCACGTAGAACTCATTAGTTCGACTCGATGTAATACATATAATTCACTTTACGCGGTTGACTTTCACCCTCGCCAGACGGTAAACAACTCACCCTAATATGATTCCTACATAGAAAACTTAATGTATATAAATGACGGCGCGAGCGTGGGCGTTGCGATAATAGGCCCATCATCATCATCATTTCTTGGTACGGGTTCCATGAGGAAGGTGGGTACTCGGACAAACCAGTAAAACGTAGGTTGAAGCACAAATCACAATCACGTCTATTTGATAATTTTGCTATGAGTCAATGACTTTATGAATAATGAGAAACAAAGGCTTGTACGGTGAACGTGACAGTTTCGATCCTAAGCCGCAAATCGAATGCCGCCCTTTTTCAAATCGACTCTGTCCACGTTTAGAAATGGCGCGAAATTATAGCGCCCCCTAACGGCGTTCACTGTATTAACCGATCAACCAATGAGAATTAAGTTACAGTTTGACCAATATTACGAAATCAACGGGTAGTAGTATTTTGAATATTTTGATAATGTTTTCGTCATGAAATTGCTTGCGACGACACACATATTATATGACAACATAGGCAGTAGCTCGGGACTTATTTACAAACCTCCATTTGGACCCACACAGGAGTGAAACCCGTTTTGAAAAACCATTTTGAAGCACTCTAAAATGGATTTTCGAAACTGGTTTTGAAGGTGTGCCTTTGCGCATTATAAGGATGATAATTCCTTGCCCTCAAACGTTTATCGTCATCATCATCATTCTCCTTCTTCCATAGGTACATTTTCTTGGCCGTCATCACAGGCCATTACATTACCTTCCTAGGTATATGATCATTCGACTAATACATTCATCCTTTTTGGTCGGTTTTAGAGATTGTAGAGATCTCACTAAAAAAAAGCGCGTTATTACCACAGGGTTAGTTTAGGAACAAGGATATATTATCACTTATCCTACCCATCGAGTAATATCTCCTTCTTAAGAAATCCCGGACTCGCGGTTAACTACCCAGAGCACTCTCTTTTAGAATAGCTTCTAACATTAGACAGGCCTATATCTGTAAATGTTAGTAATTCTAACTTATTTATCTGTACAGTCACGTGCACCAATATGTCAACACTTGGCAACTTTCAATTGCGATTTTTTCGTGAAATATCGAATGCAACATTGAAATACGACACATAACATAAACGTATGGGTTGGCCTACCCATCGAGTAATATCTCCTTCTTAAGAAATCCCGGACTCGCGGTTAACTACCCAGAGCACTCTCTTTTAGAATAGCTTCTAACATTAGACAGGCCTATATCTGTAAATGTTAGTAATTCTAACTTATTTATCTGTACAATGACAATATGTCAACACTTGGCAACTTTCAATTGCGATTTTTTCGTGAAATATCGAATGCAACATTGAAATACGACACATAACATAAACGTATGGGTTGGACAATGCTATGTTCGTAACAACATAAAATTTTATTCAAAAATAAAGGAGCAAATCGCTTTTGAATTAGGCCGGGTGTATACATACTTTTGCTCGTGACTGTACAGTCACGAGCAAAAGCACGAGCATTACATAACATAATCAGCCTATAATGTTCCCACTGCTGGGACACAGGCCTCCTCTATGTGAGAGAGATTGAGCCATATCCACCACGCGGGGCCAGTTCAGGTTGGTAGATGTCACATGTCTTCGAACTTTTAGTTCTAGGACATGCCAGTTTCTTCTAATTATTATTATCAGCCTGTGATGTCCCACGGCTGGGCTCACGCCTCCCAACTCTCTATCCACTTCTCTCTGTTCAAAGCAGCTTATTACATTATTTAGTACTAGCTGCGCCCCGCGGTTTCACCCGCATAAGTTTCGATCCCGAAATGTTTGTTCGCATTCAGTGCGCATTAGCATGTACAAACAAACAAAACCTTCAGCTTTATTATTAGAAATAGATAGATAGACTTATCTGTTTTGCGTACTACGGCTACCTATAGGTAGGTATACCATCGAAGCGTGCATACCAGGGATTAGTGTTTGCATTTGATATCTGTCTGATAGCGGCTATTATCAGTTATTATACACGTTATATTTATCATTATCGATATGATACAACTGTGGCTCGTGGTTTATGTCAGGTGCTTGATAAGCTTTTACATTATGCACTTCAATAAATACTCATAGTTTTTGACTATATTGTAATACTACCCCGCAGTTTTACCCGCATAAGTTTCGATCTCATGGGAATATCGGGATAAAACGTATCCTATATGTTAATCCTGGTTATAAACCATCTGTGTGCCAAATTTCATCCAAATCAGTTCAGTAGTTTTTGCGTGAAAGAGTAACAAACATCCATCCATCCATCCAAACTTTCACGTTTATAATATTAGTAGGATATACAGGGTGGCAGGGACATCGAAGCGCAATACCTGCTACCATGGATTGACAATGAGATAAGAATGCGACCATTCTTAAAACTACAGCCGATCGATTCTGTAAAAATCTCACCGTGAAAAGTTGGGTGAAGTGAGCTCACTTCACCTAACTTTTCACGGTGAGATTCGCTCACTCTAAGCTTAGAGTGAGCTGTCATTATTTGGAATGACAGCTCACTCCACGCTCACTTTACCTAAGTTTTCACGGTGAGATGGTTACAGAATCGCACTGCAGGAATTGCCCCTCTGATCTTAGTCTCAATCTGTGAAAAATACCTCTAATTTCCCTAAATTTTTGACAAGTTTTTGACATTTGTCTGTCGCCGAGATGAGACAGCGACTAGATTTTGAACGTTTTAAATTACGAGAATTGGGCTTCTGCATAGCTGTTTACAACCATTCGATACGCTTCCGTGCCGAATCGAACATCATTCAAGGAGTCTTAAGAGTCTTCTAAACGCTGTTCAGAAATCCAAACCTCGAGTCAGTTTAAAACAAATAGACGCCCGCTATACATCCGACAGCTGTTTCCTGTCGGAGCAAGTAAAATCAGGTTATGGAAATGTGTCATTTTCGATACTACAGCCTGACGATTTTTTTTTTTTTGATTGACAATGGGCTCACTCTTGACCTCAATCCAGCCCAGAGGCAGGGATGAGATCTACGGTGGAACGAGCTTGCCAGAAGAAGTCTATTCACTCTCGCCTTGAAGAGATTCGGGTTGTATGAACTCGGGAATGCAGACGCAGGCAGACGATTCCACTCCTTAGCTGTGCGCATCAGAAAAGATGACGATAAGCGCTTAGTGCGTATATATGGCATATTAACCAAATAGGGGTGGTATCCCGCATTGCGTCTGGACTCTCGATGGTAGAAAGGTGAAGGCGGGATGAGCTCATGTAGCTCTTGAGCACACTCCCCGATACAGTCTGTAGAAGACGGACAGAGTCTCTTAGCTCTGCGCTCCACTGAGTCTAAAGTGGCGAAGTTATTTAGCTGAGCCATCCCACAGGTGACAGCAGTACTCCATACACGATCGGATGGTTGTGAATAGCTATGCTGATCATACACGAACGCATAATTAGATAAATTAGATAAAAATCTTACCATATAAGTAGGTATGCAGAGTATGGGCGGTAAGATAAAGCTGCTGAGTATTGCAGTGCTACATCGCCTCTCTGTGCACAGGATGTGGTTTTTATCCGAGTATCTGAAACAATATAGTATATATTATTATATTTGACTAAGGCCTGATTTTTCTACCGTCAGACAATTTCATCTGAGTAATAAATATGAGGGTATGACAGCTTTTGTATAGGGAGAGGGGCTTGTGGCTAAGTAATAATAGCCGCACGGGTCGATCGATCAGGTTAATCTATACTTGCCGCGGTTGGTCCGTGGATGGGTGACCATTTTCACAAACCTAGCCAAATTGCACTTTGGTGAAAATTGAAAGACATTCTCTTAAGCGATCAATTCACTGCAAGAATTAAATTCTACTCTTACTGTGAACACTTCGAAAGCTAATCGAAACTTTTAAATGTTTCACAAACTATTTTCATTTCAAAGAAGCGCGGAAAACGCAAATCGGAAATTAATATTCCAACACTTTGGACAAGAGGCATTTTGAAACTGGTTTTGTGCACTACGGAAGGCGGTGAATGGGAAGGAAATCAGAAGCACAGAGGAAAAACAAAATAATAGTAGGTACCTACTATTACCGCCGTTCCGGTGCTACAGACAAAGACAACACTATAATCTACTAATCTCCATCTCTCTCCCCCAAAAAAACAATGAAAACCAACATCCAGTCAGGTTTGATTGATGAAAATCCGGCCTTACGTCTTACAAAAAAAAATCCTTTTCCGGTAGTTCCAAATGGTTCCTTATTCACTGAAAAAAATTAATTTCTAAACTTCAGGAGAGATCAAAGACGGAAAATGTTTGATGAAAATAAAAACCCACTGAGCTTTCACTAATTGTAAGTCGTTTTAAAAAAAGAGTTAAAATTCAAAGCATTCTTCATCAAAGCCTACTTAATAAGTTTAAGTTATTAACTTAAGGGCATCAAAGCGTCGCTATACAACGTGGAAATGCTGCCAGCGTTTTGGGCACTTTTCCTGTTGACAGCGATGCGGACGAATTTTTGGGCTATAATTCCTTTGCTTCTTTTTTCATATACAAGTATTATTATTATTTTAAATGTTAGCTTAAGTGCTGATTTTTCAATCGTCAGATAACTTTTATATCTATGCTTATATTATAAATAGGTATTTGTTTTTAGGTTTGTATGTAGAGAGTAATCTTTAGAACTACCCGTCGGATTTGAATAATTATTTTTGTGGCTTAACGTGCTTTCCGAGGTACGGAGGAATCTATACATTCTATCTTCTGATTTCCACCACGCGGGCCCAGTGCGGGTTGCAAGATGTCACACATGTCTTCGATCTTTTGGTTCTAGGACGTGCCTGTTTTCTCACGAAGTTTTCCGTCACCGTTTTTAACCCCCGACGGAAACAGAGGGCAGTGGGGTGGAAATAATCTCTACAAAGTAAAGGGCTTGTCAAGGTTCGAACCTATGACCTACAACTTGTAAATCGCGATTTACAAGTTGTAGAAAAAATCAAGATGTTGTGGAATTTTCCGTGCGCATAATTAAAATCCTTTAGAGGAAAATCCGATACAGAATATAAGTACCTATCTAAAGATGAATAAAATTGCTTCCCAATTTCTCAATTTCAATTGCTCAAATTGATTTGCGGGAACATTTTATCCGATTCCAAATAAAATTGTAGAATTTACAACTGGAGCAAAAAGCGTTCCCACAAGTTTGCGCGATAAACGAAATAACTCCGCTGAAAATATTCAAACAGTTTCTCTATTTACGTTATTTATTCTGCTCACACATTGAGAATTGCACTCACATCTGCGGGATAGTGTGGCGATAGCATTTTTACTTTATTTATTTTCAATTTACAAGTTTTTTGGCTCAGCGGGAAATCTCTAAGCGTAGTTTGATTATACATGTTATTTTTGAAACTAGCTACGAATTTCTGGTTCCCCCGACCCACTCCGTCGCATCGCATGGCCTGCTATTAAAGTTCTTTCTGTCTTTATGCTCGGCTCCTAAGGGTTCTAGCATAATGTTAAATAGCCTATAGCTTTTCTCAGGAATTGTGCTATCAAAATCAATTCCAGAGATTAGCGCGTCCAATCAAACAAAACAAACTCTTTCTTCAGCTTTATTAGAATAGAATAGAATACTCTTTATTGTACACCATACAAATTACAGAAAATAAATATTATATAACATTTTATAAAAGGTGACACAATGGGCGGTCTTATCGCTAAGAGCGATCTTTTAAAGACAAACTTTGGATGGATTAAAAATTAAGGAGAGACAAATATAGTAGGTAGTCTGTGGTGTACCATTTATTATAGATATTATTAGTGTAGTATTTTAATTATTAGTATAGATTGAAACGCAAGTACCTATGTAAGTACTTTAAAACTTCAAATAAAAAAAAAATAATTTGAAGTGTAGAACTTATGTCACTCTACTTTAGCATTAGGTACCTACCTACTTATCTAAAGTGAAAGTTCGAAAAAAACATTTTTTTTCCAAAGTAGGTACGTAAGCACTAGCGCGTCCAATCAAACAAAAAAACAAACAAACTCTTTCTTCAGCTTTAGGTATTATTAGTATAGATTGATACGTAAGTATGTACTTTTAATCTTCAAATAAAAAAAAAGAATTTGAAGTTTATAACTTGTGTCACTCTACTTTAGCATTAGGTACCTACTTATCTAAAGTGAAAGATCGAAAAAAACATTTTTTTTCCAAAGTACGTAAGCACTTTTGTATCTCGCGGTCTACATTTAAGAAGTCATTTTAAGTAATGCTTCAAATTCTCCATTCAGAAACCGGGTGTTCCTAACCGTAATTATTTGAAGACACATTAAACAAATTCCGAGTAAACATATTTTAGGTCCGATCATCAGATGAAATTAGTTTTAGGGCGTTAGTGAAGCTGGCATCTCGGCTGACAGCTTAAATGAAGATGAAAGACATAGGTACGTATACAAGGTATAACGAGACTCATCACATAGCCGTCAACTACGCTTTCTGTACATCAAACTAAGTAACATTGCATAATTTTATTTTGTTTTGTTGGAACGAAGTTCCTTATCGCGCGTTGCGAAAGGAGGCTAGACGGAAAAAATTAAGACCAAAAGTTGGAACGACACTTTTTGATATAGTTGTAAGCCGTGTGGCGTGCGCGTGTTTCTCTGTCTGTCTCTCTCTCTCCCTTTGAACTTCGTTCCATCCGGGTGTCCCTTGACACCTCTCAAGTTTAACTAACCATTAATGGCCCACTGCTGGGCAAAGGCCTCCCAACTCTTCTTCCACCTCTCTCTATACAGCGCTGCCAAGGACCAATCTTTATTAAAGGAGTCCAGCTCATTGCGCTATCTCCTTCTGGCCTGCCGTGATGTCGTGGTTGTTAGTTTGGCAGGTTGATAGTCTGACATGCGGCAAATGGGTCCAGACCAATTCCATTAAAGCGTGGTAGCTCTCCGAGTGACATCAGTTATTTTAGTGATGGAACGGCGGATTGTTGTATTCTTAACCCGATCCACAAGTTTAATACCTTCTGCCTAGCCTTTTCCCAACTATATTGGGGTCGGCTTCCAGTCTAACCGGATGCAGCTGAATACCAGTATTTTTACATGGAGCGACTGCTTATCTGACCTCCAAAACCCATTTACTGGGTAATACCCCTTGGTAAGACTGGTTGTCAGACTTTCGGGCTTCTGACTACCCGTAACGACTGTCAAAGATCCACGAATGACAGCCGAGACCAACGGCTTAACGTGCTTTCCGAGGTACGGAGGGGTCTCGGTATGTAAAGATGGTCACCCATCCACAGACCAACCGCGGCAAGCGTAGCTTAACCTGACCGATCGACCTGTGCGGCTGTTATTATTTAGCCACGGGCCCCTCAGAATACTCCGTTACATAGCTCAGAAATATTATTAACGTTAAATGCCTTTTATTTTTATATGGTTCAGCACAAAAAAAAAAATATCACAATCACAGAAAAAACGAGTGACTCTCGCCTTCATTAAGGGTATTTTAAGATTTTCCTCAATCATTAAAGGGTGTAAAAGTACTACCTATTTTTACATATTGATTGAGGAAAATATTCAGTCAAATAATTAAGGTAACCGGTTCTCAAATCTCATGTAAAATCATGTCCGCATAACGTTTATGCGGACTACTGGACTGGAGCTTTCTTTTTCTGCGGGAGAATTCGAGTGCCCCGTGCGGAGTCGTTCCGCCCATGCAAAGCTAGTGGATACAGCTTTGAATGAAACGTGCTGGATCATCACTGGTTGCCTAAAACCGACCCCGGTACAAATGCTGTATCCACTGGCAAGAATAGCGCCACCAGTGGTTCGTAGAGCGGTGACAAGCACCATCAGTGAAAGATGAATGGTTTCCGACACACGGCACCCTTTGCACGACAACATCCTTATGCCACAAAGGCTTAAAAGTCGAAACAGTTTTTTTAAAGTGGGTCGTCCCACTCACTGGCGAACAATCGCAAAATAGACTGAAGCTGTGGCGAGACTGTGCTTCCTTACCCAAACCTTTCGTCCCACCCGCTGGAGATCTGGGAGCCTGGACATGAGTTGCCTTGGGTAACCTGGAAGTCTTTAAATAGACTCCGAACGGTTGACCGAAGCAAGGAAAACCTGTTCAGGTGGAAATTCATAGACGACTCCACCTTGGAGTGTAAATGTGGTGCTGTTCCACAAACGATGGGACACTTGTTATAGTGTCCTGCGTGTCCTGTCAGCTGCACGTTACAGGAACTGATGGATGCTGGTGATGGCGCTAAACAAGTGGCCGAATTCTGGGCCGAGTCCATTTGAGACACGCTAAGAAGAAGATTTTGATTGTTATTTCAGTCAGTGAATCATTTACCCTTCGGAAACAGGGTGTTTGTATCACTGTCTATCAATTTTGATCCGGGTGGATATAAAGGCGGGATTTTTGAGATGGGGCTGTAAAGACAGGTAGGTACCTTAACCGTTGTTGCTACAAGAAAATGGTTATGGAGACAGATCTTATATTGAAAAAAAAAAAATACATTCAGATAGAAAATGGGCAGTTTTCACAAAAAACTTGTTTTGATGCCAATCAATCCTGGTCCTTAAAATGATCAAAAAACTCTATTGAACCAAAATAGGTTTGAGTACTAGAAAAATCAGATTAAAATGGCTCTAAAAGTTAAGGACAGTCTCCTGAGACCATTTCCCTGTAGCTACAACGATTAACCCTTCTAACCCCGACTCAAAAATCCGTCCTATATACTATATGTTATATCCTATATACTACATCCTGTATACTATAACGTTGATAGGTACCTAACCTATATCATATTCATGCAATAATTTCCGGACAGACCAGTTCAGACGCGACTGAAAGCTCTAAATCATAAGCTTTGTGTGATCTCCTCTTGGCATCTCGAGCACCTCCGGCGTGGTGGGTAACACCGGATATCACATGGTATTACTCGGAACGTCCGCGTCCTATAAAACCCAACAGTATGAAATGTTTAATGATAGGCCACCTTAGCATGTTTTTGAATTGAAAACTTCTTTCAGTCATTTAAGACATGTAGATCGCTAAAAATTGCCCTGTACTGATTTTTTAGGATGTTGTTAGGATAAATACCAGTAGTGTACAACCAAGTTTGCAGCTTCGAAAGACCTGTACTAACTGCGTGGTGGTCGAACAAACTCAAATTTTGTTACTTCTTTGAGTTTTTTACTTTTACCTTCTAAAAAGTGCATCCTACGTACAAATTATCAAGTTATTTTTAAAGTAAATAAAATTTTATTTACTTTCTTTAGGTCCAATAAAACTCGAGATACAGCACTTCAAACATTGATTTTTTTTTCCATAAATGTTGAATATTATAGTTTTAGCTGTCATCTCATGTTAACAGTGTATAATATATCTGTACCTATGAGTATAGGGGTAGCAGTAAAAGCAAGTTTTAGTTTTAAGTTGTCACTTCCTACTAATATTTAGTATCTAATGTTCTAAACATCGTAAATAGATCAAATTCCCCACATAATGTGGATAACGTATGAATGTTGTCTAATGATTTTATCGGTACCGTAACTAAGCTGTATATATACTGCTAATAAAGCTGAATAGTTTAGTTTGTTTGAACGTGCTAATCTCCGGAACTGCCAGTCAGATTAGAAATAATATTTTTTCATTTGATAGCCCAATTTTTAAGGAAGGCTATAAGCTATTTAACATCACGCTAGAAACTTTAGGAACCGAGGAAAAAGAAAAAACGCGACGGGGAGTTTTATATAAATGTGGCTGTTATTATAGTATAGACACTGTGTATCTTATGAATTCCAAGCGAGCGAAGTCGCAGGCAGAAGCTAGTAATATAATAATTCCTTATTTATACCAACACGTTCATGATGCAATTAAAATAATTACTTACTATTGGTCGATAATTGATTTATTTATATTTAAGTACTATACATAAATAAATGGCAATGGCAAAACTTTGATGAGGCTAAGCATGAAATTCTGAGAATGATGCCTATTTATTTGGTATGAATTTTGATAACTAAATAAATAGCTGACTAACTCCTTTTTTAGGAATTTTATTAGACCTTTAGAAATGCGTTTAAACCCTAAGCTACGTGGGAATATAGGGTGTGCTTCGAATGCCTTACTTCATATTACACACATACATACACATTCACCATGTGAAATTATATAAATACACAAAATATATACACAGGGATACCTTAATCCTAAATTGACAAAAAGGGAATAGATTGTATTTTTATTTTTTATTTTAACGTGCCGTGTAAGCTTTAAGAGCTATGTCACGTCGTTATTTCAGTCGAGATGAAATATTATGAGCCGTGGGCATGTTAGAAAATGGTGCTACACAACACGTCGTTGCTCTACACACCAGCCAAAACGTGATATCAAGGTTGTGGTCACTTTATCGCAGTACTGGGGATGTGGCTGAACAGCACACGGGTAGATATCGTGTTACTACACAGAGACAGGATCGATTTCTCCAAATGACCGCCAGAAGAGAACCCAATATCACAGCGATGCAACTAGTACAAAAGCTCCAGGAGGTCTACCAGCTGCTGGAAAGCGACCAAACCGTGCGAAGGAGGTTGCATGAAGTTGGTCTTCTTGCTCGAAGACCGCTACGTGTTCCAGAATTGCGACGTGGCAATCGCGGTCGGCGGGTTTCGTGGGCTCGGGAGCATTTACCATGGAGTGACGAACAATAGTCTTTGGTGCTGTTCACTGATGAGTCGCGGTTTGGGTTTTATCCAGATTCACGAAGAAGACGCGTTTGAAGAACTGCAGGGAGAGTTAGCCGTCTACGGCACCCTCAGGAGGTCCACTCATACCAAGGCGTGACAATCATGGTGTGGGCAGGAATTCGTCTTGGCGGACGAACCCAGCTCGTTTGGATCCAAGCCTGTAGTAAGTAGAGCCTGTTATTGTCCCACAAAGAATTCAAATGGGCCAGGAATTTCTACTCATGCACGATAATGCTCCTTCCCATACAGCGCGGCTGGTGTCGGCCGCTCTCCGAGACCACGATATTCAAGTTTTGGATTGGCCTGCACAGTCGCCCGACTCAAATCCTATCGAGTATGCCTGGGACATGTTACAACGAAAAGCTTTGAGAGATTTCCCGCCAAATTTGACGACGGAACAACAACTCTACGAACACTTGCAAAGAACAGGGGACCTCATACCGCAGCAAGACATCGACAATTTAATTTTAAGTATGAACAATCGATGTCGATGTGTAATTAATGTTAGAGGTGGAAACACTAATTCAATTTCAATTTAAATGAATAGTTTTATAAGAAGACATGAAGTTTTTTTATCATACAAATTTTCTACGGCGATTAAAAAAATAACATTCATATTTAAGAAAAAATCACGGAATGTTTTTTACTTTTTATGAAAGACCTTAAAACAACCTATCATTCTTCCATTTACTATATCAGAAAATTCTTCGAAAGATATTTGATGAAATATAAAATATCCCTAGATTCTGTAGATGTGTGTTTATTTTTAGAAGCAGCGTTTGTTTTAAATAGTCTTCTAATGATTACTTATTCAGAGATTTTTTAGCAAGACATACTTTTTTTGGAAAAAAATCATTTTAGTAACAATTAAATTTTCGTAAAATGTCGCTTGAGTCAAGGCTCGACTCTTTCGCAAGTATCAACCGTACCACTTCGTACTTCTTTTGTTTTTAGCCTCATTTCACTGCCGACTCTAATTCCTGGCCACTTTGTCTATTGTAAACATGTCTTAACTATTTCCTTGCAACGCAGCTACGTTTCATTCAAAACCGTTTGATAATGTCAAACTGAATTGGATTCTCTGGCATAATGATTTTTATTGTCATTAAAGATTTTACGAATGTATTAAGGCGAAAAATATCAGCTTCATGCCTTCTTGTTTTCAGAAGTCTGCTCATAATAATATCTGTTTGCCAACTTTGCGTGCAAATTCCAATTATTACGCTCCGTTACTTGTTTATGATGTTAAGGAGAAAACTGTTGAAGTTATTATTGAACAGAGTAGGTAACTTAGTAACTTGGCTTTTTGAGCAATAGAATAATAAAATCACCACATGAAAAAGTGTATACAACGATATAGTCAATATATGCCTGTCGTGTGATACAGTTTTCTAACTAGTTCAACACCTATGATCTTTTCATATGCACACCACTTTGAAAAGACACTGACTTCTAAGATACAGGTACGTATACCTAGTTTAGAAGTCAGGGTTTTTCATACTGGAACACTAACTTGAGCCATTTTTAGATCAAAATAATATAAATGCATATATGGGCAAATAAAGTTTTTTTTTTCCAGTAGTGTTAAGTAGGTATGTATTGTATTGCACTGCAAAGATTTTGCTTTAAAAAAATCTGTAAAACTGTTTTTGTGGAAAGAGTGTAGGGAGGCCTTTGCCGTGCAGCCGGTCGATTCTGTAAAAATCTCACCATGAAAACTCAAGTGAAGTGAGCTTGGTGTGAGTTGTCTGTAGTGTCAATCCCTAGCATTATTTGGAATGACAGCTCACTCCACGCTCACTTCACCTAAGTTTTCACGGTGAGATGGTTACAGAATTGCACTGCTGGTCATCACAGCCTTTTAAAATAAAAACAATAACCGTTTTAGGAACTATAAAATGTTATTATAGAGGGTAGCAGGGACATCGACGCGCAGACTGTAACCATGGATTCAGCACATGAGTTTAGACCCCATAGCGTCGAAATTTTTCGTCGAATATAAAAAAAATCTTCTGTTTCATAGAAAAGACAATACAATACCTACATACGCGGTCAGAATGTAAGGAACACCAATGTTTTTTTTTTAATAACTGACGAAAAATTTCTCCTACTACTTTATTTATCTTTCAACTCTCTCATGTAACGAAATGTCAATAAACGAGCCACGTCCTTGAAATTTAATTCTCAATTCTCGTCTAATTGTCGCATCGCCGCCTAAGAAGTTTCACTTCTAAAACTAAGGTTGTATTTATATCATTTAACAATGCAGATACAGGGCATATAATTTTATTAGTACCTGGAAACTAATAGTATTATTTGTTTATTTATTTAATTAACTGTTTAAACAGACAAGAAAAAAAAGAACAGAAAAATAGGTACAACTGTGATGTTTATTTGTTAAGTAATTTCTTCCAGCATACTTGCAATAGAAAAGCAGATAAAGAGATGTATACAGTGTGTTTAAGAGTAAAAGAGAAAATAAAATACATAAAATAAAATAAAACAAATAATATGAAAATATACTTAGATACTTACAGATAAACATACATTCATATACATACTTCTATATTTGTTTCTTTATTTATTTTTTTGCAAAAACATAAGTAACCGTGTTGTCCAAATTCGTTTCGAGCTAGAATCGTGTTTAGCTAGAGCAACTATATATTCGAGTATAGTCCCTTTGAAACCAAAGCTTAGCACACACAGGAAGTTTACCTCAATTCCCTTAACATAAATATAGGGTTGAGCAAACCTTCACAATGATCTTAGATATAACCACCGGAGACGTGATTGATTACCAAACAAACAGACAAACAGACCTTACCGCTAATCCTAGGATTACTTGCGTCTAAGATACGAAGGATTGTTCGGGATATCCCGGAAAATCTACTTCAGTTAGATATGGCGCGGATGGAAATGGATGGACAGACTTCATGAAATCATGATATCTCAGTGATGATTGACTGTAAATTTAGGGAAGGAGGAAGCGGTTTGTCTAGGAGTCTATCCGAGAAAGAACTACATACTTATCTGTTCCAAAAGTAGCTGATGAAAGTGTAAACAAACCCTGTTCAGGTTAATTTCTCACACAATCACCAAATGAAATTAGTAAAACATTCATCTGTATTTAGAAGATATACATACAAAGTAATAAATGACTTTAGAGCAGTGGTGGCCTCAGTGGTAACAACCGCGACTTACGAGTTGTAGGTCGTAGGTTCTAACCCAGACAGGGGCTTTACTTTGTGTAAATTATTTCATAACGACTGCTCTCAAAACGGTGAAGTAAAACAACATCGTGAGGAAACCGGCATGTTCTAGAACCAAAAAATCGAAGATATGTGATATCTACCAACCCGCACGCCCGCGTGGTGGATCACGGCCCAGTCCCTCACACCGAGAGGAGGCCTGTGTTCCAGCAGTTGGAACATTATAGGCTGATTATGATGTTGTAGCGGTATCTACAACGCCACATGCGAACAACGCGTCATACTGACGTCACGCAAATCCTGCATCTCGCAAGCAGAGTTTACCGCGCAATTAGCATAGATACAATTTCCCAACATCAATCGTTGGGCAATTGCCCGCCAGACACAACACCCGTCTGGTCGGAGGATCCTCCCTTTTCAATGGAGGATGAGTGAACTTTACACCCTGTTCCTCATGCCTCTAAAATGTTATGACTTTATAATATATTACCACTACAAATTGGCATTTTCTGATTCATTTGTTTACATTTTCATTACATACTTTTGGAACAGGTTTAAGGTAGTGCTGGTGTTACACACACAAGGGAATAATTCAGCTTTGGCTCACAATGCATTTGTTGCGAATGCGATGCATATTACAGACGTCCATTAGTGACGGGGCCCACTTACGAACAGCGGGGTAATCGCATAATACACATAAAATGACAACTGATCGCATTTTCTTTAATTTTGACAGTTCAAACACGTTCATTGCGTTATTTACATTGAAATGCAAATGTTTTTTAAACCTATGCAGCAATGGATTAGAAATATCCTTCAAAACTCTACGTGGGCCGCATACTTGTTTCCGAATCATAGCACTAAAAGCAAAACCCTGCTTCGCAATCCCTTTTTGTTTTGTGTTTTGTAAAGTCTCAATGCAACCTACAGTACCCAACTTAACCCTACATAATATGGTTCTCAGAGGATTACCACCCACTCTAAATACCTGAAAATAACCAAACTTACTTGTTTGTTTGATCTACCTTCACGCCTCAACGGTTCATCCAATCCTTATGGATTTTGGTACACGAATAGTTTGTGAAAAGGAAAATAATATAATCTGCTTTTCATCCCACTGTGGGTCCAAGGATTTGGGCAAAACTATTGTTTGTTAAAGCTCTTTGTAGTTTGTGTTTAACTTTTTCAAAGACTGATCTTAAGTTTCTATTCATAGAGGAAACTGGGAAGAGAATTAAGAGGCATTTGTTTTGCAGTGGAAAAATACAGCCTTACAATAATAATAATTCATACAAAAAGAGTTGTCGAAATGCAGACAAAATAAATAATTTGCAATAAATAAACATTTTAATATGCATATAAAAGCTCAGAACGGCCTTCATCAGAATCCATCTTGCAACGTGGGTATTGTCTTCGAAACAACGATTTAGCTTCTATAACATTAAAATAATTCTACAATTGCGTAATGATAATCACTAATATTCTGATCAACACTAATCACTTTTGATGGATAGCGATTCGTCGAAAACGTGGTGCGCTGGCAACCGCTCTCAAAGAAAGTCCATCCTAAGATGGCCGCCCCGTTAACATCGACTCGACGCTCCGCTAGAGTGACGTTGACCACCTGTCACTCTTGACAATAACATTCTAATGTCTAGTATTTTAGACGGTTTACAAAACGGTGAAGGAGAACATCTTGAGGGTACCGTCCTAGAACCAAAATTTCGAAGATATCCGCCAACCTGCACAGGGCCCTCGTGGTGGGCACTCCCACCCTCTTAAAGAGAGGAGGCCTCTGTCCCAGCGGTGGTATTATATGGCTGATTACGCTTATGAGAATGTGGTTTCCCATATACATAGTGAGTTTCTTCTTTCGAGTTAATAATAAATAATATAATTATTTTTATGTTAAATGAGAGTTGGGCCCAGTAGTTACCTAATAGGCTAATGGTGATATTGTATAGGTATGTATATCATCTGCCTAGCCTTTTCCCAACTATGTTGGGGTCGGCTTCCAGTCTAACCGGGTGCAGCTGAATACCAGTATACAAAAAGGGTTGTCGAAATGCAAACAAAATAAATAATTTGCAATCAATAGACATTTTAATATACATATTTAAATGAGAGGCGGCTTACAATAGTAAAGTATAGGTATGTATATGTATTATAATTATGTAGTACTTACTTGATAGCCACATATCTCCACACAGCGAGTGACAATGTGAGACATATCGATGCCGTATGGAAGATCTGCGCGAAGTGCATGTGAAATAACAGGTAGGCTGCCCACTTGTACGGCATCTCGCGTTGTCCCGGTAATATCTGGTAAAAGAAACGACAAGAATTCATTGTGGATAAGTAGTCGATATTGATTGAAATAACACAAAGGGCAGTTGTGGAAGATAAGCTCCGGGAATTGGCTCTTAAAAGGGTCGTTGGGGTGGGTCTTGAGAAGAGACCGGTTGTGCCATCTTTGTGGTGAAAGGATTAGTCACAAAAAGTCAAAAAAAGTCCAACTTTTTTTTAGTGGTAGTGATTATTGGAAACAAAATTTAGCCTTGTTTAGAATCAAATGTCTGCGTGCTGGCTGTCATTATCAACTGGTCTATTCTGTAAAAATCTTTGGTGACGTGAGCGTTTGGTGAAGTGATGCTGGAGATTGGCACTGTTGACAGCTCTCTTCAAGTTCACTTCACCTAAGTTTTCACGGTGCGATTTTTGATAGAATACCTTACATTCTTGAGTACTTAGTCTTATTAATTTAATTACATTCAGAGTAGGTACATTTTTTTTAATAGTATCGATCCGGATATGTTAAACTTAAAGACTAGTTTCCAAACCCAGATCTACAGTTTCAAGTCACACGGGACCTGTGTGAGACACGTGTACTGTGCACCCATACGATAATAATTCATCGTCTATAACGTCCTTGAGTCACAATTGACCCACTTGGCATTTAAAGATCGCAATATTTAAGCTTAGAAATATTATTCGTAAATACTTAACTATTGACATTTTCCTCGTCTATAATTTAGTTCTTAATATTTAACTTATTCTACTTCATAATAATATTCTTCGTTCGTATGGAAAAAGCCACGATTAAAGCGAAATATAGGTACGTATTTACTTATTTGACAAATTTATTTATTTAGCGATGTTTTCATACCTAAACCAAAAACGGTACTTAATGGTAAATATAATATAATAAAATGGTACTTATGTATGGAAAGTATGAAAGTACGCAATTTTGGAGGTGCTTGGGGAGGCCTACGTTCAGCAGTGGACATCTTTCGGCTGAAAAGATGATTAAAAAAAAAGGTTTTTTACTTTTAATTTTTTTTCGAGTTATTCTTAGCAAGCACTTTCATTTGATACCCATATTGTAGGAGTGCATTAAAAATAATTAGTCCGCCATCTAGGGTGTGCCGCCATGTTGGATTTAGAATAACATCACACAGTTAACCATGCATTGTTATCCAAACTGAACGTGTATACAAAATTTCAGCTCAATCGGTTGAAGATATCTGCTTCAATATTGAGTTGCAAGATTCCATCCGAACAAACATATGTACATACATTACAAGTTAAATAAAACCTTGTAAAAACACCGATTTTTTGTATAAAATACACCGCGAGTTTTTGTTTTAGAAATGGTTTCTTGTACCCCTAGTCCGTTCAACAACAATATCTCGCCCTAAGAAGTAGGTAAGCTGGTGCATATCGATGCAATGCATGTTGGTATTATTTAGTTTGCATATTTTTTTGTAAATCATCGTTAGTTTATAATCTATCTAGCGAGAATATAAACTATCGAAAAATTTTCAACTGCAACAAATCATTTACAATTAACGCATTATTTTGACGGTTTGGCATGGATAGAATATACTCGTAAACTATCTAAAAGTTATATTGTAAACAGTTACAGACGCCAGCACATCAAGCTACAATCTGCCAAATTTCTTTAGTAGATTTTCAACTTTATCGCTAAAGCATTAGGTTGATTGGGATAATTTTACAGTTTCGGGAAGCTTGATCTGCTGGCGTCTGTACAGTTATGATTTATCGACAGTTTATAATCTCGCGAAATAGATTGTAACCTGACGGTGTTCACAATCATACGGTGACTTATATTTTACCATCTTAATATAAGTCGCAATCAAGTCGTATCCGGTACGCCAGCACCATCTGGTGGCGCTCGGCAGAGTCTAGCCTGAGATCGTGCGAGTGGACGAGAGCCCTGCAGGGCGGTGTGGAGCAGTCTCTTGATCATCGGACATCAAACGGACAACATGTGCGCAGAAATTGTCTTGCGGTCCGCATCGTTTTGTGTCGTGTTGTATAGTCTGTGATTCGCTAGTGCGATTAACTTGTTCGTAAATTAATAATCTGATGTAAGTGTAAACGGTTTTTCTTAATTGCGCTATTAATAACCAACACTAGATACCCATATTACGCCCACGGCAGTTAAATATGGCTCACGATAACGAGACACACACAACTTTTCCGTCATATATTACTTATACCATTTTTATCAGAGTACCTACATTAAAAGAGCACCAATTACCTAGTAAGCAAAAACATGTGTAGGTGTGTAATAGAGGTGTTACAAGGTATTTTTTGGCTCAACATATTTGCCCATGGCTGGTGCACAAATTAGGTCGAAAGACAATAAAATTTCAAAATAAAAATACATTCATTCATTCATTATTTGGTATTTAGGTTAGGCGTCCCTTAACTTAATAATACCTTAATATTAAGTGAGTGATAAATGGAGAATGATTAAATTCAATGCCATCTGTTTCGTGTTTAATAAGGAAAAAGGTATAACTTTGAAAGTGTCTCGAAAGTTAATACATTCCAGACTTCGCCGTCGTAAGACCATTTCTTTACAGTTTAAGTACTTGCAATAGGTACTTGTAGTAGGTAACTACTGAAACTTTGTAGAATTATTGATTTTCATGTCTGAGATGAAGATTAAAATGTTTACTATTTGACTCATATCAGCAGCAGAGTGAAACAAACTAACTTAGGTGGCAGTGGGCAGTGGGACATTGCTCGCAGAATAGATGGCCGTTGGCGCCGAAAGGTTCTGGATTATTTTTTCAGTAGATTTTGTCAACAGTCAACATGCTCTATGAAACTGATATTAGCGCGGCCGTGTGTTGTCTTGTGACAAAGCAGCTATTTCAGCCTTTTTTTGTATCTAACCTTTTTCAGTATCAATAGACGACACATAAATGAATGCTTGTTGTATTATCAACGTTCGGCCGCTGAGAAAAAAAAAACAAAATCGCGCTGTAAATTTTTCAACTTTCCTGCGCTTTAGCGTTATTACTATTATTTATTCTGTGGCTTTAGTGTAGACTGGCGCGATTCCCGGTCGTAAAAAAAATATATTTAAGCATGTATTGTGCGCTTAAAAAAATATTTCTTAATAAAAATAATTTATTGTGTTGATGAATATTTTTTTTAAATATTATTCACAGATTTACTGCCATACAATAAAATGAAGTAATTTTTTACGCTCTTTGACTTGATATATGAGAAAAAGTGCTACAAGGGTGGGGACGCTTTTTCCCAATGTTCTTTAACAGCGTGCTTTTATTTAAACAATCGGTTAGGTATCGGGCAAATATTATATTACTGTTTTGCTGCAAGCGTGCGCGTTATCATTTTAATAGAACGATAGTCTGTCTACAGATAGTCACAATCTGCGCATAGCCGAAGATCTACGCAAGCCCGTAAATAATCAGTTTTTTTTAATTTTTTTATTGATAAAGGGCTCACTCTTGACCTCAATCCAGCCCAGTTTGAAATTTTCCTAACTGACTTAGCGCAAGTTAGTTCGAAACTGCACTATCCATCAAGCAAGACCACCAAAGACTTTGTAGTTCTTCTTAGTTACAGACTAACATGGTCACAAAAAGATACAGAACCTACCTCCATTACTTGGAACCTAATATACACTTACAAATAGTGTAGTGGTTGCGTACCACACAAACAGTAGGAATAGCTTTCACTTTGACAGTTCAAAAACATTCATTGCGTTATTTACGTTGTTGAGCAAACAAAATTTTCCAACATATGAAGCAATGGATTAGCAACATCCTTCAAAATGATTCTAATCCTGATTGAAAGTGTGTTAAGCAATTAGGGTGCTATATAGATAAGCATCTTCTGAGTGTGCTCGTCCTATCGTAGGTCTTATCCATCATTTTTTATCAAACCAGACAGGTCAACAGCCGACCCATTACGTAACGGACTATTATAGCTGTGCCCTTGAATAAATTTCTGTCGCATAAACAAACAGCAACCCAAGGAACATCATTATTTACCTATCTACACAGGGTTTATTTTCAAAGACCAGCCATTAAGGATGTGGTACAGACCATCAAACTGAACAACTTTTTCCCTGGCCCCAATATTGTAATCGCGAAAAATTTATCAACTGTCCCATAGAAAACTTCAACACCTACTCGACCTAAACGTATGGGACGGCTGAATTTTTATTCGCGAGTACAATGTTGGTCCCGTGGTGAAAATAGTTCAGTCTGATGGTCTGTACACACCCTTAAATTTGGTTCGTCTTTGAAAACTAACCCTGTATAATAGCGCAGGATAGCCTTTACCAGAAGTCGCCATCGTATAAGTGGTGCAGAAGCTTCAATATCATCAGGTGCCGGAATAAAGTAGTTCGTCGTAGACGTGGTACGACAGTGACTCCCCTGAAATCATCTCTATCATCAGAAGACAGCCGCCACGCCACCATCGATGTGACGCTCTGCTAGAGTGGCAGTATTGAACAAAACCTTTTAAAAAGCTATATGACATCCACCAGACCCACGTGGTCGATTATGGCCTCTACATGGACTCTTAAAAAAAAGGGACTTGTTTTCCAAAAGTGGTATCGTTGAAAGCAGAATATGCACAGACAAACAATGAAAAGTTGTCTTTCAAAAGTGCCAGTGAAGTGAATAAATATCCCTAAAAGGGTTGGCACTCAAAATTCACCGACATCTTCAGTGTAGGTGCAAGATTATATATTATTAGAACCAAACGTTGGAACTCCTACACAGACTCCGCGTCGCAGAGTCGATGCTCACTGATGCGATGTCCACTAAGCCAAAGGACTACCCACGTACAAAGGTGTCTCAGGCGAAGCTGCGACAACATGTGGGTGTCTGTGTTCAAGTAATGGACGGCGCCCACTATGCGGTATGACACGCCATGGACGGCTAAGCGTGAACAAACTCAAGCTCCAAGCACTTTTGAATTGTAAAGGAGTCTGTTAGTTAGTCAGAATGTTGAAGCTAATTACCCATTCCAAATCGTAGATCTCTATGGAGAGGAACGGGCAAGAAACTCTAAGGACACTCTTTAAAAAAAAGATAGTAACAAAATACAAAATCCTGGGTACATTACATTTGTACGGCCCAGCGGATTCAAAATCCCTTGTGACGATTTCAATGAAAAGTGAGTGCTAAAAGTATTAAAATAAGATTCAAAATGACGAAAATACTTTGCAGGCCATGCCGCGCTGTGTCGCCTGGTAAGCATCGGCTTTAATGCAAATCCAAGGTTGCCTGGAAGAGATCGCAGAAAGCGATAAGGCCGCCCATTGTATATTTTGTAGTGTTTGATGTATTTTTTGATGTGATGTAGATACATCACATCAAAAAATACATCACACCACAAAGATTTGTGGTGTACAATAAAGTGTATCTAAATAAATAGGTATATGTATAAGTCTTTTGCTAATTACACTGCCTAAATAGGGACCAAAGATTGCATCTTATTCAAAAAGCCATTTCTGTCAATACTTATCTATTGCAGAACATCCAAGTTGGTACTGATACTAATGCCTAAATCTGGCAATCAATACATCTATATCTCAACATGGAGGCGCCCGTGGCTAAATAACAACAGCCGCACAGGTCGATCGATCAGGTTAAGCTATGCTTACCGCGGTTGGTCTGTGGATGGGTAACCGTCTTTACATGCCGAGAACGTGCTTTCCAAGGCACGGACGGGCCGTGCCTCGGAAAGCTATAAACTATCACATTTTATGTAATGAAAATACAATGAATTCAATCAACTAAAGAAATACCTAAAAATTATTCCACTGAGTTGTGCATTTCATTTTAATTAATTAAGGGCTGATTTTTCAATCATCTGATAACTTTATTCGAGGAATAATTTGAATATTTTGACAGTTATTTCATACAAAAACTGTCAAACGTCAATTTTATTCGTCGAATAAAAGTTATCTGGCGATGGAAAAATCAGAACTAAAACTGCAACATTTCTTTTATTTTGGTGGTCATTCGATTCAACCATGTGGATTCAACATATATCAAACGTATCGCTGTTTTGAACCTTATTTGTTGCCGCGATGCGCTACTTATTGTCATTCGTTCGTCTTTTTGCTTTATAACGCACCCTAAATCTCTTTACAAAAGTATTCATAAATGTTAACTGGCTATCTTTAAACAACATGTTACGAAATGCTTTAAATGTACTGTTTACTATCATAAAAGAGCATGCGCCTCGTTAAAACATCGTTAACCACGTGTCTATTATCATTCAACAACAAAGCAACAATCACTAAGCAAACAAATGGATGCCATTAAATGCATTACTAGGACTATATATAAGTGGTCTAAAGATTGTCTGCAAAAGACCATAGGTCATGCAGGCTGGCAGCTCAACTATAGTTGCATTCGGACATTCAAGCGAATTTAGCTTTCAAATCATTTCTAATCAGATTTTCGTTTCGATAAAACACCTATACAATATAATTATTGTATAATAGGTGCGTTGATGTAAACACGTTCGCATAGAATAAACTTAACAATTATAACGTTTTATCACACAATAGTGCCTATAGTACTAATTGCAAAAGCGTCACATTACCACTAACAAATATCTAGGAATATGTACTATAGCCATTGAAATTTTAATATGGACATTATCTGAAATATCAGGTGCATGTATTGAAAGCTCCCCGAGCACTACCCACTGATAAAAAATCAGCTCCACGAATAAACTTAAAATAAATTAAAATGCCATCGTTTGCCAGTTACCTACAGTGTATTTTTCCTACAAGATCTAATTTGGTGATAACCGTTCAAAAATCACCAGTTAGGAACCTTCAATATATTTTTCCTACATGATCTAATTCGATGCTAACCGTTCTAAAATACCAGGGTCCCTACGCACGAAATCCGTAGTTTTAGCCGAAGTTACGGGCGATAACTACGCCGTATCACCTAAGGACATAATATTAGTTTAAGGCACGACCTAAGAATTAATGAAACCACGATTTGACAGTGGTCCCTACTCCCGATGTGTTGTTGCCGGGCCAACAAAAGTTAATTAATCGGGTGCAGGATGAATTCCGAAGTTTCTAACGTAACTACTTTCGAACGGGTACGTATCTTTGTTGACGGAGTAAGAGAGATTACCCCCCCCCCCCCCCCCCTGGTGCATACATGCCTGTCATAGGTACCTACACGGTACAAAAATCACTAGTTTTGGGTTTGGGCATCAATCGCATCCTTTAAGTAAGATCGGGATCTTTGTAAGAATTATCTACGGGAAAAACGATAGAACATAAAAATCACACCTGGGGGATACACTACTATATATACTACTACTACTATATTCCTACTTTGCACTTTCCGAAGTGCAAAGTGCGAATGTTCGAATCGGACCGACACATGGGCGAACCGAATATTATTGAAAAATGCGAAAAAAGTTCGGATCGGCTCAGTTGGCTCGGGACCATAGTCAATATTCGAAAGAGTGTAGGATTGTAGGATCGGAACCGACCGAACCAAATAGTAACTTCATAGCAGGAAACAGCCGAACATTCTGCCGATACTACTTCGGACTTTCGGAGTAGACCCCCTGTTTTCCTCGAAGGGATCGGCAGAGGGCGTGTATCATAACATCCACATTTCACCACTTTTGTATAAGTCCCATGTAATAGGGAGCGACGCCATTGGGGTACAAATCCAGGCTCCAGGCGGCTACTACTGTTAAAAAGCCTTTTGGAAAAATCGAAGAACATTTTGCCCGGACCTGCACCCTAATTGCGTAACACACTAATTCAGACTATCAATCTCAATTTGAAGTATTTTGAAGGATATTGCTTTATTGCCATTGCTTTATTTTGTTCTAAAAATTCGTCTGCTCAACAACACTGTCAAACTTACTGTCAAAATAAAAGCCATTCCTACTGATAGGCTGTTACGTAATTAACCAGCTGGAGATCAAACCTAAAAAATAAATATCAAGCAAAAACTACACTTAATAATTATAACCAACGACTAATTTTCATAAATTCTAGAGTCTATTCCATGCTGTTACAACTTGGTGAAACAAGAATTGCTTCAAGGGCTTTTTTTTAATGAATTTTCTCATAGCTTTAGGGAACGCCCACGCAAATGTTTGTTCGAATTCAGTGCGCATTAGCATGTACAAACAAACAAACCCTTCAGCTTTATTATTAGAATAGATAGATAGATAGACTTATCTGTTTTGCGTACTACGGCTACCTATAGGTAGGTATACCATCGAAGCGTGCATACCAGGGATTAGTGTTTGCATTTGATATCTGTCTGATAGCGGCTATTATCAGTTATTATACACGTTATATTTATCATTATCGATATGATACAACTGTAGCTCGTGGTTTATGTCAGGTGCTTGATAAGCTTTTACATTATGCTTTCAAATGCACTTCAATAAATACTCATAGTTATTGACTATATTGTAATACTACCCCGCGGTTTTACCCGCATAAGTTTCGACCTCATGGGAATATCGGGATAAAATGTATCCTATATGTTATAAACCACCTGTGCGCCAAATTTCATACAAATCCGTTGAGTAGTTTTTGCGTGAAAGAGTAACAAACATTCATCCATCCATACAAACTTTCACGCCAGCAGACTCATACTGAAAATGTGTAGCCTAGATATTATGTTGCCGAGTGCCGTGTACACGTGACTAAGATCAGTAGTTATCCATTTGTCAGTATCAGTCATCATCTGTCTAGCCTTTTCCCAACTATGTTGGGGTCGGCTTCCAGTCTAACCGGATGCAGCTGAATACCAGTATTTTACATGGAGCGACTGCCTATCTGACCTCCACAACCCAGTTACTGGGTAATACTGGTTGTCAGACTTTCGGGCTTCTGACTACCCGTAACGACTGTCAAAGATCTACGAATGACAGCCGGGACCAACGGCTTAATGTGCTTTCCGAGGCACGGAGGGGTCTCGGTATGTAAAGATGGTCACCCATCCACAGACCAACCGCGGCAAGCGTAGCTTAACCTGACCGATCGACCTGTGCGGCTGTTATTATTTAGCCACGGGCCCCTCTTTCATTTGTCAGTATCAGTACCGAGAAAAAGTTAATATTCCTACGTAGCCTGCAGCAACAAGGGTACCAAAAAAAAATATAACTTCATTAATAATACTAGCATGCATATCTGTTGCAATATAAACCCAGACTCATTACTCATTCGTTCTGAAAACGAACTCGTATTTTCCGTATTTTTCCACAATGCAATTAGTGCTGTTTTTCAATGAACATCTTAAAGAAAGTGGTCAAGATCACATTACTGATTAATTACTAGATTGCGTGTGTTTTTCAATCTTTTAAAACACTAGCTTTTAAGGTTAAAAAACACACTGATTGCTGAAGAGACCATTATGGTCGATGTTGCTGATATTTTTTCCACCAGCAAATAGGTACGACATTTTCTCTGTCATTATTCCAAGCAAAAATCGTACTATCTGCTATTTTTTGTTAAAAGATCTTCAACATCTTGTTGTTTTAAATCTCCAAGTTTAAGATAAAGGCAAAGTTCAAATGAAGACTGAAAGTCGTTAAAAGAAAAACATTTATTTTTCGTCTTTCCAATTACTGGAAGATACATTTAAGAAGTCATTACACAGATATTGTTAGAGCCAATGTATTTGGGATTCCATTATACGGGATAACTGTAAAGTTATTCTGTAATCGCCGTACTAAAATATCATGGCGAACATGAGATAAAATTCGAACAATTTCGATACATCGGTAGCTAGGTCGTACTAACCCTTGAAACCACAGATTCAAAGAGAATGGAGCAAGCAACAAGCATGATTTGGCAAAGACACAATAATGTTTTCAAAGAATGGTTATGTTATAGACTTACCTACTGAGCGTGGGTCCTGGGTTCGATTCCCAGGTCGGGCAAAATGTTTTTGGGTTTTTCCATTAGAAATTTCTTACTAACAGCCCGGAGTTTGGAAGTTGGCAGTGTGATGTCTCCGTGCCTTGGAAAGTACGTTAAGCCGCGCCTGATGTCTCTCCGGTCGTGTCGGATTGCGTGCCGTCTCGTCGGACTATGAGAGTGAGGGAAGAGGGAGTGCACTTGTCTCTGCGCACACACTTGTGCAATATAATATCATGTTATTATGTTATAGAAATCAGAATCGAATTATTGTTGAAAGTTGTACGTAATGCTTTCGTATGAAAACACATACGAAAACGCATGAAATTTTATCATGCTGAGAGCTGATAAGTAGAAAGACATAGGTACAAATAGAATATAACACTAAATTGAACAGCACAGCGCTGCTGTCCAAGCGGCAGCCGCGTGGTAAACTTACACTGCTACAAAGATCTTTTGGCACTCGAATCGTGTTGAGAGGGGGCGTTGTTGGTGAACTTGCATAGACAAAACCAAATCGCAGCGTTAGTTCCGATTTTGGCCACACGCCAAAATAAACCTTGTAGCGCTATATTGACGTCAGTTGCCAACGTTCCCTCACACATTAGCACTTCGTTTCCTAAGTACTCCATGTTCATAAACGTAAACCGCACATAACACCACGTTATAGGTATAGTGAAGTGATACGGTTCACACTTAGCCGAAGTTCAGCTAACGGTATCTCTAGGACATGGCGCTTGTTCAGACACTCGTTCATGTGCGCTGAAGAGCTTTACCGACTAGGTACACTAAGTTTGAACTAACCTCACCTACCTTACCAGTTACCACCCAAATTCATTGCACGATCCAAAGGTAGGTGACCTTTGGAGCGTAGTAGGAATTTAGTGTAACATACCCGTATTTAATACATGGAAAACTTACATAATTAGGTATTGTACAGTGGAATGTCTGTCTGTCTTGCTGTCAATTTATTATTGTACTTATACCTTAAACCAATTAACTGATTTACGTGATTAATAATTTTAACGATGTAGACATGATAAATAATAAAATAATATCGAAAGTCGATAAAAATAATTGATAAATATCAAATGATTACAAGAAAAATATGCACTTATGCAATTTATCTGTATTTTTCCCGAATTTCAGGGATTTTTCTCGATTTTTCGAGGTACTGTACATATACTGGGCCTGTTTTGAAACATCTCCTTTAGTTTGATGAATGAAATGTTTGTTATCTATTAATTAAATAAAATTTTATCCAAAAATATCAATCCGTTTCTTACTAAACTGCAACTTTATCCGAAGACCCTGGTTACTTATTTCCTTTGGTGACCGTACATAAAGCATGTACTAATCTATACAAATATGTTTAATAATAATCATGAGACAGGAGCAAAGAAATAATGATGATGTTTAAAGAGAGAGCAAGTGTTTTTTTATTATAATTTTAAAAGTAGACAAGGACGAGTCCATACGATCTATTCCCTCTACTCCCTTCAGTAAAACTCCTTCTACACAAACAGGTTAGTGAAATAATTTAAAAGCGCACAAGAAAATGGCCGGAAAGGAATTACTCATGAACGCTAAATGAGGCGTGAAATATTCCGCTTTCAAATAACTAGTTTCATAAATCATTGAAAAGCTGTGTCCTGCCGAGTGGCTGCGAACAATTTTCGGTCGCACCGGATCCGGTTGCTCCGACACAATGCGGCGGCCGGAAACGGGCGACGACCGCAAAGCCAAAAACAGTTTACGGGATTTTCACCTTTTGAGCTCTATTTTACCTGGCTTTGAATTGGGTAGGTAGCTACGGTGTGTAGACATTTAAGAATTGTGCTTTCCAAAATTATGGTTAATTTTGGGGTGTGAATTTTAAGTTATCAGTTAAAGGTTGTCTAAGTAATAACGGCTTGTGGCTAAGTAATAACAGCCGCACGGGTCGATCAATCAGGTTAAGCTACACTTGCCGCGGTTGGTCCGTGGATAGGTGACTCTTTACATACCAAGACCCCTCCGTGACTCGGAAAGCATTTTAAGCCGTTGGTCCTGGCTGTCATTCGTGGATCTTGTCTGACAACCAGTCTTACCAAGGGGTTTCGTATTAGGTACCCGGTAACTGGGTTGTGGTGGTACTCAGCTGCATCCGGTTAGACTGGAAGCTGACCCCAACATGTTGGGAAAAAGCCGGGCAGATGATTTAAAAGTTGTCTGTGAAAGATTCTAATGAACTGAATGTCTGTAATTATACTTGTCTTTTTTTTTTTTTTTTTTTTTTTCTTATGGCGTTATTATTCATTTATTCACTCAATTACTATAGTAAATTACTGCCACGGTCTGTAATGACTGCGTTGCTGGCAGCACTGATGATGGACGAAAGCGCAGCTCCTCGCCAACACAGCGCGGTCAGCATTGCAGCCCTTGATAGACAAGTGAAAATAAAGGTCGATACCGAAGGTCTCCCTGTCCTCCGTCAGGTTGTGATAGTCTTTTATTTTAAAATTGTACTTCACCAAAACCGTGTACTTCGGTATTCCAGAATTCATTTTCTTTGAAAGGTCGTTAAAATAAGGTAGAAAAACGTTTTCCGATAAAGATTTTGACTTTCTGTCGATTTTCCGTTACGCAATCTTTTTGTTTTTTATTTTTTACCTTTGACTTCGGTGGCACTAAGTAGGTAATCAAATACCAATTTCGCTTCCTTTGAATGTCCGGCGGTATTAAACACTTTGAATTGGAGGGTTCGTCGCTTGAGTTCATTTTTACAATTCAATTTTAAATAAATATCACGATTTATGGAAAATAATTATGGAGAATTGCAAAAAATTTCCAATTGGTTTTTTTCCGTGCTTTTGTTTTTTGTAATTAGGTATTTTTTAATGATGATTGTACTTTCTGTACCTATACAGCCAAATTATGATTAAAATCTTTTGCACGTGACTATTTTTGAAACAAAACTCGACAATAATGAATTTTCAAAGTAAATTGAAAGAAAAAAAGAAAATACGTTTATTTGCGCTAAACATGACGCAAAAAGAAAATAAATCACAAAAAAAAAATAAGAATTAGTTGAGGGAAACATGCGTCACATCCACGCAAAACAGCTATCGCTCAACATTATACTGCGAGGGTTATGCAAGACAGAGCCCCAGCGCTGGTTTTCAGCGACAGCCGGCGCCGACGTAATGACGTCGTCTGGTGCAGCAAATAATTATTAGGACGCTGTACCGGTAAAGAAAAATAGTATAATTTAATTTAAATGTGATAGAAACAAACAGGAATATAAAAAAGGAAAAGAATGAAATAAACCTACATGCTAAGAGAATATCATCCTCAATAAACGTTTTACGCTTTATGTAGTGGCATCATTTCGAAGCGTCCTATTTGACGTACGCGCACCCAACATGCACAAAAATATTATGATGATTTGCTGGTGGCCAAAACTCACCAGCAATGAAATTCCATACAACTTTGCTGACGCCTATTCAAGTACCTAGCGCGGTAAGGTCAACTTCGCACAAAGAAGGTTGTCAAAATGATGACCAAATTACAAGCATTTTTGAGTCAATACTTGTAGGTGCAGTCAGCAACAAAACTCAATTAACACTGTTACTTTTACAAATCGTCTAAATGTATACAAAATGATGCGATACATTGGTTTTCTCTATTTCATGTTATAGCAAAGAGTTAATTATTCTTAAATATTCTATTACTTATGTTTTTTAAGAATATTTTGCTCAATAATTAAGATTTAAACAACTAAAGTGTTAACCGAGTTTTGTTGCTGACCGTACCTACACTAAAGAGTTTTTATCTGAATACATTCTAAAGCAAACCAATCATAATCTCAACTAAATGGATTCTTTATCTAAAATTGTATCGTAATGTATCAAAGCCGCATAAAACCGCTTTAGGGGTTAAAGTACCTACCACACTTTAATCTAGTACTTGTCACCTACAAGTCCCAAAAGAGTTGGAAGGCGACAGTGACAGGTTATTAAGGTTTATACGCTTTTTGTACGAACTTTATAAATCTGATATCGTTCATCCTACCACCCATCCATCCATACAAACTTTCACGTTTATATGTACAGTCAACAGCAAAAGTAGATGATCAAAATCAGAAATTCAATACTAAAGGACGGAGTTCGCGTCAGAACTGTGTGGCGTCGAAGTGATTCAAAAGTATGTGATTGTAAATTATACCAAACATTTACTACTAGTACAGCTGCCATATAGCTGCGAACTCCGTTCATTAGTATTGAATTTCTGATTTTGATCATCTACTTTTGCTGTTGACTGTACATATAAACGTGAAAGTTTGTATGGATGGATGTTTGTTACTCTTTCACGCAAAAACTACTGAACGGATTTGGATGAAATTTGGCACACAGATGTTTTATAACCAGGATTAACATATAGGATACTTTTTATCCCGATATTCCCACGGGATCGAAACTTATGCGGGTGAAACCGCGAGGCGCAGCTAGTCTAAATATAAAACCACAAAACGAAAGGATTTGAAGCGAATTCAGATATACATACAAAAAGAAAAAAAATGGCTGCAACACACTTCAATTAGGACGTATTTTTATTGGATTTTAGCTTCTGCCCGTGATTTCTTGCGAATGAAATTTCTTGTTCCTCCGACCCATCCTGTACATCGCATTGCCTGCGCTATTACTACATATATTAGTTTATCGCTTAGCGTTCTTTCTTGCTCGGCGCCTAAAAGACCTAGCGTGATATTAAATATCCTTTAACTTTTCTCAACAATTAAGCTATCAAAGGCAAAAATATTTTTTCAAAACCGACAGACTGTTCCAGAGATTAGCGCGTTCAAACAAACAAACAAACTCCAGCACCCTAATTGCATAACACACAATCAATCGGAATCAGAATCATTTTGAAGCAAATTGCTAATCCATTGCTTCATAAGTTCGAAAAATTTGTCTGTTCAACACGTATATAACGCAATGAATGTTGTTGAACTGTCAAAATGAAACCGATTACGATTGATCGTGTGTTACGCAATTAGGGTGCAGCTTTATTATTAGTATAGATATTCAGCTTCTGCCGATCGGCAAACACCGTTCGACGTCTAACACCACTGAATTATATTCAGGTAGGCTCAGTATAATTCCAATTTGCTGCCCGGCTGCTACCGAATCATACCGACCCGAACAAAGTCTACCACCCCACACTTTTCAAAATATTGAAAAGTCTGCTTTTAGGCTTCTACTCCAACCAGATTCAATTCTTAAATCTTCATTTACAATTTGGTGGTAATTTGCCCATTTCCAGAATTACAGACAATATGTTTCGTGACGGTCGGACGGTGTTTATGACGTGACGGTATACGGATCTAAAGATTTTATTCTAATAACTGACAACTAAACAAACACGTTCTTAGAAACACGTGTTTGATACAACTTGTTTGTTTATAGCAGAAATTGGACTGGGTAGTCGTGATTCGTGACTGACTTTTCCGTCTAGTCTAGTGGTCACAAACTTGGTCGGTAAGCTGTAACCCGTTGCTGGCTTACACTACCGGGTCAAATGGGAGCAGCTGGCAAAAAAGGCTCTGCTGAACTGTATGTCATTATTTTCAAAAAAACATGTTCACTTGCCAAAGGGCAATGGAGAGGGCTATACTTGGAGTTTCCCTGAAGAAATAAAAGCGGTCAAAGTGACGATGCTTTTGAGAGGCGCGTGTGTAGCAGCGGACGTCTCAATCTTTCGGTGGAAATGATGATAATGATGATGTGTTCACTTCATCGCGATCATAACAAATCTGCATGAAAATAAACGACGTGTTCAATAATAATAAAATTATTCTAAATTCGCTTGAGTCTTAATGGAAGGCTGAAAGTTATCCAAAGGCCGAGGGAAATTGTTGATTCGATCACGTAAGGAAACTCAAATAGCAGATTTTCTTTTTGATAACCGACTAATATTTTCTACGCCAAAAAGGGTCTCGAATCATGTACTTCAAGGTTACAGTAATTTTTTTTTCAAAATTTGTCAATCATAGTTTCTCGAAAAGTTACGGACTCCTAAAAGCGTTTTACAACGGTCAACGGTCGGCCCTTACTGCCTCGTGTCAAAAATCCATCTGTATCGAAACACTTAATGTAATTCAAAATAATTAATTTGCTTTTACCTCTAACTAATTACTGTCAGAAGCATTACTAACTCAACAAATGTACCTAGGTACGTATATTCCTAATTATTTGGATTTACCTAGTGGCAATACGTTCTCAATTAAAATATTAAATTAATTCGGCTAATTGCTAATTCGCAAGCATACATTACATTATTTATTTAACATTCTTGAAATGTTAGGTAGATATTAACTAAAAACATTTTAAGGTTTCATAATATGCTAGTTCAAGGGCGCAGACAGAAATAAAAAACTTAGTATGTACTTAAAACCCACCATCTTTTTACTCACATTAAAGGTAAAATGATCGTCTATTATATCAAGTTCTTAAGAAAATGTAGGTGTCAGATACATTAATATCAACAGTTGAGCACTAGCTTAGCTTATCTTGACGGCACGGTTGGCGCGGTTCGATTCCCGCCCGGAACAAATATTTGTATGACCTACAAGTAAGTAGTTGTTCCGGGTCTGGGTGTTTGTGTATGTGCGTTTAAATGTTTGTAAAGGCACCCACTATACAGGGGAAAATCCTAGTGTGGGGCAACGTTAAAAAAAATGGTTCTGCTTGCAACTTCGTCCGCGTGAAATCTTCAAGTTCCGTCCATTGGAAACTGTATGAAGCGGTAGGTTTTGAGTTCATCACGTTCAGGCAGACCGACAGACGCGGCGGGTGGACTTTGTTTTATAATATAGGTACTACATAAGTGTCGACCCTGTGTGAATATCACGATAAAAAGTATCCTATGTGTTATTCTGATGCATAAGGTAATTACTGTGAAGTTTATTCAAAATCCGTTCGTATTATTATTAGTAGGATAGCGATCTAGTGAAGAAGATTGTACAGAAAAAAAATATGAAAAAGGGAGAATATTTTTTGCAGGCTGTCGAGAACCGAACATGATTTATTAGGAGTCATTTTGCTTAAATAGGATAGTAAGTTTACATTAAAATGCGGGATTAATGGTGACCATTCACTACTTTTGTCTGTTACCTATATGTTACTATATCTGGTGGTAAGTTAAAGATAAGCCATTTCATAATGGCGTCCGAGAGTATATTTATATTTAAGCATCGGAAAAAAACAAATATTCAAATATTTGATGTACTCCGATGCCTCAAAAAAGATCATCTATTTCGTGGAAAATTCCACAAATATATTTGTATTTTCAGGTAAATTCCAGAGAAATATACACATTTGTGGATTGTATCCAAATGGGTGATCTTTTTCCCCATTGTTAAAATTAACAAGGGTAATACAGATCCATTTTATAGAATCTATTTTTAAATGGCGCTTGGAAAAAAATTCTTCGAAACGGTAGCAACAATGTACATATTTTATCAGAAAAAAAAAATGTTGGCAATAAAATATGTATTTTTTTAATGCCGCGATCGTTACATCGTATAGACGCCAGCTGGCACATCAAGCTACCCGAAACTGTCAAATTTTCCCAATCAACCTTGAACCTAATGCTTTAGCGATAAAGTTGAAAATCTATTAAAGAAATTTGACTGATTGTAGTAACTTGATGTGCTAGCGTCTGTACCTACTAGGCATAAGACCCCTCTTTGAGGAGTGGCTAGAGAGGCGTCACGGCGTTCTCAACTACCGCCTGACGCAGGTCCTCTCCGGACACGGATGTTTCGGGAGGTTCCTGCACATCATCAGGCGGGAGGAGACGCCCGGGTGTCATCACTGCCAGGATCGCCCAGAGGACACGGTGGAGCAAACGAACCGTTGCGAACGGTGGAAGTCTGCCCCGCTTGGGTAGAGCACCGCCGTGTCCTCGTAGAGGCGATCGGCAACGGCGGCGACCTCTCGCGTCCGGCCCTGGTTCAAGCCATGGTCCGGGGCGAGAGGTAGTGGGAGGCAGTCACCTCCTTCTGCAAAGCAGTCATGCTAGCGAAGGAGGTGGCGGGATGGATGAGGGAAAGGACCTCACGCCTCAGCCGCCGCGGGAGACGCTCCGAGCGTCGGGAGCCGCGTGACGACTCCCGGCCACCGTAGGCGCGGGCCTGCGGGCGGAGAGTAATGGGTAGCTTACCGTCCGATCAGGACCAGGCCCGTGCCGGACGGCGCGTATGTGTTCCACGCGCGCCTCAAAGAGATGTCAGCACGAATGACGGGGCCCGATAGGGCCGAAGCCTGCCAGGGTAGCGGGATCGTCTGAAAGGGTTACCGCTGCCCTGGAACATAAAGGGCTAAGGAAGGAACACGGGTGGGTTTTAGTCAGTAAGAGTCTGACACTCCTTTCCGCTCCACCCAGAGCGGGAGGGGACATTTGATGATATCCCATCCTCAAAAAAAAAAAAAGACCTCAAAACTGGGAAACATGGTTTTTATTCATTTGTAGTAAAATAATAGTATTAGAATGCAAATACAGCTGTTGTGTTAATTTAATATACCCAAACCCATAAAAAAAAATTTGGTAACCAGTTATTTATTTAGACCAAATTTTTTATGTATTACCATATTCTGACAAATAAATGATTATGATTATGACAATATACTCGTAATATATTATATTAATACTTATTTTGGGGATTTTTCAATAAAGCATTTACTTTATTATACACCAGAAAATACATAACAAAACATACGATTATTACTACAAAACTGGGCGGCCTACTTAGTGCATTTTAAATGGTCCAGATAACCAAAGTTACAGATTTATCTTTGGTTTTCTCATGCTATTTATAAAAGATTAAATAAGCCCAGTCGAGTCTAGTCTAAATAAACACACATCATCTGATTTCAAGCCAACATCAGCAAATAAGGATAGACTATTTTCGTCAATAATTTCTAGCTACACTCAGCCTCAAAAAGATGTAAACTTCAATAAGAATTCATTTGATTGTCCACAATTTGTGTTCCATAATACTAAATCATTGTGAAGCTACAATTAAGTAACTCAAACACAAATTGGTTTATTTTTAGCATTGCCACTCGAAAAAGGGCATTTTATTCATCGATAACAGTGAATAAAACTCTTTTAGTCACTGATTGAATAAAAATATTTTGAATTTGGAACATAAACAAAGAAACTTTACACAAAACATAAACAAAGACAATAGTATATAATTATAAAACAAATATTACACAAAAAATATTAAATAAACAAAATTCTTAAACAAATATTACAAACTAAACTTCTGAACTAAAGTAAGAAATTAAGCAATTAATTAATCTGAGAAAATTGTGTTACGGATTTTATATTTCGCGTATGTGTAATATATATTGTGGCTACTCATTTATACAATATTTTGGAACAAAGATTCAATAAAATTAATTGTCGTCAATATTTACATCTTTTTGAGTTGAATAATAAATCCAGCATCGCGCAAGCAGATTACTAGCATATATGCAACGTCCCGACATCAATTGTCGGGCAGTTGTCCATCAGACATTACACCAGTCTGGTCGAAGGATCCGTTTTCTATGGAGGATGAGCGAACTTTTCACCCTGGTCGTCATACCGCTATAGTTATATCAAAAACTTTACAAAATAATACCTCAATACGTTATTTTCGGTGCAGGAAAAATGCCTGTACCTACAAAAAAACTAGTGTGTTTTTCATTTTTAAATTAATGAGTAGCAACAATTAAGTATCTAATGTGTAATATATTTTGGGCTAATTCGTCGATTCGCACGAATTTACTCTCCCGAAACGGGAGAGTAAATTCATCTTCATTCACATTAATATTATTTTTTCTATAGGTGACTCGAACGGTGTTAATTTATTTGTGGGCGAGTCGAAAACTCCAGAAATATGTATTAGGCAATTGCCACATTTAGTATTGTATGCAATAAAGTATAGAAAAAAGGACACTAGCGATTTTATTTAAAAGTGATAATTTCCTTTTCGGGCGAGTTAATTCGTGCAAATCAACTAAGCCGTACTTAATAAGCCATATTATTATTTTGTGGCTACTCATTGATACTATATTATGGAACAAAGATTGTAGACAATCAAATGAATTCTTGTTGATGTTTACATCATTTTGAAGCTGACTTTACCCGCTCTTATTGAACATTACGAGATCAACATTAATTAACATCAGTAATGTATGTGTAAATATCGGTATATTTTATCTATATAAACATTCAAGAACTTTACGCTTGAACAAGTTTATGTCTTCGTATTTTATTTATCTATCTACCTATCAAATATGTATGTATGTATATTCAAACTTTATTTGTTTCTAATTGACGTTATTTTAAGTTAAACAAATATCAACTTTATTTTAATGGCAATTAGGTAAGTTGATTTCAGAGTGACTAATACTATTGAAAAAGTTAAAAATGTTTGAAGTTGTAGCGTGAACTGAACTTTAGTGTGTAGGAATTAAAGTTATTTTCCATAAACTCATATTTGTTTATATTTTGGCGAATATGTCGCGATTCAAATTTAGGTACTTAGCGTTAGGCCATTTGTGTACGGCACGGTTTCGTCTTGGAAAAACGCGTCTGTCACTTAAGCGTATGTGTACAAAGGGCCTTAAATGCACACGTTTTTCTTGCCGTGAGAAACTACAGTTTATTCGCCGTGTGTGGCACGGTCATCAGTGTTGTATGGATCACTAATTTAAGCTTGTACAGTCACGAGCAAAAGTATGTATACACTCGGCTCTATTCAAAAGCGATTTACTCCTTTAATTTTTAATGAAATTTTATGTTGTTACGAACATAGCATTTTCGAACCCATAGGTTTATGTAATGTGCCGTATTTCAACAAAAATCGAAAAGAAAAGCGAAAATATCGCAATTGAAAGTTGCCAAGTGTTGACATATTGGTGCTCGTGACTGTACACGGTCACGTTTTTTCTATGGTGTGGTTTATATGTCGTACCGTAATGAAACCGTGCCGTGTACAAGGGGCTTAATGTATATGACGTATGCTTTATTATATAAAATGATTACCTGATAAAATAAATTAAATTACCCATACCTATTGAACTAAAGAAAAAACATACGTAATGTTTTCTTGTTTTCGGGGGCAAAGAAGTGGGTGGCCATTTACTGATCAAATTGTGGCTCATTAGAGTACCTTATCTGGCTAAGTTGTGCCCGCAGCGGCCCACCTGAATTCGTTGTCGGTATAGGGATATCCAGGTGTGCCTTGGCAGGTGGTGGCCCGCAGAGAACTTTTCTACAGGCTTATCTACTACTTACAGACTTACAGAAAAGATTTTCTATCTGGAATTTCTACGTAGCAACCCGGAGTATCAATTTGTGCACGCCATGGTTATGTCAAAAAATCACAATACAATGCAAAAATCCTACAATGAAAATCACAGAAACAAAAGAATAAAAGTTTGAAAATGGAACACATTTTTGAATTATTTCTTTATAATCAGCCAGCCGCATTGCGATGGACAAAATAATTTACGCGTCTTTCGACTCAGGATACGACTCGATTTGTTACATACAACCACTTAAATTCATCATGCACTTAAATTATAATAGGGTAATGATGCGTACTTCTCAAGTGGGTACATTTATTAGTAACTAGCTTTTGCCCGCGACTTCGTTCGCGTGGAATAGTGACTTCCGGCAGATTTTTGGTTTTACCCAAATAGTTCTTACTATTTATTTACATTTTTCCGATGAATTTTCAGTACTGAATTGATGCCGACTCTTGACCAATAGATGGCGCTGTATGTCCGGAATAAATTTTATTTTTTATTTTATTTTATTTTTTGTAATAAAAACTACCCTATGTCCATTCTCAAGTTCCAAACTATGTCTGTACCAAATTTCACACAAATCGGTTCAGTAGTTTAGGCGTGAAGCAAAGACAGACAGACAGACAGACAGAGTTACTTTCGCATTTATAATATTAAGTTTGGATAGATACTTATGATAATGTCAGTTGTATGTCCTTACGACAATGTCAGCTTTTAATTTTTCTGAACAAAATTTCACATCAAATGTTATTTATCAAAAAATAATCCTTATGATGAAGCCTTTCGATCGGTATGATAAAGGGTATTTTTTTTCTCGTGTAGCGAGTTCGATTCCCGGTTCAACCATCTTATTATTTAAAAATCTATGAATGCAGTTTAAATTGTTTTTTTTTTAATTAAAATAATGTCTTCTTTCAGTAAAGTGTTCCATTTACAATATTCAAGGTCCTTTCCCTCAATGTGGCATAGCCTTGGGACGCCCTGTATGTACCATCACAAATAGCAATAGCAGGCATTTGTTCTACTGAAATATTTGGGCTACCAAATGGATTATTTGGTATTAATAAATTCCGCTGAGCTACCTCTTCTCTGCTGCAACCCAACATGATTTGGAACAAAAGGATTTATAAAATAACATTTATAAGCTTGGCCCGTGCTATATGGGGTTAGACATTGTATAAGTTACTGGCGAAAAATAGGTGTGTCTCTGCCTAACTGTTCGGGACAAGTTATGATATACTTATACAGAAAATAGCTAAGTAAGTAGCTCAAGTGCGTTTTAATTTTACGTTTACGTTCCTTTCTTGTGTTTTCCTGTGTCTAAAATGCACTAAAAAGGGCATCCAACCCTTAAAATTAAAAGCAGAGTTATATACAGAAACCCAACAAAAACCATCAAGGTCCACAAGACAACACCCATCTGGTCGGAGGATCCTCTCTTTTCCATGGAGGATTTAACTTTCCAACCTGTTCCTCATAATTCTATTGTTTAACTGAAGGGTTGTTATATTTATTTATTAAAACTTTATGCCCAAGAAAAATAATACAGTGCAAAGGCGGATTTAATGTCTGACGTATTTCCTACCAGTCAATGTTAGGGTGATGCAGGCGCAACATAACAGAGGGGCAATTCTGTTGTCTGATCGCAGTCTCAATCAGTCAAATACTTCTAATTTCCCTACATTTTAACAAGTTTTTGACATTTGTTTGTCGCCGAGATAAGAATGCGACTAGATTTTGAACATTTTAAATTACGAGAATTGACCTTCAGACCGATAGCTTTAAATGACTATAAATTACAAGAATACATAGATACATACATATGTATTTATGTGTTCAATTTATTCTGTTTATATTTACATAAATATATATAGAATAAATTTTATCAGGAGAAAATATAATAATCGGTTCAGGGAGAAAACGATGTTTGAACCAACTTCTTACGAATATATCCACGTGCCTTCACTTAAAGATATTCACGTATATCATATATTATGCCAGACGTAACAAGACAGTTAGGTTTTATGTACCACTTACAAAAAAGTAGATATATACGGCATTTACCTATGTATATATAGCCTGTAGTGCTAAAGCCTTTCCGAGTATATGATAACATAAGATCAAGGTTAGCCCGCGAAATTCCAATTTTCTTACGAACGATATGATCGATAAAAATGTTATCGTTCATAGTTCAATAGAGAATATGTACGAACTTCGAGGGTTGTATTGATGATTTTAATAATTATAATCTGTAAATACATTATTATTTGTCGTGAACACACGGTCGCAAATTATATTTTGTTCAACATACAATCTGACACTGACCTGCCAATTGCAAAAAACGTAAGATCATTTTAATTTCGGCTTCTCTAGCGCTTCCTCCTTAAGCCTTTCTTCATTCGTGAGCTCGTCAACGAATTTTGTAGCTTAATATCAGAGAATAAGGCGGATTTTCGCCTTTCCACATCAGAAGGCCGATTCTCGTAATTTAAAACGTTCAAAATCTAGTCGCAGTCTCATGTCGGCGACAAACAAATGTTAAAAACTTGTCAAAATGTAGGGAAATTAGAAATATTTTTTGACAGATTGAGACTGAGATCAGACTGTGAACGTTCTTAAAATTACGAGAATTGCCCCTCTGATGTGCTAGGTAGCTAAACGGTCAAGCCAATAATACCAGCCTATTATTGCGCCACTGCAGGCTAAAGGCTTCTTCTCATACAGAGAAGAGGTAAGGCTTGCCCAAGACGGGTTGGCTGACTATGAAGCTAAGCTACGAAATAATTATGTTTATTTCCACTGGAGCTAAGTGGTGTAGCGGAGTGGGTAATGTGCTATGAAGACGTATGTAAAAAAAACTCAGCTTCGTTACACCTTTTTCCAAAAAACCTAAGCTATGAAAACCAAACGATCCTGTTGGTTGATATACGGTTTACGGTTTAAGATAATTTATTTCACTCAAAAAGAATACCATTATTCACTCGTATGAGGAAAAACATAAAAATTAAGATGGGTTATGAACTAAAATTAAGTTATATAAAAAATAAAATAAAGAAGAGGGAGAGAAGAGAGAGAGAGACACAATTCAAACATTATTCTGAATATGGTGCTATAACACATCCCACGCTACTCAGCTAAGCAAATCGCAGGTGGTAAAGCAGCCTTAGACACCAAGGTTTATTCATAAACGTTGCTTAAAGTTACATATTATTAAGATAATATACATGATAATATTTTCACGTTTAAACGCCTCTCAACTCTAATCAACGTTTATAAATAGTGAGGCAATTTCAAAACGTGACCGCGATAAACAAAACTGCCATGAATAAGCATGAAGAAATGCTGTCAAGGATTTGTATCAGAATTGACAAGGGATTTAGATGAACAATAAATAGGTTATCAGAAATGAATAAATTTCTTTGAATAAATTTAGGACACGGAAAAACATGGGTTGACTTTTAAATGAAGTTATTATTGATAGAAACTACTGGTGGTATTTGTTCTAACTAGAGATTGTTATATTTCTAATAAACAAAGCAACATTGTTGAATGGTACATACTTATAATGAAGGTTTAGTTTCAAAGATGGGTCTGTTTATTCGGGATATCAGGCATGACTTACATTATCAGCCTATGATGTTTCCACTATTGGGACAGAGGGAGTGGGCCGTAATCCACCACGCGGGCCCATTGCGGGTTGGTAGATGTCACATGTCTTCGAATTTTTGGTTTAAGGACATGCCTGTTTCCTTGCGATGTTTTCCTTCACCGTTTTGAGAGCAGTGGTTATGAAGTAATTTATACAAAAATAAAGCGTCTGTCTGGGTTCGAACTTACGACCTACAACTCGTAAGTCGCGGCCGTTACCACTGGGCCACCACTACTCTCAAGCATGACTTGGACGTTGAAAATTAAACCCGTGACGAGGAGTTTTCTACAACAGCTAATTACTTAATTGTGTATTGTAAAACCCCTTTCTTCAATACACAATAGTTAACTGTTATTATTAAGGCGGATCGTACACTACAACGTGTCGCGCGAAGGGGCGCGGGAAACGGAATCAATTTCCACTTCTTTTTTTTTGGGGGGGGAATGTCATCTCGAAGTTCAAAATATGAGGTGGTCGTCTGGTTAACTGGGCTTGCCTGTGGATGACTCAATAAATTAAGGCCTCCGGGCATGACTTAAAAACTTAAAAACTAAGCGGCTAAGGGCTCCTCCTATGGGGTACGGGCCTGGCTGAGGGCGTCACTGGGAGAGGACAGCAAGGGACATTCTGGGTCGGAATTATTTAGGGACGAATTTAAAACTAGCCATATTCCACGCGCGGAAGAGCGTTTTTATTGTATGTAACAAAACAACGCGTGGGGACGCGGTATCAGCGCCCCGTCGCGTGGCGCGTTGTAGTATGTGATCCGCCTTAATAATAACAGCCGCACGGGTCCATCAAAGCAAGCACGCTTGCCAAGGTCGGTCCAAAAATGAGTGACCATCCATTAGATACATATCGAAATCCGTCCATGTCTCGGAAAGAACGTAGCGGCTGTTATTCGTAGATTTAAGCAGGAACACAGTTGACAATTGCGTCTTAAAACACTCAAAAACTTCGTATTTATTGAAACAAGATAGATATAGTCTTAGGAGTTCAATCATTTATTTGGCGTCAACGACCGGGAGGTGTTCGAATCTTAACATGAGTTTTATGTAAACAGCCTTTCGGGTTCGGGAAAGGCTGTTTACATAAAACTCATGTTAAGAAGGTGTAAAATAACATTGGGACGAAATCGAAAAGCAAATGGTATGTCTGTCGGTAGTAAAAGAAGGCATTCTTCGTATTCAATCATATACAAATCCAGCTACCTATCCTAGCGACCCGCTCCTGCTTCGTACGGTGATGAGGTTGAAGACCGCATCAAAATGCATTGCGTAGTTCAGAAGACTAAAACGCTTTTCGCAATCTGACTTTTATTTATAACTCAACAGTGGGTCTACTCCTTAAGCACGAAACGAAGTTCCTAATTCCGGCCGAAGTATCCTACTCCGTATCACTTACGGACATAACATTAGTTCGGTCTCCGAACTAAGAATTCGGATCAGCTACGGGCCGAAACGACACGAAATGAAACTTTTTATTTGTTTGTTACCGCCTTTTTTGTTACCGCCTTTTTTTACGCCTAATCCACTGAACCGTTCATCATGAAATTTTGCATATACGAGTACGTTGTCACATTTCATCCAGAAAAAAAAAATGTTCCTGAGGAAAAGAACAATAATTTTCAACGGTCACAATTGCTTTAAGACGATAGATGGCACTACGTGTCTTTCGAATCATGATTGAATTATGTCCCGACTTTCTGAATAGTATTCTAAAAAAAAGCATAATACTAATGATTGAAATACCATCGTGAATTCATGCAGGCCTGCACCCTAATTGCGTAACACACGATCAATTGGAATCTGAATCATTTTGAAGCAAATTACACATCCATTGCTTCATAAGTTCGAAAAATTTGTCTGCTCAGCACGTAAATAACGCAATGAATGTTATTGGACTGTCAAAATGAAACCGATTCCGATTGATCGTGTGTTACGCAATTAGGGTGCAGGCCTGCATGAATTCACGATAGTATTTCAATCATTAGTAGGTATGCTTTTAATAGGATTTCGATGAAATTTGGCACATATAATATGTATGTAGTTTATTATAACCTGGATTAACATGTTTTTAATCGCATAAAAAAGAAAGAAAATGCGTTTATTTGCGGCAAATATGACGCATAAAAAGAACATAAACACACGAAAAAAAAAAGTTGGGGTAAACATGTGTCACATTCACGCAAAACGGCCATCGCTCAGCATTTTGCTAAGACCCTAATACGTTTCCGTGGGTTAATTTCCGACCGCCAAAAGCAAGTATATAATATAGAAAGAAAGAAAAAAAAGTATTTATGACTCGTACAGGAAGATCATAAAACTAAACTAAACACAATCAAAAAACAAATTACATAAAAAAAAACGTAACAAAAAGAAAAATGAAACAGAAAGTCCTATAAGAGGCCAAAAGGCTCCTATCTCAGCATGGTGGTACAACATTTAAAAAAATAAATGTCGCAGCGCAGGTATTCTGTTATATGTAAATAGATAAAGATTTACTTGTTTTCTTAGATGGTAATACTAATTTGTGCGCTGCTGTGAGACCAAGAAATATAAAGTAAACACGTTAGAATACTTACCGAATTAGTAGAGCGTTAAGACTAACAGATAGACATAGCCTAACAATTTATTATGTCTGTCTTCGCCTTTATTATCCAATAGCTTTAGCCTTCGGTTTCGCCCGCGTCTTAAATTATATTACCGGGATAAAAAGTATTCTATGATTTAATCCAGGTTACACAATCAACACACACACAGTCAACCAGGTTACAATCTGACCTAATCTGGCCGCCACGTCCGAGCTTTATAACCTAATATAACATCACGGCTGTATTTCCCGAAGGGTGTGTACCTATATACCTTCTGTTGTCAGGTATGTTTTAGTCCCCACACATTGCCATCATCTGGGCCAAATCCAGACTCCGGGTTGCTTCTGAGAAATTCCTGATGGAAAAACTCAAGTTCAAGTTTTACTTACCAGATATCGATAGATGGCGAAGGGTACGTACTCCAGCATGACGAAGACATCAGCCACAGCCAGCCACTTCAGCAGTCGGTTGATGGGCGCCGCTGCAAGGTCACGCCGTGTTAAAACTGCCACGTTCAGCGCATTCGCTAGGCTTCCGAAGAAACATACCTGGAACAAGTGAGTTTGTAAAAAATGTTATATATACATATGTCACCGCCAACTGGTTTAATCAGCCATTTAGTTTACCGCCTAGCCTTCTTTTTTTTTTCAAACGTTGCCTCACACTAGGAATTACTCCTGTATCGTGGGTGCGTTTACGAACATTTAAACTCACATACACAAACAGCCAGACCCGAAACAACTACTTGTAGGTCATAAAAATATTTGTTCCGTGCGGGAATCGAACCCGCGACACGCAGCGCAGCAGTCAATCGCTCAGCCACTGCGCCAACAGTGTCGTCTTTTAACTAAACGGCGGCCGTTCAACAAACGGCTTGAAATATTCAATAAATTATAGTTTAGGTTACAACTGTGATCAACATGCAACAGCATGTGGCGTAGTAGATACCGCTACAAATTAAAGAAAAAGGGAGTAGCTACAAAATAATTCACTGGGGTATTCCCGAAAATCAAAGTAACGAAATGGAAATCAACCATTTTGTTGATTCGCTAAAGTCGTCAAATGAAACAGGAGTAAAAGGTAACACGTAAGAACCCTTTACCCAGTAGGTACCAATTTGTAGTAGGTATTTCTCAAGTAAGAACACTCGAGACTTCTCCCCGTTTTATTTTGTGAGTTTCACAAAAGAGATATCAAACTTCAATACAAAGAAAATCAAATAACCTGCGCTCGTTCTAAAATGGCGGGGAAAAGACCATTACGGAGCTCCGTGTTCAGTAACTTATGGGTCAATTAGATAACAAAACTTGGCGCATAAAGCTCTTTCCGACCAAATGTACTTTTGGCACTCTAAAATGCGTTTGCAGCACATTTAATAGATTAGGCGGAACGGAAGAAAAATGAAAAAGACGTTGAAGAATATCCCTCTGAGAGGCATTACAATCGTAGGTAGATACTTAAAGTAATTTTTTCTTATCTGTGGTTGAATGAAATAATTTGAAAAAATAATTTAAGGACAAATCTTTTCACTTGTTCTTATTAACAGTTATTTCAAATCTGACAGCATCAACCCAACAGCAACCTTATTGCACCCAGAATAAAGACCACTCTGATGTTGACAGACTTGTCAGTGGCAGCAATCCAACATCTACCTTATCACGACGAGAATAAAGATCATTGTGATTTTGACAGTGATGCAAAATCAGAGAAACTGTAAAAGGACTTCACCTACTTTAGGGAAAAGAAAATATTCAATTTCTTACGTAAATTAAATTGAAATCATTTCCGTGACCCGTGTACATAATGGCCCACGTCACCAAACAATGATGGTATACTAATGTACCAGGGCCCCATAAATTTAAAGGTGGTTAGCAATCAATTGACTTAGACTCTTTGGAGTGAAGCCAATTTAGATTATTACGACTGTTTACAGGAAACATCAATGGTGTAGGTTATTTTATGAATGAGCAATATTTATGTGGAAAATATTTCTTTATAAATAGAAAATGAGATTTGTTTATCCTTTTTTACAACTGTAAGGTTAGTGGTTGTCATATAAATGTGAAAATCAATCAAATCTAGCTCACTGTGTTTTTTCCGAAATCTATGAATACAGTTAGCAGCTACTCAAAAAGTTACCCAAGAAGGTTTTCTTGTAGCTACAACGGTCGACTCTGTAATTTTTTATGTACAGACGCCAGCAAGTCAAGCTACCCGAAACTGTAAATTATTCCCAATCAACCTTGAACCTTAATGCTGTAGCGATAAAGTTGAAAATCTATTAAAGAAATTTGACAGGTTGTAGTAGCTTGATGTGCTGGCGTCTGTACCTACCTGTTTTTTGTTTTATCTTGACTGTGCAACTGGCAGCTGGCTTAGGCCATCATTGACCCTAGATACACCTGTCCCACCGCCAACGAAGAAGCAAATACTGGTCATCAATCATCTACCAATTTTTCGCTCCAGAAACGTACAATAGGTGTAGGTCGTGTAAGTAAAGGAAACACATAATTTATATTAATAGTTAAATAGTTGATCACTGACAGTTCACATTGCCTGAACTACTGAACTATCTCTGCGTTAGTAGCTATCAAAGATAATACTCGCTCAGCGACGCTCGCTTGGCGGGCAGAACACTCGCTGTGAGACCCTCGCTTGGTAAATACTCGTCTCGTAAGTTATTCTACTCGTTGCTCACGCGCACTCGCTCATACATAATTAGCCTATAATGTTCCCACTGCTGGGACACAGGCCTCCTCTCGGTGAGATGGAGTGGCCTGTAATCTACCACGCGGGCTCAGTGCGGGTTGGTACTGGTAGATGTCACATGTCTTCGAATTTTTGGTCTAGGACGTGCCAGTTTCCTCATGATCTTGCCCTTCACCGTTTTGAGAGCAGTGATGCTGAAATACACAAAGTAAAGTGCCTGCTTGCTACGGCGCTGGCCGTTTACCTGCGCACTGAGCGATTTAACGATAAAATTGGCGGTATGAAGTGCGAGAACAATAAAACAATTACACCTATTATTATAAAACAATAGCCTAGTACATTAGGACACGACTGTACCCGTGCGCTCACTCACCGTTCTTTTGACGTGACGACAGCGGTATGCGTGACCGACGGTACGCGACCGACGTCAGCGTAAACTAAACCCAGCCTTAGATCTGGTGCAGACCTGACGAAGCGCAGCGCAGAGTAAAGGGCTTTGAAGATTTTTATATGGAGTCAGGCATACCTACTGTCACGCCATTTTGAAAATGGCGGCCACGCATGAGGCCTATATAAATCGATAGCTGACATCAATGCAAACAGAAAAAATAATAGATCGATTTATAATAGGCGTCATGCGAGGCCGCCATTTTCAAAGCGCGACAGTAGGTATGCTGCGAATCTTCAAAGCCCATTCGCTGTCAAACAAATATCACAAGATTCGTCTCGCTATTAAAATCTACAGTAAGTTCACGGCGAAAAAAGCTTGTGTACACGAGAGCATAATTAACAATCAAACATGCGTTAGCGTAAACATTTCCTATTTGTAAAAACAACAATATCTTTACCAAATTCGAGTTCGTCTATCAGAAACCATCAAAAACTCATCAATTCAATGTAAATAAATAACCCTTTAATCACTGACGAGCGACCTTCATTATGGGACATTTGATACCTTAGGTAATGTTTGCGAATCATTATGGGCCGATGATCAAGCCAAATGGGCCAATAATGTCCGCTAATGGACAGATTTACGTTTTTAGGGTTCCGTACCCAAAGGGTAAAAACGGGACCCTATTACTAAGACTCCACTGTCCATCTGTCTGTCACCAGACTGTATCTAATGAACCGTGATAGTTTAGAGGTACGAGGAACAGGGTGTAAAGTTCACTCAGCCTCTATAGAAAAGGGAGGATCCTCCGACCAGACGGGTGTTGTGTCTGGTGGGCAACTACCCAACGATTGATGTTGGGAAATTGTATCTATGCTAATTGCGTGGTAAACTCTGCTTGCGAGATGCAGGATTTGCGTGTCGTCAGTATGACGCGTTGTTCGCATGTGGCGTTGTAGATACCGCTACAATAGCTAGACAGTTGAAATTTTCACAGATGATATATTTCTGTGGCCGCGATAACAATAAATACTAAAAACAGAATAATTTTATAAATATTAAAGTAGTCGCGCACGAAGGGTCCCGTACCACGTTTGTTGTATGGGAGCACCATACAACAAACGTGGTACGGGACCCTTCGTGCGCGACTCCAAATCGCACTTGGCCGGTTTTTTACAACAGTTTTATGTATGTTGCTTTTTTATGAAAATGATGACAGGGTTAGCCTAGCTTCGAGCGGGCGCGATTTTCCCGCAGTGATTTTTTTCGCGCACTGGATTTCCAACACTCTTCTTAACGCCGAGAGTTGAAAATCCAACTGTATCTTTTTTTGACGTGCCACGTCCAACAGAGTGCATTCCATGCACTCTGTTGGATCCTCAATGCTCGGCTCAACACCGAAAGTTGAAAACCCATGCACGATAAAAAATCGTGCTCACGTTGCCTTATACTGTGGTGGAGTACAATGATCATGTTGAAGTGTGATGAAGCTATTTGTATTAACATTCTCATAAACAGAAGGGGGTAAGAGGTAGAAAATGGCACCTGTAACTATAAAGTTACGCGGAAATCGGTTGTCATGGTAACTTGTGATCCGAAGGAATGAGGATATGTCGTGAGGAAAGTTTTGAGTGTGAATGTGAATAGCTACAAGAGTAGGAGGAGACCAAAGAAACGATGAATAAACTGTGTGAAAGATGATATGGCTAGAAAGGGGCGACTAAGAGCCTCCCAATCGAGTGACATTTCGGTCACGGTGGCCAAACTCAAGGGATATTAACCAGGTGCGCAGGAGATTTTATAGTGCACAAGTGTGTGCGTAAACACAGCTGCACTCTCTTTTCCTAAAAGGCTATCCACACATATCAGGGCCCGGGACGTGGACAGACCGTGCTTCGTCAGGGGCTCAAAAAAATTATCAGTGTATACATTTTATGTGAACTCGTTCACACACGTCCGTGTCCGGGACGGCGACGGAGCTTCAGTGTCTGCCTTGTGTATGCAACGGCCCTGTCACGTCCCGGATACGGCCCTAATATGTGTGGATAGACCTTTACGAGAGTAAAGGTCTATCCACACATACTTATATAGTACAACTATAGTCCGTTGGTACGGCAATCCGTCACGACCGGGGAAAAATCAGGCGTAGGATCAACGGCTTTATGTGCTTCCCGAGGCACGGGGGTATTATACCCAATAAATATTATTAATATTTTTTTTTGTTGGGTATTAAATCCTAATGGAAAACCCGATAACACTTTGTCCGACTTGGGAATCGCACCGAGGACCCCACGCTCAGCAGTCGCGCTTGCAACCACGAGACCAACATGGCAGTTACATAGCTGATTATTATTAAGATGAATGGACTAAATACTGATATTAGTTGTAAATTCTGCATATAACGCATTGTCCCAATAGTATTGCGGCGGCATCTACATCGTCACATGTAAACAACGCATCATACTGACGTCACGCAAAATCTTGCATTGCACAAGCAGAGTTTACCGCACAACTAGCATATATACAACGTCCCGACATTAATCGTCAGGCAGTTGCCCACCAGACACAACAAGTCCGAGGATCCTCCCTTTTCTATAGAGGAAGATAGAACTTTACAGCCTATTCCTTATACCTCTATAGTATCTTGTCTGTTATAAGCTAGTTTTCATCAAACTCGGAAACAATGTCAACTCCACTCATAACTTCACCATTGTAGTCAAAACTAATAGAGAACTAATAGTTTATTAATGAATCGTATATGTAGAAGTTGTCAACAAGTGACCTGTTCGACCTAGTTCCCAACAATAGCTCGGGATAGTACAGAAAGTCAGCTCCATACGACGAGCTGAAACAGGCGCACGCACATATACACATAATATGTTCTGCTCCGAAAGTACTCGATCCGAAAAATTAAAACCGTTTTACAAAAAAAAAAAACAACCGACTTCCAAAAAAGACTACAAAGTGAAAAATAACTTTAATTTCGGAAGTCGGTTTCGTTGGTTTCGCATTTTCGTTTTTTGACACCGACTTCCACAATTAAAGTTATTTTTCACTTTTTCATTTTACCTACCTACCCCACACAAATTCATATAACTTCTACTTACTATGTAAATATTAGTGACAGGAAGTTATTAAAACATCATGAATATAAACTAAGTGATAAAAAAAATCGTAGTATTGAAGCTAACTATCCAAGCAAAGTTAATGTTTATAGGTGGTCCCATATAAATCTTGAGACCCCTGAGGCATACATTATCCATTTAAAAAAGAATTTTCCAAATCAGCTTTTAAATAACGGAGTTCTGAGGTAACAAACATAAAAATAAAAAAAACAACCGAATACCGACCGAGACCCCCTCCTCTTTTTGAAGTCGGTTTAAAATGTAAACAAATGATTCAGCTCTAACAGCAGCAACCTAACAACCACCTTATTGTAACAACAATAAAGATCACAATGATTTTGACAGACTTGTCAGTGATATCAACCCAACAGCAACCTTACTAGAATGAGAATAAAGATCACTGTGACAGTGATGCAAAATATGATGAGTTAACTGTGAAAAGACTATGTGCGAGCATTTTCACTCATAGTATGGAGGTGACCTTCTGTACCTATCTATTTTATGACAATAGTAGATATCGGCCACCTAATAACAGGCAGCTGTCACCTCATGAATCAATCAAACGGCCTAGAAAGCCTACAAAGGACAATAACGGCTTTACTTTGTAAGCTTATCATTAATTATTAGGAGCTTTTTTTCATTTAATTGAAACGTGTCCGCACTTTGTTCTTGAGTTTTGTTAAAAAACTAATTTCGCGGAGCTAACAACAGTTCTAGGGCGGCTGCTCCCCAGATTTTAAACACTACGTTCTTTCATTTAACATGATTATAGTTTTAGTAACACCACACTGAACATATTAGGTACAAATGGTTGTTATAAGGTAAAATAAATCCACCCAGATCCTCGAAAAAGATCGTGGTTCGGATAGCCATACTAATGCGACCATAGATATAGGAAAGAAATGCGACTAAGTAAATAAGACGATTTTCCAAAAGTCGTGGGTAATAAAATATTACCAAGAATATGCTGGGACCCATTTACACTTGGCATCACATACGGGGATCATGTTTAGGGACCAAATATTCGAAACACATGCCTAAAATAATATTTATTGATAACATAATATTATAACATTACACACGGCTATCGCTCAGCATGGTCGCAGCATAATGCTGAGCGATAGCCGTTTTGCGTGGATGTGACGCATGTCAACCATTTCTTATTGTTTTTTCTTTCTTTATATGTTTTATGCTCTTTTTTGCGTCATGTTTACCGCAAATAAACGTATTTTTACTCCCCGATACTACTACACTAACAACATAAAGGGGTAAAAGGACATTATTCAAGCAAGAATATTTTATATACAAAAATTTAAGTACAAAAAAAGTACACTTTTCTCATGGGAAGTAACATCTTGAGCATTTTTTACTTTAACAGCGAAGGCCTTAAATTAACACCCCGTCTGATATTTGAGATTGAAAATGCATTTGAATTTAATTTAACATCCTGAACATGTTTTAATTATAAACTCGTTATTAAAATGCGATTTTTGGCATTTTCAATCTCAAATAGCAGCCAGGGGGGCTAGACTTTCGTTGTAATAGTAAAAAAATGGTCAAGAGGTCGTTTCCCATAAGACAGCAGTACTTTTTTTTGGCCAGCACTTTAATTTTTGGGGGTCTAAATGAATTTATTTATTACTTTAATTACAACGGTTTAAAACCAATTACAGTAATTAAAGATACAATTTGTATATACACGAACACAAGATAAAATAAAAGATAAAAGGATATTATGTCCTTTGTGAGTTTGTAGGGGTAATCTTCGGAACTACTGATCTGATTTCGATTTCTTTTTGCCGCAGTTTTAGGTCTTAAGATTATATTTTATGTAAAAACAAGAATTTTCACGCGGACGAAGTCACGGCCAGAAGCTAGTGTAAGATAATGCAAACGAACACAAAGACGCTGGATTTTACTGAAAAGGAATTTCTCAGTAAAATCAAGCGTCTTTGGAAATGAAAAAATCCAAAAACACAGCCGGCCTGGGGATCGAACCCAGGACCCAAAGCTCAGTCACGGTTGCGACCACTACGTCCAATAAAAGCCAATCACGCACCAATATTTTTTTTTAAATATATTTTATTCAAATTATCTTGTCTTTTTGTATGCACGTGTTTCTATGACAAATCAATCTATTATTTTCTTAATTTCTTTCAATTAGAATAATAATTATACTATCTATTATATCATAAAGTTATACTCACGATGAGGCTGAGATATCCATGTATACTGTTGTAAGCAAGGATGATATCTCTGAAGTTTCCATCGCAGTACGTGCAGGCTGGCTCACTGGGTCTTGTCAGGTTCAACCTGGTCCTCAATCCATCCACAAGCTTCACTAGGGCACCAAAGTCCAACGGTTCATGTGAACTGTTCTTCGTTTGCACCCTTAAAGCGGAGAGGAACTGGGTGAAGTCCACGTTCGTCCTATTCTCTCCAGTCATTTCAGTTTCTAGCAACATCTCTTCAAACAGATTAGTCAGCGTCTGTGTTATGTTCGAAGTGTCATCTCCACTCATTTTTCTATGATCATCCCAATTGAATCATTATTCGTTGGCGGTCTTTCATTGGCTCTTCAATTTCCTGGAACAAACATTGGACAATTTGAATATTTTCATTTCTTATGTATTCAAAGGATTACGTATTCATGATCAAACATATCCTCTTTCAAGGAAACGATTTACATCAAACAGTTAATGTATGTATGCATATAATTTTCTCTTTGACATGTAAATGAAAATTTCTGCCCTTTTCGTACTGCGGCTGCGTTACATTATTAACCCGGTGACCTCGGTTAATTTTTACAACAAAGTTAAGGGGGATTGCTACGGTAGCCCGCGAAATTCAAATGCCGTTGTTTGTTGAATAAAATATGATTCATGACCGTAACTAATATGACTTTACAGAATTATAATCATTAAGTAAGATAATTTGAATTTTGCCTTATGGTAGAATTGCCTCATTTCATCATTATTTTGAAATTGGGAAAATGAAAATCATTCGACATTGTTCGTATTTTTGGACACAAGAGGAAATGTAATTTGAATGAGAAATGACCATATTGATTTAATTTGGTATTTGGGCGCCTCAGTTACGATGGGACCAATTTTATTCCATTAAAATAAATTGACCTACCAGACAGGCTGTTTTTCTATGATTCATGATACTGTGGGTAATTCAAAGAGAAAAGGGTAAGTCAAAGTCAAATTTAAGTCAATTATTTCAAATAGTGCTTATTTGAAATAATTGACTTTTTGACTATAATATAATATATAAAAGGCACTTTGAACGTCAAAATTTGCAAAAAATATTATTGATTCTAGTCGCCCCTTCCAAATGCTCTCCTCGTCCTTTCCCCATCTCATCTTCGCATGGAGAAGAACGGGCAAGAAACTCCACCATTACTCTTTTAAAAATGTTTTGCAATATTTTGTATATATTAATTACTAGCTTCTGCCCGCGGCTTCGCCCGCGTGGATGTCGGAAATTATCCCACGGGAACGTGCTAACAGGATAAAATGTATGTGCTTCCCCAGAATGCCATCTATCTCGCGGGCCCTTTGTGGCTAATTACAGTAGAAAACCAATTGTGTCTCATTAGTGGTGATTAAGAGGGTACCTATATGATATCTTTACCTAAGTACCTACCTAATAAAAAAAAAACTCAATAACAGAAAATTAAATACCTACCTAAATAAACCTATTTCTGATGATAACTAATCTAAACTCAATAAATAAGCAAAATCCCTAAAAACTAATATCTATACGAATGACTAATCCTACCTAACAGTATTATAAAATAACTTACGGTCACTACGTACACTATCAAATATACTACCTATACTTTAAAATTAAAATCTATACCTACGACTCATATAAAAATAAACCTAAATAACTCTAAAAACTAAAAGGAATAAAAATGAACTCCACTGCGGGTGACCTACGACAAACTTAGTATTTGCGGTTGGTACAGTACAGACAGTGGTAATCGGGTATAGGGATCGAACCGCAAAATTAAGTTTGTTTTTTATTGTATATACTTTTCCGGGATAAAAAGTACCCAGTGTGGTGCCCAGGATATTAAAGAATAATTATACCAAGTTTCATCGTAATCGAACCGGTAGTTTTTGCGTGATGCCTGAACAAACAGACAGACAGACAGACAGACCGACAGACAGACAGACAGACAAAAATTTTTTTAATCACATTTTTGGGTTCGGTGTCGGTCTAGTAACACCCCCTGTAAATTATTTTTTTGATATTTTCAATGTACAGAATTTTCACTTCTACAGATTTATTATAAGTAATAGATATAATTTTATGTGAAGACGATGGACCTAGAGTAAAATTACTATACCTACCTATTACGGTAGCTAGTTCTTAGGAGCAAAAGTAGCGGCTAGAGCCGGATAAAAAAGATATTATTACGTTAGCCATAAAACTGAGTGGTTCTGTAGATAACATAGACGCGCGAAAAGAAATTCTGCCAAAAATATTACGCTCCATTGCTTTCCTCTTGTGATGTGATAAAACATGTTCCCCAAAAAACACGTAATAGGAATTGAGCAATATTTGTCGTAACATGACTGATGAGTATCGTTTTTGCTCTCGTAAACGCTTCAGTAAACTTATTCATCTCACTGAGATATTGAACGAAAGAGTAGTAAGACTATGTTTGCCATATCAACTATGTATGAACGACATTACATATGGCATTTCTGCCCTATTCCAACTGCTGATCCATTCTGTAAAAATTTCACCGTGAAAACGTAGGTACAGCTTAAAATAAATATTATTAACACTAGTTTATAAGTTTACATTGTTACTAACAAATATTGAAGTGATTATTAGGATCAATCCCCAGCATCGGGTGGAATGACATGAGATTTTTACCGCGAATAGACCGCGGCAGGTACGAAAATGAAGGTTTTATTATCTAACTGTTGGCAAACAACAGATTCGAAAAACGAAATAAAAAATATATCAATGTTTGCGCAGTTAAGTATACCCTAATAATGTACAAAATATATCCTGCAAATGCTAAATACACCTTCCAGGATTTAGGCAGGCTATTTTTATTTTAAGGCGGATCACTCATTGCTAGGCGCCACGCGACGGGGCGCGAGAAACGGAGCCAATTTCCCTGCGCGGAAACGCGTAAAAGCGCGGAAGCGCGCGAATTCACGCACTAGGGCACGTTATGTGCGCCCCGTCGCGTGGCGCGTTGTAGTGTGATCTGATTTAAACGAACCCGATCATAGAGCTGTCCCGGTCGGACAAAAAGTTAAATCGACACACAAACAAGAAAATTAAAAAGATAAAGTTTGTAGTGGCCACGGCTCATAAATATCACGGCTCGCGATAAAAGTTTTCTAAATCTATTTCATAGTTTCGTTGAAATATTCATTTATCTAGTGTAACCATGCATAGTTTTAGCTCAGAACACTTTATATTTATACAGGGTTATTTTAAATTGGCAGGCTAAACTTCGCAGACGCGGTGGGTATCAATATCTAAACAAATAAAAAACATACAAATATATAATAATATTTTTTTTGCTAGTTCAACGTTTGCTGTTAATTTTGATACTTGAAGTATGAGTTGAGGTCGCACTGTCGAGGCTGTCGCATTGTCGAGGCTTATTTGACGGACAGGGCCGTCATCTACCCCGGTCACCGGGAGACTGCAACCGGCGAGAGATGTCGTGCGGTGTCCCACAGGGATCGGTCCTGGGGCGGCATCTGTGGGATATCGGGTACGACTGGGTGCTGCGCGCCAACCTCCGTAACGGCGTCAGCGTGGTTTGCTACGCTGACGACACGCTGGTCCTGGCGCAGGGGAGGTCGGACCAGGCGGCGGCCGAAGCAGAGTTGCGACAATCGTCGAGAGGATCCGGCAATTGGGACTCGAGGTGGCCTTGCACAAGTCTGAGGCCATGTGTTTTCATGGTCCTCGGGACGCGCTACCGTCGAGTTCACAAATAACGGCAAGAGGGGTTCACATCGGCGTCGAGCTGATGATGAAGTACCTGGGACTCGTCCTTGACAGCCGGTGGAACTTTGTGGAGCGCTTCCGACGTTTGGCTCCCAGACTGGAGCGGGCCGGGGCTGCCTTGAGGCGGCTCCTGCCCAATCTAGGGGGACCAAACGCCTCCTGCCGGAGTCTCTATGCGGGGGTCGTGTGGTCCATGGCCCTTTACGGGGCACCGGTATGGGCGCGTTCCCTGAGAAGGCGACCAACCCGCCGGTTGAACGCGTCCCAAAGGGTCATGGCAGTCCGGCTGGTCCAAGGATACCGCACGGTCTCAGCTAAGGCGGCGAGCCTCCTTGCCGGATTGCTGCCTTGGGATCTGGAGGCCAAAGTCCTCGCCCACATATGGGAGTGACGAGAAGAGGCAAAACGCGGGGGCGTAACTCCGCTGTCGCGAGAAATCACGGTACAGCGGACCGAGTTCCGGCGGGATCTCATAGCGGCATGGAGAGTGCGATTGTCGCAACCCAGTGCTGGGCACGCCACAATTGCGGCAATAAGTTCCCTCTTTGAAGAGTGGCTAAAGAGGCGCAACGGCGCCCTCACTTTCCGCCTGACGCAGGTCCTCACCGGAAACGGTTGTTTCGGGAGGTTCCTGTTCAGGATAAGCCGGGAGGAAACGTCGGGGTGTCACCACTGTGTGGATCGCCCGGAGGACACGGTGGAGAGTTATGGTGGAGGTCTGCCCGGCTTGGGCGGAGTACCGCCGCGTCCTCGTGGCGGCGATCGGCGGCAGCGATCTCTCGCGTCCGGTCCTGGTCCAGGCCATGGTACGGAGTGAGAGTGCATGGGAGACCGTCACCTCCTTCTGCGAAGCAGTAATCCTCGCAAAGTACGAGGCGGAGCGCGTGAGGGAGAGGCAATCTCTGCGCCCTCACGCCCTTAATCGCCGCAGGAGACGCCCTGGACGGGAGTCAACAGCCGACTCCCGGCCACCGTAGGCGCGGGCTTGCGGGCGGCGAGCAATGGGCAGCTCGCCGCCCGGTAAGGACCAGTCCCGGATCGACGGCGCGTTGTATTCCACGTGCACCTCAAAGAGATGTCAGCACGAACTGACGGGGTCTGCTAGGGCCGATGCCTGTCAGAGCCGCGGGTTGTTCGAAAGAAATACCGTGGCCCCTAGCACAGGCAACTGAAGGAACACGTGTGGGTTTTAGTCAGCAGAAGTCTGAAACGCCCTTCCGCTCAGCCCAGCCCAGGGCTGAGCGGAAGGGCGTTTCAGACTTCTACGAGGTCATTTGATGATTTCCCACCCAAAAAAAAAACATCACGTCTGCGAAGTTTAAAAAAAAAACAGATTTTTTAAACTGTCTTTTGAAGTTTGGTTAAGGAAAATGCGAGGCCCAGCTTGCGAGCTGGGCCTCGCATTTTCCTTAACCAATATCGTTTTAAATTCTGTACAAGTCCCTTATCCAATTTATAACTTGGCACATTTTAAATATTAAGTATTTGTTTTACTGATTTGACTAATCTATGTAATGTTCTCTGGTTTTTATATCAGACTAGCAGCGCCCCGCGGTTTCACCCGCATAAATGTGCCTTAGGAATATCGGGATAAAAAGTATCCTATGTGTTATTCATAAGCTATATTACTGTAAAGTTTTATCAAAATCCGTTTAGTAGATTTTGCGTGAAAGACGTCCTCACAAACTTTCGCGTTTATAATATTAATGAGTAAGACTAGCTTCTGCCCTCGACTTCGTCTGCGATCCAAGATGAAAAGTAGCATATGTCCTTTTCCAGGTCCCAGGCTACCTAGCTGTCAAATTTCATCCAATTCCGTTCTGCCATTTTAGCGTGAAACCGTAACAGATAAACAAACTCACTTTCGCGATTATCATATTATTAAATTTAGGATTCAGATAAGTCCTTTAGTCTGATTTCGCTTAGCGTTATTTCAGACCTTTTTTCCTTTTACTCTGCTCCTAGGGGTCGTATCGTTCTGTTAAATAGTCTACAAAACTTAAGAATTAGGCTATAAAATGCAAATTTTACAAATCCGACTGGTACTTCTAAAGATTAGCGCATCCAAACAAATAAACTCTTTAGCTCTATTACATTAGAATATTATTTCCATTCGGCCCTTTTCCATTATTTTCAGGCAAAACAGTGTGGTATGCTTCTCGTTCGTCTGTTTTCATGTACTCCGGATCGATTAAAGTCGTAAACAAGAGTACAGTTTGGTATCTGTATTTACCATAGGGTACTTTAGTACGGCTGTGTACACAACCAACTCAATTTAACAGTTGTTTTGTCTACAAATAACAGTTTTCCAACTAAACGGTCGTCTGTTTCATTCTATCAAATTACTTCTCGCTAACATTTCCTATGTTTACTGCTGGACGTCTTCTCTCAAGTTGTGCTACAACCATGGGTAGATCTTTCTCTCACAAATGTATTCGGAATCTGAAGTCCTCAGAAAACTCTTTTGATTGACTAATTTAGCTGCTAAAACGAATTTCAATGCGAGGCTTGTCATAAGTACCGCTGCCCTGAAACATAAAGGGCTAAGGAAGGAACACGGGTGGGTTTTAGTCAGTAAGAGTCTGACACTCCCTTCCGCTCCACCCAGAGCGGGAGGGGTCATTTGATGATTTCCCATTCACAAAAAAAAAAAGAAAAAATGGCTTGTCATGAGTAAAACCAGCGTGTTCTGTCTGATATTGTATACCGAGATAATTAAATAATGCAGAGAGAGCAGTGGTGGCCCTGTGGTAACGGCCGCAACTTACGAGTAGGTCGGTTACGGTCGTAGGTTCGAACCCAAAGAGGCGCTTTATTTTGTATAAATAATTTCATCACCACTGCTCTCAAAACGATGAAGTAAAACATCGTGAGGAAACCGGCATGTCCTAGAACCAAAAATTCGAAGACATGTGACATCTACCAGCCCGCACTGGGCCCGTCGGATTACGGCCCACTCCGTCTCACAGAGAGGATGGATGCCTGTGTATTGGGAACATAAAAAGCTGATTATGTAATTAAATAATATCAAATCTGCTATTTTGGCTAATTTCTCTACAATAGATTTGGACTACCAGAGACAGACTTTAGTGATAAGCTGGATAGTATACTAGACTTTTCTAAATTCTATCACAAAACCCAGATTCTTCTTTAATCCATTTGCTAATTGCGCGGTAAACTCTGCTTGCGAGATGCAGGATTTGCGTGACGTCAGTATGACGCGTAGTTCGCATGTGGCGTTGTAGATACCGTTACAACTATATTCCGCATATTCAGTTTATATTTCTTGGAACCTGAAGGAGCACTTAATCGGCTTCCTATTATTGCGACCCCTTCACATTGCATTGGTCCGTAAATTCTTGTCCAACGTGAGAGCGAGAGCACTTGCCAAGTTGTCCCTGACCGCATTGTAATGCATAGTTACCTATCTATACATTCGATATTCCCACTGTTTTCCTTAACAACTGGAGAATTTGGAGTAATAGTTAGGTTAGTTATTCTAAGGGCGAATTACAACAAACTTTTATACACAGAATAAGTCTCATACTGAGAATAAAGTTTAAATTAGCAGTTTTTTTTTTAAATACTGCCAAAAATTCTAAATTGTCAGTCGTTGACATTGTCGTTATTAGACATGTTAGAATAAAATTTTTAACACATTAATGTATCCTTTAAATTTTTTACACGTAATGTGTTTAAATATTTGTATGCCAGTCCTTGGCGAGACATGTAATATCATAATTCTATATTATAAGACCTTAGTATACAAATAAATACATTCTATTCAATTTTATACCACGAATAAAAGATATCTGACTTTGGTAAATTCAGACCTAAATATTTCTCTTTCTTACTTATACAAGTACCCTTGTAGGAACCTTTTCATTTCAAGATCTATCAGAAAATTTAAAGAGCCTTTCGGGAAATACAGGTAATGTTTATAAGTAGGCATTATTACTGAAGGAACTATTTGAAGGTAATTAACAAGGGTACTACAATTGCCTTAATTAAAGTGGCAAGTTCACTAAACTCATACCTACATGACAATCCAGATATGCTGTTACTCAAGATACGTGGGAAGCTTGGTCACATAACGCAATTACATTATGACGGGACTAATGACCCAAATATTGTAATGGCAGACGCTCCTTAAAACGTGTGAGGTTACCAACTTCCCTCAATAAACGAATGATGCTAAAAATAGGTAATGAAATTTTCATCATACACGTGAAACCCAGTGTAGATATCATTTCGTATGCTATGTCACCCAATGTGAATAATGTGTCGAATAAATATAAAATACGATGAGTCACGTTCCTCCCTTTTCAAACAGAAAAGAATAGAACTTTTCTTTTTAAGTAACCAAGACTCAGCAAGATTATTAGTAAAACTCACGACTATTTAGTTAGTAAGCACAGAAACTAAACAAAAACAAGGAAAATATTACAAAAAATAACGGTTGGTTACCGTTACGACATCCCATGAGAGACGGCACATAAGTCCAGGCGACTCGCAACCAAGCTTAAGTCACTGTTGGAGCCGTCCCACACCCTGCGCACCAGGGAAGCGCACCTTTTTATTCAATGGTAGAACTCTCGTCCCTCCTTTTTCAATAGAACTTTCGTTCCTCAACTTCCTAATATTTCTAAGTCATTCAATGTTTTGAAAATTATTGGCCAGTTTCATTGAAACAAAATGATGTTTATTTCTGTAAAGAGCTGATTACCAATAGTCAGAAAACTTTTATCTGAAGAATAATAAATGAAGAGTTTGACATATTTTCTATACAAAAACTGTCAAACCGCAATATTTATTCCTCAGATAACAGTTATCTGACGTTTGAAAAATTAGCCCTAATAGTCTGTTAAGACAATTTACACGTATTTTTGGTCAATATTTTAAAACTGGATGGCGCATTAATTTTACAACGTATTGATGATGTTAAAATAAACACATTTATTCCACAAACTATATCGTATTACATGACATATTATACGAAATGATATCTACACTGAAACGTATACTTACGTATGAAACTGCTAAAATCATGGCCATAATGAAGTTCACGCATCGTTTATCAAAAGCACGTAGTTGCACGCATGGCAGCACGTCAAAATCATCGGCCGAGTTACGAGTAGTTTCAGTGCGATGTCAACAATATCATAATTATACTCTCAATTTTATGAACTGCGAAGGCATAAATAATTGAATATTCCGAACAGTTAGTTATGGTCCCAATTGGGCGCCATTAGGTGAAGGAAAAATGACAGTTGGTTATGGATCCAATTGGGCTCCATTAGGCGAAAGAGGAGAAATTAAAAGAGGTTATAAACGCGAAATTATTTTTTAAAAACGTAGTTTTTCACTTCTTCGAAATATGGACGATAATAATGTTCCCAATGAAAGAATAACAGGTTTTGCGGTCACTGGAAAGAAACTTTTATTGTCCAACTGGATGAGGTTGACATAAGTAGGTACATCCTTTTAGGAAAAGGTCAAGTAGGCCTCCATTCTGTACTTTCAAAGAAATTAAACATCTGGTAAAATTATTTTTGTTAATATTCATCCATGCTGTCGGTGTCTGCTTCGTCGGCTTCCTTTTTCTCTGCACTATCTAGTATACCCAGATACCTCCTCAATGATCCTCCTCAATGATTTAGGTTAGGGTAAAAAAAAAAAAATATGCTAAGATGAAAAATGAGGTAAGGTACACACGTACACTAGACGAGCTTGTTGGTGTAGTGGCCACAAAAGCGCTTGTTGAGCATAGAGACTAGCCGTCAGTTATTAGTAATTGAATTTCTAGGAAATTAAACGTTATCCAAAGGTGTTATAGGAAAATTTAAGCGACCGTAGTTTAGTACAGACGCCAGCAGGTCAAGCTACCGAAACTATCAATTTTTCACAATCAACCTTGAACCTTAATGCTTTAGCGATAAAGTTGAAAATCTATTAAATAAATTTGACAGATTGTAGTAGCTTGATGTGCTGGCGTCTGTACATAATACGGTCAAAATACAACATTATACAAAATTAATTAAAATCAAATGTCAAATTAATTTTGAAAATTGATGACTCCGCCTACACTGAATTAAAGTGCCATTTTTAAGTCCCTTAATAATACATGAAAAAGTATGATGGACATCAGAATTTGTGTCTCTCGTTTTTTACAAAGCGATTATATTGACGATTTACAACGCACAGAACTTTTATATTCTGAATGTAAACGTAATCGAATAATCGACACAAAATAATTTTCTTTCACAATCAGGTCCACATTGTTCCAGTAGTTTTAAAAATAGCATCTAAATGTAGTTTACAATATTAGGTAAGTACCAGCTTTTGCTCGTGGGTTCACCCGCGTGGAAATAATCCCACAGGAAGGTACTACCGAGATAAAAAGTATCTAATGCACACTTTGTCACAACACCGATCTATCTCGTCTGCTCGACGCCCGTGTCACTGCAGGGATCCAGCAGAATATCAGCGTCAGGTACATTTGCCTGACACATGCTGAGCTGGACTCCCATTTGGTGCAACCATGAAACGCACACCGCACTTTATATATTCGTTATTTTGATTTAAAGTATGTCATAGTGTCACTTAATTTCTTTAAGTATGTTTTATTTTTAGGGCGTACCTCAAAAGGAAAAACAGAACCCTTATAAGACCACTTCGAAATTAATATCAAACACTCTGAGGCTGCAATCCCTTGAAGCAGTGAAAAAATCAAATTTCTAAGTCGACGCAATCAAAAGATTCGGGCGTCTTGTCCGTTTATGCCGCACATTTTGACACTCGCAAATCAAAACCTATATGATACTTCCTTCCTTGGGCAAAAAGCAATGTCATGTAACACAAGTAAAGGAAAAATCAGAAAACCGAAAATTTGTGGATACATTACAAAAAAAAATCGTCATAAACTATTTACATACCCACAAATTTGTACGGAACCCTCGGAGCGCGAGTGCGACTCGCACTTGACCGGTTTTTCTGTATGTTGGCACCTTGTATTTACATAATATTCATGTAATTCGTTATCATTTATCAGACTCCCAAAATACAGGCAAATGCCTAGTTTAGAAAAACAACAAATTTAATTGTGCTTTTGTGTATTGTGCTATGTCTTTTGTGTGCACTGAATACATGATAAAAATATCTATTTATCTATGTTTAGAACCCAGGTCATGCTTTACTTGTGTGTCAAATTTTATTAAAATCCGTTCAGCCATCCGACTGGTAGGCGGACAGACAGTCACTATACAGGGTGAAATTAAATTCATGGGCATCCTTTTAAGGGGTTGTTGTACTCATCATTATGAACAATTTTTACTATGGGATACCTGAAATCGCGAAAAAAAATCAGCTGTTCTCTACATTTATGTTCGCATAACTCGTCAAAATGTAGGGAACAACAACTTTTACTATGGGACCAAACCTGAAATCGCGAAAACAAACAGCTGCTGTTTGTTTTCGCGATTTCAGGTTTGGTCCCATAGTAAAAGTTGTTCATAATGATGATTACAATGACCACTTAAAAGGATGCCCATGAATTCAATTTCACCCTATACATACAGGAATCTGTTTCAATGACACAAATTGTTATGGTTATAATTTCTGGATTCTAAATTTAGACTTGATCTTTAAATGAAATTAAATTCCTAGGAATTGGATCAAAATTGTGAACTCCTCTGACGTAAACCTAATTTTTAACATAGTCAAGATTACTTAATGTCATATCCCAGATTTTGACGTTTTGATTACAATTTCTAGACTCTAATTCTAGGCTTGACCTTTGAATGAAATTAAATTCCTAGGAGTTGGATCAAAATTGCGGTTTCTTCTGACGTAAACCTAATTTCTAACATAGTCAAGATTACATAATGTCATATCCCACATTTTCATTAAACTACAAAAGATTTTATAACTTCGGATATATCAGGAATAGTGACCCTACAACAAACTGAGCCCCAAATATTATTCTAGGTACAAAATCTGTACAATCACAAACAACAATTGTTGGTGTTATTCTTCAGAAAGATCAGGTGCGTAGTACTCGCAACCAGCGTGTGTGTATGACGTTCACAGTCTGATCTCTCAGTCTTAGTCTGTCAAAAATACCTCTAATTTCCCTAAATTTTTTAAAAGTTTCCGACATTGATAGTCGCTGAGATGAAATTGCGTCTAAATTGTGAACGTTTTTAATTACGGGAATTGGCCTTCAGTTGTATCAACGTAAACGTAAAAGTATGTAAGGATCGCAGCTGCAGGTAGAGTTCTATAGTTCCTGTCTACCCCCATAGGAATATAGCGTGAGTTTATGTGTGTCACAAATAAAAACAAGTTAATATAAAAGTTGTAATAATACATAGATTGTTTTCAAAAAGACGGAACGCAAACCATATCCGTGTCACGCTTGTATGTCCAACTTTATATTCATGAAGACCTTTGCCCAATGCCATTGGTGCAATTTTCAGGCAATAAGCACACGCTATACTTTGGTAGTACATAGTTATTGCTTGTGGCCCTATCCGCATTGAAATAGTTATCCGTCCTTGCTATGCATAACCGATGTTCCTTTTCACTTCACTAGAGTGCCACAACTAGGGTTACCATTTCGAAATTTTCGAAGTACAGTCGGTCTGTTCTGTAAAAATGTCGCCGTAAAACTTAGATGAAGTGAGCAGTTGACAGCTCACTTCAAATTGACTTCACCTTAGTTTGCACGGTGTGATTTTTACAGAATAGATCGGCTGACTTGAAGCCGGAAATTTGAATTTGAACATGTAGGGAATCATTGAATAGGAGTCTTTTTTTTTTCTAGTGAATCGAGTGAGTTCTTGCGAAGGCTATATTTGTTTTTGATTTTGAAATAGTTTGAGGGTAATTTTTTATATTGCATTGATGGTCTTAGTCGGTTGTGTTTTTAATTCACTGCCTTATATTTTAAAATTAGAAAAAAAAAGAAAATACGTTTATTTGCGGCAAACATGACGCTAACACAAACACAATAAAAATATAACAAATTGGGTTAATCAAATGCAATTTAAAGTTGAAGGCTGATATTTTTTTCTGAGTTGTTTTTATGGAAATCATGTAATATTTTTGATTAAAAAAAAAAATCCTTACGGAGCGCCAAAAAACCGAACATGTCCAGACTTTGGTCGGATGGTCACCCTCGCCACGAGTCAGCGAGATACGAGTAGATCGCGTTCTTTGCATGCGTTGAATTTATGTTTCTCCTTTGATTTATAGTTGCTAGGATTCTTTTGGTTTCAGCAAGATGTTGCATAATATTGATGTGGTTAACTTCTATTTTTAACTTCGGTCAACTCAATACAACCTTTGACTTTATTAATTGAAATTAACTTTTGAAACAGTTAAAAGAATTCCGTCAAACAATTTACTTATGCACTTATGTAATAACAGTTCATTTCATAACTGGCTTCATTCATTTATTATTCATTAAAAGTATGTGATGTCCAACTGCAGGGCAAAGGCCTCCCTCTCTCTTTGCACTTCTCTCTGTTTAAAGCTGGCTTCATAACTTTGAAATACACGAAGGTTTTTGCTTGTAAACAAAGGTATTTTTTTCATTCAGCTGTTATGAATGTAAACAATTCATTTCTTCTATTGAAGTCACAGAGAAGACAAACAATAAGGGCTCTGGCCAAGAAATAACAGCCGTAAAGTTCGATGCTACGCTTGCCACGGTTGGTCCGTGGATGGGTGACCATCTTTACATACCAAGACCACTCTGTGCCTCGGAAAGCACGTTAAGATTGTTAAGTTGGCCAGTAAATTATGTTTGGCCAGTAAATTATGTGATCACAGTTTTAATAATATAGATGACCCCAATGAGTTCTACGCCGAGTTCTTTTCACTATTAAATGCACAATTTTATGACACTTTTCCACTGAAAACTAAAAGTATTTACACAAAGTTTTTATTCAGTGACTGGGCTACTCCAGGTATTCGTAAAAGCAGGGAAAAACTTTTTGAACTTTATGGCTTAAAGCAACATATGAAAAATACAAACTTTCATCAGTATGTTGCAAAATATTCAAAAACTTTTAAAAGGGTCTGCCAAAGAGCTAAAGCTCTTTATATAAGCAATAAAATAAAATCAGCTGATGATAAAATAAAAACTACCTGGCAAATAATAAATAATGAAACAGGTAGGAAAAAACAGCGAAATAGTGAATTTAATTTAGAGACTGCACATGGCCCCATCAATTCAGATGTAGAAATTGCTCAGGAATTTGAAAACTTCTTCGCTAATATTCCCCTTAAGACTACTGAAGCTTTAAATTCTTCCCCCACGCTTTCTGCTGCCTTACTTAAAAGGAATGTAAAGGCATGCCCTTTGGAGTTTAGGTTTCAGCATACAAACCCCCAGGCTGTTATAAGAGCTTTTAAAGATCTTAAAATTAAATCAACAGAAGATCTCTGGGGTATGTCGGTAAAAGTATGTAGATCTCTCATCGAAACCATTGCGCCCTATTTAGCTTTCATATTTAACACCAGTGTTGACCAAGGAGTCTTTCCGGATCTAATGAAACATAGTAAAGTAGTACCATTGTTCAAATCCGGTGATAGTAAAGAACCAAACAATTATAGACCTGTGTCAATTCTGCCAGTTCTCAGTAAGGTGTTTGAAAAGTTGATGCTCAATCAAATGTTACGTCACTTTAATAAAAATTACATCTTTCATGAACACCAGTACGGCTTCACCAAAGGGCGTTGTACCACTGACGCCGGTGTTACCCTAATGAAGAACATTTTTAACGCCTGGGAAGAAGCACAAGATGCTATTGGAATCTTTTGCGACCTCTCTAAAGCGTTCGATTGCGTTAACCATGAAACACTTCTGATGAAACTCGAGCACTATGGAATTAGGAAAACAGCACTTGACTTGTTAAGATCATACCTGAAAGATAGAAAGGGTAAAGTCCAAGTAAATGGCGTAAACTCATTGGGGTCTGAAATGACAATGGGCGTTCCTCAAGGTTCGATATTGGGTCCATTCCTCTTTTTAGTTTATATTAATGATTTACCCCAATTACTTCAAAATCAACCGAAGATGGTGTTATTTGCAGATGACACATCATTGATATTTAAAATAGACCGACGGTCAGAAAATCTTGACGACGTGAATAACTCTATTCTTCAGGTCCAAGATTGGTTTACGGTAAATAATTTAGTACTTAATGAAAAAAAAACCAAATGCATTAGATTTAAATTACCTAATGTTAGAAGTAGCGAATGTGACATCATATTGAATGGCCAAAAACTAGAATTTGTTAATCAAACAGTTTTCCTGAGAATCACGCTAGACGAGAAATTACAATGGGGACCTCATATAACATCTATTGCGGGGCGGCTAAGCTCGGCCGCATATGCTGTTAGAAAGATAAGACAGCTAACAGATGAAGAAACCGCGCGGTTGGTCTATTTTAGTTACTTCCACAGTATTATGTCATATGGCATTTTACTGTGGGGTCGGGCTGCTGACATTGAATCCATTTTTATTTTGCAAAAGAGAGCTGTCAGAGCCATTTACAATCTACGTCGCCGCGAATCTCTTAGGGAACTATTTAAAAGGGTTAATATTATGACGGTACCTTGCCAATTCATTTATGAAAATATTATGTATGTAAGAAAAAATCAACATCTTTTTAATAAAATAAGTGATAGACATAATTTTAATACTAGAAATAAAGATAAATTAGATCAACCTTTTTTCAGATTGTCTAAAGTACATACATCTTTTATGGGGTACTGTGTTAAATGTTACAACAAAATACCTTGTGAAATATTGCAATTAAATGAAAGAAAATTTAAAACTTATATTAAAATTACACTTTGTAAGCAAGGATATTACAAATTAGAGGATTATATCCAAGATAAGAATGCTTGGAAACATGCTGGTCCTGCTCCATAGGACAATCTCTAGAGTCTAGACAAAATCAAACTGGTTGCTAATGTAATTGTATAATTTATTCTTTTTTTTTTTATTCTCTTTGACATTAAATTTACATTCTGTAATTACTTAAAGTCACACCCGGACTTATTACTCCTTATTTATTTATGAAAATAGTCTACTTTTGGAATGTTTGTAAATATGTGAGCACCATGTATCTATCACCTAGTCAATTTATATGTCATGGTTTCATAAACTCATTTTAATTCTTTTACCTATTGTGGTATAGTAATTTTATTTTTAGGTGCATCGTCTTCACATATAATTATATAATTAATGTATGCAAAGTATTGTAAAACATTTTTTTTAAAAGAGTAACGGTGGAGTTTCTTGCCCATTCTTCTCCATACGAAAACTACCTTTTGGAAGGGGCGACTAGAATCAATTTTATTTTAATTTTAATTTTGACGTTCAAAAGTGCCTTTAATGTGCCTATCTATACTTATAATAAATCTGTAGAAGTGAAAATTCTGTACATTGAAGATATCAAAAAAATAAATGGCGGGGGGTGTTACTAGACCGACACCGAACCCAAAAATGTGATTAAAAAAATTTTTGTCTGTCTGTCTGTCTGTCTGTCTGTTTGTTCAGGCATCACGCAAAAACTACCGGTTCGATTACGATGAAACTTGGTATAATTATTCTTTAATATCCTGGGCACCACACTGGGTACTTTTTATCCCGGAAAAGTATATACAATAAAAAACAAACTTAATTTTGCGGTTCGATCCCTAGACCCATTACTGTCTCAACCGCAAATAATAAGTTTGTCGTAGGTTACGTCACCCGCAGTGGAGTTCATTTTTATTCCTTTTAGTTTTTAGAGTTATTTAGGTTTATTTTCATATATAAGTCGTAGATAAAGATTTTAATTTTAAATTATAGGTAGCATATTTGATAGTGTACGTAGTGACCGTAGGTTATTTAATAATACTGTTAGGTAGGATTAGTCATTCGTATAGATATTAGTTTTTAGGGATTTTGCTTATTTATTGAGTTTAGATTAGTTATCATCAGAAATAGGTTTATTTAGGTAGGTATTTAATTTTCTGTTATTGAGTTTTTTTTTTTAATTAGGTAGGTACTTAGGTAAAGATATCATATAGGTTCCCTCTTAATCACCACTAATGAGACACAATTGGTTTTCTATTGTTATTAGCCACAAAGGGCCCGCGAGATAGATGGCATTCTGGGGAAGCACATACATTTTATCCTGTTAGCACGTTCCCGTGGGATAATTTCCGACATCCACGCGGGCGAAGCCGCGGGCAGAAGCTAGTTTGAAATAAATGATTTGACTTTGACTTTGAAGACGTTGGTCCCGGCTGTCATTCATGGATCTTTGACAGTCGTTACGGGATGTCAGAAGCCCGAAAGTCTGACCACCAGTCTTACCAAGGGGTATCGTATTACCCAATAACTGGGTTGTGGAGGTCAGATAGGCAGTCGTTCCATGTAAAATACTGGTATTCAGCTGCATCCGGTTAGACTGGATGCCGACTCCAACATGGTTGGGAAAAGCCAGCAGATGCAATGAATGATCATATCAGACAGCATTATTATGTCTATACAAGTATTTCAGCGACTCAACAAATATGTTTTTTTAAGAACCTTAGTTCGGATAATAAACAGTGATCGTTGGCAAGTTTATTACCTATAAACTAGAACATCTGTTCGCATCGATTCTCCACTAATCCTCACTCCTACGCACCAGACGAAAATTCTTGTAAAATTTCTATTCATCGGTATTTTCTTTCACACTGTAGTTATTTGATTCAGATATTTAGAAATTTACGCCTGGAATTTTTCTATTTCAGTTATTTACTTTGATCGAGGAGTAATTTGCTATTATTTTATATGTATAGAAACTACGAACTTAATAGGTTTATCTTTTTTCCTGCGAGGATTTTATTTATTTGTCGATCAGGACTAAAAAGGGATTGTGCCAAATTATAGTGATTTGCACAATTTCTATTAAAAGTGTTTGAAGTTGTGGCTTTGACAACCGAACTTGCAACACGACTTTGGATCTAATGTTTATTGGTTTTTCGTTTGATAAATTAGTTTAAATTGATTTTTTTATTACTGATGGTTCTTTTACTCGGTTCCTGAATTGAGAATTTCAATTTGAGAATTTGGAAGGGCTTAACTTTAACATCCATCGATTGGAGGGCCCACCCTTTTAATCGATGTGTGTGGGAGTGGGAGGGAGTGCGAGGGGAAGAGAAAGAGGTGCAGAATTCCCCCGTGATGGAAAAGTTGCAGAACCCCCCTTTTTTGATATATGTTTTTTTAATATTCTAACCTAACTTTTTCTTGTATTGACATCGATTTAAAGGTCGAAAGAGGTAAGAAATATGGATTCCTAACTCGATGGATGTTATAGGTACTAAAGCTTAGCGAGAATTTTTTAAACTCTACTTCAATCTAGTCCGCAAAATTCAAAATTTCTTCGCAAAAAACGAAAGGGAGGGCACGAGCAACTTTTGTCTCGGCAACTAATTAATTTGTCTCTCACGTCAAGTGGGTTGTATGAAAGTGCGCGCATGTGGCGACTCGACAAAGACAGCACTTTCATACAAACCCTTAGACTTTACGCGGTCTAAGGATTTTTTTTTTCAAATTTCCAAATCAGGTATAAGGTGTTCGTAAAATACATTTTATCAACATCAAAGGTTGGTGCCGCACAGTGTGGGTATTTTACCGCTGTCTGAGTCTAGTCTGAATAGATAAAAATACGCAGACAAAGCAGTACTTAGTAGGTAGTTTTGTTTACGATCGAGTAAAATACTGTTACTGGACTAAAATTGGAATTGTATAAGTGAGTAGGACGTGTAGTAAGACTGTCGTGAAAATGTGGGTGTTTTCATTATTTTTAATAGAAGGTGGGTAGATGTTGTTGCCATTTTAAGATATTGTTTTTAAAGGAGGGATATAGTTATCGGTGTTTTCTTGAGTGGAGTGTTATTTACACTTAGGTACTTAGATTACTCATTGATACTCACTGTATGTCATTTAAGCTAATTTTGTTTATAATTTGTACCTCTGTATGGAATTCTAAACGATTAACGTCTATCAATACGTACAGTTATGGGCCCAGTCATTAGTGAATTAACTGGTACACATAAATTCTGCGACTTTTTCAAGGATACGGTCCATGGAGCTTCTTATTTACTAACAAAGTGACAATGGTACCTTTGCAATTAGGGAAAATGTTGTAACCATAATAATGTTTAAACCAAATGTTTATTACTCCGCCATTGTAGCTTCCGCCCGCGTGGTATGTTGATAAAAATTAGCCTATGTAATTCCCCAGAGTTCAAAGTATCCCTATACCAAATTTCATCAAAATCAGTTTAGCCGTTTCGGAAATTAGCGGGAATAAACAGATAGACAATTTTTTGTTTTGTTTTATAAGTACCGTATACCTATACCTTTACAAGTATATGCATTTAGTAAAAAGCAGGTACTTTGAAATTAAAAACAGACACTTCAATTTTATTTATTTCAATTTTTTACGTGTATAAGATCATGTATGCAGGCCTCAGACTTTAACAAAAACGCGTCTAAGCGCCCATTTGGCTCCGTTTCCCGCGTCAAGTCGCGGTTCGCGTCGCGTCGTTGTGTGAACGACACCCAACCCAATGGCTGAACTTATTTGAATCAAAGTCATCCATATAGACCAGTGATGAACACAGCATGAATGCAGCCGCGAGAAACGACTAGTTCTAAAAAAATAAAAACTAAAGATATAGATCTGCTGGTTTGTTCCGACAATTTATCAAAGACTAGAACTCAACAGACATCAACTAGATAGTCCTTACAAAGAATACTTTGAAGTTACAAGAAAACTGAATTGAAACCCAACCTTGAGAGAAGTGTTTGCTGTTAAACGAAGTTTGTTCTGTAACTACTCGTATTGTATTGTTGTGGATTTCTTAGAAGCTGTATTTTATGGGCAAAAATATTGTAACGCAGTTTTATTTATGTTAGGAAACCCACGGATGTTCCATCTTTATGGAAAAAGTTTTAAACTAAACTTAGCTAAAGCGTAAATAATTATTACTACACTTAAGCGTATAATATATGTCGGAGAAGGTATGTCTGTCTCTCGTTAACATCAGGCATATTTTAATTACTGTGGGTCTACTCGTACTATGGGTAGTGTTGGTTATAGCGCAATAGAAAAATGGGTTGCAGTTCAAATCAGAGGGGTGATTCTCGTAATTTTAAGAACGTTCATCGTATCTCAGTCTCAATCTGTCAAAAATACTTCTAATTTACCTACATTTTGACAAGTTTTTGACATTTGTTTGTCGCTGAGATGAGATTGCGACTAGATTTTGAACGTTTTAAATTACGAGATTAAGCTTTCAGATTATAATTTACGAACAAGTTAGTCACACTAGCGAATCACACACTGTAGGTACGAGTATACAACTCAACGATACGGAACGCGAGGCAGTTCTAAGCACAATCATGTTGTCCGTACGATGTCCAATATTTCGATGATCCCGAGAGCTCTGCTCAGACCCACAAACTCAGGCTAGACTCTGTCGAGCGCCACGAGATGGCGCTGGCGTTCCGAATAAACGAATAGCTCGATAATACTATACTTATAGGTATGTACGTCAAGGTGGACCGACGACCTTGAACACCACAGCAGGTGCAGCAGGTGTCGCAGGAACACCTTGAATGCGAGAAGCACTGAAGGCCGCAGGAACCTCTTGGATGGGAGAAGCACAGAACCGGTGGAAGTGGAGGTGCTTGGGGGAGGCCCATGTCCAGCAGTGGACGTCTTTCGGCTGAAATGATGATGATGACGTATAACGTACAGTCAGTACAAGTTCTAAAAATATCATAACATATTAATTTTGGTTTGGGCAGTAGGTACAGACGCCAGCACATCAAGTTACTACAGTCTGTCAAATTTCTTTAATAGATTTTCAACTTTATCGCTAAAGCATTAAGGTTCAAAGTTGATTGGGAGAATTGGACAGTTTCGGGTAGCTTGACCTGCTGGCATCTGTACATTGCCTTAGATGTCACATATAAAAGGAAAAACAAAAGAAGATATTTTTTTTATTATTATTATGAAAAAATAAATATGAAAAGAGGTTTTATACCTTCTTGTTGGCTCTAACCACTCTAACAGTCCCATAGCAAAAATATCAACATTTTTCGATACACTGAGCATGAGACATAAATTATTTGTTCGACTATGCGTACATACTGGCATCATTTTTCAAGATAATATGTGAGAAAGGAATATATTCAAAAGTTGCTAAACTTTTCCATTCCGTAATTGTACACATGGGTAAGTTTTTGAAAGATGCGGTAGTAGTTATTTTCCCGTTCAAAACGTGTTGAGTCTTGGCTAATCTATACTTATAATAAATCTGTAGAAGTGAAAATTCTGTACATTGAAAATATCAAAAAAATAAATAGCAGGGGGTGTTACTAGACCGACACCGAACCCAAAAGTGTGATTAAAAAAATTTTTGTCTGTCTGTCTGTTTGTTCAGGCATCACGCAAAAACTACCGGTTCGATTACGATGAAACTTTGTATAATTATTCTTTAATATCCTGGGCACCACACTGGGTACTTTTTATCCCGGAAAAGTATATACAATAAAAAACAAACTTAATTTTGCGGTTCGATCCCTAGACCCGATTACTGTACCAACCGCAAATAATAAGTTTGTCGTAGGTTAGGTCACCCGCAGTGGAGTTCATGTTTATTCCTTTTAGTTTTTAGAGGTATTTAGGTTTATTTTATATAAGTCGTAGGTATAGATTTTAATTTTAAAGTATAGGTAGATTTGATATTGTACGTAGTGACAGTAGGTTATTTTATAATACTGTTAGGTAGGATTAGTCATTCGTATAGATATTAGTTTTTAGGGATTTTGCTTATTTATTGAGTTTAGATTAGTTTTCATCAGAAATAGGTTTATTTAGGTAGGTAGGTATTTAATTTTCTGTTATTGAGTTATTTTTTTTTTAAATTATTTAGGTACTTAGGTAAAGATATCATATAGGTACCCCCTTAATCACCACTAATGAGACACAATTGGTTTTCTATTGTAATTAGCCACAAAGGGCCCGCGAGATAGATGGCATTCTGGGGAAGCACATTATACATTTTATCCTGTTAGCACGTTCCCGTGGGTAAATTTCCGACATCCACGCGGGCGAAGCCGCGGGCAGAAGCTAGTTTTAAATAAATCTCTTTTGATTGATGAACTTATCTTCTGCCTAGCCTATTCCCAACAATGTTGGGGTCGGCTTCCAGTCTAACCGGATGCAGCTAAATACCAGTATTTTACATGAAGCAACTACCTATCTGACCTCCACAACCCAGTTACTGGGTAATACGATACCCCATGGTAAGAGTGATTGTCAGACTTTCGGGCTTCTGACGACCCATAACGACTGTCAAAGATCCATGAATGAAAGCCGGGACCAACGGCTTAACATACTTTCCGAGTCTTGGTTTATGAAGATTGTGACCCATCCACGGACCAAACGTGGCAAGCGTAGCTTAACCTGGGCCCGTATTCCCGTAATTTAAAACGTTCAAAATCTAGTCGCAGTCTCATCTCGGCGACAAAAAAATGTCAAAAACTTGTCAAAATGTAGGGAAATTAGACGTATTTTTGACAGATTGAGACTGAGATCAGACTGTGAACGTTCTTAAAATTACGAGAATTACCCTGCTGATCGCTGGACCTGTGCGGCTGTTATTACTTAGCCACAAGCCACAAATACCCAATACCTTGATACCATTGTCAAAACCTGAAGAAGGTATTTAGGTAACCTTTCCTAACAATACAACTCGTGTGCCCGATGGTATTACCCATCCGCAAAAATGACGAACTTCCACACATACTTTCATCCCCTATTTATCCCCTTTAGGGGGTGAGTTTTCAAAAATCCTTCCTTCCTATCGTTATTTATGGAACCCTTGTGCATAGGGCTTTGCTCTGTGGCATACCTACCTGTTAGCCATTTTGTTTTTTTTTTTTCAAAATGGTGGACGGCACGCTCAGACTCATCTTCAACCTCCTTTCATATTTCTTGACTCAGCGGTTTAAGCTGTGTGTTTATGTCAGTGAATGAATTCAAGATATAAGAATAATTTTTTATACCGTTGTCACTTGTCAGTATCTACCTGACGTAGGTATTTAGGTAACCTTTTCAAACAATAAAAAGAATGATAGCCGGAATTTTAAATTACGAATAGGTACGCAGGCGCACCCAAGCGTAGGAATGTAGATTTGAAACAGTTGAAAAACGCAAACCAAACATTACGCTTTAATTTAAACAATCTGTTACTGGACATTTTATTTATGTTAAGTTGTCACGAAGGGTTGTTATAATTTTGTGTACACTATGTTAAACAACCCTCGTTATGAATTATTAATAGATTTGTCATGGGTACCTATTAATTTTCTACTCTGAAGTAAAATTATAAACGAAGATATAATTCTACGTAGATATTTAAAAAACATGATGTCACATGTCTTCGAATTTTTGGTTCTAGGAGATGCCGGTTTTCTTCACCGTTTTGAGAGCAGTGGTGATGAAATTATTTTTTTTTTTCGGGGGGAACCTTCAAACGTCGCCTGGTCTTTGGGAATAAAACCAGGGTGTGTGGGATTTTTACGTCACTAAAACCACCCCGGTGGTCACCATCTGCACATGGAAGGGGGCACCGTTACCTCTCAAAAGACCAATCCAGAGCCCCTTCTGTGCAACGCCTGTTAGGGCACATCTCTGGGGAGACTGTAAAGGGGTCTCCCCAAAGCCTGACTGTGCAGTGTGCAAGGCAGCACATGACCACTGTGCGCCGCCTTCCCCAAGATCACTCAGTGAGCTGACAGGGTATGAGGGTACACTCTAATCGGCCGCGTCCGCAAATTCCCGCCTTTGTTAGATGATGCAGGCGGGGTTTCGGCGTGTTAGGCGTCAAGGTGGTTGCCTGCTCAACGACTTCTTCTCCGAGCGGGATCAGCTCTCTCACGATCCCGCTCGGCAGCCTACTTCTGGACCATCACGGTCTCACAGAAGGAGGCAACTTCCCTCCAGTTTTCTGTCTCCGACAGCATACTGCCCTCACTACTGCTGGCAGAGACAGGTCTCGTCCGATCCTGGCGACCAAAACCTGCCACTCAGAGGCCCACGCAGGGCACTCCTCGAGCGTGTGCTGTGCAAAGTCTAGGTCGCTCCCACAATGGTGGCAATTTGCCGTGGCCTCACGCCAAATCTTGTTCAGGTATTCACCGAAGCAACCATGTCCAGTCAACACCTGAGTTAGCCTATAAGAGAGGCGCTCCTCTTTTTTCAGCCAGGCTTCGAAGTGCGGTAAAACGGCTTCGACAACGCGCTTATGCGAATATTACGGCTGTTGCAGCCGCTCACGCCACCGCTCGAGCGCGTGTCACCGTTCCTGCCGTCTCAGCTGAACAACAGCGATACCTGGCACACCATTGCCACTTTGGCGGATGACACGGATTACGGTTATAGACCCTCGCGTCCATATCCGCCAAGATATCCAGTGGCGGGATGTCCAGTGCAAGGAGAGTTGCCGCCTCAAAGGATACAGTTCGGTACCCTTGTGCGATACGAATAGCCATTTTCCGCTGCAGACGATTTTAGTCCTGCATCGCCGGACACTTAACAGCAAAATTAACCAAACAGGTGCCCCATAAAGGACCATCGATTGCACGACACCCGCGTAGAGGCGGCGAACTTTTTCTCGAGGTCCACCGAGATTGGGCAACAGTCCGTGCGAAACACCCACTGCCTTTCCTACTCGGAGAAACAGGCGCTCAAAATGCTCTTCGAAGCCCCACCGACCGTCTAGGGTTAGGCCGAGATACTTAATGTATCGACCCACCTGGACTTGCGCATATTCCACTCCAACCAATGAGCTGGGTGGCTCTCTGCTCCTCGGCAGTTTGTGAAACCAAAGCGCTTCAGTCTTATCTCTGAACGCAGCCCGCGGATCGACGCCATGACTTTTGCCAGTCCGAGCTCGGTAAGCTAAATGGTCTCGTTGAAGGTGTCCTCGCCGGCCAACACCAGCGTATCATCCGCGTAACAAACGACATCAATGCCAACGGGGAGGTCGACACGTAGTACCACATCTTCAGCGAGGTTCCATAAGAAAGGAACTAAAACTGATCCCTGCGGAACCCCACACGTAACCTCCCTGCGATGAACTCTACCATCTCGACCCACATAGGGAATGTGCTGATCTCTAAGGTAGGCCCCGATGCACTGTACGTAAGAAGGCACTCTGTAATGTACAAGTGCCGTCCTAATCACATCCCAAGGCAGAGAGTAAAAGGCGTTGAAGATATCCAAACTTACCGCCAACACCACCCCACCCCGGGACTAACCTTTGCCTGCCTGGGCTCGAACTCACGACCTACAACTCGTAAATCGGGGCCGACATCACCGAGCCACCACTGCTCTATCTCAATGGTTATACCAATTAACGCTTATCGTCAAACTTACTTTCAAAGTCTGTCTGACTCATTTGTCAAAATTGATTTTATTTTGCATTGATTGTCAAGATTTCACGATTCTGAAGCTGTACTGTAAATACTTAAATGTAACTAACAATAAGTATTTCCTTATTTGAAGCACGTTTTCCGACAGTACATAGGAACATCGTTTCCTGTATTTATCGCTTTAAAAGCAACACGTAAATAGGTTACCGCTTCACCTTTCTTCTGTCCCAAATAAAATTCCGATGTCACACACACGAAATACAAAAAAGGTTTCGATCTCCTTAGTACTACTAACCCCTAGAAATACCTGCATTAAGATATTGGGTGTAAAATCTTCAGTACAAAGAAAACGATCTTAAGCCATCGTTTACAAGCCGTCATGCTCCATTTGGTTACCCTTTTCTAACTTGCCGATCTTGTTTACTTAAAAACTTTTTTCTAAGTAAATGAGAGCGCTCCTTTTTCTGAATCGTTATCTGTGGGCGTAACGTTACGTATCGTATCGTAACCTCAAACAATTTTATTTAAGACTAGGTTTTCCCCGCGGCATCACCATCATGGATTTGGTGTGTAGAGAATAAGTAAAAATCCGGACAAGTGCGAGTCGGACTCGAGCACGAAGGGTTCCGTACCATTATCTATACCACATCAGACACTATATTATGACCTTTTTTTACTGTGAATATTTCAAGCGTCTACCTGTTGCCGTTATTAATATCGAACAAAAAATGGCAAACAAATCACGTTTGTTGTATGGGAGCCCCACTTAAATATTTTTTTTTATTCTGTTTTTAGTATTCGTTGTTATAGTGGCAACAGAAATACATCATCTGTGAAAATTTCAACCGTCTAGCTATCACGGTTCATGAGATACAACCTGGTAACAGACAGACAGACAGACGGACAGTGGAGTCTTAGTAATAATAGGGTCCCGTTTTTACCCTTTGGGTACGGAACCCTACAAATGTGTGATGTGCATGAGAGCAAATAAATCAATAATCAACAGGAAGCTCGCTATGTAAATAAAATGTATACGATCAACAAATGAAAGCTCTTAAATGCTTTTAACACATTGAGTGCGGACCGTAGAGGTTTCTCTACGGTCCGCACTGAATGATTGTTTTTTTGCTGCGGCTATATCAATTCTCATTGAAATTTTATTTGGAACCAATCCTAGAGTGGCAAGGTAAATAAATAAATAATAATTATAGCTCCGAGCCTTTTTAATAAGGTACTTATAAGTTTAAAAGCTTTATAATAAATAATAAATCGACTATTTGATGGTAAGTGACGAAAATGATGTAACGTCTTGTTAAATTCTCGTGCAAAAAGAAAAAGTCTATAAATAAATGACACAGGAAACTGAATGACAACCTGTTATCAATTCGGTTCTGTGTTATTTATTTTGGAACCAAGTTCCCTAAAGGAAAGTGTCCGAAATGGACGACAGCGTCGGTTATGCTCTTATATTCTTTGACATTTATGGATTTTCTTGTCAAAACGCGTTTCCGCGTCGTCACAGTTAATTACCTCTCTCCCTCTTATGACTTTTGGTAACCTTGAAATTTTATCTGACAGAATAAATATTAAATATGACGTCGTCTTTTGAAATATGTATAAGTAACGCTTATTACAAGAAATAAAGAATGTATACAACGCTAACTGGGGACTTAACACCAGCTCTAGGGCAGAAGTTGAACTGCACTGCTTTTTTATACTTAGTCATAGAACAAAAAGCAGTGCAGTTCCACTTCTGCCCTGGAATAAGAGCTGATGGTAAGCCCCCTGTTGCCTGCCACTTCATCTGCGATCCAGGACGAAAAGTTCCATATGTCCTTTTCTAGGCAATGGTCTACCCATGCTCGGCTCATAAGGAGTCCAACCAGTCTTACCAAGGGGTATCGTATTACCCAGTAACTGGGTTGTGGAGGTCAGATAGGCAGTCGCTCCATGTAAAATACTGGTATTCAGCTGCATCCGGTTAGACTGGAAGCCGACCCCAACATAGTTCGGAAAAGGCTAGGCAGATGATGATGGTCTACCCATGCTCGGCTCATAAGGAGCCGAGCATGGTTAGGTTTAGGCCGGGACCCTTGTCCTAACGTAATGTCTGCCTTCCTCAACAATTGGTCTATCAAAAGCAAAAATGTTTTTTTAAATCCGTCTGGTAGTTCCAGAGATTAACGTGTTCAAACAATCAAACAAACTCTTCACCTTTATTATTAGTACAGATCTTATTTCTATGTGCCCGTGGCTAAATAATAACAGCCGCACAGATCGATCGGTCAGGTTAAGCTACGCTTGCCGCGGTTGGTCTGTGGATGGGTGACCTTCTTTACATACCGAGACCCCTCCGTGCCTCGGAAAGCACGTTAAGCCATTGGTCCCGGCTGTCATTCGTGGATCTTTGACAGTCGTTATGGGTCGTCAGAAACCCGAAAGTCTGACAACCAGTCTTACCAAGGGGTATCGTATTACCCAGTAACTGGGTTGTGGAGGTCAGATAGGCAGTCGCTCCATCTAAAATACTGGTATTCAGCTGCATCCGGTTAGACTGGAAGCCGACCCCAACATAGTTGGGAAAAGGCTAGGCAGATGATCTTATTTCTATGTGCGTACAGTCTACGAAGATAAATTTTACTTGAAGACAGACATGAAAAACGATTTTAATTTATAGTAGGTACTCCTAGAATTTATGTTTCCTATTCGTCTATAGGTTCATCTATACAAAAAGTCGTAAAACATATTCATAAATTATTTTCTACACCAACTAGGTACTCATTCAGTTCATTGACTCATAACTAAAAAGCATAGTGTGTTTTAGCCCCCTTTGTTTAAAAACTAAGAGCTAAATAGTTATTTTTGCAGAAAAGAGAGGGTCCCTAGCTACTCCCAACACAATGATTTTCAACTCTAACATCGAAGATTTAAACATAAAATATTAACTACTCATCAATCTATAACGCAAGAGGGGCTCGTGACTCAATGATGACAACCGCACCGCTACACTTGTCGCAGACGGTTCGTAGATACGTGACCATCTATTACACATCAAGACCCCTCCGTAACTCAGCACCCTAATTGCGTAACACACGATCAATCGTAATCTGAATCATTTTGAAGCATATTGCTAATCCATTGCTTCATAAGTTCGAAAAAAATGTCTGCTCAACACCTAAATAACGCAATGAATATTGTTGAACTGTCAAAATGAAACCGATTCCGATTGATCGTGTGTTACGCAATTGGGTGCAGTATAATTATTATTTCATAATCAGCCTATAATGTTCCCACTGCTGGGACACAGGCCTCCTCTCTTCGAGGGAGTGAGCTATAATCTACCACGCGGGCCGAATGCGGGTTGGTAGATGTCACATTACAATGATTATTTATCAAATTAAATTTTAATCGAACACATTCTCATCATTCATTTTCTCTTTTGGTGACTGTACCCACGGAATAGATAAATAAGGTTGGAATGGTAATGTGGGCGGGGCAAGCGCGCCACAGTTATGATTCGAAAATCATAACTCGACCGATTCACTCATTCACCGCGTTCAGTGCGCGTCGGAATACTTCGGAGAACAGAACTCTGCTTAATAATGCCGTGTTGTGCAATTATAACATGTAAGACAAAAAATCAGACCTCAAGTATAAAGCGAGGAGGTATATCTTTCCATCGGCAAGTCCAAAATAACATTTAATTACAATATTATTTGTCAAAAACATAAAAATATACTGATCATTATGAAATACCAAACATTAACAACATTATTGCAACAGTTCAAAAAAATATATACATTGCCCGCTGTGTACTCGCTCAATCAACACAATGACCAAGTAAGCGTACAATGTACTGCATGCATTGCGTCCTCTACACTTCAACTGTTGACGTTTCGTCCTTTGCTCTGATTGGCTGTGATGCACGGCGCATGTTTATCGATAGTGAGGTAACCATGTGGTTTATGGTTAAATAAAGTCATCGATAGAATTCTCGACTATATTTACGTTTGACAAAGATATTTTTTAGATTATTTAATATTTAATTAATTATAGTATATTTTTATTTAAACGTATTATGAGTAGGTAAATTAAATATTATATTAATCATTGAATGAATCCTACCGAATGTTATGAAGGGACATAGACCTGTCATCTACTAGTATACCAATCTCTGATTTTTTATTTAAGTTTATGTGCAATGATATTATGTGTATTAATATTGTTATATTTAAATATTTACGTTTATATTCTTAAAACTTTTATTTACACCATTTAGTAAAATTAAATTGAGGAATTTGAATTATGCAATAAATTATAAATTTTAGGTTCCCTAAAGAACCTAACGCCAGGGAACAATGGATTGACGTGACAAGCAGAGGAAACTGGATGCCGACAAAGACGAGTACTATTTGCTCTAAACATTTTAGTGAAAATGATTTTATCATTAAAAAATCAGGTTATAGGTACTTAAAACCAGTTTGCAACCAACCTTTTTTTTTTGGGTGGGAAATCATCAATTGACCCCTGCCGCTCTGGGCGGAGCGGAAGGGAGTGTCAGACTTTTATTGACTAAAACCCACCCATGTTCCTTCAGTTGCCTGTGCCAAGGGCCACGGTATCTCTTTCGAACAACCCGCAGCCCTGGCGGCATCCAGTTCGTACTGACATCTCTTTGAGGCGCGCGTGGAACACAACGCGCCGTCGACCCGGGCCTGGTCCTTACCGGGCGGCGAGCTGCCCATTGCTCGCCGCCCGCAAGCCCGCGCCTACGGTGGCCAGGAGTCGGCTGTTGACTCCCGTCCAGGGCGTCTCCTACGGCAGCTAGGGGCGTGAGGGCGCAGCGATTGCCTCTCCCTCACGCGCTCCGCCTCCTCCTTTGCGAGCATTACTGCTTCGCAGATGGAGGTGACGGCCTCCCATTCACTCTCGCTCCGTACCATGGCCTGGACCAGGGCCGGACGCGAGAAATCGCTGCCGCCAATCGCCGCCACGAGGACACGGCGGTGCCCCGCCGAAGCCGGGCATACCTCCACCGTATGCTCCACCGTGTCCTCCGGGCGATCCACACAGTGGTGACACCCTGGCGTTTCCTCCCGCCTTATCCTGATCAGGAATCTCCCGAAACAACCGTGTCCGGTGAGGACCTGCGTCAGGCGGAAGGTGAGGGCGCCGTGGCGCCTCTCTAGCCACTTCTCAAAGAGGGGACTTATTATTTAATATTGCTTGATGCAGGTGGGACTCCACCATTCTTCTTCTGTCCAACCTTCGTTTGCAATTAATAGCAAGCTCCAATTACTTAATAAATATGTTTAATTCCAAGGACAGTGATTATTTGTAATTAATCAAAGTAATATAAAATTATTTCTTAATATTTATTTAATGTTTCATTTTTCCCCATAAATTCATCAGATATATAATTTATCGACAAAGAATATCGGCTTTGTCAAGCACTAGCGTGTATGAAAATTTTTATTGCATTTATGCTTGTTTGAGTGTCTATGCCTACGGGAGGTTATTGCTAGTGGGCGAACGAATATCTGCCCTGAAATTTATGTGTGTGTGATTTGGTTGTGTGCGAAATATTTGTAAACATAGTATTGCGTATGTGTAGAAATTAAAATAGTGGGGGTCAAGCGGCGACACTGGTCCTAGTACAAAATTGCAGCGAGGGCCTTTCCAACCTTATTATCTGTTCCGTGACTGTACCAACCTATATCAGATGCTCTAATACTTAGGTAATCTAATATATAGGATCAATCAAAGCCTTGTTATGTCATCGATATGCAAACGATGACATTAACGTTATCGTAAACAATATTGGCTTTCTCGTTACCTTGGTAAGTTGTTAGCAATTCATTGATGTATACGATTTATGAGGTTTCATTACATGACAAAAGATCACGCCTGCAATCCCCGAAGTATTAAGCAGAGTTGTACCTATTATAGTACTGTAGAGGCTTGTCTGCCGAAGCCGACCTCATATGATGTAGGTCGGCTATATTTTAGCGCGGGTTACATTCGAACGTTCAAGCTAGTGTCAATTATTTATATTAGGATTTTGGTTTTAGAACAGGCAGTGATAATTTAGACGTAAATATGTAAAGACGTGCTCATAATATAATCTTAAGGAGTCGTACCGTTGTTTGATTCCGCCCGTTACCTCAGAGGGCTCGTCTGGTCCTCTATATGTGATGGAGGCAGACATAGCTTAGTACACACCCATTTCGCCAGTTATGCTTAAGTCCCACGTGATAGGGAGCGAGCCTATTGCCAGCTACAGGCCACAGATCCAGACTCCAGGCTGCTACTAAAAAATTACTGTTGGAAAAACCTAATACAGTGCAGCCTAGCAGTGCAAGCAGCAGCAAAAGCAGCGCGCGCGCGTAGCAGTGTAATTAGTGCGCTTAAACATCAACGATTGTATCTCTGCTTTCCATCAGGCGGAATCGCAGTCAAGCACTAGTTTATACCATTAAAAAAAAAACCTCGATATATTATAAAAAAAACTTGAGAGGAGTCAAGGAACACCCGGATGGAACGAAGTTCGAAGAGAGAGAGAGAGAGAGACAGAGAAACACGCGCACGCCGCACGGCTTACAACTAAGTATAGCAAAAAGTGTCGTTCCAACTTTTGGTCTTAATTTTTTCCGTCTAGCCCCCTTTCGCAACGCGCGATAATGAACTTCATTCCAACAAATTGGAAGAGAACAAGTAAATATGTGCGACGGCACGATTGACGCAATGGTTAAGCGATTGAATGCTGCGCTGCGTGTCGCGGGTTCGAATCCCGCACGGAACAAATATTTGTATGACCAAAAAGTAGTTAAAAAAAAATCGTTATATTAAGTAATTCGTTAAACTGAGGTTTGTTATATTGCGGTTAGATTGGTCTAAAATTTGTTATAAAGAGGTATAAACGTGTCGAAACCTGTCGCAACTGAACCACATACCATTGGGAACGTTATATAAAGGTTTTGGGTTGACAAAATTCGTTAATTAGAGGTTTACACTTTTTTTTATAGCTGAAGTTTCGTTATAAAGAGGTTGTTCGCAAAAAATCTTCGCAATGTAAAGGTATATTTTACATTGACTCTTATGGACAATTCAATGGGATTACGAGGAATTCGTTAAATTGAGGAATGCGTTATATTGAGATACATTATATTAAAGTTGCACTGTAACACTTTGCCCGACCTGGGAATAAAACCCAGGAAATCACACGCTCAGCAGTAGCGCTTGTGACCACGTGGCTTTCATGAGTAAATAGCAATTTCGCTCCATATGAAATATTGGTAGGTACAGACGCCAGCACATCAAGCTACTACAATCTGTTAAATTTCTTTAATAGATTTTCAACTTTATCGCTAAAGCATTAAGGTTGATTAGGAAAATTTGACAGTTTCAGGTAGCTTGACCTGCTGGCGTCTGTACCTACTTATTCAACTGCTTCCAGTTAGACTGAAAGTCGGCCCAATATAGTTGGGAAAAGGTACCCAGGATTGGTACCCAGATATTGGCGCTGATTCCCTTGTTCACAAACTAAACTGAATTTAAGTTCAGTGCATCTCTTTCTTTCTGTTTCATTAAGAATAGGACAGAAGATAAACATATTAGTTTAGTCCTGTCAAATTAAAATACCTACTCCATAGAAAGTTTAGACGTGATTAAAAACATGGCTACTAAAAATACAACTATTTTCGCCAGGCGCTGGCTAATTTGACAGGGCTAAACTAATATCTATCTTCTGTACTTTCTAAAAAAAAAAATCAGTTGAACCATAGATTTATGTTCGCATAACTCGACATAATGTATGGATCAACTGATTTTTTTTTCAAGATTTAAGGGTTTGTCCCGTAGTAAAAGTTTTTCAAAATGATGAGAACAATGACCCCTTTTAAGGATTAAAACGATGAAAATTTAACGGGGTATAATGTGGCGATTCTTTACGAGCATGTTGTAAAAATTCCGATCACGAATAAAACAGGTAATTTCAGGTAGGTACAGACGCCAGCACATCAAGCTACTACAATCTGTCAAATTTCTTTAATAGATTTTCAACTTTATTGCTAAAGTTTTAAAGTTCAAAGTTAATTGGGAAAATTTTACAGTTTCGGGTAGCTTGGCCTGCTGGCGTCTGTACGATGAAGAAACTTTCAGAACATTTTGATCTTTATTGAAATGTCTGCTGAATATTAATAAAGCAAGCTCACAGAAAATCATTTTGAATTACTTACTCTACAGATTCTTGAACAGTGATTTACAGCATTTTCATTTCAGCCCGATTGCTCCCTCCGGTAGTTTATTGGACATATTGTTATTATTTACGGTTTTTCATTGGTATTTAGTACATGCACGAATTTTTAGAGCTGGAATGTATTCAGGTCATTCGACACAGAATGCTGTACTAATTGAATGACGAATGCATTTGTTGTTATAATATTTTGTCAAAGAAATTATGAAATGCTGTTAAAACTTCGTTACAATATTGACAAGCATTAGGTTGGCATTTTATTTTATTCTCCTCGGGAAACTTATAGCTAAAATATTATAGTCCTCTCGATAACGGCGGCTCTTTAAAATTATTATTATTTCCTATCGAAGATGGATCTCAAACACCTAAGGTTAAGTTTCTTTATGTCGGTTTGTAGAGGCATCACGCTTCTGCGGCATAAAGAAGGTCAGGCAAGATTAATGCTTTGTAAACACTAACCTTTGTCTCTAGCTGTAGGTCATGGGATTTCCAGACACGATAATTAAAAACTAAAAACATTATAAGACAAAGTGTGCAGTCCCTTCATAAGGCACTGGGTACGGAGGCACGTGCCATTGGTGTTGGGCCACGTCTTTTGTATTAGTTTGTAAAAGTTTAATATCATAGTTTTTAAATCATTGTTACTAACATTATATGGATAATGTGTAATTGTATGTGTAGTCCGAAATAAAGAATATATTATACTAGCTTCTGCCCGCGGCTTCGCCTGCGTGGATGTCGGAAATTATCCCACGGGAACGTGCTAATAGGATAAAAAGTATGTGCTTCCCCAGGATGCCATCTATATCTATGCCAAATCAGAAGTTCAGTGGTTTAGGCGTGAAAATGTAACATACAGTTTCAAGTTCAAATCCTCCCCTTAAAAACCGAATTACCCGTTTTTGTCCCGTCAGTGGTAAATTTTCGACAACTTTACATATTTATTATTAATTATTTTCTGTCAAAAGTATCAATACTGAGTTTCGAGTTACTCAGACCGCGCATTCAATTTCTTCGACATAAACTTAACACCCCTATATCCCCCCTTGAGGGGTAGCTTTGAAAAACTTATAATGATAAACTTTATTACTTACTTAGGCAAATTTCAAGTTTATTAACTAAATGAATAAGATTTTTCATATAAACTGTATCACAGGGGTGGAATTAAAAAAAAATTGTTTGGGATGTATTCATTCGTATGACTCAAAGATTATTTATACTAAATTTCGAGTTAATCAAGCCATGCAGTAAAATCCTCCCCTGAAAAATTGACTACCCCATTTCAGCCCGTCAGGGGTAGATTTTCAAAAAACCCTGATACACATTATTCTTTACTTTCAATATTAGGTATAAATACTGAGTTTCGAGTCAACCGGACTGCGCGCTAAAATTCTTCCATACAAACTTTGAAACCCCCCAATCCCTTATTAGAGGGTAGTTTAGAAGGAAAAAAAACTGACAATCTTCATAATTTATTTAGATAAGTATAAGTATTCGTGCTAAGTTTCAAGTTTATTAACTCAAGGAATAAGATTTTTCATACAAACTTTCATCCCCTATTTTATCCCCTTGGGGGTAGAATTTATCAAAATCCTTTCTTAGCGGATGCCTACGTCATAACATCTACCTGCATGCCAAATTGCAGCCCGATCCCTCCAGTGGTTTGGGCTGTGCGTTGATAGATCACTATGTCAGTCAGTCACCTTTGAGTTTTATATATTTAGAAGATACTTTTCCGGCATAAAAAGTACCCAGTGTGGTGCCCAGGATATTAAAGAATAATTATACCAAGTTTCAACGTAATCGAACCGGTAGTTTTTGCGTGATGCCTGAACAAACAGACAGACAGACAGACAGACAGACAGACCGACAGACCGACAGACAGACAGACAGACAAAAATTTTTTTAATCACATTTTTGGGTTTTGTGTCGGTCTAGTAACACCCCCTACCATTTATTTTTTAGATATTTTCAATGTACAGAAATTTCACTTCTACAGATTTATTATAAGTATAGAATAGATTGTTAAGGCGTCCAAATGCAGCAGCATTTGAAATTCGCGATGGTATTTCCGAAGCTACGGTATTATCATGCGGATGCCTAATAGGGCTTCCAAGATATTTAAACTACATTATATCCTCTAGTGGTAACTAATATAAACTGTGTTCTTAAACAATATGGAATTGAAGGCCATTTACAAGTTTCCACTGATAAACACTTAAAACAAAGAAGGTCGGTACAAACTACCGATAGCATAAATTGGGATATAAAATACACGATCGACTAATACAGACTACAATGGTTAGTATGTTTGTTAAACTTTTTATTTTAATATAATTCTCTGCAGATATTTTCGACAATGTCTTCTTGTAGCATTTTGAAATAGGTACAGTCACGAGCACCAATATGTCAACACTCGGCAACTTTCAATTGCGATTTTATCGTGAAATAACGAATGCAACGTTGAAATACGACACATTACATAAACCTATGGGTTCGAAAATGCTATGTTCGTAACAACATAAAATTTCACTAAAAAATAAAGGAGTAAATCGCTTTTGAATAAAACCAAGTGTATACATACTTTTGCTCGTAACTGTACACCTCCATCAGTCTGTCAAGAAAATGTAAGAATCAACTAAAGTGAGATAGCCCCGATATTTTGTTACCATTCTTAGGTTGCTGTACCAACTCAAAATACATTTACTAAGATTAACACAAAACTCCTTAGCTGAACCTTATCCGTTTTCTATTAGTTCGTTAATTGTTGTTCAAATTAAAATTCCATTATAAATATAATATTAATTTTAATAAAGCTCACTTTGTTGAATTCTAAGTAGTAAATATTTAACTTAATTTCATCTCTTTTGCGAAGTTAGTTACTTGGAAAATTTTCGAGACATAGTTCAATAAAACTCTCAGAGTAAATGAAATTAACGACTGGAAGGTCATTAATTGCAAGAAGGACACGTAAAACGTTGCTTTAGAATGCATTTATTACAAAAACATCAGCTACTGTGTATGAAAACTAACTTTCGAGTACACAAAGCAAACTTCTTTCTCGTATTAACAGATTAACCGCCAAGAGTTGTGACTGTAAAGACGATCAGCATACCTATTCACAACCATCCAACAGGCTATCATATCAAAAATTTTGATAACCTGATTTGCCTTGCTCCCGACATCCTTTACGAGTCGCAATAAATACTTTTTCTTTCTTTCTTTCTTTCAAACAGCTGTCGGAAGAATAGCGGTCGTCTATTTGATTTAAACTGACAACATTTGCGGGTCTCGGACTTGTGAACAGCGCGGGGTTCAGAGAACTACACGATAATTTCGATTGATGTTAGATACGGTACTAAGCGTATCGAGTGGTTGTGAATAGCTATGTAGTGTAATTGAGGTATATTAAACCTGATCGTCAGATCCTGAGCAATTACGACTAACTGCTAGCCAAAGTTTAAATGGCGCTTGCCTGTCATAAAACAGACAGTTGGATAGTTTCAACCTTAGTGAAGTTTCAATTTACTGGGAGTTTTTGTCAAACGTGGTTAAGCACTTACAAGGTCAAATATTGGTCATAAAGGGCTAAGGAAGGAACACGGGTGGGTTTTAGTCAGTAAGAGTCTGACACTCCCTCCTGCTCCACCCAGAGCGGGAGGAGTCATTTGATGATTTCCCATCCTCAAAAAAAAAAAAAAAGGTCAAATATTTCCTACTTAATATACTACTTAGCAATAATTCATAATTATCTTAACCTAGCCTTTTCCCAACTATGTTGGGGTTGGCTTCCAGTCTAACCGGATGCAGCTCAATACCAGTATTTTACATGGAGCGATTGCCTATCTGACCTCCACAACCCAGTTACTGAGTAATACGATACCTCTTGGTAAGACTGGTTGTCAGACTTTCGGGCTTCTGACATCCCGTAACGACTGTCAAAGATCCATGAATGACAGCTGGGACCAACTTAACGTGCTTTCCAAGGCACGAAGGGGTCCCGGTATGCGGGTTGCGGTACTACTTAGCCATAATTGAGTTCAACAAATCCAGTGGTTTTCGTCTAACTGGTTGAATGCCGTAACTACAGAAATAATTACAAAGCCATTGTGTCTCGCATGGATCCACGTTCTGCATATGAAGGGTTAAATTACATGTTTACTAATATGTTAAGCTCCAATATGGCCTCCTTCAAATTCGCGTAATACATCAGAAGTGATATTAATTACATAAGTGAGCAAATAATAATCAAAATGGATCCGATGTTATACGGCGCATAACTGAAGTGGCATTCAGTGTTCATAAATGGGAAATACATATTTAACTGATCCTTAAAAAAACGTTTTGCACCTCTAATAATATGCACTCCTAAAGCTGCCACGCTTAAATGGAATTGGACTGGACACATCTGTCGCATGTCAGACGATCAATAGGCCAAACTTAATCCCAGTGGGTCCTGCCTAATGACAAACGACATCGCGATAGGCCCAGACAGAGATGGCAGGATGAGCTGGGTTCCTTTAATACTGATCGATCCTTGGCAGCTGTAGACAGAGAGTTGCCCAGCAGCGGGACATTAAAAGCTACAAAAAAAAATTTAACCTTTTTAAATAATTGAGTCTCTTTTTAACTTTCTGGCCTTTCCTCACAGTTGCTTGCAACTAATGGTTGGTTGGTAGTAACTAGGCTAGGGTACCCGACCAAACGGGTTATGTTAGGTTGAAACTGTGAACAACAACGCGCTAGCCGAATTGGCCAGTAACTAAGCTAGGAACCCCGACCAAACGGGTTAGGTTAAGTTAAAACTGTGACCCCCCCCCGGTGGGTTCCCGCATTGTCGAGGCGGGGGGGCTCAGTAGCCGTGGCTGGGCGGGCCACGGTGAAGCTAAGAGGAACCCCAGCGGGGGCCGCTCGTCCGGGCTGTGCGGTTTAGCCCGACGTAGCGGCCCACAGGTAGGTTGCGGTGCTGCGACATCGCGACCTACCTGAGGCGGGCCGCGATGTCCCCCGTGAGGGAGACATTGCGGCTGAGGATAGAGGCCGCGGCGGGAAGGGCTCTCCCTTCCTTCCGCGGCCTTGACGGGGCCGCCACCGTTAGATGGCGGACGCGGCGGGGCCGCAGGGGAAGAGGAGTGTCGGTGTTTCGTTGCCGCTCTCCCTATCCTCTGCGGCCGTAGCTCCCCCAACGCGGGGGGCTTGCGGGGCCCGCCTTTTAGGCGGGCGTGGAGGCCAGCAGGCAACGGGTGCGGGGGCTCCGTTGCCTGTTTTGCACAGGCCTCCACCTTGTGGGACGGGAATGGCCAGGTGTTCCCGGCCATTCCCGTAGCCCCCAAACCTGGGGGGCATGCGGGGCCCGCCATACCACCTTGGCGGGCGTGCGCCGGGAGGGCCGTGGAAGTATCGATTTCCCATAGCCCTCCCATTACGGCGTTTGTAGGAACACCGCTGAGTTTTAGTGGGTATACTGTCCTTCCGACAGGGAGTCCCACATACCCCGTCTCGGTCCCCCGCGAGACGGGGATGCATAAAGTATTTCTCAGCGAGAAAAAAAAAAAAAAAAAAGAAGTTCAAACTGTGACCAACAACGCTCGAGCCGAATTGGCCGCAGTAACTAAGCTAGGGAACCCTATTTTTTTTTCTTTCTCGCTGAGAAATGCTTTATGCATCCCCGTCTCGCGGGGGACCGAGACGGGGTATGTGGGACTCCCTGTCGGAAGGACAGTATACCCACTAAAACTCAGCGGTGTTCCTACAAACGCCGTAATGGGAGGGCTATGGGAAATCAATTACTTCCACGGCCCTCCCGGCGCACGCCCGCCAAGATGGTATGGCGGGCCCTGCATGCCCCCTAGGTTGGGGGGCTACGGGAATGGCCGGGAAAACCTGGCCATTCCCGTCCCACAAGGTGGAGGCCTGTGCAGAACAGGCAACGGAGCGCCCGCACCCGTTGCCTGCTGGCCTCCACGCCCGCCTGAAAGGCGGGCCCCGCATGCCCCCCGCGTTGGGGGAGCTACGGCCGCAGAGGATAGGGAGAGCGGCAACGAAACACCGACACTCCTCTTCCCCTGCGGCCCCGCCGCGTCCGCCATCTCACGGTGGCGGCCCCGTCAAGGCCGCGGAAGGAAGGGAGAACCCCTCCCGCCGCGGCCTCTGTCCTCAGCCGCAATGTCTCCCTCACGGGGGACATCGCGGCCCGCCGCAGGTAGGTTGCGATGTCGCGCAAGCGGCACCGCTACCCACCCGCCGGCCGCTACGTCGGGCTTAACCGCAAAGCCCTGACGAGCGGCCCCCGCTTGGGTCCCTCTTAGCTTCACCGTGGCTCCGCTAGCCACGGCTACTGAGCCCCCCCGCCTCGACAATGCGGGAACCCACCGGGGGGGAAGCTAGGGACCCCTACCAAACGGGTTAGGTTAGATTGAAACTGTGACCAACAATGCGCGAGCCGAATTGGCCGCAGTAAATAAGCTAGGGACCTCGACTAAACGGGTTAGGTTAGGTTGAAACTGTGACCAGCAATGTGCGCTACTTACATCCAAGTCGGTCAGTTGGCGGCGGCGGCGCGGCGGTCTGTTTCAGAAAAAGAAGCGCAATCATTATATTAGACTGTTCAATAATATTTTTAGGAGCGCAAAATGGGAATTATTAGAGATTCGATTAAATAAATGCCTTAGTAAATTATTTATTCAAAAACAATACCAGTTGAAAAAAATAAATTGAATTCAATTTAAATTCACGAGGTTCAAAAGAATACTAATACTCATTACAGGCGAAAATTGGAAACTATTGAGATGTTAATTGGATTTAAGGGTGAAAATCGAAGCTCATACATTTTATATTTTATTATTATATATTTTTTTATATTCAAGAGCAAAAGTATTAGAACTATGAGTCTGTCTCGTTAGTCTAGTGGTCGCAATGCGGTTCGATTTCCAGGTCTGGCTGGCAGGCAGATAAACTAAAAACTGATCAAAAAACACATTTTGCAAAAAATTAACCATAATATTTTTAACAATTGGTTGAGTTTAACTACGGATCAAAAAATCGGCCCTAAGTCACATAATTTGGGGCTTAAGTTACACAAATTATAACTAGCACAGATACCTACTACTTGCTTTTCTTCATTGCCAAGTTAGCAAACAAATATGGACACTTTTCGATAACTAAGCCCAAAAAACATTTTCTATAAATCTGCCATACTAGCTTCAGCCCGCGACTTCATCCGTGTGAAATTTCTTTATATCCTTTACTAGGTGCGCCTCGCAGTTTCACCCGCATAAATTTCGATCCCGTGGGAATATCGGGATAAAATTATCCTAGATGTTATTCCTGGTTATAAACAATCTGTGTGCCAAATTTCATACAAATCCGTTCAGTAGTTTTTGCGTCAAAGAGTAACAAGCATCCATCCATCCATACAAACTTTCACGTTTATAATATTAGTAGGATAGTAGGATTAAGTAGCTGTATCACTTAATTTTCGCTTAGCATTATTTCTAGCGTTATTTTTATATAGCCTATAAGCCTTCCTTGGGCCTTCATTGGGCTATTTATTACATGCAAAAATAATTTTTCAAATCCGTCTGGTAGTTCCAGATATTAGTGCGTTCAAACATACAAACAAAGAAACTCTTCAGCTTTATTATTAGTATAAATAATATAACATACCTACATCACATTAATATAAAGTCTAACGAAAACAAAAGTGTACTCACATTGAAGTTATTAAAAAGAAAGGAAATTGTTACGAAGTGTAGAAACGAGTCTGATGCCGAAAATTTTGATTTTTTTTTCTTGTCCGTTTGTCTGTTTGTATGTTCTGGGTTAGCGCAAAAACGGCTAAACGGATTTGGGTGTTTGGCACACAGATGGTTTATAACCAGGATTAACATATAGGATACTTTTTATCCCGATATTCCCACGGGATCGAAACTTATGCGGGCGAAACCGCGGGGCGCAGCTATTTTCTACTTGGAAATATTGTATTTTGAAAATTGGTCGTAAGTTGTACCTACCTAATCCAGGGCATTACCTAACTAATAACATGTTGAGTCAGAAGTGAAGACCAAAGTCTCAGACAGTATTGTTTCACCAAGGACGTCGTAGGTATTATATAGAAGATACTTCTGAAACTTGTCAAATAAACTACTGTTATGTTATATCGAAGGGTATTCATGTCATCTCCGATACCTATTGATCAATAGGCGTATGTTTAGTGAGGAGTAATTATGAAATTAGCTTTTCCCGGGGTTTCGCCCGCGGGTATGTCGAGAAATATCCTACGGGAACGTACTACCCGGGAACAATAGTACCCTACGTGCTAATCCAGATTATAAACTGTGTGCCAATTTCATTCAAATCCGTTTTGCAGTTTTTGCGTGAAAGAGTAACAAACATCCATCCATCCATCCGTAAAAACTTTCACATTAGTAGGACTAGCTTCTTTCCGCGACTTCATCTACGCGAAATTTCTTGTTTTAACATAAAATATATCCTATAATACTCGGCAATAGCTAGCTTACCATTAGTGAAATAATTTTTGGTTCGGATCAGTAGTTCCGAAGATATAAAATCAAAACTTTTACGTCTTTATCATTTTAATATAGATAAGTATGTCACAATAGGTGAAGCGGATGACACACTACAACACGCCACGCGTCGAGGCACGGGAAACGGAGCCAACATTTTCTTTATTGATTTTTTATGTAGGTAATAAAAACGTTTTTACAAAAAAAAAAACAACCGACTTCCAAAAAAAACCACTACAAAGAGAAAAATGACTTTAATTTCGGAAGTCGGTGTCGCTGGTTCCGCATTTTCGTTTTTTGACACCGACTTCCGAAATTAAAGTTATTTTTCTCTTTGTAGTGGTTTTTTTGGAAGTCGGTTGTTTTTTATTTTTTGTTCAAAAAGTTTTTATTTTTCACTTTTTAGTAGTACCTACCTACCCCACACAAATTCGTATATACTTACAAGATTAGAGGCACCCCAATAACAACTTTGACAGAGATGAGGGTGTACCGTAGTATACTGAACATATCTGCGTACCCCTTTAGAGGGTACAGGCGTGACGTTATGTTGTGTGATTGCATAAACAATACATACATAAGCGATAGCAGCAATAGCCGTTGATTTGCTGGCATTTATTGAAGAGTTCCGTTGTCTGTCCCCGAAACTCATCATCAGATCTTGTCGAAATTTCAATGGGACCATTTGGGTAGTATACCCTATCCAACAAAAAAAGAAATTTTCTTTCTAAAGATTGTTTGCTGTAATAAATCATTTGATTAAAGACCAACTGCCTTAATGACATTATCCTTGGTAATATTCTGCCGAGAAAAATTTGACAAAATTAAAATGTGCGTACTAAATCATTCCAAATATTACATTGGTATAAAAAAGTTGCTAAAATTTTGATTATGAAATTTTGGCAAAACGGCGGGCTCCCAAAAAATCGGGATCTAAAATTAAAAACATTTTAAGTACCTACGTAGAAAATCGAGTCATGCGTATTAAGCTTTTTCTCCTACAAGTGTAACTTTTTAAAAAAGGGCATCTCCAGTGCTTAGTTATGGAACTATGCATCGATACTTATAATAGTTTTTTGTATAAATCCTCACTAATCACCGCATGTGTCGCCAAAATTGTATAATTAAAACTACGGGATACGGTCTATGCGGTCAGGTGACCCACGTCAGGAACCTAGTTCCTTACGTGATACTCGCACGCACACACACACTCGTATATAAACCCCAATAGAAAGAGACAGAAAGAGAGGGAGAAATTCGCACGAAGGGAGCATAACGCTTTTTCCTTACGATTTTCTACCAGCCAACTCCAGCGTGTAATTGCATAATTTTTAAGTTTTTATTTTATTTTTTTGCTTGGAGGCCTTAATTTATTGAGGCAACAGAAAAGACAGTCCGGTTAAGCAAATGATAATCTCCTAGATTAAACCTAAAGGAACTTCGTTCCAAAAGTAAATAAAATAGCTAAGTACATAGGGACTAAAGCATTAGATTCCTAAGAAAGCGGTTCCGTCGTATTATGACAGAAGCCCCGAAAATTTTTAAATTTCATCAGGTCTGAAATAAAGGTGCCAAAAAAGCTATGTATTTGGACACCCGATCATGTACGCTTCACCGCTTTCTTGGAAAACTGCTTTAGCAGTTTTTCCTAATTTCCGTTTCAAGAAAATCGATTCATGCGTATTTATTTATCAAAATTAACCTTTAATTATTAGCGTCGTACGCAATTCTAGCCGTATTGTTGTCGCTTCTTTATATTTAAGTGACTGTTCTGAAGTTTATTACTATAACACGATGCAAACGGCCGCGTAGATCATGATTTTACTGCTACTATAACTTTAATATTATTTTAGTAAGACGAGAAATATAGCCACAGAGGGCGTTAGTTTACTACGAGACTTGGCACTGTTGCTAACACTCTACGTTCTGGTTGAAGAGTCGCTGGTTGCAGGCGCGGATTCAGCCCAGTTGGGGGGAGGGTCAACTACAAACGTTGCGCGATCAAACCGAGCCTAAAACTCTAAATTAGACATTTAAACATAGTTTTACAAGGAAAGGGTGGTTACTGTCAGGTCTGGTGTAGGATTCCTAGATCTTAGCAGCCCAGAGTTTCAAACTTTGCCTGGTAAATGGTAATATGCTCACCCCCTATTACATAGGATCTAGGCCTACTATACAGGGTGGCAGGGACATCGACGCGCAAACTGTAACCATGGATTCAGCACATGAGTTTAGACCCCATAGTGTCGAAATGTTTCGTCGGTTATTAAAAAAAAATATTGCTGCTCCATACATTTTGACCGTGTAGGTATTGCACTTTTCTATGAAACAGAAGATTTTTTTTTTTATAACCGACGAAAAATTTCGACGGTAAAAGGTCTAGTATCATGTGCTGAATCCATGGTTACAGTTTGCGCATCGATGTCCCTGCCACCCTGTATAAGCCAACACATCTTTGTTTAAAATCGAAATGTGTAAAAAATTTGCTATAAACCTATACGTTCACAAGGATGTAATTGCTGTGAGCTTTGACCGATAAAGAATAAGCAGACGCAGCACCACGACGTGGAAGTAGCAAAATTTTGGGCCAAAAAAAAGAAAAATGTCGAGCCAGCGACACGAAGACAACAATATTATCACAGTCAAAACTACGATAAAGCTCCATTCATTCATTAATAAATTACGCTTCCAATTCAAACTTTTCGTATACAATTCCAATTCCGGGTTGTAGCTTTAATTTCCTGGCCAGAAATCCAATTGATTTATTTCAGAGAGATAAAAGTTTCAAAGCTGCGATTAACAGCAACGTAATCGGATTACCTTGCTATAAGTGCATACATAGGTATGTAGTAGAGATGATATATAGTAGATTATGGCCGGTTGTACACACATGTCAACATGACTGCGGGCCGTGCCTACTCGTATATGCCTACCTACACACGGCGGTCAACCGTCGTTTTTCACGGCAAAAAAACGTGTGTATATAACGGGCCTGATCAACCTTGGTTACAAAGTAATTAATTCTTTTGCGCAAAGCTTCAAAGGGTTCACACAAAAGGATCTTCTTTTGTAGTTTTAGCCGTCAACAGAAGGAAATCAATTGGGTGTTTTTCCAGGAGTCATGATAGTTACATGTCAACGACAGTCTGGCTGTTCTTTCGAAATGGTTTGCAGCTATAAAATAATCTTTTACTTAATGCGAACAAAACTAAATGTCTTAACTTCTCATTACCAAATGTACCTCAAGTGGGTCTGGCAAGAAACTAGATGCTATTACGGAAACTGTATTTCTGGGGATTACTTTAGACTCAAAATTACAATGGGGCGCATACATTAGAGCTCTTTCAGGTAGATTAAGTTCAGCTGCATGTGCAGTAAGAAAAATAAGGCAGTTGCCAGATATAGCCACAGCTAGGTTAATATACTTTGCTTATTTCCACAGTATTATGTCTTATGGTGTTCTGCTGCGGGGATCGGCAGCTGACGTAGATTCAATTTTCATTGTACAAAAAAGGGCAATCCGCGCAATCTATGTAGTACATATAATAAAAGCTTGTAAAATGAGTCCTCGCAAGTCTCTTAGAAACAAATTCAAAGAAATTGATATACTAACTCTACATTCTCTTTACATTTTAGAAAGTATTTTGTATGTTCGCAAAAACTTAGGACTTTTCAAAATAAGAAGCGATTTCCATAATACAACAAATACGCGTAGTAAAAATTAAATTGTGATACCTAAATTTAGATTAACTAATACCAGCAAGTAATTTCTTATAAACAGCATCCACTTTTATAACAAGTTGCCAATGCCGGTTACAGAACTTAGCGATGGAAAGTTCAAAACCCTCATCAAACGTGTCCTTATCAAAAAAGCATATTATAACATTAAAGACTATGTTGAAGACAACGTACTTTAGCAATGATTTCTTCCGCACATGTGGCTTCTCTGGCACCTCATTAACGGCATAACTACGTAAATGTCTATTAACTGCTCTCAAATTACGATGTGTATATTTTATTTTTTACATACTTCTTTAACATAATTATTTTATAATTTGACATTATATACAGACAATTCTAGTTTCAACTTTTTATTAGTGGTTGTAAATGGCAGTCATGGCACTTGGTTTTAATGGGTTTTTATATTTTATCTAACCTTTTGATGAATTCTTCTATATTTTGTAAATGTGAGGACTTGTAGGCCTTGTAGACTAGATCTGTAGACCATTTTTTATTTTATCAAGTGCTGCACTGCTGTACTTGTTGACAGGCCTACGCTGTCCTCCCATACCTACTGTAATTTGAAAACATTGTAAAAGCCAATTATTTTTAAAAGAGTAGGTAACGCTGGAGTTTCTTGCCGGCTCTTCTCCATAGGAAACGACCAATTGGAACCGTGCACCTAGCTTCTGATGTTTCATAAGTGCTCATGTTGGTTTATGTGAAATATTTTTTTTTTATTTTGATAACTATTTAAGTACAGTCTACGGTGTTAATGAGAAACGTTATTGAACGCACATTATATTGTTATTTATTATATTAATTAACTAACAATTGAAAAGAGAATGACCAAAAGTCATGCCAAAAAGTCTCATGCGTCAAGATCAAAATATTATAGTAATTATTTTCATAATTTTTTACGACATTACGCGTCGAGGATTTGATTTTTGAACAGGGAATTTAATTTAAAGTAAAAGAGTGTTGATATTGTTTTATTCCCTTTACATGACGTTCCGTTTCTAATGATATTATGATTAATATAACCTTGAATTTTGAAAGTGTCACGATCACGTCTTTCAAAAAACATGTATAAAATATATATACCGCACGAAGAAATTATTGTCGACCTCATCTAGTTTTTAAAAATATGAATGACGTGTAAAAGTGTTTGTAACTACAAACCTACTTACAAAAATAAAACCGTTTATCATTTATACTTTGCCGATTCTACATTAATTAAAAATAACTAGAATAGAATATAAATTAATTTAAACGATTATCATTTTTTTAGAGCAATAATGACCGTTTGTGTGCGACATGTCAAACAAAATAAAGTACCTTTACGTAGGTAAAAAAAAAAGTGCTTTTAGGTTATTTCGATTTTTTTGAAAATCTTCGAAACTCGGGTTTTGTTTACAAAAATAACTTTTGTAGGAGTCAATATGATAAGTATAGTCTATAAAAACCAAGTTTGACTTTGATGCAGCGTGGTACAGGATTCCATACGTCCATGAGCATTGCCCTTTTTTCTTCCCCAGACCCACCGCGTCGCATGGCATCGCCTTCCCGCCCTATTACTTTGTATTCGCTTACCGTTCTTTCTTACATACAAAACTTCCATTCGAATACTATAATGTAATACGAATACTATAATCGCAATAAATACTTTTTCTTTCTTTCTATAATGTTGTTCGAAAATCATCTCTGATAATGATTGAACTCTACCTACTGGAGTGTGTTACTTTTTATATTAATCCCAAAATTATACGTATTCATAAGAGAAGAAGTTGTTTCCCGCATTTATTTCGCTACACTACCTATTGCGGATCAAAACAATTGTTTTCTGTAAGTAGGTCAAAAGCCCCAGTAAACCGAATTTCGAGAATCCTTGTAAAGATTCACGAATTTGGGTCCTCCCGCGGCAAAAAGGCTTATTAAAATAATTACATTCTACCAGGTTAACAAGCCCCTTAACTAAAAGAAATAAGTTAACGGCATGCTGGGTCCTGGATGTCAACAGACCACGACGCCTACTCAAAATAATACACGGCGACATAATGGCGAGTTCTGGAGACAAGTTTACACATTACAGCCGCAACGCGTCGCGGTACATTCCTATGCGCTAAAATGTGCGATGAATTTATTTATTTATTTATCTTCCTACTGGAACGCCATACAGCAAACACCAACGTAGTAAAAAATTACTTCATGTGCTGCTTTCCATCCATCCTGTGCGCGGTAGACATTGGACAGGCGACGATGGAACACGCACGCTTACACAGCGCCAACTCCATAATTCCATTACTCCATCCAAATTGTGAATGTTCTAATAACTAAACTAACTATAATTTGTTACATTATTGCTTTCTTGGTACTTCGTTCAAAATAATGAGCAATTTCTAACTAAACGATAAATAACCAATTGAAATAATTGCAAAATTGTAGGAATTATTTAGTGTTTTACATCACAATAGTAGGTTATTAAATGGTTTTGTGAACAATATCAAAATCAAAATAATTGCCGGGTGGTAAGTACTTCTTTTATTATTATCAAGCTATTCTTCGCAATTTCCTTTGTAAAGACAATATAATAATCTGTAGTCGTCATTTATTTTCGTTGTTTATATGTAAGTATACTAGCTGCGCCACACGGTTTCACCCGTATAAGTTTCGATCCCGTGGGAATATCGGGATAAAAAGTATCTTATGTATTAATCCTGGTTATAAGCTACCTGTGTGCCAAATTTTATACGTAAAATTCACAATCACAACAACATCAACAACAACCACCACAACCACACCACAACACACAAACACAACAACCATACACAACCATCCATCCATCAACCACACAACAACCACCACACACACAATCATCCATCCATCCTCACAAAATTTCGCGTTTATAATATTAGTAGGATTTAGTATGTATTTATTTATGTATCTGATAAAGTAACCACCAATAACAACCCCATTTTCATATCCACGCATTCACTGTCCATTCCAAGGTTGCCTGGAAGAGATCGCAGGAAGCAATAAGGCCACCAATTGTATGTTTTGTAGTGATAATTGTATTTTATGTTGTATATTTCTTGGTGTACATAAAGAATTTTTATAAATAAATAAAAAACCTCCAAATTGGCATGTACTTTTTTCTAAGTATTTTTAGGTATTATCAAGGATGCGTATTGTCTGAAAAGTCTAGAGTCAAGTTGGGATCAATCTAGGAAAAAGAAAAAGATATACCCACATATTAATAAGTATCGGCAGATAGTTAGATTGTGTGAGGAATGATATGAAAGACAATGGAGAAAGAAAACGTGTTGCACCCTAATTGCGTAACACACAATCAATCGGAATCGGTTTCATTTTGACAGTTCAACAACATTCACTGCGTTATTTGTGTGTTGAGCAGACAAATTTTTCGAACTTATGAAGCAATGGATTAGCAATTTGCTTCAAAATGATTCACATTACGTTTGACTGTGTGTTACGCAATTAGGGTGCTGATTCATTTTGAAGAATATACTTTAGTTAATCCATTGCTTCCTAAGTTTGAAAAGTTCATCTCTTCAACAACATATATAACGCCATGAATGTTGTTGAACTGGCAAAATGAAAGCCGTTGCTACTGTTAGTGTGTTACGTTATTACCCCACCGAAGTAACATGGACGAGGGCAGGAAGGTGATGATGGTTATTACGAGTATGTATCGGCACTCTCGAAAAATCCAAGTACCTAGTAAGTGATCCATCGCCACTCGTTCGAAGTCCACCGCGCACAGGATGGATTGAAAGCAGCACAAGTGATTTTTTGTTCCATTGGTGTAATTGCCGTATGGCGTTCCAGTGTGAGGATAGATAAATAAATAAATAAATTCCTACCTAACATCATCATCATTAATCATTCTGCTGCCCTTAACCCAATTTAATTGGGGTCAGCGCCGGCGCAACATGTCTTTTCCGTCCATACTTCTCTATTAGTCGCCATGTCGACAGTCACCCCCTTTCTAACCATATCATCATTCACACAGTCCATCAATCGTTTCTTTGGTCTTTCCCTACTCTTATAGCCATCGACATTCATACTCAAAACTTTCCTCACGACATTTTCCTCATTCCTCCGTAACACATATTAATAATTGCGACAATCGATTTCCACGCAACTTTTCAGTTACCGGTGCAAATTTAACACAAACAATGCCTTAAAAAAAGAATAAGTCGTTTCAAAGTACATATTTCAAATTTTCAACACAATGGTCTCAATCAAAGAAATAACTATCAGAGAATACCTCGATCATAAACTCATCAATTTTATAGATAGGTGCCAATTATTATTGGCACCTATCTATAAAATTGATGACGAGATGACGGCTAATATACGATACAAGACGAAGACGATAGAAGTATGGAAGGAAAAGACATTTTGCGCCGAACCCAAATAAATAAGTAATTGGGACGAGGACAGGAGAATTAAATAATCATTCTCCTGTCTATCTAATCATTTCTAAAATAATGATGACTGTTTAAAATGTAGTTGCTATCAAGTAATATAAAAAAAATATTATTTTATAGGGAATATCAATTTATCGATGCGTGCAATATGTTATCGTAAAACGTTGTTAATATAGCAGATAACTTGATGTTAACATTGTTTTAACAACTGATTAAAAACGTTTATTAGAAAAAAAAGCCTAACATAAAAATTGAGTTTTATTAAAGTTTAACCAAATAACAAGAAAATCTTGAAGAATAGAACTAAAGACTCACAATTGACTACCTTAATAACGCTTAAAACATCTTCAATTAATATCTATTAAATAGTAATTTAATCATCATTACTATTATAAATGTTAGTTATTTAAAGTTATTAAAATGTTAGTTATTTAGAAAAATTCGTAATTTAACTGATATAGAGACAGCCCGTTTAGTGTACTTTAGCTATTTTCATAGTGTAATGTCATACGGTATTCTATTGTGGGGAAATGCCGCTGATATTCAGACTATCTTTGTTTTGCAGAAGCGAGCTGTTCGTTCAATTTATAAACTGAGTCCGAGACATTCGCTCAGAGACAAATTTAAAGAGATTAATGTTATGACTGTGCCTTCTCAATATATTTATGAAAATCTTTTATATGCCCATAAAAATATAAAATTGTTTAAAAAATACAGTATATCCATGATATAAATACTAGGAACAAACACAAATTTGTTGTACCTACAACAAGGCTCAAGAAAATAGGTGGCTCGTTCAGATGCCAATGTATACGCTTTTATAATAAAGTTCCAAGCCCAGTTCAAGATCTAAGCCTTAATAAATTCAAATCATTTATTAAACGTAAGTTGTGCCAGAAAGCCTTTTATACCGTTAAGGATTATATCGAGGACAAAAAGGCTTGGGATTAAGCTGCTTCCAATTTTTTTTATTTTTTACATATTGAATGTATTTATTTTGTTTTTCTCTGTTTTGATGTTGTTTTTTTTTTATATACACTGACATTGATGAATTTTAAATATACTATGACATTTGCTTACTTAGTAAAGTATTATATTATTTTAATTATTGTGAATGTGAAGACTATGTGGGTCATTGTATTTATATTATTCTTCTCTCTGTTCTCTTAGTTTTTGTCATGGTCTGGCAGTTTGAGTAATTAATGTGGCCTACCCAAATGTCCTTTCTTTGGTATTGTTCGTCGGGTCGTTGAGCTCCTTAAGTTTTGAGTTGAGCTGCACGATTTCTGACAAATGCGTGCACTGACTGGACAGGTCCTCTCAATCTGTGTGGTTCTTTCCTCAAAAGATCATCTCAGACATCGACCTGCATGGTCTTCATATGATCTGACCAAGATTATGTCTGGACTTTAAAAGAGACTGTGACGTCTGAGTTTGTTTCGGCCTTTCTTCTCAGACTAGTCAGATAGGAAACGCCGACCTCATCTAGTTTAAAATATGATTGACGTGTAAAAGTGTTTGTACAAACCTACTTACAAAATAAAATCATTTATCATAAACAACACGCAACTTAACAACTTAAGATTAAACTTTAAATCGTAAATAAATAAAAAAGTCAACAAGTTGTTGCGTTCTCCAGTACCTATTTACTAAATCTTCAGGAGAGACCTACCTGTGTACCTACACCTTATTATTTTCTAATGCTAATTACCCAACAGTAATATTTTGTTCAAATAAATAAACAATAATTTTGCTTTATGGCAATTTAAAAACTTTTGTCAACTTTTATTTTAAAAAAAACATGCCTCACTCACCTTTACAAATAAACGCACCGAAAATAAAAACACAGCTAAAAAAAAAAGAACTACGTAATTCCAAAAACAAATTCACTTGAACAGATCACCACCATTGTTTATAAGTAGTTCCGTTCAATCGGAACGCATCTGAAGTCAAGTGAGTCTATAATAGTTAGGGGCTTAGATACATTCGCTGCGTACGCCCGTCGGCAACCAACTGAGATTCGTCGTACATTCGCCGCAATTCCATGGTGATATTGATATTGATACTGAAGAACTGGGATGTTTATTGAGTCATTTTATTACGTATTTACCTTGGTATGTTCTAGTTACATAATGTTCAATGTGAGAGTGAATTGGAAAATCTATTTTTAGTGGTATTTTTAATGTAAAGTGATAAATTGGAGTGTCTTCGGACTGTTTGCGAAATTTGTTGTTGTTTTTGTTTTGTTAAAAAAGCCTCATAAGCTTTTTTAACAAAACAAAAACACAGATACATATTGATCAACTCAAATGGCTAGACAGGGAGTGTTTTCTAGATGATGACTAATAGAGAAGTATGGAAGAACAAGAAACAAGACATTTTGCACCAGCTCCAAATAAATTGGGATAGCGGCAGGAAACGATAAATAAATGATGATAACATTGATCAGCTTTCCTACATAATATTTGACACATCAACCTGTTTCAAAAGTTTAACACTGATATTTTTTTCTGTAGTAGTTCCCTCGTAGTTAAATATTAGAAAAAATAATTAGATTTTGGGAGTAAATAAGACGAATTTGACATGCTATTTGTTAATTAAAGATACTTTGTTTAAGTAATCACTTATTTAAAAATCCACAGTATAATCTCGAGCATAAATACCTACCACTTTTCGATTGTGCCGTAAAACAAAATTGTAACTTTGTGAAAAGTCCTATTTCATAATAAATGAGATATAAAGTAAGGTTTCTAAAGTCATAAAATTTTATCAATATTTTAGCATGAAATCGCTTTTGATTTTTGCGCAAATGTAGGCGAGGTATTAATGTTCGTGGCAATCTAGACACATTTCCATTTTTACTTTCATTTTGTCCTAGTTATTGCCTCGTTGGTCTAGTGTTCGCAAGCGCTACTACTGAGTATGAGGTCCTGGGATCGATTCCTGACTCGGGCAAAGTGAACTTGGGTTTTTCCATAGGAATTTTTCAGTAAGAGCATGGTAAGAGCCAGTATTCGTGGATCTCTCTCTGGATTTGTGCTCGGTGGATGACAATTAGAGCAGTGGTGGCTGGTGGCCCAGTGGTAACGGCCATAATTTACGATTTGTAAGGTGGTATAGAGGTATGAGGAACAGGGTGTAAAGTTCACTCATCCTCCATAGAAAAGGGAGGATCCGACCAGACGGGTGTTGTGTCTGGCGGCCAACTGCCCAACGACTGATGTCGGGAAGTTTGTATGTATGCTAATTGCGCGATAAACTCTGCTTGCGAGATGCAGGATTTGCGTGACGCGTTGTTCGCATGTGGCATTGTAGATACCGCTACAGTGGTAAGTTCTAACCAAGACGGGCGCTTTACTTCATGTAAATTATTTCATCACCACTGCTCTCAAAGCGGTGACGGAAAACATCGTGAGGAAACCGGCATGTCCTAGAACCAAAAATTCGAAGACATGACATCTACCAACCCGCACCGGGCCCGCGTGGTGGATTACGGTCCACTCCCTCTCACAGAGAGGAGGCCTGTGTCCCAGCAGTGGGAACATTATACATAGATTGATAATGCTTGATGGTAAGAGGCTCGCTCCCTATTACATGGGATTTAAACGCAACCGGCGAAATTTGGAAGTACTATTTTTTACTGTTACTATTTTTGACGGCACGGTTGGCGCAGTGGTTAAGCGATTGACTACTGCGCTGCGTGTCGCGGGTTCGATTCCCGCACGGAACAAATATTTGTATGACCTACATGTATTTGTTCCGAGTCTGGGTGTTTTTCTATCTATAATATGTATGTATGTATTTACAAAAAAAAGGTATATAATTAGTTTATCAGCCATCTTGTTACCATAACACAAGCATTAGGTTGCTTAGCTTGGGACTAGATGGCGCTGTGTGAAATGTCCAGGGATATTATTATTATTATTATTACTATAGGTACAGTCGGTAACCCACGAGGTAGAGAAAAGGCAGAGAAGTACGGTCAGCAAAGGAGATAAGTAACCAGGGTCGTCGGATATATTTGAAGTTTAGTTTAATTTGCTACATGAACTGTTTGTTTTCTATTAACTAAATTAAGTTTTTTCGAAAACATGGCATCGGTTTCTTACTAAACTTCAACTACATATATCCGACGACCCTGGTTACTTACCTCCTTTGCTGACCGTACATCTGTGCCTTTTTTTTTGGGTGGGAAATCATCAAATGACCTTTCCCGCTCTGGGCTGAGCGGAAGGGCGTGTCAGACTTTTACTAACTAAAAACCACCCGTGTTCCTTCAGTTGCCTGTGCCAGGGGCCACGGTATCTCTTTCGAACAACCCGCAACCCTGGCAGGCATCGGCCCTAACGTACCCCGTCAGTTCGTGCTGACATCTCTTTGAGGCGCGCGTGGAACACAACGCGCCGTCCACCCGGGCCTGGTATTTACCGGGCGGCGAGCTGCCCATTGCTCGCCGCCCGCAAGCCGGTGGCCGGGAGTCCAGGGCGTCTCCTGCGGCGACTAGGGGCGTGAGGTTGCCTCTCCCTCACGTGCTCCGCCTCCTCCTTCGCGAGCATTACTGCTTCTCAGAAGGAGGTACATCTCTGCCTTACCCTTCTTGAATTACAGCCGTGATGTTATGTTATTTTCTAGTTACTTTTAACTTAAAACCAACCTTCGTATTGTAAAGAGTAATAAATGGTTTCCCAGTTGCCAATGAGCCAATCGACAGTCATGAGTTTCACGGCAAAGCTTTTTCCTTAATCAGGAAGCTTCCTTATAAAAGGAATTTCTTACTTTCCTTGAGTTTCAAATAATGGATAATAAGGGTTTTGTAATTTTACACAGAACATTTTTCCTTCAATATTTTATCAAAGCGGATTTGTGTAATAATTTTTACTTCATAAGCAAATAATTTGTATTCTTTCCTAAGTATTATAAATTGAATAAAAGAGATTCAATGAATAATTTAATTAATAATAAATAGATTCTGTGGTACAGAATTCACATGAACATATAAACCGTTTTTCTCATTTGAGTTAATGTGAAAGCTTAATTAATTTTAGAACCGATAATTAATTTTGTGTAGGTTCATTATTTCGTGAAATGTAAAATGGACTTTTCCTTAATTAATCAAAAGATAATAGATTCGATTTTTGTATGTTTGTTTGTTACACGGGTCCGTGGCTAAATAATAACAGCCGCACAGGTCGATCGATCAGGTTAAGCTACGCTTACCGCGGTTGGTCTGTGGATGGGTGACCATCTTTACATTCCGAGACCCCTCTGTGCCTCGGAAAGCACGTCCCGGCTGTCATTCGTGGATCTTTGACAGTCGTTACGGGTCGTCAGTAGCCCGAAACTCTAACAACCAGTCTTACTAAGGGGTGTGGTGTTACCCAGTAACTGGTTTGTGGAGGTCAGATAGGCAGTCGCTCCATGTAAAATACTGGTAGTCAGCTGCATCCGGTAAGACTGGAAGCCGACCCCAACATAGTTGGGAAAGGGCTCGGTCGTAATGATGTTTGTTACGCTTTCACGCTAAAAGTGCTGATTCTCAGCCTAATTTGAATAAATGACTTTTGATTTTGATTTTTGATCAAGGGTAGACCACAACCTGGCTAATTCCCACGGGACGTATGCGGATGAAACCGCGGGGTGCAGCTAGTATATCATAATTTTATTCAATGTTGTAATATTCTGATTAAACATACATCGCAAGTTAAATAAAAGCTTGTAAAATAATACTTTATTTGAGTCTCGTAACCGTACCCCTTTTTTTTTGGGTGGGAAATTATAATATTGAAACTATAATATCTCTTTCGAACAGCCCGCAGCCCTGGCAGGCACCGGCCCTAGCGGACCCCGTCAGTTAGTGCTGACATCTATTTGAGGCACGCGTAGAACACAACGCGCCGTCGACCCGGGCCCGGTCCTTACCGGGCGGCAAGCTGCCCATTGCTCGCCGCCCGCAAGCCCGCGCCTACGGTGGCCGTGAGTCGGTTATTGAATCCCGACGTCCAGGGCGCCTTCGCGGCAACTAGGAACGTGAGGGCGCAGAGATTGCCTCTCCTTTACGCGCTCCGCCTACTCCTTTGCGAGCATTACTGCTTCGCAGAAGGAGGTGACGGCTTCCCATGCACTCTCACTCCGTACCATGGCCTGGACCAGGGCCGGCCGCGAGAGATCGCCGCCGCCGATCGCCGCCACGAGGACGCGGTGGTGCTCCGCCCAAGCCGGCCAGACCTCCACTGTATGCACCACCGTGTCCTTCGGGCGATCCAAACAGTGGTGATACCCTGGCGTTTCCTCCCCGCCTTTTCCTGAACAGAAATCTCCCGAAAAAACCGTGTCCAGTTAGGTACTGCGTCAGGCGAAAGGTGAGGGCGCCGCCGTGGCGCCTCTCCAGCCAATCCTCAAACAGGGGCCTTATCCGCATTGTGGCTTGCCCAGCACTGGGTTGCGACAATCGCACTCTCCATGTCGCCATGAGATCCTGCCGGAGCTCTGTCCGCTGTACCGTGATTTTTCGCGGCAGCGGAGTTACGCCCCGGCGTTCTTCCTCCTCTCGCCACTTCTATATGTGGGCGAGGACTTTTGCCTCCAGATCCCATGGCGGCAATCCAGCAAGGAGACTCGCCGCCTCAGCGAAGACCGTGCGGTATCCGCGCACGCGTTCAACCGGCGGGCTGGTCGCCACCTCAAGGAACGCGCCCACACCGGTGCCTCGTAAAGGGTCATAGAACGCACTCGTAACTCTACCCTAAACTAACAAAGTCTTGCCTGTTATTTTTCGTAGGTTTTTTAAATGTAGGACAGAGTAAATGGTCTGGGTTAGTATTTAGATTACAGAGGGTATTATTCATTTAAATACATAAATTCTCGCCTTCTTTCCATGGAGACAGGGAGAAACTACAGTACGCCACCTGCCACGATCCTTACGTACTCTTGTAAACTAGTCCCTAATTAACTACCAAGTCAGAATTTGCGACGCATTCTGCTATTTCTTGTGAGGAGTAATATTCCAAGAATGTCAGAATGGAATTCTCTGATGAAGAAAATATTTGTCTGTGAATTTTCTTGCACATGAAAGTGCAGGCCACACCGCGAGCTGGCGGGCGGGCGGGCTGGTATTTGCTTTGGAAAGCTAACAAAAAAAAAAACTAAATGTTATTTTTTGAGTCGACGACCTGTGTTTTTGTAGACATATTAATTATACTTGAAGTAAACTGTACCTACCTTAGAAAGAAAAAAGCAGTACCGTTGTACTCAAATTATAATTATGCCGTATCCCCTATGTATTATTTCGAGAAAAGTAAAACGGAATATTCCTGAATTAGTTAAAAAATAATCTTTTAAATAGGTATAACATAATTTTGTTCAATGTTGTAATTTCTAATGTAATTAAAACTTTATTTGAGTTTCGCAACCTTACCCTAATTTAGCAAACTCTTGTGTTTACAAGCTTTTATTTAACTTGCGATGTACGTATATACGAGTATTGTATGTATGTAACTATGTTTGTTCGGGTGGACTCTTGCAACTTAATTTTGAAGCAGATATCTTCAACCGATGGAGCTGACTTTTTGCATGCATGTGTAAATCGGATGACAATGCAAAATTATTATGACATGTAGCTGATTTGATGATGGAACCGGAAGGTGGCCATAGGAACTCGATACTTAAACGACACAACCCCATCGAGTTTGGACTCGTTTGATCCGTCTTGACGAGAACTTTGGTGCTAAATGGTAACCAGGGTCTGATGATGGAGCTGGAAGATGGCCATAGGAACTCGGTAATTAAACGACACAACCCCATCAAATTTGGGCTCGTAAGATTAGTCTTAACGAGTACTTTGGTACTAGATGGTAACCAGGGTCTGATGATGGAGTTGGAAGATGGCCATAGGAACTCGGTAATTATAAACGACACAACCCCATCGAGTTTGGGTTCGTATGATTCGTCTTGACGATTACTTTGGTGCTAGATGGTAATCTGGGTCTGATGATGGAGCTGGAAAATGGCCATAGGAACTCAGTAATTAAACTACATAACCCCATCGAGTTTGGGCTCGTTTGATTTGTCTTGATAGATACTTTGGTACTAGATGGTAACCAGGGTCTGGTGATGTACAGGTAGCTTAAGTGTAGTAACTACGCCGTAGTCAATCTGGCATCAAAAATACTAAAAAGTTAAAAATAAAATTTAAAAAAAAAATCTTTTTAAATGACTACTTGTTAATAAAAAGAACTAAAACGTTAAACATAATTTAAACCTGATAAGAAATAAATAAAACCGTGTTCGTTAAAAATAATTTAAACCTGATAATTTATTATATAATAAATAATAATTTATTTCTTATCAGGTTTAAATTATTTTTAACGTTTTAGTTCTTTTTATTAACAAGTAAGTAATAAAAGCTTGTTTTTAAAAAGATTATTTTTTCTTTTAATTTTTTTTATATTTTTCTTAGGCTTATTTAAATGGCGGAGAGAGTAACTGGTCTGGGTTGGTATATAAACATGGTATTTAGATTATTAAAGATGGTATAATTAATACTAAACTAGTACTTACCTCATTAACTACCGAGTCAGAATTTGCGACGCATTTTGCAATTTCTTCTGAGAATATTCCAAGAATGTCATAATGAAAATCTCTAATGAAGAAAATATTTGTCTGCGAATTTTCATACACATGAAACCGCAGGCCACGCGAGCTGGCGGCCGGGCGGGCTGGTATTTACTTTGTTGAAAGTTGAATGAAATAGCCTTTCTTATACAGGGTTAAATTAAATTAGCTAGCGAAACTCGACAGACGTGCTGGGTATCTATATTTAAACACGATAAAACGAAAAAAGAAAATGATTTGATGATTATTTTTTGGGGTCAACGACCTGTGATATTGTAGACTTGAAGCAAAATTAGTTTTTTTTATTATTTAAAATAAAACAGATTGTTGTTGTATAAAAACGGATTTTTTAAACTTCAACTGAACTAACAGCGGGCGTTGACTCCGAAAAAAATATCATGATATATCTATTTTTTGTTTTATCGCGTTTAGACATCGATACCCATAACGTCCGTAGAGTTTTGCTACCTAATTCAATTTAACCCGGAAATTTGTCATGTTAAAAAAGGTGCGATGCTCGCCCGACAGCCTGCGCTGAATTGTGAGGCGTCAAAGTGGGTCAAGATTTTCAAACATGAAAACTTGGAAACCATTTCATAGAGATAGTTAACATGTTAGTACTAAACTTATGCTAGTTCACATAAACATAGGTAATATAACATAACATCTGGTATTTTTCTCGAAACTTCTGAATAAAAATATAGGTACTTGCTTAGTTTAGTAACTATCTGAATATTAAATACTGGCTGCGCCACGCAGTTCCCCCACGTAAGTTTCGATTCCCGTAGGAATATTGGGGAAACAGTATCCTATATCCTAATCCAGGTCATGGTCTACACATTTGCCAAATTTCATGCAAATCTGTTCAGCGTTTTATATTATAAATCGTAACATGGTCACAAACTGACAATTCATAATATGATCTGCCACATGGACTGCCATTTGGTGCAACCATGAGACACACACCGCCCAGAGTGATCGACCCTTATATTTACTTGTACTATGTGTCTATGGGTCAATTTAGTTTTTTAATCTTTGTTTTTTTTTTTTACGTTTCACCTTTTTTTATGTTTTTTCTTTTTTATTGCTTGTATTGTGTCTTTTGTTGCACTAAATAAACGTGTTATCTATTTATCTATCTGTGTGCAATTCATATCACGTACTTGTTTGACATTTTTGTATGGAAATTCGTAAAATGGTCCACCAATGTTTACACCAAATATGATTCATATGAAATGAATTGTAGGTGATTAAACTATTATGTGTAACCATTTAACGAAAATTAGAGGAATTGCTAATGATCTGCTGGGAATTCAGGAAATGAATAGCTTTTAGATTTTAGGCCCCCCGAACCCAGGACTTCATGCACAGCAGTAGAGTTTGCGGCCACTCTGGACCAACCAGTCAGTCAAACTTTTTGTTAACGTTTACCGCAAATACAGAACAAAGCCTTTATATGAAGAAAAATTGAGCAATTTTTCATCGCAGCTAGCGTCACTGTCGTATTTGAGACGGGCATATTTTAAAACATAGTTGTTTTATCTTCATTGTCCGGCTCATTGATATTGCTTGCGTTGCTCATTTTCTAGAAAGCTCATTGACATTTTGTATAAAATGTAACAACGTTTTCAATTATGTGCTTACACAAACCGATTTTTTTATTTCATTTTTAGTTGTCAATTTTTTAATCACGTCTAAACTGTCTATGGAGTATCTTAATTTGACAGGACTAAACTAATATTTTATCTTCTGTCCTTTTCTTAATGAAATAGACAGAAAAAGATGCACTGAACTAAAATTTAGTTTAGTTTGTGAACAAGGGAATATCAGCCTATATCGTTCCCACTGGGACACAGGCCTCCTCTCAGTGAGAGGGTCTCACTTATAGAGGCTCTTATAAATGCACCGTAATTAGTAGCTTATGCGTATTAGAATATTAATGAATAGAAGAAAAGCTCTGCCTTCACTATCATTAGTCAGTACTTACAATTAGCCCTCGTTCATTAATCATAAAAGCTAAGGGGAGAAGGAAGTCCCCAAAGGTATAAATCATGGAGTTGAGTAAGGGGAAACATGGGATTTTCAAGTGTTTGAGGACTGATATTCTATTTCAAAATGAAGGTACAGACAGACGCCAGCACATCAAGCTACTACAATCTGAGAAATTTCTTTAATGGATTTTCAACTTTATAGCTAAAACATTAAGGTTCAAGGTTGATTGGGAAAATTTGACAGTTTCGGGTAGTTTGACCTGCTGGCGTCTGTACTTTTATTTACCTACTCACGTTAATGGAAGCACAGTTGTGGGAGCCAGGTGGTTTCCAATGTTTCTAAGATATAAATAAGTACACTAGCGAGTCAGAGTTAATAATTTAGAATTGGAAAAGATAGGCTTTTGAGAGTTCAAAGTACCCGGACAATGAAAGAAAAGTATGGAAGGGAAAACGAAAACGTTCTCGGTACAAAAAGCAGTTCCTAAATCTGTACTAAGTAATATTACTAATGCGAAAGTTACTCTGTCTTATAGGCTGAACGGGTTTTGAAAAAAAATCAGTTCTTCCATACATTATGTCGAGTTAGGCGAACATAAATCTATGCATCAACTGATTTAGTTTTTACGTTTTCGGGGTTGGTCCTGTAGTAAAAGTTGTTCATAATGAAGAGTACAATGACCCCTTTTAAGGATTAAAACTATCAAAATTTAACGGTGTATAGGTAGACTTTGACCTGGGTTAGGAAAGGATATTTTTTCCTCGGCAGTAGGTTCCAGTCTGATAATTTCGTAGGACAAAAGCAAATCATCGATAAAATTAGGCATATGTTACCCAGCAGAATAACAGAATAAATTCTACCAGAATATGCCTAAAATCCGGTTGCCATGGGAGATATTGCGTCACTCCTTAAACGCTTAGACTATGATAAACTAGCGACCTTCGTCTAAAATCCGTTCATCAGTTAAGTAAATCTTTTGGTAGTTCCAGTTAACGGGCCTGTTATTACTTTAATTACATCTAAAGTCGTTAACAAACCCATTTCCTAAATGACAGAACAAGGAGAAGGTTTTCCATTACTCATAACACGAAACAGTATCATCTATTTAGGAACAATAAATCTTGAAATCCTCAAGAAACTCGATCGTGCGAAAATTTCTTGGAGATAAATAAATAAAAGTTTTGACGCAACAAGATTTAGATCGTCAAGGATACTTAACGGCTTGATGAGAAAATACGACACAGTTACAAGTGCCACACGGCTGAACGGATTCTGTTGAAATTTGGCACGCGGGTAGACCTTTTTTTTTGGAACGAAGTTCCTTATCGCGCGTTGCGAAAAAATGCGACGGAAAAAATTAAGACCAAAAGTTGGAACGACACTTTTTGCTATAGGTAGTTGTAAGCCGTGCGGCGTGCGCGTGTTTCTCTGTCTCTCTCTCTCTCTCTCTTTGAACTTCGTTCCATTCGGGTGTCCCTTGACACCTCTCAAGTTTTTTTTTTTTCTCGCTGTAAAATGCTTTATGCATCCCCGTCTCGCGGGGGACGAGACGGGGTATGTGGGACTTCCTGTCGGAATGACAGTATACCCACTAAAATTCAGCGGTATTCCCACATCACCGTAATGGGAGGGCCATGGGAAATCGGCATAGCCTTTACTTCCACAGTCCTCCCGGCGCACGGTCGCCCGCCTTGATGGTATGGCGGGCCCCGCATGCCCCTCAAGTTGGGGGGCTACGGGAATGGCCAGGAACACCTGGCCATTCCCGTCCCACACTGGTGGAGGCCTGTGCAATACAGGCAACGGTGCCCCCGCACCCGTTGCCTGCTGGCCTCCACGCCCGCCTAAAAGGCAGGCCCCGCAGGGTTAACCTTTGGATGGATTAAGAAGGGGAAGGAGAGACAAATACTGTAGATAGTCTGTGGTGTACCATTTACATAATGCATACATAAAGTATATTATACAAATCTAAATAGATATATACAGCGTGGCGCTTTAATGGCGACATTAATTTAACACACGTATACGGTTACGCGTTTTAGTTTTATAATATATATTAATTTATTTAAACATTAATATTTATTTATTTATTAACAATTTTCTAAAATAGCATCTTAGAGCAAACTGACTTAAAGAACTGTAGCGCAGGGGTCATTTGCCGGGGTTCCAGATCATAACATCGCATCAATGTAATTGAAACAAATAACGTGCAAAGAGAAGGCGAATTGAAGGAAAGAGAGCTCTATGTCGGCGAGCGGCGCAGGTGGAAGTTTTCAAGTTACGATTTTTTTTATGTTGTTATAATTTTTATGATTACTGGCCACTAGCCTTACCCGTCTGTTAAATTAATGTCGCCATTGTAGCGCCACGTTGTATACATATATAATAATAAACATGAAACGGGAGCAAAGACAATATAATGATGATGTTTAAGGAGAGAGGAAGTTAGTGCTTTTTTATCATAGCATTTTGATTTGGTCGTACCTTGTACGTTTTTTTTGTATTTATTCCGGAATTGCTACAGGAATGCTTGTTTTCTGTGCTAGTTATATATAAAATAATCATATTATATTTTGTGGTTGTACCTGCTTTACCATGCATTTATACCTGCTAAATCTAATAAATTATAAAATGTATGAACTGGCCAACGTCTTGAAGGCGCCTTTACTAAATTTACGACTCATTTGATCTACGATATTGCCATAATTTTGAGTTGTTGTTGAATAACACCGTCAGATTCAGGTCAATCAGGTTTTTTCTTTGAACTAGAGTCTATTATTACATCGGGACGCATAGTTCTAAGTATTAGGACATTTTTATTAGGTTTAGCCTGATAAACAGTCAAAGATATAATAATATGTGTCAGTCCAAGCGAAAAGGGTCCAGTGCGCGGCATTTAGTTTCCGAGATATAAGAGGTTTTGTAAAGTTGGGTATAAAAATTGCATTTCGCGATTTTAATTGGTTATAAATAAATGCTCAATTATCTACAATTTCATATAGTAAATGACTATATACGATGTTTCTAAGTACCAGAAACTTTATGAAAAAAGTTTACTAAAAAGGTACCAGTGGGTGGCATGTCGATATTCTGGGAATAAAATACGTTTCAATACCCCGTACTGATCACTTCTAATAATTTAATTATATTTTAAGATTAAAATGTTGAAACTACGTGTAAAAGGTCCCTTAAAGCGGGGAACTCCCTGCTACTATGCAACTACTAAGGGGATTTACTTTGCTTCACTTCGACATAGCGGGGATTTCCCTGATCGTTTTTTGCTACCTACGTGTCCTATAAATAGATCTGCCTGTGATGCAATAATTTATTTGTCATTTGACACCGGAAAGGAAACAATATCCGACAGTCTTTGTGTAAATATAGCAGTTTTTATTATCTTAGCTGTTTTAAATTGAGTGAGTGAAAAGTGCGCATAAAAATGAATAAAGGTAAGTCTTTACGTTGTCTATTATATCTACTAATACTATGTTTGTTGTTACGTGTTGTGTTATGTATCGAATAAGCTCCAAAAGTACTGAACCGATTTTGAAAATTCTTTCTCCAATACAAAGCTGCATTATTCAGTCATAGGCTATAATATTATTAACGTTATTACGCTTAGCGGGGCCGAGGTCGAAAAGCTAGTTCTATAAACCGGGGTATCGGAATGTTACGGAGTTCTTGTGTGTATCTACAGCTGTTACCTACTTTTCATATTTAGACCTCGACAGGGGCGAAGCCTCCTACAGACAGCAGTCGTCTTTAAATTCGATTTTTTATGGATTTTAGAGATTTAGAGATTTATGGATTAAGCGTAGATTACGTTACGTTCCTACTTATTTATTACATTTTAAAAGAGAGCAGCTTTAATCATAATAATTCGGCTGCATCCACATAGACTGAAAACTGACCGCGACAAAGTTGATAGGCTAATGAATCTCAATTAGTCATAATTTCATCCCATTTATACTAAATTCAAATTTGTTTTTAGGTAACATAATTATTGAAGATTCAACCGAAGGTTCCAGCTCTAGTGATGAATCTAAGCATTCTGATGGACCTGTACCACTTTCTATGGAGGTGGAAGTAAACACACTACCTGTTTTGGCCTCGACCGCAACAACGCCGGATTTACCAACAGAAGAAGAAACCGTTGCACCTTATTCAGGTACTTACAACTTAGAAAATAATTTCACAGAGTCGACATCTGAGATGGATGAAACGGATCAGTATTATGAAAAAAGCACTAATACAGAAGCAATCAGTGAAGATGAAATACATGAGTGTTATGATTTTGCTAAAATAGTTAGCCGAGCCTTGTGTAAAATCAAAAAAGATCGACGTGATCATTGTATGCATGCAATAGTACATATTCTTTATGACTACAGCAAGGACTCTAATACCAATTAAGAAGTTGTGTTAGGTACCTATGTCATAGACATAGTATGAAAAAATGACCTGTGTAGTATGTATATTTCAACTATTTGTTTTCAGAGTTTAGCTATTCAGCGTCTGTAGAACATGAAGACTATGAAAATTTTAATTTAGAGTTCAAAAGTCAACGGGGTACAGAATTATCGTGTGACATCGAATTTAGTGCTTGTGAGCCGCTCGAAGAGCGGCAAATTGGTAATATTTTACTAGATGATGATCCTTTAATTCTAGACGATGTAACTCAGGCCTCATTCTTAGATACTGGCTGTGGATGTAATAATAATTGTGTGTCCAAATTTCAAAAAGATGTAATATTAAGTAGTAGGTTAGATTGTATCGAATTAAATTCACGTTGTAATGAAGGAGTCAATCATCATCACTTGGTCTTGAAAGGAGCTTTAAATGCTCTCTTACGTACAAGTGAAAATACATTACATTCAAAAAACAGAAACTTGCAACGAAAAGAATACACGGTAAAGTATTTCTTTCGAGGTGTTTCAGTATGCAAGATTTTTTTCCAATATGTATATGCCACTGGTTTGAAAAGGTTAAAAAATGTAAAAAAGAACTTTCTGGACAGCGGTGTTGCTCCAAAGGTCCACGGGTCACGTAAACGACCTTACAATTGTATTAATTTGCAAACTAGATCAGACGCAATCACTTTTATAAGACAGTTTGCTAATGAAAACGGTTTAGTATTGCCGGGCCGATTACCAGGCCACCAATTTAAATCTGATTTAATAATTTTACCTTGTAGTATGTCTAAAGCGTATGTGTACAACAAATATTTGGAAACTATAGCTTTACTCGATAAAACTCCTATTAGTAGAAGTAGTTGGTATGATCTTTGGGAAGATTTTTGTCCATATGTCGTTATACAGAAACCGAAAACAGATCTATGTGCAACTTGTCAGAAAAACGTGACCACGTTGGGACGAATGGGTGGTTTAGATGAAAAGGAAAAAATACAGCTTGTAGAAAAGTCGAGGCAGCACCTTGATTTAGTGCAAAATGAACGAAAATATTATAACAATGTAATCAAAGTTGCGACTGATTCAATAACGGACTCTACTCTTATTCTTGGACCTCATGAACCATGTTCTTATGATGGCGTCATGCATTACTCTTTTGATTTTGCCCAACAGGTGCATTTGCCGCACAGTTCACAACAAATTGGGCCACTGTATTTCTTGACAGGATTTAAAGTCAGTTTATTTGGTGTTGCTGCAGAGCCTTTGAGAAAGTTCGTTTTGTACGTAATTCCTGAACCCTGTGCTACTGGGAAAGGAGCTAATGTAATAATTTCAATGCTACATCATTTTTTCGAAAATTTTGGTATAGGCGAAAAAGATGTTGTTTGTCATGCAGATAATTGTGCTGGACAAAATAAAAATAACTATGTCATGCAATATGCAACATGGCGAGTTTTAACAGGCAGACACCGAAGTTTCCGTATATCTTTCCTTCCCGTGGGTCATACGAAGTTTGCACCCGACATGTATTTCGGTCTATTCAAAAAAAGTTTTAGAAAATGGGAATGCAATAACTTAAAGGATATTCTTGCAGCTGCTGTTCAAGCTTGTCCGAAAACAAAATCTATAGTAGCTGTTCTAACTGGTGATGAGAAAGGAGAAACTTTTGTGAAAACTTACGACTGGGCCAATTTTTTTCAACCTGATTGTGTAACTATTAACCAACTTCTGCATTTTAGTCATTTTGAAACAAATGAAGATAATAGAGGGCACATGTTATGTTACAAAAAATATACTGACAGTCAACCAACTGTATCAAAGGTTTTGAACCCGAATAAAGTATACGGTTTTCCTTTAGAAAAATCCCCTGCAGGCATGACGTACGAAAGAAAATCGTATCTTTATAATAAGATTCGTGAATTTGTACGTGAAGAATCTAAAGACATTTTATGCCCGAAACCCATTCCAAATGTTGATGTTGACCACAACTCTGTCCCAACAACATCTGTCGAGTACTCTTTTCAGAAACCATCAATTGAAAAGAGTATTCGACAAAAACCAACATGTTCGTACTGCAAACAGGTTGGTCATAGGAATCAGGTGCGAGGAGGAATTTATTTTTGTCCAAAACGTAAGTTGGAGTCCCAAATAGAATAAGTTTTATTTTTATGTTTGTATTGGCTTTTTTCAAATATTATTGCAACAGAATAATGATTATTTTAGCCACTGGTACCTTTTATGACATTACATAAAAGGTACCAGTGGCTAAAATAATCATTATTCTGTTGCAGTAATGTTTGAAAAAAGCCTGTCTTGTTATTTTGTTAGTTCCTAAATAGAGTAAGAATACTTAATTTTAGTTTTTTATTGTTAATTACTATCGCAATAACTAACTTTTTATTAAATATCGGCAAGTGGACCTTTTTTACTAGACTGTGTATCCTTCTTTTATTTTGATAATAATTGTTTTAGTTTTGATGTCAAAAGTATAATTATAAGTTGATTCTATGGAAAACATATCAATCTACAATAATGAATAAAAATCTACGTAACAAGCAAGTAAAAGTGTGTTTTTTTTTCACTCAAACTTTCAAAATGCTTTTTCTCAAATCAAGCTTTTTCAGAATTTCAACTTCAAATGTCTGATAAAAAAAAACGTGTGCTACTTTTTGATTATTTTTTCAATCCATACTATCAATTGACTATTCTAGATACCGAATCCAGTCTTAACTCAATACCCCACTACTGGACCCTTTATGCCTGGACTGACACATATCACCCGTTTTTAGCACAAACGTACTGTATAGTTCCTGTTTTGCGGTCTTCACGAAAACTGGTATATATCTGAGCACCATTGAGTGTGACCACGATACTTATAAAAGCAAAGTAAAAAATTTGTCACAAGTAACATTTCTGCCCTTATTGATGTAAGGGTCCATCAATTTCTTAACCACCTAGACACCTAAACACTCATTTGGTCTATTATCATCTTTTCCAAGACAAGGGAATATATTGGAAAAGATGATATCACCCCCTCAACTCCCTGGAGTTCAGACCGTACACCGTATCATTCTTTTTAAAACAACGACAGGACAAGAGTGACCCAGCGGCAGTTCTAGGTAAATCGTATTTTTTCTTAAACTATTATTGTTATAAAATTGAAATCATTTTAAATTAATTCAATACATAAAATGTCAAAAAGTTTCATCGACTTAAATAAAAAAGTTAGAGACGATCAAACTTGCGGGTGGAACAAAAATGGGACGGCGGCACTTCTTGTGTTAAAGTTAACTTTTACGTAATCTGGAATATGTCAGACAGCTGTCAAAAACGGTTAACATAATGAACAGGGTATAAGTAGACAAAAAAATCTGCCCCTATTATTTAAGCTTCAGCTCAAAAACACAAACAGTTTATCTCACTAATTCTCTTTTAATAAAGGTAAGCTTACCCCAATTATTACGGGATCGAAGAGGCTTTTATCCAAAAAAGGGGTCGACATAGGGAAAAAATTACAACTAATACAAGACTAAGACTAGTAGTTCTATTTTATTAAGTATCTGTTGCTTGTAAGTTGACAAACCTACACTATCCTCCCATATCTACGTTAACGTTTACAATGTTTACCTACCAATGCGAATTACCGAATGCATTTACATAAAAATGAAAGCATTGTAAAATCCAATTATTATTATAAGAATAACCGTAGAGTTTCTTGCCGGCTCTTATCCATAGAAAACGACCAACTAATACCGTTTACCTTCTGACGTTTCATAAGTGCCCATCTAGGTTTATGTGAAATAAAAAAATTTCATCTTAAGTAAAACTTGACTAACAAAAATACTAACATTACTTTTGATTTATAAACTTTCAAATTCAAATTCATTTATTGTTTGTCACAGGTGAAATATTAATTCTTATGGTTATTATAAAGGATCGCTGTAACATAGTATAAAGAGGGGAAGTAGGCTATCTCCGGCCCAATCAGCGATATAATTGCCTACTGTCTCAGGGTTGTCACTTTTAGCTATAGTTCAATGCCTATAAATTGGCAAGGGCTGGGAAGTTGTATTTTTTACTTGTATTGTCTGGGTAGGTACAGGGTTTGTGAGGTCGGTTTTACCTAAACGATGATGAAGTCTTTCACGATGAAAGAAAGAGCGACGGGCCAGCAGACGGGCGGCGCGGGGCGGTGATGAGCACGAGTAAATTCAGTGATCATTAGTCAATAAAGTTCAACAATGGTTTTCCTAACAAAGACAGAAATGTATTCAAGATTCAGAGCAGTATTATTTAAAAAAAAAGGGATAAAATAAACACCCAAACACACAGCAATACGTTCTCCTGCGATTATCACACATTTTTCATTCATTTAGCGGTGCCGAAAAGCCGTGACGCGCCCACCTCGTGCGGTGTTAGCCCCGGCTGGCGCACTGACAAACGGGTCGAGATTTTGTTTAAGTGTGCGTGCGGCGACGCATAGATACTTTGGTGCACACATACAAGCCGCGCGCGGTGCGTTTATATGAAGACAACTTACTTCCCTCTTTATACTATGGCTGTAACATATCTATAAGGTGTACAATATTTAATGCAGGTTCCATATTTATTCAACATTAAAATCATTATTCGTCCTTAGTCAACGTCGACTTTAGTTTTTTTTTCTTTTTATCGAACAACTATATTAATGCATGACCAATGATGGCATTGGTCATGCATTAATATAGTTGTTCGATAAAAAGAAAAAAAAAACTAAAGTCGGATAAAAAATTAAGTATTAGGTAGACTGATTTCATATTAATTAAATTATTCATTCAAATACATGACTCTTTGATGTCATACAAATTAAATTAATACATAACTAAAAAGGCAGAATAAAGAAGCTTCATTAAACCCCAATCAGGTATAAGAAGCAGTAAAATGATTATGTAGTTACCGAGCCGCAGTTTCTTCCGAGAGTTGTGTTGTTAAACAGATTGCTTACCTAATCCGATAAAACTTTCCGAGTTACCGACTGAATAATGTGCGATACTCCGCCACAAATAACAAAGAAGAACAGTTACCTTACATCAAAACAATACCTGTCCACGAAAGACGTTCCAAGTATAATGAATTATCTTTAAAAGTCTTTGGGATCTCTTGTCAACGCGAGTCATTCGATATACCAAAGTGGTTTAGGAAACTCGATTCGAACTTAAACTTAATAAACATTTAAACGATAAAATTTCAGGTTTTAAGGTGTCGGGCTTGTTTCGTAGAAAAACTTGTTTCTTTAATGAAGTTTTTTTTACATTTTTGGGGACTTTTTAAGCTGTTTACCTATTTGTTTCAGATGGATAAACAGAGAATATCTTACTTATTATGTTTTAAATATGTATTTATTATATACAGCTTTGCTATTGTATTTTTATCTCACGAAGCGACGCGCGCTTTACATGTGCTAACTAAGTGTATAAAGATGCTGTTAAAGTGTGCGTGAACACACACACACCTCCGACTTTGCCATTGTCTCGGAGCGATACAGAGAGAGCTCCTGCGCTTACAAACACATTCACAGTGTGTCTGTAAACTTGGTGCCCACGAGTAGAGCGCGCGTCACTTCGTGGCATAAAAATACTATATAACGATTGGCTGGTCAGTAAGACCAAGAGGTATAAACGTTACTCAGCTCATTCTTTGACTTACATAGACATGTTCCCGTCTCTATCTTGTAGTTCTTGTTGTGCGACCGTCACCGGCCGGCCGGTCGACCGGGCAGATTACCCGTTCTGTTTTTGTTATTAGGTACTAACATAGGCTAAGCTATTTTTGTTACTAACACAATAGACCATTGTAGGCTGAATGAATAAAGATTATTATTATTATAACGTTTATAGATACTGGCCTGAGATTAGTAGCGATTCTGAACGTCTGAGGGCGGAGATATTAAACTCATATATGTGGATGTCTATAAATGAAATAGAAAATATTTTATTATCCAGCTAATACAGTATAAGTTAAAAGCTAGTTGAGACGACATCGACATTAGTAGCTTAAAGTACTACCTACAACTAGGTTACAATATATGTTATTTGCCAGTGAGCCCCAAACTAGACAGTTAGTCTGTATCTGAAGGGACATTCGTAGACCTTACGTATTTACTATTCCTGTATCAATTTATTTCAAGTGAGTAGGTACTTGTTTTAGGACCCGAACACACATATCACAACTCAACCATACCACATCGCGGCGACAAAATGTGGGCAGGCGGCGGTTACGTGGGGTCTACCCTTTATGGCAGAACTTTTTATGTCATAATATTGTTTTGCATAACAGCGGATAGCATAAACTTCATTTCGCAGAAAATCGTTTGGCAGACAGTCATTTATCATACATTCAAAATTCATAATTTTGTAAGTCAGAATCATCTTTAGGCATAAATTTCATATCCATAATATTTAAAAAGTAGAACCATCATATCGCAGAAAGTTCACAGTCAGAATCGTCTTTTGGCATACATTTCATATCGATAGTCACTAAAAGGCAGAACTATCATATCTCAGAAAGTTTAGAGTTAGAATCATCTTTTGGCATACATTTCATATCCATAATCATTACAGAAAATTCATTCATTCATTCACCATGCATGCAGCAGGCAAACAAGCATACACCATGCATGCAGCAATCATGCAGCATGCAAGCAAGCATGCAGCATGCAAGCGAGCATGCAAACAAGCATACACCATGCATGCAGCAAGCAAGCATGCAAACATGCAAACAAGCATACACCATGCATGCAGCAATCATGCAGCATGCAAGCAAGCATGCAGCATGCAAGCGAGCATGCAAACATGCAAACAAGCATACACCATGCATGCAGCAAGCATGCAGCATGCAAGCAAGCATGCAAACAAGCATACACCATGCATGCAGCAAGCATGCAGCATGCAAGCAAGCATGCAGCATGCAAGCGAGCATGCAAACATGCAAGCAAGCATACACCATGCATGCAGCAAGCATGCAACATGCAGCATGCATGGTTTCTGTCACGGCTCCGGCGCTGCGGGGCTCCGGCGGTCCCACGCGAGCTTATCGTCGCAGATGGTTTTGTGACGATGGCCGCCTCGCCCCTCCGCGCCTACGCGGGCTTAAATTACACTCTAGGGGTAGGGCAGACAAGACTACGTGGAGTCGGTTTTGCAGCGATTCGTTTCTGTCACTAACTTTTGTAGCACAACATTTTATTGACTTTTGACGACAATGTTTTAATTTAAGGTTAAAAATGCTATTGTATAGAAATGTCAATATGCCTAATAAAATTATTCCAAACGAAATTCTGCCATTTTCATAAGTATGCGAAGTGAACATTATGCTAAACGAAATTATGCGAAATTTGAACTTTGCCAAAGGTAATTATGCCAAATAAAATTCTGCTATCTTAAAAGTATGCCATTGTAAATTCGGACATATAAACATTCGGCCAAACAATAATTATATTAAATCATTTTTATGCCTTAAAAATATTCGTTTAAAGAAGATTATGCCAAGTGTGTTATGCCAAATAAATTTCGGAGCATCAAGATTCTGCCAGATAGAGGGAACCCGGTTACGTGTGGATAGTGTAGTTGCAGCTTCTTGTATGATAGTGTAGTTGTGTTGTGGTGAATACTTTCGATGTGGTTGTGTTATCGCTTGTGTTTGCAAATAGACAGATCTTGCGATGTGGCCAGCCGCTAGTGCGCGGTCTCGCTGGTGGTTGCGTTGTGGCTGCGACATAGCCTCGACCGAACGGTCGATTTTGACGGCCAAATGTGGTCCGCGTGAATAAACTATTTATTTTCATACAAATTGGCGCCCGTTCATGTGTTGTATGATGCAGTAGTATGATTGTGGTACATGTGATCAGGCCCTTATGAACAATTTAAGCATTGAAGACGAACTTAAAAATATCATTCTATTCATTTCCATGCCTACTCCAATTGCTAAATTACGGGTGATTCTCCACGTTCCACTACAAATACCTAACGTTTGTTAGTTTAAATACCTATCGTTAGGTGAACAACGCGGCCACACACTGAAAAGAAAAACCGACTATGTGCGTGTTGGACCACGCACAATGAAGGGTTCCGTAGTTGGGATGACTTTATACCAAAACCAAACTTAACAAATATAACATGTTCTTCCAGACATCGAAATGCGTCACGGTCAATTCTCCAACTGCAAATGTAAACGCAAAAAAAATATCCTACTAATATTATAAACGTGAAAGTTTGTATGGATGGATGAATGTTTGTTACTCTTTCACGCAAAAACTACTGAACGAATTTGGATGAAATTTGACATACAGATGTTTTATAACTAGGATTAATATACAGGATACTTTTTATCCCGATATTCCCATGGGATCGAAACTTATGTGGGTGAAACCGCGGGGCGCAGCTAGTATATGATAATACTAGAAATTTACGAGTTTCGGACTTTTTCCTTTACTTGTGTTGTGAGACCTTCTTCCCAAATTTCTCGATTCTAGTACCCTACTTTCTTGGTTTAGATTTATTTGCGAGTATCAAAATATATCGCATAAATGGCCACATTATTTATTCCGTTGACTTAAAAGATTGAATCTTTCAGGGCTCCAAGGGACAGTAAACTTATGTATTTTATAGTAATTTTAGCTTGATACCTCCACACGTTCCTGAGAAAAAGGGTCTTGACAGACTGACAGACGAAGAGACGGACGCTCATCGTGACGGACGGGCAAACTGATCCTATAAGGGTTTCGTATTTTTGTTTTGAGGTACGGAACCCTAAAAACGACTTTAATTTATAATACATATATTATATATAGATATTACATGTAGATAAACATTCTGAAACTATGTGATTAAAACTTTTTCAATCGTCCTCTCGAGAGTCCGCATTTAGAGAATGATGAGGGCATTTAATATTAAGAGGGTTCTGCTAGATAGTAGTCAGTAGAATAAGGGTTAACCACTTAACTCCTTTTAACCTGATTTGCTTTTGTTCTTTTGTTTCTGAGATTTAAACTGGTTAACTAAATTTATCGTCAGTTTTGTTCAAGTCAGTAGGGGCGAGCCTATTGTCATATATCGGGAACAAAGTGGTGACCTTTGTGGCGTATCTGACCCGCCGCCATTTTGTTTTTTTTTTTTTTCTAAGCTTTCCGGGCACTGTAAATGTAGGGTACACTAATACTACTTTTCTTGCTGACCGTACCCTAAAGTGTTTCCGATATATTCGGAGGTTTTTTTCTTATTTTTTATTCTTAATTAACTAAAAGGGAGTTTTTATCCACACGGATTTGCCAACCCTATCGTACCTTATTAACTATTGGCATTACACCTGGATTAGAAGTAGAATCATTGACTAGGCTTCTACACCAAGCCGCACAACCTCTTTGCAATTGTTGATCTAGGATTTGCTTAAATGTTTTGGATTAATCCAACGTTCAGAATTTATTGGGGAGTTTGGAGGAGTATCACCATATGAGAACTATGAAAATCATTGATCAATCAAACACACTCAGGCGCGACGTGACGCGACGACGGGTGCGACGCAATTCTGGTAGTACAATTTCCGTGAAGTTTTCATATAAATTGTTCTACTGTAGATTCGCGTCGCTCCTAGCTGCGGGAGCCTTAATGCGAAAAGGCAGTTAAAAAATTATAATAACAACCATAAAAAGGAAATGAAAATACTTTATTACAGTAAGCCCAGACAGGCATTATGAAATATAATATGGAATATAGAAAACCTAACATAGACATGAAAATATGAACTTTTAATATTTATTTTATAAATAATAACATAATTTAATAATAATGCATACACTTTTAAGAATTACATAATAATTACCTACATATTCTTACGCAATACATAAAACAACTCTAATATACTATACTTATATACACAAAACTATATATATATATAATATATACATAATTATACACCCAATTAAGCACATCTAATAATATTTTATTGTTTGAATAGCCACTTAGCTCTTTTGAGTATTGAGACGACGTTGTCACCTCGAAAATAATATTATTTAATCTACAGGGATTCTGCGAAAATTCTTTATAAATAAGTAATACCTTTTCATGATTTACAAAAGTGTCTTTTCCATGGTTTTGTGATTATACGAAGTACTTTTTCAGTTTAAATTTTTGCTTGATAAATAAACAGGGAAACAATGTTATTTATATTATATTCAAAACAGGAAAAAAAAGTAAAAATATATTATACTCTGATTAGAAAAGGCAAACAGGAAAGTTCTGAACTTATAAAGTCAAACAAATACGTATTTTAGAATTTCCGTATTTTATTCCGCGCTGAAAATTTCCGTTGTTTCATACAACCCTGTGGTTTTATGTGATCAGGGCAAGCATAAATAATCCGTACCGAATTGTACTGAAATTCATTTAATTATCAGACTGATTCACTAGCAAACTGAATTACAGACAAACAGTTTAGTTTCATCAACTTTAGTTTATAGAGATGTCATCATCATCATCATCATCTGCCTAGCCTTTTCCCAACTATGTTGGGGTCGGATAGAGATGTATGAATCTCAAAATCGATGAAAACAAATGACAACCAGCCAAACTAGATTTCGGTAGGAATTTTCAGTCCATAATAAAACTGCTAATTCACGGGAAATACATATAAACCAAAAATAAAAGCGGCCAGGTTAAAAACTAAAGGGAGACGTTCCTCCTTTTATTTTTAACTTTATTTTATTTTACTTGTTTGTTGTTATAGTTGCCACACACTGTGTGAAACAAGTGTCAACCTATAACGGTTCAAGAGACAGCCCTGTGACAGACGGATGATCGGACAGCGGACCCACCCTATTGCTAAGGCTCCAATGTCCGTCCGTTCGTTGGCATCCTTTGCGAACGGAACTCTAAAAACAACAAACAACTCTTCGATGAATCATTAAAATGTTTTGATAAGACGAACTTCCAAGAATTACAAACTGTATCATTCTAACGAAACTATTTTAAAACGACGCCCATCACTTTTGACATTCGGAAAGTTTAATGTAATCGTGCTAATGCCACGAAATAACACAGACTAACCTTGGTACGTGTTACAAAAAAACCGTGTTTTTAACCTGTAAACACGAAGAAATATTTGTAAGTCTGTGATGTAAGTATAGTACAAACGCGTCTGTAAACACAGCCAGACTCGAGTAGGCTTGGAGTATGAATTAGACGAGCTATACGAGTAGGATAGCACAGTCAGCCTAAAAAGAAAACCTCAAATGGAATTGAAAATAATTAATTTGGTTGTCTATAATCTGTGTTCATAATATTGTATAGCTACAATTACCCAATGTGTTATATAGTGTGTTTTTCTATCTATAATATGTATGTATTTACAAAAAAAAATGTGTTTAAGTAGTTTATCAGCATCTTGTTACCATAACACAAGCATTAGGTTGCTTAGCTTGGGACTAGATGGCGCTGTGTGAAATGTCCAGGGATATTATATTATTATCCAGGGATATTATTAGTTTATAATCTAGATTATAAACTAACGATGTTCATTATCATACGGTGATATATACATATTTTTGAGGCTGACTGAAAACTAGCCAGTACTGTAAAGATTGTACGCTAAAGTGGACCTTATGTAGTGCAGGCTGGCAATAGATTAGCTCTGGTCGCATTCGAACAGTCAAGCAAGCTTAGAACGAGGTGTCAAATATTTTGGATTAGATTTTTCTGTTTAGGCTGTTCTAAGTAATAACAGCCGCGGGTCGATTGATCAGGTTAAGCTACGCTTGCCGCGATTGTCCATAGATGGGTGACCATCTTCACATATCAAGACCCCTCCGTGCCTCGGAAAGCACGTTAAGCCGTTGGTCCCGGCTGTCATTTGTGTATCTTTGATAGTCGTTACGGGTCGTCAGTAGCCCGAAACTCTGACAACCAGTCTTACCAAGGGGTATCGTATTACCCCGTAACTGGGTTGTGGAGGTCAGACAGTCGCTCCATGTAAAATACTGGTATTCAGCTGCATCCGGTTAGACTGGAAACCGACTCCAATATAGCTGGGAAAAAACTAGGCAGGTGATGAATAAAACAGGTGATAATTTAATTGGGAAAATGTATAGAATAGACGTTCAGTCAAAATAAACGCAAAGACATCGAAACGATGTTTAATTTCTTAGAAGAACTCATCAGCTCTTCAATCAATATTTTCAATGTTTTGTCAACATTAATTGAAGAGCTGGTGAGCTCTTCAATAAATGTTGCTCTCTTCGTTGCTCTCTTCTTCAGTCAATGTTTTGTTGGGCACCACGGATATGTACTGGGGGTCTACTCCGAAGTAGTATCGTCCGAATGTTCGGCCGTTTCCTGCTATGAAATTACTATTTGGTTCGGTCGGTTCCGATCCTATACTCCTACACTCGTTCGAATATTGACTATGGTCCCGACCCAACTGAGCCGATGCAAAGTTTTTTCTCATTTTTCAATAATATTCGGTTCGGCCATGTGTCGGTCCGATCCGAACGCACTTTGCATTTCGGAGTAGGCCCCCTGTACATATCCGTGGTGCCCAACAAAACATTGACCAACTGAAAGAGTTTGCGTCCACCTTAAAAGGGTAAAAATTAAAGGATTATCTCAAGCTAAAAGGGCAGTAAACGTTCGCTGCTTTAAAAAGGACCTCTTTCGACACATCAAGGAATGGTTGTGAGAGAATATTCCCAAAATCACGCATCAGGTAGATCTTTTCTTTGCGACGAATTAAACTGTAAACGGCTAGTATTAACGTAATATCACGCCTTATTTCCCCGAAGGATTATTCAGAGGTGTACCTTATTGTACTGTACTGTACCTTATCAATCTGGCACAAATCCAGACTCCGGGCTGCTGATAAGAAATTCCGGGTGGAAAAACACAATAACACTTTACCCGACCAAAAAATCGAACCCAGGACCTCATACTTAGGAGTAGAGCTTGCGACCACTAGAACAACGAGGCAATCCGTTCAATGAACCGTTGGCATTGACTCAATAGAACGAGAAGCGCTCTACATTGCTTTTATTCATATCTAGTCTAAGGCGCAAACATAAATATTATCTATTATTCTGTGGTTCATAAAAGCCTGTTGGCTTGAGAAGCTGGTCGCTCGCGGGCAAAAGCTCTTGAGGCATAGAAATCGAGATAACAAAGGAAGATTTCGCACTTTTCACTTAATCATTTAGATCGGGTAAATTAACAATTATTTACAATACAATTTGTTGGCTTAACTGGTACTTAAACTTTGAACGAATTGTTGTCTGTGTACCTAATTATACATAATGAGAGCAGTGGTGGAACAGTGGTAACAGCCCCGACTTAAGAGTTGTAGGTCGTGGGTTCGAACCCAGATCCAGAGCCGATATCTCCAACCCAACGTTTAATAAATGGACATCATAAACATTACAGAATATGGATGTAGTTTTTTTTATTATTTACTAGCTGCGCCCCGCGGTTTCACCGGCATAAGTTTCGATCCCGTGGGAATATCGGGATAAAAAGTCCTATTGTACATTATTTTAATCCTGGTTATAAAACATCTGTGTGCCAAATTTCATCCAAATCCGTGCGTTGCGTGAAAGAGTAACAAACATCCATCCATCCATCCATACAAACTTTCACGTTTATAATAATAGTAGAATTAATTTTATTAATTTCGAGACTTTTTCCCTCCTAATATTAAGCCTACTAATATTATAAACGTCAGTTCGCACCGTGATAGGAAATGATAATCACCCTCTCAGGTGCGAAAGGAAGGAAAGCACTACTTATCTGGAAGTGATAAGTACAAATTATTCCATGACCCTAATTAATTTACACCTTTCCTAGTGCTGTGTCTTCTGCGTCCAATCGGTTAGGGACGAGGAAAGGTTGAAGAATATGGAGGAGGCCTTTATCCTGCAATGGGACAATCTATAAAAAATCACCACACACGCTACATTGACTTGGCTTTCTTTTTTTTTTTTTTTGAGGATGGGAAATCATCAAATGACTCCTCCCGCTTAGGCCCGTTAATGTGACGTCCGTTGCCCCCCACACACCAGGACCCGAGGTGGCGGCGCGCAGTGCTCCACGCGCGCCCCTCTTAGACGTCGCGGGGGGAGTCTAACACCTCGCTCCCCCCCTGACCCGAGGAGGCCCGCGGCGGCGGGCCGGCACCTGGTCGGGGGTTGCGGAAAGATCGTACGTTCCCGCGACCCCCGGCGTAGGTGTGATATGGAACACCGGGGTGGTTTTTAGTCAGTAAGAGTCTGAGAAATCCCGCCGCCCGCCCCAGGGCGGCGGACATCCATGAGGATTTTCCACCCCGGAAAAAAAGGCCCGTTAATGTTTAAACTAGCCAAAGAGCTAAGAAACAAAACTTGTTTACCAACAATAATTTCATCATTATCATCTACAGCCGGACTGTGCCGGTTGGGCATAGGCCCCTCTTTTCTTGTGACAATCCGCTCACTGAAGCGGAGTTCGCATAGCTGAATTTTGGGCCAAAAATATAAACTTTTTGCCATCAATACGCTAAGAAGAAGAGAATGAAAACGGATGGATTAAGTTTTGTTGACTCGGCAATAATAATAATGAACATTTATTTTAGCCCAGGTCCATAATTTGTTAGTAACAATGTACTTAAAAAACTAATGTTAGCATTGGCAACAAAATTAATTACGACATGAAGCCGCACCCACTTCTGCAGCATGGGGGACACCCACCGATCAGTTAATACGAATGTGCTACGAAACTCCACAATCTGAAAACTTTTGAGGACGAAAACTACACTGCCGAGCAATGAAAAAGTTCCACCCACAAAATGCCGGCCGACAAACACCTTAATATCTCCTAAGACATAGAACCTAGCTTATAATTATAGCACAATATTTACGTTTTTAGTTGGTAATATTCTGATGCGCTGTTAAATGTACTTCAATATTGCAGACGGCGTCATTAAGCTAACCTTTCCCGTTTAGGAGTAATTTGGTGCTATGTCACTGGAACTTTTTCATTGCTCGCGAGTGTATTTATGCCAGTCCGAAATACTTCCTCCATGAACTATTTGAACAACATTTCAATTAAAGCCTTGTTCATTCGAAGAGAAATCTAGAATAACTTAATTGAGACGGAAACAGATACTACCTATTGACGTCACACTGGTTGACGTCATCACGTCAACGCCGGCTGTTGCTCAAAACCAGCACTGGGGCTCTCTCTCATATAGGGTCTTAGCATTATGCTGAGCCATGGCCGTTTTGCGTGGATGTGACGTATGTTTACCCCCAACTTGTTGTTTTTTTTGTGAGTGTGTTCTTTTTTATGCTTCATGTTTGCCGCAAATAAATGTATTTTCTTTCTTTCTTTTTTTCTATTGAAATCATAAGGGGTATTATTCTTGACAGAAATTTTCGTATCCGCTTTTCTATTAATACCTGAATAAACATTTACCGTCTTATTACAAAACGAAACCTAACTTTAGTTCTAGCCTAAACTATTGAGCCGGTACTTGTATTTCGAACTTTATTTCGATTTAGGCAAAGTTCTTACTAAAATGACAACTTAGCACCGAACCATCTATGACCGAACTAAGCTGTCGTTTTTGTATAAAGAACTCCATTACTATAAGAGTTGGGTTCTTAATTCAATAACTGGGTCAGTGGTATAAACCTGATCAAAAGAATAACCTTGTTTTGTAATAAGGGGGTTAAGGTCGCATCTAAATTACGTCAAACGTAAAGGGGAAGGAAGCGGGTCACACACAAGTATGACCACAAGGTTGGGTAGGACTCCAAAATTCATGAAATTCGTATAATTAATGATGGTGCTTAATGTTAGGTAAATTATTATTGTCTACTCACACACCTAGTGACGTCATCTAATAAAATCACCTGGAATTTAAACACAAATAGATCTCGGAAATGTTTGGCATCATATCAAAGAGTGTTATCTATGTTTGGTTGATCTTGAACTCCATCTGCCAATATTATAGCTATTAGTATGGTTTTATGTCGCCCATATGGAACGGAAAAAATCATGTACGTTTGCCCCGCACGGCCCCCCAGAATTTGTGTTTTAGGTGTGCACTAATGCAATGTACTCGCCTCTAGGAGTATATGTACCGGTTTCTTTTTCAATGTGCCTCTGTACTTTTGAAGATATTTGCAAAAAAAGGGGGCCGTGCTGAAAACGTTTGGCTGGCACGGCCCCCTTTTTTTGCATGTAACTTGAAAAATATATAGCGTATTAAAAAGTTTCTTAAGCTCAAGGAATGTACTCTATTAACACTTTATATGTACCGCAACAGATATTGTGAATTCGTAATGACAAATAATATATAGATGTGGATAGGGGGCCGTGCTGGAATGTTTTTTTTAAGAAAATATCTAAAAAAGACAAAACAATCTTAGCCAAAAACGATTACAAAATAATTGATGTTTGGCAAGTAACATATGTACCGCATTGGTTTCTCATACAACTTGCTAAATTTGAAAAATAAACCAATTTTAGTTCATTCAGCACGGCCCTCTATAGTTGCCTATATCTTTTTAAATAAGACATGTTTGTTTACAAAATTCGTCTTTCTGAATTATAATTAGGAGTACATTCGTTCCAAATAAATTGCGAAACTGCTGTATTAGTACTTTAAAAAATAAATAGGATCAAAAATATCATATATTACAACTGATGGGGTGACCATGATTCCTTTATTAGGTACATATTTTCTATCCTACCTATGTACCTATATTAATTAAATTATGTGACTACATTGAAATAATAGTAGATTGTACAACGAATGCATAAAAGAAGGGATAAAATAGCTCGTTTATGCCCGAGTTAAACACTGCTTTTCACTTCGACTGCGAGAAAATGAAACAGGCATAAAGTATAAAACAGTAGTTTTACTGTTCAAAAATGTTGCAAAATTGAAGATGAGAATAGCTAATTCCCGCCACGAAACTTTATAAACGATTTTTTTTTTAATTTTCAACATGATTTTGTTGTGTCATTCGACTTGGGTACCTACTTCATACTGCCAAGTCATAAAAATGTTTCTTTTAAATAATAAATGACCGCTCGGTATTTTATCTGGTTTTATTAAATTAACGATACAAAACACGGAAGTGATATAAATTAAAGCAAATGAAATAAAATAACGACTTAATCTGCGACGTTTTATTGCAACCCTACAAAAAGTAAAAAATTACGTTACGTTACTCGTCGGGGGACCGCTACTATTTTAAACTTTAATAGAACGTTAGGCTAATAATTAGAGCGGTCCCCCGACAGGACAACATATAATCAAAAAATTTCATACGTACTTACGTAGGGTCTTAATCTCAAGGTTATTTTTTTCTTTTTATAGGGTTTCACGTTTACACCTATTTTGTTCTATTTGTTGGCTATTTTTTCAATAGTTTTTTTCAAATTGTTTTAGGCTTTTTATATTCGTACTATTTTTATTATTATTTTGTGTCGGGGGTTTTTTAAATTTTTAATTTAAGTTTTTTATGTTAGTAAAAAACGGTCACTATAATGTATTAATTATTTTTTATACCCTAATTATTCAACACTTTTTTATAATTACTACTCATTTTATACAAATACTCGAAACGCAACAACAACGTGATGCCCTACAAGAGAAACAATTAGCAAGAACCGACTATTAGTTAGTACAAATAAATTATATTATAACTTAAAACTTACATGTTTATTTTAGCAATCCATTTCCGTGCTTGAAATAGTTTTTTTTTTCTAAGCCAAGATAATCAAGCCCAACAGCTACACGTGCAATAAAACGTCGCAGATTAAGTCGTTATTTTATTTCATTTGCTTTAATTTATATCACTTCCGTGTTTTGTATCGTTAATTTAATAAAACCAGATAAAATACCGAGTGGTCATTTATTATTTAAAAGAAACATTTTTATGACTTGGCAGTATGAAGTAGGTACCCAAGTCGAATGACACAACAAAATCATGTTGAAAATTAAAAAAAAAATCTTTTATAAAGTTTCGTGGCGGGAATTAGCTATTCTCATCTTCAATTTTGCAACATTTTTGAACAGTAAAACTACTGTTTTATACTTTATGCCTGTTTCATTTTCTCGCAGTCGAAGTGAAAAGCAGTGTTTAATTCGGGCATAAACGAGCTATTTTATCCCTTCTTTTATGCATTCGTTGTACAATCTACTATTATTTCAATGTAGTCACATAATTTAATTAATATAGGTACATAGATAGGATAGAAAATATGTACCTAATAAAGGAATCATGGTCACCCCATCAGTTGTAATATATGATATTTTTGATCCTATTTATTTTTTAAAGTACTAATACAGCAGTTTCGCAATTTATTTGGAACGAATGTACTCCTAATTATAATTCAGAAAGACGAATTTTGTAAACAAACATGTCTTATTTAAAAAGATATAGGCAACTATAGAGGGCCGTGCTGAATGAACTAAAATTGGTTTATTTTTCAAATTTAGCAAGTTGTATGAGAAACCAATGCGGTACATATGTTACTTGCCAAACATCAATTATTTTGTAATCGTTTTTGGCTAAGATTGTTTTGTCTTTTTTAGATATTTTCTTAAAAAAAACATTCCAGCACGGCCCCCTATCCACATCTATATATTATTTGTCATTACGAATTCACAATATCTGTTGCGGTACATATAAAGTGTTAATAGAGTACATTCCTTGAGCTTAAGAAACTTTTTAATACGCTATATATTTTTCAAGTTACATGCCAAAAAAAAGGGGGCCGTGCCAGCCAAACGTTTTCAGCACGGCCCCCTTTTTTTGCAAATATCTTCAAAAGTACAGAGGCACATTGAAAAAGAAACCGGTACATATACTCCTAGAGGCGAGTACATTGCATTAGTGCACACCTAAAACACAAATTCTGGGGGGCCGTGCGGGGCAAACGTACATAAAAAATCTACGTCCAGCATTCCAGCACTTGATTGCCGATATAGTCCTAGATAACGCCATAATCCCTGTAAAATTATGATTATTTCCTAACGTGTACCATGACTCGCCAGACCGCCGAACCGATCACAATTAATGCAATAGAGTTGGCCGGCAGAGTTAAAGGTCTCTCTTTACGTATTTAGCGTTTTCTGGTTAGAGTATCGTGCTTTTTTTCGACCAACATAGGTGACATATATGTTAACCTATTCATTAAAATTACCTGCCTCTGTGCTGACTTCAATTCAATAATCTCAAGTAAAGCTTCTAACATCGTGAGGAAACCGAAATGTCCTAGAACCAAAAATTCAAAGACATGTGACATTACCAACCCGCACTGGGACCGCGTGGTGCGGTTCCGTCCCTCTCACTGAGAGGTGTCCCAGCAGTGTGAACATTATAGGCTGAATATGCTTATTTAAAAGAAAGAAAGAAAAAGTATTTATTGCGACTCGTACATGATCATAAACTAAACTAAACACAGTTAAAAATAAAACAAATTACATATATATTTTTAAAAAAGTAACAAAAGGGATAATGAAACAGAAAGTCCTATACGAAACCAAAAGGCTCCTATCTCAGCATGATGCTTCGACATTTAAAAAATAACTAATATTTTGCATAATTAATTGTGTACTACTGTACTACTATTAATTGTGTGTAAATGTTAAAAGCTTAAACGTCATGCGAACTAGAGCGTACAATTCATTAATTAAATGTGTACAAATAATTAATCTCGGATTTCGGTATTTACTTGGAATTTAGTACAGTCAGCGCCAAAAAGAAGTATACACGGACAAGGAATCATTTTACCGTCAACAAACATTGTATCCGTCCAGGTACAAAACATAGTAACAGATTATTTTACCAAATCAAAGTAAAAAATTTGACCCAAAACACCTATGACCGACGACCTTGTGAAGGCCGCAGGAACCCGTTGGATGCGAGAAGCACAGAACCGGTCGAACTGGAGGTGCTTGGAGGATATGCCTATGTCCAGCAGTGGACGTCTTTCGGTTGCAATGATGACCTATGATCAAAACAATGTACACAGTAATACTTCCAGAACAAGGCAAACAAGACTGAAAACGTATACGTATTTTTTTGACAGACTGTACACAAACAACTAAATTCTGTCTATTCGTAAAGGTAGGCCAATAATCCTAGAAAACAACGAAACGAGATACTAAAACAAAATGAGAGCTTTTTGATGTGACCGTGAGACTTTTACGTCGCAATCTTTATCGGCCATCACCTCCTGAAGTACAGACGCCAGCACGTCAAGCTACTACAACAACAGCTGTAGCAACTTTACAGCTGTAGCATTAAGGTTCAAGGTTGATTGGGAAAATTTTACAGTTTCGGGTAGCTTGACCTGCTGGCGTCTGTACTTTAGCGGTCAACTGTAGGTAATTACTGTATTTTTTTTATCGCAAAACCTATAATAATTTATGATGTTATTGTGTAAATGATACAAAAGGACAAAAGTGGTTATTGGAAATCTAGCGACGCACGGCGACGCTTTGATGAAAATATCGACGTCGATCGTGATATGGAATATTTTGATGGGACAATAACCTTGCTAGAAATATAGAGCTTTCGTCAAGTTATCCCGGGTAGGCCTTTAATGTGGGACGCAACATGTGTCGATACTCTTGGGCCATTCAACCTTTCTGGCTCGGTATGCTGTACTGACGCTACTGCTGACCTCAAACCTCAAGCGACGAAAGTTTAATAAACTTTTTTTTTTTGGGTGGGGATCATCATATGACCTCTCCCGCTCTGGGCTGAGCGGAAGGGCTTGTCAGACTTTTACTGACTAAAACCCACCCATGTTCCTTCAGTTGCCTGTGCCAGGGCCACGGTATCTCTTTCGAACAACCCGCAGCCCTGGCAGAAGTATAATAACCTTATCGGTGCTTATATTTTCAAGCCGCTTGGGGTTGAAACCCTCGGGCCGTGGGGTCCGAGAGCTCATAGTTTGTTCAACTAAATATCCAAACGGCTGGTTGACACTTCCCGTGACCCAAGGGCTGACTTTTACCGTGGCCAGAGGCTAAGTATTGCCATACAACGTGGCAATGCCGCCAGTCACTTGGGTACATTACCAGTCGACAGCAATGCGGAGATATTTTTCGACGCCTTATTTCAGTTTGTTAACAGTTTTAGTTAGGTTAGGATATTATATTTTTATTTAAATAGTTTATTAAGTATTAGAAGTTTATCCAGTGTATATATTTTTATCCCGTATTAGCTTTCCCCATCATCTATTTTGCTGTTTATAAATTCATACATCAATTGTACGCAATATGTACCGAAACCCGCCAAAGGAAATCGACCGACGAAAATATTGTAAAACATTTTAAAAGAGTAACGGTGGAGTTTCTTGCCCATTCTTCTCCATACAAAAACCTCTTGGAAGGGGCGACTAGAATCAATTTTATTTTAATTTTATTTTTGACGTTCAAAAGTGCCTTTTATGCCTATTTTAAATAAATTATTTGACTTTGACTTTGACCACGCCGATAATGATACCCTTTTGTGGGAATACTGGTATAAGAGGTTTTGCTCGCTTGCTCGTGTTGCATGAGGGGTAATTCTCGTAATTTTAAGAACGTTCACAATCTGAGGGGTAATTCTCGTAATTTTAAGAACGTTCACAGTCTGATCTCAGTCTCAATCTGTCAAAAATACATCTAATTTCCCTACATTTTGACAAGTTTTTGACATTTGTTTGTCGCTGAGATGAGACTGCGACTAGATTTTGAACGTTTTAAATTACGGGAATACGGGCTCAGATCTCAGTCTCAATCTGTCAAAAATACGTCAAATTTCCCTACATTTTGACAAGTTTTTGACATTTGTTTGTCGCCGAGATGAGATTGCGACTAGATTTTGAACGTTTTAAATTACGGGAATACGGGCCCTGCTTCTGTGAAAATTCCACCGTAAAACATCTTTAACCTTTAACCTAAATTGTCATTGTCATTTTTATAGAACAAACCAGCTGGTCTATTCAATACCTACTGGTCCATGTGGCCCACTTGTATGTTTAGTAAATTAATAAATGTAGAGTTTATAAACTGGGAGATAAGCAATTAACATTTTCCAAAACAGTGAACAAAAATTGAAAGCCCATCCCTACACATCTTTATTGATAAAAGTTTACAATTAAACTATACCCCAAAACTATGTACGCCCTTATTCCGTTTACCTAAGGTTCTTGTTTCTGCCGAAATAACGCTTAGGTAATAAAGCCCTGCCTCGTTGGTCTAGTTGTTGCAAACGCTACTGCTGAGCTGAGCCTCATGCTCAGCTCCTGGGTTTGATTCCCGTTTCCGGCAAGCTTTTTCCATGTGGAATTTTCCAGTAGCAGCCTGGAGTCTGAATTTGTGTAGGTACTATAGGTACCTACACCTCTGCCTGACCCTTCAAAGAATACAGGCTTGATGTTATGATATTTTATACAATGAAAAAGCAGTGAAGTCATAGTAAAACATTAATTTTATCGAATGTTTTATCAGTAAATAGGGGCTGATTCTTCAATCAAAATATATCCAATATAAGAAAAAATATTTTATAATACCATGTGCATGAAAAAATACTGGTATTCAGCTGCATTCGGTTAGAGTGGAAGCCGACCCCAACATAGTTGGGAAAAGGCTAGACAGATGATGATGTAAAAAAAACTACCTACTTAGTTCGAAAGACTGCTCGACTGAGTAAAACGAAACAAATATACCGGCTGAGTTTTTTAACGGTCTGGACAGAATCAGGGTATAGGTTGAACGGAGTAGAAGTCTATGGCACAGAAATCTCTTTTTAACTCACATAACATATAAAAAAACCGGGAATTGAAACTCCAAATTGATTCTCAAGCATTTATTTTTGTTGAAAATAAAGAATAATCACAACATCAATATCATTAGTCGCCGACATTAATTACTTGTTGTTAAAACAATGTACATACCTTATCTTTTTAAACGGCACTTACACCACAATTTCGGATTTATGCACTCGTGTCAACTGTGACTTATTTTTCGTCTTATAGACTCGGCTTCCGCAGCAAGACTGACTCGACTCTCTTGCACGTTGCGCCCGCGCTTAAATCTCCCCTCCAAGTACTTGGTGGGAGGGCACGACGGGGCGGCGAGCGAGTCAGTGTTGCCAGGATGAAAACGAAAATCAATAAAATAACTAATTAGGTAAAACATTTAACTATTTTGTAAACCGTGAACAGGAAAATATTCTAAAATGATACTTAAAAATATACTTCTAAAATTATTTCTAAAGCTTATAAAATTAAATATATGACTTACTATAACGAGTCCTAACTGATTCCTAACAGCTCGGTCATCCTGCAGTATTAGCGAGTCCCTTCGCTTTACTGGTAAGTTAAGTAGGTACCTATGTCGTTTATCTAATTCATTCGATCCAATTCATTCAAGTTGATGTATGAGAACAAAATAGCTGAAGCATAACCGAGATAATCACCATAAACAAGAAAAAAAAAACAATTGTGAATACTTAATTATTAGTTTCGTTACTCATTATTTTTTCCACACATACATACTCGCAGGTACATTAAACCTATGCAGTTCAGTAATCAACTATTGAAAGATACTTAAGTGATACATTTTTACTAAGGCAAATCTACGCTCGAGTTAGCGCCGAAAGTTGAAAGTCCAGCAGCGCTCTTTTATTTTGGCAATAATTTAAGTGTCATCTAGTGTAAGTTTATCTAGACATCTTAAACCAAGTATTTTAACGTAGGTATCTTAATTTAGGTGACTAAATCTAGGTATCATAATCTAGGCATATTACTGTACCTGATACCGTAATACATTTGCGCGTTATAATATTAGGTTTAACCAAGCATGTATGTACATAACTAAGGCAGATAAGTAACTTTTTATTCTATGTATCTAATACTGGGTATAGAGTACAGTGTTAGACCAACAAAAGAAACAAAATGACGCTTTTAATCGCGATCAGATTTATAATAATCATCTTGAGATATAACGCCATCATCATCGGAATTTTCGGAGGAATCGTAATTTTTATTAAGAACTTACCAAGGCTCTAGTTTATCTATTGCAACAATATTGTTGTATAGGGGCCGGCCAGGCTTGCGTGTTAATGGTGTGTCTTCGCTTGAAAGTCTGTCATTACTAAAAGATCTGGGTTTTACAACTGCGGGGGAGATGATAGAGCCCAAGTACGCGAAATGGTTCAGGAAATGCTGGATACCGGAATTGTCAAGGAATCTTCGTCGCCATACGCGAGCCCGATTGTACTGGTCAAAAGGAAAAACAATCCGAATATGTAGCTAGGAGCTCCTGCAACTCCTTTTTTTTTGTCAGCAGAGAGTTGTTCTCTGCAATGTACAGACTCTTTTACCAAGTCATCATCAAAAGACACAGGTAGGTAACACGTCAAAACTATGAGTTACGGGGACAGCACGCGTTATAAGTGATCCTTTTCGCAATGTAAGTTCGTTACCGCACAACTTGTGAACAAGAACTTTCCCTAGACCGTTTTCAAATGTATACGCACCAGGAAGCAGGTAGTATTCCTTGTTAACCTGTCGTCGTACGTCATCGTTCACAAATATCGTACCCTGAAATCTAGTAAGACTTTCAACCGGTACCGTCATTAACTCGTTGGGTTTTAGATGTGTATCCATACAAGCCTTTAGAAAAATTTTGGTACTCGATCGCTTCTCGAAAATAATCTGATTGGGAGTTTTTGTTATCGTAACTTTTGGTTTCTCCGGAAAAGTGTGTCCTAATAACGCGGGTTGTTTTTAATTGACTCATCTACAAGAATTTTAACCTTTTCTCCTATACCTTGTACTAAAATATCAAAGTGAGCCTCTCCTAGTGGGTTGTACATGATAACCACGCATACCTCGCAAAATAGGTAATTTGTCGAAATTATAATCGAGACCTAATTCTTTTGTTTTGACTCTAACGAGCGTACACTGCCTTCCTAAATCTACATGTGCCATGCCATTAATGGTTTTTCCCTTTACTTTAATTTCTATCAGTTTTTTTTTTTTTTAGGCTCTTCGTATCTATCTACGAGCATATATATAAAATTCAAGGTCCTGACTGACTGACTGATACATCAACGCACAGCCTAAACCGCTGGTCCTAGAGGCATAAAATTTGAAGGGTGCGTTTTTGGCGAAGAGTAGTAGTAGTAAGGTATCCACTAAGAATTTATTTATTTATTTATCCTCACGGGAATAAGAAAGGGTTTTTCGAAATTCCATGCCTAAGAGGATGGAATGGGGGGGATTTTGTTTGTATGGAAAATCTTATTCCTTGAGGTAATAAACTTGAATACGATATATTGAATACTAATCTAAGTAAATTATAAAGTTTTCCATTTAATGTTTTACTAAACTACCCTCTAAAAGGGGATTGGAGGGTTACGAAAGTTGTATGGAAGAATTTTAGCGCGCGGTCTGATTTACTCGAAATTCGAAAGTATTTATACCTAGGATTGAAAGTAAACAATAATGTGTATTAAGGCTTTTCGAAGATCTACCCCTGACGGGCTGAAAAGGGCTAGTCAATTTTACAGGGGTGGATTTTACTGCATGGCTTGATTAACTATTTATCGTGTGTAATAATAATTGTAATAATATTTTAAATTTATAATTAATGTATTTTGACATTTTAACTTAGATTTCTTAAATTAATTTTGCATACCGTTTAGGCGGTGAGACATGTCTGTAGCACTTTGAAACACTATGACCATCTTTGTATTTTATACCATGTTTCTGGCAAATAAATATTCTTATTCTTATTCTCGAAAATTAGTATAAACAATATTTGAGTCAAGTTACGAATACGTTCCAAACGTTTTTTTTTTTTTTTTTTTTAATTCCACCCATGTAGGGTGAAAAGCGGGGTACAGTTTATATGAAAAATCTTCTTTATTAGGTTAATAAACTTGAAGTTTTTCAAAACTACCCCACAAAAGGGGATATAAGGGTGTTGAAGTTTGTGTGGAAGAATTTGAATGCGCAGTCCGATTAACTCGGAACTCGGTATTGATACTTTTAACAGAAAATAATTAATAATAGGTATGTAAAGTTGTCGAAAATTGACCCCTGACTGGGCAAAAAGGGATAGTCCGATTTTTAAGGGGAGGATTTGAACTTGATACTGTATGTTACATCTTCACGCCTAAACCACTGAACTTCTGATTTGGCAAAGAGATAGATGGCATCCTGGGAAAGCACATAGGTACTTTTTGTCCTGGTATGAGGTATGTGATACAAAATTCCTGGATAAGCACTGTAATTGGAAGGCTCAGGTAAAGAACGTCTGCAATAGAGTAAATCGATTTTTGTTTGTTCTAAAAAAAAGATTACGCTACGTAGGTTCAGTATTAAATTTTGTGGGTAATAGGGGAATGTAAACAAAGGAGAACTGCTCCAGTATCATAAACCAGTATGCAATCTTAGTTTAAGAAAAGTTTGTGTTGTTTACATTCCCTTATAGTAACAGTTTGTCACAGGAAGAAAATAGCTTAAGATTTGAACTAAATATGACAATGCATAACTTGACATTTAATAATAACTTGTTCCATTTGATTGATATTAACAATTATGTTAGTAAAAATTTCTATTTGACAAAAGATAGACATAACATTGTTATGTACTATCTGTCTAAATATTATAAAAGACAGATAGCTGTGTCGCTATCATATTTTTTTTCTATCACAGCCAAAAATTTGGCTAAACAATTTGCTTCTTTTGAGCAATGCAATGACATAAATAATTCTGCCACTAATTTGGTCACAAACTAATAATTTAGAATTTAGAAAGTAAGACAATAGAGGCAACCTCTAGCTATATTGTACAGAATTGCAAAAGCAACTCAAAAAAAAAGGCTTTAAAATCAGTAAATAGTATCAACCTGGTGCATCAAAATATTCAAGGATTTATGAACAAAGATTTAGAAGTATAATTATTATTAAATTTTAATAGTATTGATATTCACACAGTACACAGTGGTATTGATATTCTTTGTATAACAGAACATTGGCTGAAAAGCCACGTTCATGTTCAATTTTAATAATCACCAGGTTGGTAGTTCGTTCAGCAGAATAAATGCTATACATGGTGGCTCATTAATTTTAGTAAGTAACCAGCTCAAATTTAAAGATCGTAACGATATTGCGAGCCTATCTGTTGAGCGTACAGTTGAAATTGCCTGTATAGAATTGGAGCATTTTGTTGTATTAAGTGTGTACAGACCCCCATCAGGATTGTATGACTGCTTTGAAAAGGTAATGGATGAAGTGTTAGACAGGATTTGTAACTCAAACAAGTCCGTTATTGTTTGCGGTGATTTTAATGTCAATTTATTAGAAAACTCAGGTTCTTGTAGTAAAATTATAAGTCTGTTTCAGTCCTGCAATCTTGTAAACCTATTTTTGGAGCCCACAAGAATAACCCCTACTAGTGCCACATGCCTAAATAATATTTATACAGATATTATACCAAGCCACAGAGAAATTACAAATTTACTAGATTCTGATCATTGCGGGCAAAGGATTACTATTCCAAATCAAAACAAAATAGTGGTTAAAAAAAAAGATATCACTGTCAACCCCAAAACTGCAAGTCGCTTGGAGGCTTTCAAAATTAAACTCACTGATAAATTACCAGTTTTGTCAATTCATGCGGATCCTAATAATCTATATGATATTTTTTTTTAATATATACTGTAATCAATTTAATTCAACCTTTATTCCCAAGACTATCTCGGTTAATAGTAACACATGTTTCAGTGATTGGGCTACCATTGGTATTCATAAAAGTAGAAAGCGGCTTTAAGAACTGTACAATGAAAGGACTTATGTAAACACTGATGAATTTAATTTGTATGTTAGAAATTATTCAAAATTATTTTTAAAAAAGTTTGTTATATGGCCAAGTCACGTTATTTGGGTTCAAAGATTAAAACCAGCAATAATGTAATTAAAACAACTTGGAATATTATTAATAGTGAAACGGGAAGGTCTAGTAATCGAAATACTGACTACAGCCTTGAGAACGTCGACGTCGTCGGTTCCTTGTATGCTTAAGATCGTCTTCGCTATCAGAATGACCGACACCGACGTCTCCTCGTACCGTGTACTTCATCCTCACAACTATATGACAGTGCGCGTGAGCTACTATGATCGTATCGCGACCTCTTGTAGATTCGGCATCGTGGACGAGACCTTTGAGAGTTCTGTCGCCCTTAATGAAAGGCTTCGCACCGACGACCGTCTTTATTACATGGACTATTTAGTATCCTTAAGGTTGCCGAGTTTTGATGTCGCGACTCCCTGTGAACCTCACTTTGTCGCGACACCTCCCTACTCGGGCTTCATGAATTAAAGTTATAAGAGCGCTTGTGGACTTGCCTTTTTTAAAGACTCCCATCCACTCCCTCGCTCTGACTTTGTTCCGAGCGTTTGTGGACTGACCTCTCTCGTGGCCTCCCTTCCACTCCCTCGCTCATGTCACGCTCAGGAGTCTGCCTTCCACCGCTTGGATTATCGCGGTTATGGTTAGTAGGCTCACCCTCCGATACAGCGTCTGTTGTAGTGTTATCCATGAATCTGAAGCTTATTTCATGCCCCATGTATAATTCATAGAATGATGTTGAAGGTAAGACTATATGATATCGACTCAAGCATGATATGAGTGGTGGTAATAGTAGGATAAGGTAGTGGTATCCTCAAGAAGGTGAGGTAACATTAAGGTATGGCAACATTCAGGTAAGGTAACGTTAAGGTAAGGTAACGTTAAGGTAAGGCAACATTAAGGTGTGGTAACATTAAGATAAGGTAACGTTAAGGCAAGGTAACGTGAAGGTAAGGAAACATTAAGGTAAGGTAACATTAAGGTAAGATAACTTTAAGGTAAGGCAACGTTAAGGTAAGCTAATATTAAGGTATGGTAACATGAAGGTACGGTAACATTAAGGTAAGGTAACGTGAAGGTAAGGTAACGTGAAGGTAAGGTAACATTAAGATAAGGTAACATTAAGGTGCCGTAATCATTAAGGTAAGGTAACATTAAGTTGATAATGAGATGATAGAAACGTGAAGTACGGTGTTAATCATGTACGGTGTTCTACCGGCTAGCTTTTAGGAAAGGCAGAAAAGCCCAACAGAGCATTTTGTACTTACTTAATGTACTGCACGTACGTACGCCGTACTTACTTGAAATTAATTATTTAATGCCTATTGAAGCGTGTGACTGTTAAGTAAGAGTCGATAGGATGAGACTACATTTTATAAAAATATATTTGGCCATTATTCAGATAAGAGAAATCAATCATTTAATAAAAATTATTATGGTGGTGTACTTGCTAGTGTGAAAATCTGTGTGGTGCTGTGATGTTTACTAGCAAGAGTGTAAGAGAAGAGAAAAAAATACTTTAGGCATCAAATAGAATTAGACGATGATCATTGTGCACTCAGCGGCGCATTCCCAGAGGGGGTAGCTCTGGCAAAATACCCCACCTAAAGGAAAAGAACCATCGGGGTGCCCCGATCTAATTCGATCCTTAATTTATCCAATCGCAAAATATTATTACACATTACATAGAACCGGTGCACTGTCCTATTCTAGCCCAGTAATTTTTAAAAGGAAAAACACGTGCCCATAATTTATTCTGCTAGAAAGTAGGTACCCTGATCGAGCCTACCCCTATGGCATAATGCTAATTATTAAGAAAATAAATATGGAATTTATTGTAAAATTTGAAACATTGCAGCACCATTAAAGTAAATGTCTTCCTATTAAATGGCCAAATTTAAAAATCGAGAATCAATTATGGATCTAAAAGTAAAGAAAATAAACAAACGAATAAAAAAAATTAAAATAATTTTTGTGGGCAGGGATGAACGGGTAGTTTGCAGACAAGACAATGGAGGCAAAAACCCGCTCATCCCACTTCTGAGATGAAAGGAAACTCCAAATTGATTCTCAAGCATTTATTTTTGTTGAAAATAAAGAATAATCACAACATCAATATCATTAGTCGCCGACATTAATTACTTGTTGTTAAAACAATGTACATACCTTATCTTTTTAAACGGCACTTACACCACAATTTCGGATTTATGCACTCGTGTCAACTGTGACTTATTTTTCGTCTTATAGACTCGGCTTCCGCAGCAAGACTGACTCGACTCTCTTGCACGTTGCGCCCGCGCTTAAATCTCCCCTCCAAGTACTTGGTGGGAGGGCACGACGGGGCGGCGAGCGAGTCAGTGTTGCCAGGATGAAAACGAAAATCAATAAAATAACTAATTAGGTAAAACATTTAACTATTTTGTAAACCGTGAACAGGAAAATATTCTAAAATGATACTTAAAAATATACTTCTAAAATTATTTCTAAAGCTTATAAAATTAAATATATGACTTACTATAACGAGTCCTAACTGATTCCTAACACAAGGGCTGACTTTTACCGTGGCCAGAGGCTAAGTATTGCCATACAACGTGGCAATGCCGCCAGTCACTTGGGTACATTACCAGTCGACAGCAATGCGGAGATATTTTTCGACGCCTTATTTCAGTTTGTTAACAGTTTTAGTTAGGTTAGGATATTATATTTTTATTTAAATAGTTTATTAAGTATTAGAAGTTTATCCAGTGTATATATTTTTATCCCGTATTAGCTTTCCCCATCATCTATTTTGCTGTTTATAAATTCATACATCAATTGTACGCAATATGTACCGAAACCCGCCAAAGGAAATCGACCGACGAAAATATTGTAAAACATTTTAAAAGAGTAACGGTGGAGTTTCTTGCCCATTCTTCTCCATACAAAAACCTCTTGGAAGGGGCGACTAGAATCAATTTTATTTTAATTTTATTTTTGACGTTCAAAAGTGCCTTTTATGCCTATTTTAAATAAATTATTTGACTTTGACTTTGACCACGCCGATAATGATACCCTTTTGTGGGAATACTGGTATAAGAGGTTTTGCTCGCTTGCTCGTGTTGCATGAGGGGTAATTCTCGTAATTTTAAGAACGTTCACAATCTGAGGGGTAATTCTCGTAATTTTAAGAACGTTCACAGTCTGATCTCAGTCTCAATCTGTCAAAAATACATCTAATTTCCCTACATTTTGACAAGTTTTTGACATTTGTTTGTCGCTGAGATGAGACTGCGACTAGATTTTGAACGTTTTAAATTACGGGAATACGGGCTCAGATCTCAGTCTCAATCTGTCAAAAATACGTCAAATTTCCCTACATTTTGACAAGTTTTTGACATTTGTTTGTCGCCGAGATGAGATTGCGACTAGATTTTGAACGTTTTAAATTACGGGAATACGGGCCCTGCTTCTGTGAAAATTCCACCGTAAAACATCTTTAACCTTTAACCTAAATTGTCATTGTCATTTTTATAGAACAAACCAGCTGGTCTATTCAATACCTACTGGTCCATGAGGCCCACTTGTATGTTTAGTAAATTAATAAATGTAGAGTTTATAAACTGGGAGATAAGCAATTAACATTTTCCAAAACAGTGAACAAAAATTGAAAGCCCATCCCTACACATCTTTATTGATAAAAGTTTACAATTAAACTATACCCCAAAACTATGTACGCCCTTATTCCGTTTACCTAAGGTTCTTGTTTCTGCCGAAATAACGCTTAGGTAATAAAGCCCTGCCTCGTTGGTCTAGTTGTTGCAAACGCTACTGCTGAGCTGAGCCTCATGCTCAGCTCCTGGGTTTGATTCCCGTTTCCGGCAAGCTTTTTCCATGTGGAATTTTCCAGTAGCAGCCTGGAGTCTGAATTTGTGTAGGTACTATAGGTACCTACACCTCTGCCTGACCCTTCAAAGAATACAGGCTTGATGTTATGATATTTTATACAATGAAAAAGCAGTGAAGTCATAGTAAAACATTAATTTTATCGAATGTTTTATCAGTAAATAGGGGCTGATTCTTCAATCAAAATATATCCAATATAAGAAAAAATATTTTATAATACCATGTGCATGAAAAAATACTGGTATTCAGCTGCATTCGGTTAGAGTGGAAGCCGACCCCAACATAGTTGGGAAAAGGCTAGACAGATGATGATGTAAAAAAAACTACCTACTTAGTTCGAAAGACTGCTCGACTGAGTAAAACGAAACAAATATACCGGCTGAGTTTTTTAACGGTCTGGACAGAATCAGGGTATAGGTTGAACGGAGTAGAAGTCTATGGCACAGAAATCTCTTTTTAACTCACATAACATATAAAAAAACCGGGAATTTTCGTTTACTGAATAGTTTACTTCAAATAAGTAATAGATTTATTGATAGATTAATATAATGTTAGGTTTAAAAAAAAAACAGATTTCTGTGCCATAGGCTTCTACTCCGATCATCTTTTTGTACAGACGGTGAAAAGTCAGCCGGTATAATTACGAGTACAAGCACGGAAATGAATTAGTCGGCAGCTGCACGTCATGACTGTGACAAGAAGGTTGGTACTCAGCACGATGCTGTACTATGGTGGACCCACTGACAGTACAGTGATGATTTTCAGTGGTAGGTATACAATAATTTACTCCCATAAAATCTACGTAATTGTTTAGTGCTATACAGCATGCTGCCTATTTTGCTGATTATTTTTTAGCGATTACGATGTCGGTCCCATGGAGAAAGTGGTTCAGTTTGATGGTCTGTACCACATCCTTAAATTTGACCACGTCTTTCTGAAACATGTATAAAGAGCAGCAAGGCGCCGCCACACAGCTTTTTCATGACATTTTTCCATCGCCAAATAACTTTTATTCAAGGAATAAAATTGACGTTTGACAGTTTTTGTATGAAGTAACTGTCAAAATTTCAAAATAAATTATTCCTCGAATAAAGTCATCAGATGTTTGAAAAATCAGCCCTTAGTTAAATACTTACACCTAGATACCAGAAGGCCAATTCTCGTAATTTAAAACGTTCAAAATCTAGACGCAGTCTCATCTCGGCGACAAACAAATTTCAAAAACTTGTCAAAATGTAGGGAAATTAGAAGTATTTTTTGACAGATTGAGATTGAGATCAGACTGTGAACGTTCTAAAATTACGAGAATTGCCCCTCAGATCATTTATCTATCGTAAATGATTATAGTTAGTTAGCGTTATAGAGCAGTGGTGGCCTAGACGTGGTATCTGAATGGACCGCTTCAATGAGCAATCTAATCTAATCACCTGCGCTATGAATGGGATTAGTTAACACAGAAGCCAATATGTAGATAAGAGACTGTTCATGTTTAACATCTTGACACGTCATTTATTATTATCCCATTTATTAGTGGCATTGGTTTCATAGTAGAGCAGGGGTGACCGAGTTGTAGGTTGTAGGTTCGAACGCTTTTGTATGTATTTTATAAATCTACTACTAGATCTATCTATAATCTAGTAGATTTATAATTACACATAATAAATAATTTATTGTATGTATTTTATAAATCTACTAGCTTTTTTCCGCGTGAGAGGAGGAGGTCGACAATTACCCCACATAAACGTATTACCTGGATAAAAAGTATCGTATGTGTGAATCCAGGTTATAATAAACTATCTGTGTGCCAAATTTCATCCAAATCCTGTTATTAAAAGCATAATACTAATGATTGATAGTTTAGTTTTGCAAATATGATCGACGATGAAATTTGCGTATATGCAAAGATGATCGGTTCATTGGATTAAAAGGTAAGAAACGAACAAACTTACTTTCGCATTTATCAGTTAGGATTTTCACTTATCTGCTTGTTGTTGTTTCAGCTTTAGACAAAACATAATGCCAATTTATTTTCGTGACTTTCTGTTCAGGCAATTGGAAGTGAAGGCCAAATTGATTTATGTACTTAATTAATTTGCTTCACTTCGTTACTTACTTCTACAGTTTATTTGACGATATATGTGATAAAATAGAATAGAATATCTATTCTTGATTATGTACACCATGTATAGTGATACATATTATGCGGATATTGCAGAGGGCGAAGGCCTAGGACTTAAAAAGGAGAAAATAAGTGACGGATAGCTGGCACCACAGAACACTATTACTCCTGGCACTCCCGTTTATTTTTACAAGTCAATATGACAGTTTATCAACACTATCTACTCGTAGATCAATCATAGACAACCACAGAAAACTAATATCCTAAGGCGTAGACAACTATATAAGAATATGACATGCAATAAGTTTGTACTTACTTATTAACTTTAGGAAAAGAGTTTTAAATTTTAAAATCTATGAGAAGCCATTTTATTTATTTTCCGACTTTTAAAGCAGCTTTTTACTAAATGCATATGAAAAAAATTAAGGTAATAAACTTAATAATAAAAAAACTTTTTTAATGAAAATTTATTAGGTAGGTAATTTAATTATTATTATAATTTTTGTTTTCTTAATTTATTTTGGGTAAAATTCACTAAGTTTGGAATTTGTGCAAATTCATACGTAAATTATGAAATGAATGATAATTGAAAACCGAGGGGTCCTGCGGATCATCAGCGTTGTACAAATACGAGGATAAAGGAGACCTTTCCCATTTCAGTAATAACATACATTTTAACAAAAGGATTGGCGGTGTGAACTTGATCCTTTAATACGTAGGATGTGGTTTTCAACATACAATATTTGTATTTGCTGTAGACAACACTTTTAAATCTATACTAATCTTTGGTCGGATTTGAAAAAATATTTGAGCATTTAATAGCCCAATTCTTGAGGAAGGCTATTTAAGGCATATAGGATATTTAACATTACGCTATGACTTTTAGAAGCCGTGCAAAAAGAAAAACAGTCAACAACAAGAGGTGGTGGTTTTCCGAAATGTAATAAATAAATAAAGATTAATTTGCTGTCGTACAAAATAAAGTCTAGTGAAATTTTTTGGGACTCAAGGAATAAATTAGAGTAGTCAAAGGTTTTGTTATCTCGACGGCCCTGCCTGAATAAATTGATGAGCCTAAAAATAGGTCTAAGGAAAAATAATGGTCCATAAGTCCTGCTCATGTTGAAAAAAAATACTAAGGTCAGGGATTGCAGTGGTATTCTGTAAAATATCTCACCGTGAACACTTTAGGTGACGTGAGCTTAAAGTGAGCTATCAATAGTGTCAATCCCTAGCATCAGGTGGAATGACGGCTCTCTCACTTTACCTAAGTTTTCACGGTGAGATTTTAAAGAATATGCCGGCTGGTCGGCCATTTTTATTAAAACACTTGACGAGTCTCCTGTTTTAGTCGTGGCCTTTATAATTTAAACCTACTAAATAAATAAAAATAAAAAAGTTATAAAGTGACTAATTGCGCCGAATGCGACTAATTGCGTGGAACTTTGTCGTTTTAAACGACTTTCGCTGTAGGCTCACGCAGTTTGACCGACCTAAACATAATATAATTAAAAATATCTGCCACAAACTTATTTTATAAAATAGGCCCGGTAGTATATTTTTGAATTTCATGACGTAATTCGCAATATCCCGTCGAGTCAGTTGATGGATATGTCATATGTCAAAATCTAGTCGATCAGAGTGGTTTACCCGATTTATTTGGATTTATTACGGTTCTGTTAACCCTCGGTAGGTACATGAATTATTTAAAGAGTGTCCATGGAGTTTCTTACCCGTTCTTCTCCATATGAACCTACTACGCTTTGTAATTGGCAACTAGCTTCATCTTTCAAAAGTGTCTGTAAATGATTTAATTGAAATAAATGTTTCAGTAAATCAATGGAATTTTATTTACAAGATAACACTAAAAAAACAAAATAATATCCTAAACTAACTAAAACTATTTACAAACTAAAATATAGCGTAAAATGTTTCAGTTGATTTTGAGTCAGTAGTTGCAAACAGGCCGCCTGTCTACTTATTTGTTTTGGTGACTGTACCAGTATTATTCCTACAATTTATTAACGTCAACTGTTGCGAAACACGTAGTAGACTATTTTTATTCTATTCTAGAGTTTGTTTTGGCTTTTCCTCTCAGAGTAGTCAGATAGGAAACGCCTACCTCATAGTTAAAAAATATATGATTGACGTGTTAAAGTCTTTGATCGACGTGTTGAGTGTTTGTTTGACAAATCTACTTACACAAACAAAATAATTTATTATCCGTGTAACGAGTTTTTCAACGTTGCTCTTGTTTGGGTAAAAGTCGAAAAAATTAAAAATTAAAGGCTGCTCGTTGGTAGATAAGTGCATCACCTGAGAACAGCTAGACTGATTTTCCTGGTTTATTTTATTTTGAAATGTTCGTAATAGTTTAGAAAAACGAAAAATTGGAAATGTTGCCCGGTGTTATTTTTTTAAATTATATGTTTGTAAGAATTATTGAATTTTGGCCAGGACAAAATCGGTCGGGTCAGCAGGTAACAGATATAAATCAGTAATATAAACAAGATTCATTACAATTTATCCGATTATTTGCATGTCGATGGCAAATATAACACAAAAAACCGGCAAGTACGAGTCGGACTCGCGCACCGAGGGTTCCGTACAAACCTGTAGGTAGTAAGTTTAAAATTATTAAAAATATTTTTATTAGATGATATAACTAACTAACTGTTTCCTTTATCTGTACTATAAGACGTTGCTTCGTACCAAATTTCAAGATTCTGAGTTCACGGGAAGTACCCTGTAGGTTTTGATTCCCTTGCGAGTGTCGAAAATTTGCGGAAATTTGCGGCATAAACGGCTGTATCTTTTGATTGCGTTGGCTTAGAACTTTGATTTTTTCACAGCTCCAAGAGTCAGTAGACTTGAGTATTTGATATAAATTCCAGCTTGATACCTCTACGCGTTCCTGAGAAAAAGGCTCTACGACAGACAGACGGACGGGCAACAAAGTGATCCTATAAGGGTTCCGTTTTTACATTTGGAGGTACGGAACCCTAAAAACAATATATATATCGTTTTTTTTATATTTGTGTACGGCGGATACTGTTCGCTGATACACCCATTAGGTCCTTACGTAATTTATCCGATTCTTAGCCATATATTATATAAAAAAATATATATACTGTTTTTTTTTAAATTTGTATGCGTTGGATACCTTTCACTGACGCCGGTCCTCACGTATACAGGTATTTTATTTATCCGATAATTCCATAACAAAACATCAATTCACATCAATAGGCTGTAAAATCTAGCAGGGATGACTGCCAGGTTTTACAGCCTATTAAATGTGTATTGATGTTTTGTTAAATTACCTAAATGCAACTGCAAATTACCTAAATGTGACAGGTGTGACTGGGCGGCAACCCATTTAATGGTCTACGATAAAATTAATTTTATTAAGGCCACCGACGAATTCATTGGAACGTTTAGGGTCCTATAAACTTCGTACAGACATACATTAAGTAAAAATTGGATAACGAACCACTGATTTTATAACGAAGTAATTAAATTTGTTTTATTATTGAACCGTGACGTTCAGTGGTTTTAATTATTATTTTCGGTAGTTTATTTGTTGGAAACCATTGGTATGAAATTATCGAAGAGAGGAGGCTTGTGTCCCAGCGGTGGGAACAATATAGGCTGATTATGATGGTATGAAATTGTGTGATAATTGGATATCACACGCTCAAAATGTGCTTGAGGTACACACGGCTACACATCAAGCTATGCAAAACCAGTATTGGCTGACCGATTGTGTGAAAATATCATACAAAGTGAGGCCAAGACAAGCTGGTTTTGTATAGCTTGACATGTAGCCGTGTGTACATATGAAATTGGCGTTTTGTCGAACTGGCCACTTTGGTCTAATATATCTAGCGTTTGGTTAGGATTTAGGAATTCCAAATTCAAATGTAATTCAAGTTTAGGCTTGTGTATTTGTGTTACGAATAGTGATTCATTTGTTTTCGCGCCACTTGATTTTTCTTTCACGTAGTTCTGCAGTGCGATTCTGTAACCATCTCACCGTGAAAACTTAGGTGAAGTGAGCGTGGAGTGAGCTGTCATTCCAAATAATGCTAGGGATTGACACCACTGACAACTCACATCAAGCTCACTTCACTTGAGTTTTCACGGTGAGATGTATACAGAATCGACCGGCTGTTCATAATACATATATAACACTTAAAATATCGCGTTATTTACGAATACGAGTAAGAGCTCCAGGGTGGCACCAGCGCTGCAGAAACAGCTCGAAGGATTAATGATGTGTATGGGGAAGCTACTGTCAATGAAAAAACGGCACGTTTATGGTTCCAACGTTTTCGTTCTGGAAATTTTGACTTACAGAACGGCTTAAAAATAAGCCTTGGCCGGTAAGAGATGACCGACGGCGCCAGTTTATCATCATACACTATCGGCCGATAAAAAGTGTGCAGTCCGCGGGGCCTCTAAGTCGAAGTAGGTGTTTGTTTTTTACAAACACCTACTAAGATTGTTCATTTTCATCAGAATAGAAAAGAGAATCCACTTAAGTAAGAATAGAATTGAACTTCCCCTTTTCTTGTTTATGAAAAGAAATTCAAAACAAACCATGAATGGTGAGAATTTCGATCAACATCAAAGACTCTGTATAGATATTGATAGAATTATACACTCGAATACTTGTACAAATCAGTTTATTTCAACACAGTAAAATAGTAATTGTAACTCAAGGACTCGTTCACCGTCTGAGCTGAGAAAGCAAGACCGCTTTTCCCGCCCTTTTTCATTAAAAGTCATCTATGGGTTGCCACAACTCAAAAGCATGTCTAAAAATGATAATGTTGCCACCCATAAATAATATTATTTAAATAATCGATCATTGTGTATATATGCTAACAATATTAAACAATAGCCTACAATAATAACACTCACAGTCTTTGATCATAGCATTAACAAAGATCACAGTTCACTGGAAATGGATTTCATGATCGCTCAGCGGATCGTAAGATTGATTATTAATTAATATGTCGTAAACAAGAGTAACTTTGACAGCTATGAAACTATTATTACCCAAGATTGTTAGTTACGATGTCTGCGAGAATTGTTGAGCTTTACGGCTAAAGCTTTGTCCACATTAAAGCTTTGGTTTTCTAAGAAAGCGGTGAACGGCCACACAATAAGGCTTCCTGTACATGACGCCGGAGCCGTACCGGCGGCGGCGCGGCGCCGGACCGAAAGTTTGTGTATACGAATGAATGTCGCCTCACAGCTTAATGTCATAATCAGCCTATAATAATCCCACAGCTGGACACGGCTCCTCTCGGTGAGAGGGAGTGGACCATTTATTTGCATCACTGATTCTTTTGAACACTCAGATCTCTTAATGTACGCTGATGACAAATAAGTATTTTATAAAATAACATCACCCGACGATTGTAAGGCCCTTCAAGAGGATTACGCAAAAAACAAGATCGCTGTAAACGTTGGAAAGTGTCAAGGTATCAGTTACACATGTAAGAGGAACCCGATTGTTTACTCATATAATTCTAATAGAATATTGTCATAAATAAAGTCCACTTGGTTAGGGACTTAGGAGTTATGTTTGATAGTAAATTAATGTTCTCAGATCACATAGTCCTTATTAGCACAAAAGCTTATAAGAACCTAGGATTTGTTCTTAGATCATGTAAGGTGTTTAAAATATTGGAGCTCTATAATCTGTATATTTTGCTAGAATAGGTATGCGTGCCAAATCTAGTCCCCCCAATACATAATTTATAAGAATCAATTATAGAGGATTCAAAAAAAGTTTATTAACCATCTTAATTATCGCCTCCGTAAACCTCCGATGTCTTACGAAGATAGCTGTCGAACCTATGATCTGCTAACACTTGAAGAAAGGTGAAAAGTGATGGACATGTGTTTGCTCTATGACACACTCAATGGACGCCTTGATTGCAAGGAATTGGTCGCACAGATAACTTTTAACACTCCCCTACGGCACACTCGTCACACGCCAATGTTGCGCGTTCCTAGGCACTCCACTAACTATGCCAAGAACTGTGTAGGTACTGACTCGCATTGCTCGAATCTATGTATAACTCGTTTGCTCTCACTTTGTTCTTTAATTGGAAATATCTGGCATTAGTCCGTTCGCATGTATTATACATACATATATCCCAGTTATACAGGGAAAACAAAATAATTGGCCATAATAACTGTAACAAGCATATTTTGTAAAATATTTTTATGTATTGCTGTTGGTTACCTAAATAAGTTAATTCAATTAATTATGTATTGCTTAATAATTAGTTCCCCTGACTTGGCATGTATCTGGGCGAGACTGGAAATCGACCCCAACATAGTTGGGAAAAGGCTAGGCAGATGATGACTTGGTATGTATCTGAAACCTTTTGTTCCTTGTCTGTTGAAAGAGGAACAAAACTTCAGCAGTGTGATTCTGTAACCATGGCCGTGAAAACTTAGTGTGGAGTGAGCTGTCATTCCAACTAATGCTAGGGATGTGGAGTGAGCTGCCAATAGTTGACACTATTGGCAGCTCACTCTAAGCTCGCTTCACATTTAAGCTTTTCACGGTGAGATTTTTACAGAATCGATTGGCTGATTTACCACGAGCGCGGCTAATTGTCATATCATTTACCGTTATTGTGTACGAATCAACAAGTAAGTAAGAACCCTAAACTTTTTTTAAATTTTAAAACGTTTGATTCATAACTTACTACCGCTGTTTGATGCTAATGCTAATAGAATTCAAAGAATTTAAAATAGCCCAAAGGAGCCTCGTCAATTATTAACGTCAGGAAAAATACATTTTATATTTTAACGGGCATCCATTTTATTAGCAATAAAATCACCGAGAGAACAAAAATGTGGTTTCCACAACAATGTTTATAAGACTATTAATGGATGCCCGTTAATATTCCTGTCCTTTAAGCAAGGTTATTGAAATATTTCATAAGAATTCCGAAAAAAACGCATACCGCGAGGGCTGGTTCGAGGTGTCGCAGAAAAAGAGTTTCTGTAAGCACTCGGGGGAGGGCTTTAGTTACGAAATTTTCAAATCTTACGTCGTTTTGAAATATCAGCCGCCATTTTGGATTCTCATTTTGAATTTCGTTCCTGCCGGGGACCCCCGAACCCACACGTTTTTTTATATGCACGTTTTTCTATGACAATAAATAAGGTACTAATTCCTTTGTTTAAAAAATAAAATAAAAAAACGAGTTGGGTAGGTTTAAAAATGCGTCCAAAAAGGTTGACATCGGTTGGTTCACGACATATTGTTTAGAAAACTAAGCCAAAAGGATTGTGGAATACCTACTACTAACTACCTACACCTAATAGGTTACTTGGTGACACTACATCATAAACAGCCCTTAATTAAACCAAAAAGCAAATAAATCACGATTTGTTGTACGGATGAATAATTAAGCGCAAACATGAATACACAAACAAACAAGTAAATAAATAACCAACTAGCCCTACCCATGCATACATTGTTAATGTAAAGTTAAACTGAAAAAACCGATCAAGTGCGAGTCCGACTGGCGCACCGAGGGTTCCGTACAAATTTGTAGGTATGCAACCACAAATTTACGGTATTTTTTACTTTTCTTGTGCTATGTGACATTGCTCCTTGCCAAATTTCGTGATTAAAGGTCAACGGGAAGTACCCTATAAGTTTTGATTCCCTTGCCAGTGTCAAAATATACGGCACTATTGATTGCGTTGACTTAGAAGTTTGATTTTTTCACTGCTTTAAGGGATTGCAGCCCTAAGTATTTTATATTAATTTCAATTTGATAACTCTACGTGTTCCTGAGAAAAAGGGTCTTGACAGACGGACAGACAGACGGACAATGAAGTTATCTTATAAGGGTTCTTCGATTTATCTTGTAAGGTTTTTCCTTATGAGGTACGGAACCCTAAAAAATATCTAATTTCCTGGAATTTTATCCTGTGACTGAGTAAATAACTTTTTATCTGAAACTTTTCAGTTTTATGTAAATTAAACAGCAGTGTGGTTTTATAGAGAATTATTACAGGTTTTGAAATAATTCACCTAGGTTTTTTATTCGTCAAAAATTCACATAAATAATCTATCATAATTAAAAATCCCGTACTTACATAATAATATTGTTTTCGTAGAACTGCTAAAAAAAAATGATTCTGCATCGACGAAAAATCTGCTGTTTCCGGTTCTGCTGATTCTGCGGTCAAAATATGTATATGGAACACCAATTTTTGCTTTTTAATAACCGACGAATCATTTCAACAAAAGGGGTTCAGGATCATGTACTGAATCCATGTTAACAGAGGGGCAATTCTCGTAATTTTAAGATCGTTCACAGTCTGATCTCAGTCTCAATCTGTCAAAAAATACTTCTAATTTCCCTACATTTTGACAAGTTTTTGACATTTATTTGTCGCTGAGATCAGACTGCGACTAGATTTTGAACGTTTTAAATTACGAGAATTGGCCTTCTGGTTACGCGTCGATGTCCCCGCCACCCTGTATTAAATGGCGTCAGTATATTTGAACTAATATATGAACGGACTTCCTACTAGTTTTTCTCCTTTTAAAACCAATGTAAGTATAATATTAATTTTCTTTATTTCTTTCTGTAGAAGGAATGGAACGGTGCCAAGTTATACACCTTGTCTTTTGCACGTGTGAACAGTTGAGCACTCTCTTAGAAAGTAATTCTGTCTGTCTGTCTGTTACCTTTTCACGCCTCAACAACTGAACCGTTCACCAATATTCAATACATAGGTAGCCTGGGACATAAAAAGGGACATCCTACGCTACTTTTCTTCCTGGATCGCAGACGAAGTCGCGGGCAATAGTTACTACCTAGTAACTACTCTAGTCGTGAAGATCGGAGACGCTAAACTCGAAGACATGGACGAGTATGTTTACTCGTGATCGAATCAGAAATGAAGAGATCCGCAGGAGAACCAAGGTAACCGACATAGTCCGAAGAATTGCCAAACTTACTCTAGTGGTTGCAAGCGTTACAGCTGAGCACGAGCTCCTGGGTTCGATACCCGGGTCTGGCAAAGTGCCATTGGGTTTTTGTCAGTAGCAGCTCTAATCGTGACACCGAGCTCGACGTCTGGATATGTGTCTGGTTGATGACAATAGGTTCGATCCCTATTATATAAATAAAATAATAAATAAACTTTCTTCATTCAGTTCAGAAAAGAAGCACGGTACATATCGCACGCCCCGGTGCGACACTGTCACTTTTGCAAAAAATGATCCTAAAGCACCCCTCTTGGTGCAATAATGTTACTTTTGTAGTACGCATAGTTTCTGTATGAGCGCGTGAGTGTCATTGCCGTTTTGGTTTGTTTTGGTGAGATGTCAAAGTTTTAAATGCTTCTCCTGAAAAACTACATTTTTGCATAAATGACAGTGTCGCACCGGGGGTGCGATATAGAAAAAAACAAAACTAGTAGTCAATTACAATGAGCCTTAGGTGCTAGGTTTTAACAATTCCCTGGATCCCACACTAGGATCCCTGTGTCGTGGGGTCCAGTCTCTTCCCAGGTAAGGCACACATTTGAAGTTATGTAAAAAATACAAATTAAGAACCAGAGTACAGTGTATAAGAAAATATTTATATAAATAATATAAATAACTAACTAAATAAAATAACTAATATATTATATAAATAAATAACTAAAATTATTATGATGACAAGAGGTTTAGGTGCTTTGACAGGGTGTGAGACTGTGAATTACTGTGATGCGTGTGTTAAGTATGGGGTGTATGTAGTGATATGGAACTCAAACATTACTGGAGAAATGTGGATATACTATATATATGTCGCAGTCAACTGGTTAAATTAGACGTTTAGTCAACCGCCTGGCCTTTGGAAGTAGTGCTCGCTTCGCTTCGCTCTCTCGGCTCGCACACGGTTGATCACAGTTCTAACCTAACCCATTTGGTCGGTGTGACCTGGCTTAGCTACTGCGACCAATTCGGCTCGCACGTAATTAGTTACAGTTCCAACTTAAAGTATAATTTATTGAATATCATTCAGGCCGTTAGTTGAACGGCCGCCGTTTAGTTAAAAGACTAGGCGGTTAACTAAACGGCTAATTAAACGAAAAAGTTGGGATACAGGCGTGATATCATGTAAAAAAACAAAACTTATCGTTATATTTTGGCAAAGAGAGAAATTATAATTTAATTTATGTTTTTCATGATACTGGCAAATGTCACATATATGTATAACCTTTGGGAGAAGTGAGGGTACCTAATCATATTTCGTTTGAAGTGCTCCGGTCCCCAATTTCTATGCTAATAGGTAATGGAATTGAAGAAAAACAGACTGTAACATTTGTTTATCGCCACCGCAGTGATTTGAAGGCCAATTCTCGTAATTTAAAACGTTCAAAATCTAGTCGCAGTCTCATCTCGGCGACAAAAAAATGTCAAAAACTTGTCAAAATTTAGGGACATTAGAGGTATTTTTGACAGATTGAGACTAAGATCAGATTGTGAACGTTCTTAAAATTACGAGAATTGCCCCTCTGATTTCAGGATTCATGCATTAATATCTGTCGTCAAGATGGCGACAAATATATGTGATCATTTGTGGAAGTGAAGTGAAGTCAAAATGTAGAATGACGGCTGCTTTTGTGTCTTTTTATGGTTTTCGATGGTGCTTAAGTCGATACTGAGGTCAAAATGTAAAACGAAGATGGCGGCTGCGAAAATTTTTCGTCATGGTTGTCGTTTTCATAAGTTTCGAACGTAATGCCAATAGTGAGGTCAAAATGAAAATTTTTGCTTAAACATGTCATTAGATCCCCACTAGATGTCCAAAGTACAATAATTCGTTGTTATAAGGTATAAAAAACTCAGTGTTCTCTAGAAATGTTTCATAAACGTCGCAGGCGCAATAACGAAGATTTATGTTCGAGATTACCGTCGTGTTTATGGCCCATGAATCCCGAATAACAATGTGCATAGCCGGCCCAGTGCATCACACTTGAGAAACTCTTGCGAAAGTGAATTGTCTTATAAACTTAGGAAGAGGATAATACCTACTCTCTCACAGAACCCTGCATTTTCATAGTCAGTATTTCGTTTCTATACCTACGTATAAAATAGCAGATATTTTACCACTGCATAATTAGGGTTCCGCACCTTAAAAGGAAAAAATGGATCCCTTATAGGATCATGCGTCACATCCACGCAAAATGGCCATCGCTCAGCATAATGCCCTATGCGAGACAGAGCCCCAGCGCTGGTTTTCAGAACACAAAAATGTTAAATAACAATTATAAAATACTATGGGCTGATTTTCCAATCGACAGATAACTTTTAACTGTGGAATAAAATTGCCATCTGACAGTTTTTGTATGAAAGAAATGTCAAAAATTCTAAATTATTTCTCTCTCTTTAAAATTAACTTGCGTTGGAAAGATCAACCCTCAAAAAGAAAGGAAAATTCTTTTATTCTGCACAAAATGCAGTTCTATTTTTAGACTATATCTACCCCTAGAATGTATCAACACAATTACTTTTAGTATCGCTTTATTTTTGTAGCTAATAAAACCTAATACAACCTTATACTAACACGTCTGGAAATGTCATAATGCCAACATTTTGCTTACAAAATTAAATATCAAGAAGTTTCTCTTTGTTGTCTCAGTGTGCGGGAATTGTGGGATTGTGATGTTCCTGTAATATCTTTAGTAGTTTGTTTCATCTAGCACACTTATACGATGGCTTAAACTCTAGTCATATAAGGATTGTATCAAAGAAAAAAAATATACTCCTGCCATTCCTTACTCCTGGGTAGGCTATTTTCCTAAAAAAATCTAATTACATAGTCCGTCAGTTAGATTATCAAAAATTCTAAATTATATAAAAAATGAAGAAGAAGAATAAAGATAAAGAAGAAGAATGAAGATATCGCCCGTTAAAGTTCCGCGTGACGTCACTTGCTTGCGACAGTTTTGCAAGCAAGTGACGTCACGATCCCCCACTCCCAAATTTTGACACGCTCTCTCTCTCTCAAATTTCGAAACAAAAAATTACAAAGATGAATGAAAGAGAGCTCTTTCATTTCATCTTTGTAATTTTTTGTTTGATTGACAAAAGAAAAAATACGTGTCCATTATTTTTCGATAATCTAACTGACGGACTAAATATAATAATATTTTTTTACCCAGGCAAATACCCTATTGCGTAACACAATAACAGTAGCAAAGGCTTTCATTTTGAGAGTTCAACGAGATTCATGAGCAGACAAATTTTTCAGACATATGAAGAAATATCCTGAAAAATGATTCAGATTGAGATTGATCGTGTGTTACGCAATAAGCCGCTGGACTCCTAAATCTAGCCATCCTGCACATTTTGTATAGAAGTCTATAGCTTTTGAAATGGTCGTGAATTCAGATTCGGAACAATGACGACACCAAAATAATGGCCAGTGACATAATGGCGCCAATTCTCTTGTTCACAAACTAAATTTAAGTTCAGTGCATTTTTTTACAAGCTTTTATTTGACTTGCGATGCGTGTTTTCTTTCTATTTCATTAAGAAAAGTACAGAAGATAAATACCTATTAGTTTAGTCCTGTCTTGACTGAATGGCCTTTACTTGGAATTTGTACGGTGGCTCGATTTCGGGAGTGTATAAGTTATGGCCCTTTTTTGCGTTATTGCGAAGCCGTGAGCTGAATCATTGCGTATTATAACTTACATTTATTACGTATTAAATACGAGTTACAGTCTTTATATCAAATAAAACGTGAATCAAAATGGCTTCGTTTTTGTGGGTTGGTTTGTTTGTTGGTCAACTAGCTAACAAATTTTCTAGTTGATATAAATAGATTATTCATGACAAGCTGATGCCCGCGGTTTTTCTCGCATCCTATAATAGGTACTTGCACTCACTCACACTGTACACTGCTACGATGCTAAGATGGTGCTAGCAGTTCACACCATTTTGTATGTTTGTTTCTGCTATATGTATTGGATAGCTATTAAATTGTAAATACGTAATTGGCAGTAACACTGGTTTAAAGTATATTTTAAGTCAAAATATCAAAGAGCTATGGATTTTTTTAATAATAAATAAATACACATTTTTATTAGTAGGTGGAAGTCAACAAGAGCACAACGTAAAACTATTATGGAAATAGAAACAAAATGTGATAATAGAACCAACTATTTAAAACTAATTGTGAATTTTCATCGGAAACCTTAAAAAGGTTCAGGCTCTGCAACGAAAATAACGTAAGTCAAGATATGCGATTGGCTGTTGATAATTCAGCCAACCAATCACAGCAGGTTACGCGCGCTTGAATATGGCTACCAATTTTTTTTCATTGATTTTCGTTCCAAAAACCGACCTCACCAGTTCTGTCTGTCCACTATAGTGCGGCCGACTATAGAATGCGTTCTTGACATCTGTCAATTTCATACAAACAAATACGTGTTGTGCGAATTTGATCTTTATTAGCTACTAGAATTGATGTACTGACAGGTGTCAGGACTGTAAGTACCTAGTAAAAGAGTAGTTGAATTATTGGTACCGATTTCCTTTGTTCGAAAACTGAAATAAAATTAGAGTGACGACAGTTTCTCGAGCTGTATATTCGAGGGTCGACTTGGATGGAGGGATAAGGAAATAACACCACTGAATTACGTCACTACCCGTGTATTTAATAAATTAGTTACACGTAATCCCGATAGGTGCGCTGCTCATAAAAACTAAAATGTCTGTCAGAAAGGAATGTCAAGAAAAAAAAGAGAAAAGGGTAGTGACAGACAACGACTAAGTTAGAGATGTCAAACTATGTTGTTTAATGTCTATAACTTCTCCGTGTTTTTGATCAATGCGTTTATAAAGGGTCCCCGGAACGATAAATCACAATTAAACTTGCCAGAGGCCCCGTATTTTAAGGGTTACCCCGTTTTTCCGGTTTTACTAATATTAGAACCCGTATTTTTCTATTTTTCAATTATCTCCCCTAAAACAGTATTATTTGATGCTAGTAACCCTTAAATCAAGAAGTGGTTGGTGGCAACACTAATCGCAGTTGTTAATGTTTACGTGGTTGATGCGCAAAATGATCGTCTACAAAATGCAATTGAAGCGATTGACAATATTACCACAGTTGTAGTTGATACAATTGCAATAAATTGATCGTTTCGGGGACCCACAACGATGTTTGTAAGTACAATGACAGCAAATGACAATCGTTTTTTTAAGAGCGCGTATAAAACCAAAATTACCAATCTTATATTTGATTTCACATGAAAAATTCCGGACCAAATCTTAAAATAAAAATGTATGAATAACTACATGATATTTCTGAGGGTTCACTTTGATCAAAAACATGAAATAATAACATTTCCTTGATAGAAAAAAATCACGAAGTAACCTCTAATTCTCATATTTTTTTGTACTCAATACGGTAATGCCTATTGCGACAAAAATTTGATAATTAATTATATTTATACAAGAGTAAGGGCTGTGCTAAAGCATTTTATGCAATTCCTTTTAGTTTTGGATTTATTACGATATAACAGTTTTGGCGCATACTACGTTTTTTTTTATTCTATTCCAAAATTTTACTGGCTTTAGGCACGCTCTTAATTCCAACCGCGCCATCACAGAGCGACGCGTGTTTTGTTCAGAAATCGAATAAGGCGTGCGCAAATGATACACACCAATATTGGAGCTTCATTCGTCCATCATTTGAAATCTTCAATCACGGAAAACATCGACAATTGAGATTGATCGTTTCGGGGATCCTTTGTTTGTAAGGAACCCGCCGCCTCTAAAAATCTCACCGTGAAAAGTTAAGTGAAGTAAGCTTGAAGTGAGCTGTCATTCCGTCAGATGCTAGGGTAGGTAGTGACACTATTGACAGCCCACTTCACCTAAATTATCACGGTGAATTTTTTTCAGAATACGTCGGTTGTAGTTCATTGACAATTTACAGCTCTTATATGTATGTCAGTCCTTTTTTTTGTTTTATATGACAAAAAAAATAGCCTAAATTAGATTTAGCTTGTGTATAACGAAATTGGCACCATTGACGCGCGAGCTAATCTGTCACAAGACTCAAAAGCTTTTTAGCTCGACTACCGGGCACCGCATTTGTATCGCATGGCCCACGGCTACAAATGAAACCTTTTGTCATGTAAATGCAGTTCAATGTAGGCAGGTCTACATGTGGGTACTTTTCAAACATACCATGATTCTATTGCGAGCTTTGTTTAAGCTTGGTCTAGCGTTCGTGACCTCGTGCCTTTTGTTCTGTGGACATGGCCATATCCTACTTCCTACTAATATTATAAATGTGACAGTTTGTATGTATGGATGGATGGATGTTTGTTACTCTTTCACGCAAAACTACTGAACGGATTTGGATGAAATTTGGCACATAGATGGTGTATAACCAGGATTAACATATAGGATACTTTTTATCCCGATATTCCCACGGAATCGAAACTTATGCGGGTGAAACCGCGGTGCGCAACTTTATGAATATCAGCTATAAAATCCTCAGAAGAAAATAGTTAATTTTTTTTTAATGGTGCTTTAAAAATCTTGTCGCTACATTTTACAGGTACGGTAATAAATCTCATGAAAGTAGGAGCATGTCTGATGATAGTTTACATTATTCATGCTCAACGACAAACAGTTAAAAAGGTAATACTCAACGTTCTCCCGAAAAAGAGTCACGTTAAAAAACTTGTTTCACGGATAATAAAAATAGTCTACTACGTGATTCTATTACGAACTTGAAGTTTCGCAACAGTTGACGTTAATAAATTGTAGGAATAATACTGGTACAGTCGACAAATTAAATGAGTTGACAGGCGACCAGAGCGGTAATCCTCGTCATGTTAAAAAAGAAAAGCGACTAGATTTTATTTATTTATTTAACCATTTATGTACACACATATATAAACAGACATTGAAAATCAGAACAGAAAAAATAGGTACAGAGGTGATGCTTATTTCGTAAGAAATCTCTTCCAGCATACCTGAGATAGGACAATAAATACAGAGATGTAGACAGCGTGTGATAGAGCAAAGGAGACAAACAATAATACATAGAATCAAAAATAAACTATTCGCTTAAAAACTAAACAAATATTACGAGAATATATACATACAAATAAACATACATAAATACTTCTAAAATAAAATAAATACATACACAACTATGATGAAGTGGACAGAAAGTGTTCTTTCTATTTTGAACGTTTTTAATTACAATAATTGGCCTTCAGTTTGCAACTACCAAGTTTTTATATTCATTTATTTACTAGCTTTTTCCCGCAGCTTCGAAGCGCGTGGAACTCGGAAATTATAAAACGAAACGGAAACGGAACGTACTACCGAGATAAACCGTTTTTGCGTGACTGAGTAACAAACATCCAAACTTTTACATGTATTGAAAGGATCATCATTACAGCCGAAACACGTCCACTGTTGGACATAGGCCTCCCCAAGCACCTCCATTTCGACCGGTTTTTGTGCTTGCTGCATCCAGCGGATTCCTGCGGCTTCCACAAGGTCATCGGTCCACCTTGTGGGAGCTCTTCCAACGCAACGGCCGTCTTTTGGTATGCGAACGCCTCTACAGGAACTTTCGGCCCCATCGGCCATCTGCTCTGCGAGCAATATGCCCTGCCCACTGCCATTTAAGTTTGGCAATTCTTTTTTATTAGGAGGATTGTAGGATTTAATACTTTAAGCACACCAATGTACATTCTGTAAAAATCTCACCGTGAAAAGTTAGGTGAAGTGAGCTTAGAGTGAGCCATCAATAGTGGTAATCCCTAGCATTTGTTGGAATAAAAGCTCACTCCACGCTCACTTCGCACAAGTTTTCACGGTGAGATGGTTACAGAATCGCACTGCAGACCATTTTTAATATTTTTTTAATTGCTGAATGGGATTGCTTTTGGCCTCGATCACGCCTGATGGAAAGCGATGGATAAGGTCTATAATGGAACGTGCGTTCTAGAAGGTTTATTCTTCCTGTATAGGTACGTAACTCTTTGGTTGACTGTACATACCGTGCTATTGCCATGTTTTACTTAAATAAAGTGAAGACAATAACTTTAGTCTTGTACGCTAACTTAGTGCTTAGAGCATCCTGCCCTAACACTTGTTCATACAGGATGTTAATATTTTTTTTCTTAATCTGTATACAAACCAAATGAAAAAAACATGATGGCAATCTATAAACAGTCAGCTCAGAATTTGACTACGAGATTGGCACCTTCAGTAGCGTCCATCAACTCCTGTAGCGTTCAGACAGGACACGTTAGACAAGATATTAAGTGCTCCATTGTTTGTGGAAAGATGGGAAGATGAGGATGAGAGGGGGGGGGGGTGATGGGGGGATGAAAATGAATCCAGATTTTCGTCACTGCTTGATAAATATATTAATGTAGGCTTAACGTAGTTAAATGTAAAAAACTGTGAAACTGATTTTTAAGTTCAGCCAATATTCTCTTTGTTATCTTCTTCGGCTCATTTTTATAACAAGAATATTAAAAAATAAACACTAGTTTTACGACTGAGTCTAAAATACGCATCAATTTCGCGGTTTCATGTTGAAAAATAAACAGCAACTTTATGACTTAAATCTAAAAATAGACATACATTTCGTGGAATCGTGTTTTAATCATTCTCGTTTTAACACCCTGTATAGACCAACCACAAAGTACGTGTGAGAATGCAGACATCCGTTTCCGAGTTTATAGTTATTCGCATCAACTGGTTGTAAACATACCGAATGAATTATTGCGTTTACACTGTCTGCTATGAATACTAGAAGGGCTCGTGGCTACATAATAACAGCCGCACGGGTCGGTCGAAGGTTAAGCGATGCTTGCCGCGGTCGGTTCGTGGATGGGTGACCATTCATTTTGTATCAAGAGTTCGAGACCCGTCCGTGCCTCTGAAAACACGTTAGGCTGTTGTAGGTCCCGACTGTCAATCGTCGATCTTTGCCAGTCGTTACGGGTAGTCAGAAACCCAAAGGTCTGACAACCAGTCGTACCAAGGGGTACCGTGTACCCAGTAACTGGGTTGTGGAGGTCAGATAGGCAGTCGCTCTATGTAAATTACTGGTATTCAGCTGCATCCGGTTAGACTGGAGGCTGACCCCCAACATAGTTAGGAAAAGACTAGGCAGATTGATTGAATGTCTGCTACGAATACAGTAAGCACCTAAAATTATTATTCTTTGTTTTTGAGACTATTTTGGAGGCATTCATGAACTCATGTATTTTATACTAGCTGCGTCCCGCGGTTTCACCCGGGATAAAAAGTCCTATCCTATGTGATAATCCTGGTTATAAACCATCAGCTGTGAGCGAAATTTTATCCAAATCCGTTCAGTAGTTTTTGCGTTAAAGAGTAACAAACATCCATCCATCCATACAAACTTTCACGTTTATAATATTAGTAGGAAGTAGGATTCTATATTATTGGTGTGTCTTTGGCTTTACTCTTTGACACGTCTTTGAATAAAAATCTAAGGACGTGTCACAGTCTAAAGTTTGGAACTATGAATTCCCGACTTCACCCGACTTCACCCACTGTTGGGCATAGGCCTCCATTGTAGGCCTCTCTATTCTTAAGCCAATCTTCACGTTCTTGTGCCAGCCTCATCCAGGGTAAGCCCGCGTTTTGAATTTTCGTAGCTTGTTGTATCATACCACTGTAGGACACACTTCAGAGGTAACTAAACCTATATAAGCTGACCTGGTATTTTAGTAAATCTCCGTACTACGGTAGACCGGCTTAAGGTCGAAGTGTTACCACTGACGTGTTGCAAATACCATGACTGAAGACCAAAAACCAACAATGTTTGTTTTAGGTCTTCAGCCATGGCATTTTATAGGTCTTCATCTGCCCAGTAACCTCTAAAAACTATTGTATTCCCCAAGTAATTGTTAGGCATCTGTACAAGATATATTAATTTAAGGCATACTTGGAATAACGCCTAAGGATTTATTATTTTCCCCAAAAAATATAAGGCTATACATATATCAGTACAGGAGAGATGGACAGAACCATTTGAAAAATGTCAACTCCTTAAATGGGGTATGGGATTAACGTAATATGATATCGTTGAGTTAAAAACAAAGTGAATTTATTTATTTATTTAATACTTTAAGCACACAAATCAGAGGTGGAAGGCATTTTCTACCAGTCAACCTTTGGGTGACGCAGAGACAAAGAAAGAAAGAAAGAAAAAGTATTTATTATATTATAAAAATAAAAATAAAACAAATTGTATAAAAAGTAACAAAAGGAATAAAAAGAATGAAACAGAAAGTCCTATACGAGGCCAAAAGGCTCCTATCTCAGCATGATGCTTCAACATTTAAAAAATAAATGTCGAAGCGCTGGTGTTCTGATAGGGCCCGCTGTGATATCACGGGCAATCACAGTAATAAATAAATAACAAAATATAGATATAATATTATGTAAAATATTAGCAATAAAATAAATATTATTTATTTTTAATCCGCGCTAGACGTAACACTCTGAACTCTGAGTGTCAGAAGCACTCTGTGACAAACAGTGGTAATCTAATCATGGACATTGAGGAATAAATATTTTTGGATATAAAGATACACATAAACCTATTAAAACTATAAACATGAACTAACTTAATATAATATTATAATTTTGCTAGCATTTTCTCTTATTTTTTTTCAGAAAAGTCACTTGTCCACTTGTTGCTGGCCGCAAGGCGAAGCGAATTGTATGCGATTTGTTGATCAGCACCCTAATTGCCTAACACACGATCAATCGGAATCGGTTTCATTTTGACAGTTCAACAACATTCATTGCGTTATTTACGGGTTGGACAGACAAATTTTTCGAACTTATGAAGCAATGGATTAGCAATTTGCTTCAAAATGATTCTGATTCCGATTGATTGCGTGTTACGCAATTAGGGTGCAGATTTTGTTATTTTTTCGATTGGCCTTCCTCCCGTACGATCATCGACCCCGGACTTACCCTAGGTATTATTTGTTTTTCGCATCCTGTCAAAACAAAAATTATGTTCCAGTAGTTAACATTAATTATATTACTGTTTTTGGTGTTCTTCGTCTTTGGCGATGGCAAATACGAGTATAATAGGATAAAATAGTAGTATAATAATCAGCCTATAATTTTCCCAATGCTGGGACACAGGCCTCCTCTCTGTGAGAGGGAGTGGGCCGTGATCCACCACGCGGGCCCAGTGCGGGTTAAAAACGCAGGGTAAAATATAAGTAATTTTTTTAATTTGTTTTTCCCACATTTCAGCAATGATGCGAATACCGTTTGCTGACTCAGCCATTAGGTACACAGAAATACCTATGAGTTTCCCATTTTCATATTTTATTTTTTTATTGCGCTATAAAAAAGCTGTTACTTTATCCTTTTGTGCAGACAGTGACAGTATTTCATAAAAAAAATGTCCACCATTAATCACTAAAACGAATTTTATTATTATTATTATTATTACCAATTCAACGTGAACGAGTACTTTACGTAAGATTTCATATAAACAATATATTTTACTATATTTTAATTTATAATTTTTTATAGTAGTCATTATATTTGTTATGTTATTGTTAAGTTAGTTCTGTTTTTTTTAATATACACACTTTCTTATAATATAGTATACAAATGTATGGGAAAAGTCTATTGCGATATCTGACTTTTCTAGTACTCAAACCTCGATTGGTCTGATAGAGGTTTTTGATCCTTATAAGAAACAGGATCGATTGGCATAAAAAAAGTTCTAATGAAAATTGCCCAATTTCCTGCTGACTGTAAATAATTTGTTTTTCAAAGTCTGTGAATGTAAATCGAAATTCCTCAAAAAGTTGAAAGTCTCTTATGACTGTTTTCCGGCTGCTCTTACTGCCCCATCTCAAAAATCCACCCTGTATGTCTAGTTACAGTAAGCCGCAGATCATACACACAAAAACTCTCGCCTTCTTCCTATGGGGGTAGGCAGAAACTACAGAACGCCATCTGCTACAATCCCTACTACATACTCCCTTTGCTTCGTTCATACATCTGCAGGGCAATTGCGTAACATACCATTGGTAGTTGAACAAAATTCATTGCTTTATTTACCTACGTCAAGCCGACAAATTTTCCGAGCATATGAAGCTATGGATTATCAATAACCATCAAAATGTTATGCAATTAGGGTGCTGGTCATACACGCACGCAATTTGCGAGTCCTACAAATCTGACCTGTCTAGGGTGTTCCGTCCTTATTTTTCACTCATTCTCATTTTGCATGTTCTTCAATGTGCTTTTCCAGATCTACCTACTTCTGCGAAGCAGTAATGCTTGCAAAGGAGGAGGCGGAACGCGTGAGGGAGAGGCAATCTCTGCGCCTTCACGCCCCTAGTCGCCGCAGGAGACGCCCTGGACGGGAGTCAACAGCAGACTCCCGACCACCGTAGGCGCGGGCTTGCGGGTAAGGACCAGGCCCGGATCGACGGCGCGTTGTGTTCCACGCGCGCCTCAAAAAGATGTCAGCATGAACTGACGGGGTCCGCTAGGGCCGATGCCTGCCAGGGCCGCAGGTTGTTCGAGGCAACTGAAGGAACACGGGTTGGTTTTAGTCAGTAAAAGTCTGACACGCCCTTCCGCTCAGCCCAGAGCGGCAGAGGTCATTTGATGATTTCCCACCAAAAAAAAAAGGAGGTATAGCTATGCTACTGATTCTCGACACGAATCAATAATAAAATAAGTAGGTATTTTTTTTCTAATTTTCGGAAATGTGTGGGAAACCCATCGGCCTGTGTGAGACCGCACTGTAACTGCCTTTTCACACACACATAAAAACGCGGCCGCTTATACGATACCATAACGCGATTCTGTTCTTTGAAAGTGATGTATTCTGAAATAGTGTCAAACTTAAATAACTAAAAAAAACTAGTAGGTATGTATATTTATTATTTACCAGAGACCGTTTTTTTTTAGCAGCTTGTTTAATATAATAGATAAGATAACAAAGATAGATAAATACCTATACTATGCCTTCAGTTCCCATTACCTCACGTGAGCGAATCAATATTGTTTATATTATTATTTGAAAAATCACTGTAAATTGTATTTAGGCTAAGCCTTCTCATACTGATTCATGGGGCTGAAGAAACCTTAACCTCCTTTTATACAGAGTGACCTAGTTCAGGGGTCGAGAGTTCGAGACCTCATTGAAGTAAGAGCCAAACCACACGGGCGGCGCGGCTGCGGCGCGGCGCCTGAGCGGCGCCGCTGCGGTTATCTACATACAAAAATGCATTGTAGCCACATGGCGCCGTGCGGTGTGCTCCGGCGCCGCGCCGCGCGCGCATCGGAATCGAGACGAGGCGGGGAGGGGTGTAAGCAGAGCGGAGCCGGAGCGGCGCCGCTCGCAGTTGTTGCGTAGCGATGGGCAACCCCTCATATTGCCGCCGCTGCGGCGCCGCCGCGGCTCCGTAGAACGTTGCGACGCCGCTCTGCCCGTGTGGTCGCCAGCGCGGCGAAATGGCTTGCGGTGCGGCGCCGCACCGCCCGTGTGGTTTGGCTCTAATGTGTATTATGTTATCCTCCTCGCTTTGCACAAGCGTTTTACAAAATAAAGTCGATTATTTCGGGTTTCAAAATACTTTATTAGCACTTCACAACAAAATAGCGATAAGCGACAATAATTAACACTCGTGATGGAGCAGCACGACTTGCTTGCTCGACGACCATTTGACAACTAACTAGTGATCAACAACGGTGAATATTCTAACACTCCTCCGGACGTGACGTCACATCCCCCTTCTTGATAGATATGAAGTTAGTTGTCAAATGATCGTTTTATGTTTCTTTTACAAACTAAAACAAATATACTACTTTTAACATTAAAAATATGTTATAAATTGATTGAATTTGTACAAATAAATATAACAAACTTAAAATTGCTTACAATCGGCCTTCCTGATATTTTCACGTCTCGGGAAACATAGAAATAACAATAATTCATCAAAATAGTTCATAAAAAAGAAAAAAAATACATTAAAAGAAATCAATTATTCATCATCACACGTATCAATTTAATAAATTTTTCACAATCACACTTCCACTAAAATCTTAGTATTGAGGTCTTCTTCAAATCCTCATATACTAAACAAAATGTGGTATTGAGGCCTCCTCATCATATCCTCATATACCTACTAAACATAAAATATAGTATTGAGGCCTCCTCATCATATCCTCATATACCTACTAAACATTAAATATAGTATTGAGGCCTCCTCATCATATCCTCATATACTGATCATTATATTGTACAGTGGTAATATACCTCATTCATATTTTCATAAATGTAGAATAAATATGCAGTATTGAGGCCTCCTTCATATCCTCATATACTAAACAATGTTCACACTATCATAAACCAGGATCAAAATAATAACAAAGATGAATAAGGTATTACAGTCTAATCGGTGACCACGGTTTCCTCATCAGAGTCGTTGCTGTTGGATCTATTAAAAACTAACCATGGATGAATTTTATCTACTGAGAATACACTTTTAAAAGACCTATTATTCTTTCGTGATATTGGTGTATCTTGAACTTCGTACCTATCATTCCCTAGCACTTTAATTATTCGATATGGACCTCTTAACTTAGGGACTAGTTTTTTACTTTGTCCGGTAGATGGCACATCTCTTTCTATCCTTACTAAATCTCCTACTTTATAATGTACAATCTTTTTGTTTTTGTCATATCTTTCTTTTTGCTTTTGCTGACTTTTGTTTATATGTTCAGTTATTTGTTCTCTTATGATTTCGGTGTTTTGAACATCTATATCTCCATCAGATACAATTTCGGAATTTAATAAAGAATCTGATGTACCCGTTAATCCGATACCAAACAGTGCTTCGGCTGGTGTTTTTCCTATACCCTTGTTAATGGTATTATTAAGTCCCCATTGAATTTCAGAAATCTTCTCGTCCCAAACATTTTCAGGTTTACCTAAATTGCTAGCAGAGAGAGCGGCTAATACTGTTCGGTTGTATCTTTCAATTTGCCCATTGGCTCTAGGTGTTGCAACAGCATTGAGAACGTGTTTTATGCCTAATCGATTGACAAACTCTTTAAAATTCTTAGAAGTAAACGAAGTACCTCTATCAGATATTAACCTTTTTGGAACCCCAAACGTGTGAAAATATGATTTGAGAGTTTTAATTGAGTTGGCCGATTTTGTATTTTTTACAGGGGAAATAATAATAAACTTTGTAAAAGCATCAATGATCAAAAGGAGATGGGTGTTTTTATGTTTGCTACACACGAACGGACCTAAATGGTCAATATGTATTGTATGAAACGGCTGTGGTACCTTTTCAATAGGATGTAGCTTACCTGATCGCTTAGCTGAGGGAATTTTGGTGTTTGAGCATTCTAAACACGACTCTACATACTTTTTAATGAATTTTCTCATTTTAGGGAACCAGTACGATCGTTTAATTTTATCATAAGTCTTGTCGAAACTGAAATGACCAATATCGTCATGATTTGATTTTAAAATATGCCACCTTACTCCCTTTGGTACCACCCATTTGCTGCCCTCTTCACTATTTTTGTACAGAATGCCTCTTTTTAATGTAAAATTTTTGCAGATGCCTACTAATTTATTAGAATCTTTGTCTTGAAGAATTTGTATAATACGCTGTATTTCTGAATCATTTTGTTGAACTGTTGAAATCCAATCTAATGTAATATGCCTAACCTCAATAAAATTTTCTCTTATCGGGTTCCTACTTAAAGCGTCGACATGCGACATGGACTTACCCGGGCGATAGACAACATTAAAATCGTACTCTTGGAAGATGTTCCACCACCTAGCCACCCTTGGGAGTATGTCACGTTTTTCAAAAGTAGCTCTCAACGAATTACAATCTGTTACTATTGTAAAAGGTATGCCTAAAAGATAAACTCTAAATCGCTGAAGAGAAGCTATTACTGCTAACGTCTCCAAGTCATACGATGTGAAGTATGCTTCTTCAGGAGAAGTTTGTCGACTAAAATATGCGACGGCATGAAATGGGGAATTTAAATCTGGACGTTGCAATAAGATACCTGCAACACCAATTTTTGAAGCATCTGTATGTAACTGAGTCTCATTAGATGGATTATAAAACATCAATATTGGTCGTTTTACAAGTTCCTGTTTTAAGGTATTAAAAGCTGTTTCTTGAGGAGAGCCCCAAAAAAACTTGGAATCTTTCTTTAATAATTGTGTTAAGGGTCTAGCTATGATCGAGAAATTTTTAACAAAGCGTCGAAAGAAACTAGCTAGCCCTATGAACTGTCTGACGGTATGCTGATCGTTCGGTTTTGGAAAATGTTCGACAGCTTGAATTTTCTTTTTACCAGGTTTAATGCCAGTCGCGTCAACCTCAAAGCCAAGATAATCTATAGATTTCATGAAGAAATTACATTTATCCAATTTTAGAGTTAAGCCTGCGTTATGTAATAAATCCAACGTTTCAGCTAGTTTTGAAAAACCGTCGTCTATGTTTTTGGAAGGTATAATTATGTCATCCATATAAGCAAACGCGTGTTTAAATCTAGCATTGCCTAAAATTTGATTGATGGTTCGTTGAAAATTTGCTGGAGCATTCGACAAGCCAAATGGCATTCTGTTAAACTCATAATGCCCATCAGGTGTTATGAATGCTGTTAAATATTTAGACCGTTCCGCAAGAGGTATTTGATAATACCCTGATGCTAGATCAAGGGTCGTGTAGTAAGTAAATCCTGACAAACTATCTAATTGGTCATCGATTCTAGGCAGGGGATAATGTTCCTTTACAGTCTTCTTATTTAAAGCTCTAAAATCTACGCACAGGCGATAATCACCAGTCTTTTTCTTAACTAGCAAGATTGGTGATGCGTATTCTGATGAAGATTCTCTAACTATTCCCGACTGTTCTAACTCATCTATCATATTACGAACTATACTTCTTTCCGAATACGATAATCTATAGGGGCGGTAATATACCGGTGTACTATCGTTCAAGGTAATTTTCATTTCTGAATTTTGACAACAGCCTATTTCGGAAACACCAAAAGCGAAACATTTACGGTATTTATTTAACAACTCCAGCAACTTTTCTTTCACATGGGGAGTCAAATCGTTGTCCATGTGCAACTGAGGCATTGTAATTTTATCAAGATTGGAAGAGTTATTATTCTCAACACGATTTACATGAAATTCTTTTGATTCGAAGACTGGGTTAGCTCGGGACAGTAAAGTATCACGTGGTAATTGAAAATTCGCTGCACTCAAATTTCTGATTATTACGCTCCCAACACCGTCTACTAGATTTACAACTCCACTCAAAATTTCGTATTCTTTTCCTGGCTCTTGCCTAAGGCTACGTTCTATATAAACATCCCCATGATATTTAGGTTTTGAATAAATGCAAATCTTAGTTAAACTCTCTATGTTATTTATAACTTTAGAAAATAGTAATATAGTTTTACGATGGTTATGATTGCAGTTTGAGATAAGTTTTAACTCCGACGAAGTTTTATGTATAATTATATGATCTTGCTCCGTAAAGGAATGCCCAACTAGTAAAGGAATGCTTAAATAATTATCTGGTACTACAAAAACGCATACATAAGCCGATACGTCATCAATCTCAATTTTTAAATTACATTTACCAACTGCAGAGACAACCGAGTTACCAAAGCCTCTTAGAACTGGCAGATTATCTGTAGACCATGCTGAAGTGACATTTTGGGCATTAGATAATGTAATCATTGTACATTGGCTACCAAAATCTAAATAACATTGTAATTTAACGCCATTAACAATAGCTTCTTTGAAATATTTCGAATCGTTATTTATACCAATAGATAGTCATAATACAGTCTTATTATCTTTCTTTAGCCTACATTCGGATGCGTCATGACCTAATTTTGTACAGTTCTCGCATTTCTTTAAGGGTTTAGTACACTTATAAACTGGATGACCTACCTCTCCGCAATTGAAGCATTTTAATCTCAAAGTTTGCTTTTGACCTAAATCATTTTTAGTGTCTTTATTATTATTTGAACGCTTAACGTCATTGAATACTTTTGAAGTGGACTTATCTATTCGTTTGGTTACTCTAACGTTGCGTAAAAATACAAGCAATTTATCGGGATCGGTAAATTGTGCTGCTTCAGCACTCGTCCTAATAGACCTATCTTCTATTCCTAACAAAATACAGTCTACAGCATTCTTACCGGTTATTTTGCATCGATTCAGTAAAATCATTTTATCATAAAAATATTCCTCAAGTGGATCCCCGAATTTGACGCGTTTTTCTAGCATATCGGACAATAATACGCCGTAATTTTCATCACTAGGAAAGGCGGTTTTTAATTTTGTTTGCCACTCTGGCCACGTAAACAAAAGGCTGGGTAAACCCTGATACCACCTTTGGGCTAGCCCTACTAGTTTTGGTAAGGCATAGTGAATGGTTTGTCGTTCGGACCAACCGTAGATAGCTGCACATTCATCTACTTTAGATAGCCACATATCTACAGATTGATTCCGCTTTGACGGGTCAAACTCAGGGACAACGTTCATAACTGGGTATCTTTCTATGTTATTGCCGTGACCATCTGATTTGACTGCTTGAATTAATTCCCTAAAAGTATTGAGCATATCAGTGGACTTACGTGGTGATCGAAGCTGCCTCTGACGGTAAGAATTCAGCCGTTCCGAACGGCCACGGCTGTGAGGCGCCGGTTGTCTTTCACGGCTACAGCTGCGGTTGTGGGACGTCAGTCGTCTCGCACGGCTGCGGCTGCGTGACTCCGGCCGTCTCACACGGCTGCGACTGCGCGACTCCGGCCGTCTCACACGGCTGCGACTGCGCGACTCCCGCCGTCTCACACGGCTGCGACTGCGCGTCTCCGGCTGTCTCACACGGCTGTGGCTGCGCGAGGCCGGCTGTCCAGCACGGCTACGGCTACGAGAGGCCGGCAGACCAGCACGGCTGCGGCTGTGAGAGGCCGGCGGACCAGCACGGCTACGGCTGCGAGAGGCCGGCGGTCCAGCACGGCTACGGCTGCGAGAGGCCGGCGGTCCAGCACGGCTACGGCTGCGAGAGGCCGGCGGTCCAGCACGGCTACGGCTACGAGAGGCCGGCAGACCAGCACGGCTGCGGCTGTGAGAGGCCGGCGGACCAGCACGGCTACGGCTGCGAGAGGCCGGCTGTCTGGCACGGCTGCGGCTGCGAGAGGCCAGTGGTTTTTCGCCATAATCGTTTATTTTCGCTGGAGTTGGTAGGAGCGGGCTATGACTGCGGCTGGAGCCAGCCTCACTATTTCTTTCATCCATTATCCTGGAGCGTGCGTTATCCAACTTCTGATTTGTTATCCTCCTCGCTTTGCACAAGCGTTTTACAAAATAAAGTCGATTATTTCGGGTTTCAAAATACTTTATTAGCACTTCACAACAAAATAGCGATAAGCGACAATAATTAACACTCGTGATGGAGCAGCACGACTTGCTTGCTCGACGACCATTTGACAACTAACTAGTGATCAACAACGGTGAATATTCTAACACTCCTCCGGACGTGACGTCACATCCCCCTTCTTGATAGATATGAAGTTAGTTGTCAAATGATCGTTTTATGTTTCTTTTACAAACTAAAACAAATATACTACTTTTAACATTAAAAATATGTTATAAATTGATTGAATTTGTACAAATAAATATAACAAACTTAAAATTGCTTACAATTATGTGTGTGTGTGTGTGTAATGTGCACCAATTGCGTAACATACTTTCAATCACAACCTGAATCATTTTGAAGGATATTTCTTGTCCATTGCTTCATATGTTCGAAAAATTTATCTGCTCAACAACTTACAGAACGCAATGAATTTAGTTGAACTGTCAAAATGGAAGTCATTGCTACTGTTAGAGTTTTGGAAATAAATTACTAATAAGTCTTGTACCTACTATAGTAGCATCTTTATGTTTTTTTCATAATGTTTGACTTCAATTTTAAGTTCTTTTAGTTAAGTTTGATAAAATAGACCTACCTACCAAAGTCGGAGAACCATAAAATACTTAAATAATCAACATTTTTTTTTACAAAAAAACAACCGACTTCCAAAAAAAACACTACTAAAGTTATTTTTCACTTTGTCTGAAGTCGGCTGTTTTTATTTTTCAATTTTTTTGTTCACTTTTTATTTGTAGGTAGGTACTAACACCACACAAATTCATGTAACACTACGTGTTATGTTAATATCAGAGACAGGAAGTTATTATAACATCATCAATATAAACTAAGTGGGAAAAATTCGTACTTATTATTGAAGCTAACTCAAAAACTACCCCAGCAAAGTTAATAAAATTTATATGGGACCACCCCTGAGGCATACACTATCCATTATATTATATGACAGAGTTATGCCCGAACATACATAAAAAATATATAAACATCCAAATTGAGAACCTCCTCCTTCTTTGAAGTCGGTTAAAAAACAAACAACAGCCTACTTCGACTAATCATTCTGTTAGGATTAACCCAAAACAAATGTTTGAGGAAACAGCGATTTCCCTTTCATCCTTATGGAAAAATACGTGGGACTTTTATATCGCAAAAACAAATGAACGTTCATCCACGTCATTACTTCCACTTCTGAGGGAATGGAAACAATAGTATTCCCGGGGGTAGGTACATGACAAAGCTTGTTTTCGTCAGCTTTTGTGACAACAACAAAAAACGAATAAACAAAACAATGTCAGCCCACGCTTTTATTTCTATTATTAGAGGCTGATTTTTCAATCAACAGATAATTTTATTCGAGGAATAAAATTGACGTCTGACAGTTTTTGTATAGAACAACTGTCAATAATTCAAAAATATTCCTCGGATAAAATTATCTGGCGTTGGAAAGGTCACCCCTAAAACAAATAAGCTATTTATAAAATATGTATCAAATATTGTGGGTAGAGTCTGTCTATTTGGTGTAGGCATGGAAAATTATTCTATAATTTGACAACACGGTTAGCGCAGTAGCTGAGCGATCGGACTGCTGCGCTGCGTGTCGCGGGTTCGAATCCCGCACAGAACAAATATTTGTAAGTCTTACATGTATTTGTTCTGAGTCTGGGTGTTTTTCTATCTATAATATGTATGTATTTACAAAAAAAAAAATGTATATAAGTAGTTTATCAGCCATCTTGTTACCATAACACAAGCATTAGGTTGCTTAGCTTGGGACTAGATGGCGCTGTGTAAAATGTCCAGGGATATTATATTATTATAATTTCTTGGAAATAGCGATTTTCAACTCAATACTGTAGGTTCTATTGGATTATTTAAAACAACGAAAATATTTTAGAAATGAGTATTTATTAGTCCCAAGATTTCAGCACCTCGGATTAAGTTCCCGTTAAATTACTTGGCATATAATAATTTCATACAAATTATATTTTATTTTTTAATTTATTTGGCAAGCAATGGCCGGGGGCTATTCGGGATACGTGAAACAGACCCTTATTGTTGTAGCCATCTGATACTCAAATATCACTCTTCAGGTTTCAGGGGAGCGAGTCCATTCACACATTTTCATTGTATTTGCCTCAGAATCGCTGAAGTAACAAAAGCAAAATAAATAAAGACGTAATACTTACTTATTTAATCAAAAATTAAAATATGTAACATCTTTACTACTAATATTATGACTGCGAAAGTAACTCTGTCTGTCTTTTATCGTTTCACGCCTTTATGGCTGAACGAATTTTGATGCAATTTGGTATACGGTTAATCTGGGTTAGGAAATAGGAATTAGGATACCTATTATACCGGTAGAACGTTCCCGTGGGATAATTTAAAACTCCACGCCGGCGAAGCTGTGGCAAGAGCTAGTAGATTAGCACATCAGGCTACCCGAAACTGACCCTTCCGTCAATGTACATTTTAGAGACCATTATGTTTGTCAAATCGAATGGTGTGTATTCCCCTTAGTGTCAGATAATACTTTATCTGACACTAAGGGGAATAGGTGTGGCATAGGTTATAATAAGCTATGTATCCCGAACAACTCTAATGCGTAAAAGTATTATTCTATTAAATATTCTGTATGGCGCCAATTCTTTTTAACAGATTGCCAAAACATTGGAGGGAATTAACTACTGGAAAATTAATAAATATATTAAAAGGCTTTCTGTTAGAGACAGTCTATTATAGCGCTGACGAATTTCTAACTGAAAAATTTATTTGACTTTGTTTAATGACATCCTAATTTTATTAATAATTGCTTTTTACATTAGGATTTTTTTGATTTGTATGATTTGCTATGATAAGCTTATGACACTATTAATTTGATTGTATTTTATTGTAACTTTTAGTTCTAATTTATGGTCTAAATTGGATTGTTCATTGCAATATTTGATGTGTGTATAATGGACGAAGTAAAAATCACTTGATGCTGTGTAGCGTACTACGTTTTATATTTGTACGCCGTTCAGGCAAAACATGACTTATGTCACATGTCTTCGAAAATTAGTTCTAGGACATACCGGTTTCCTCACGATGTTTTCCTTCAGCGTTTTGTGAGCAGCGGCCATGAAATTATTTACACAAAGTGAAGCGCCTGCCTGGGTTCGAACCCATGACCTACAACTCGTAAGTCGGGGCTGTTACCACTGAGCCACTACTGCTCCTCCATCATTGTTACATTGTCACGGGTATTTGGCAGATGTGAACGATATAAAGAGCGTCATACCAGCGAGCCATGGTCCACCAGACAGGACTACCAGTGCAGGTGTGGCTGCGTACTGACACATGCCATTTATGTATCAAGAACTGCACAGCTGGGTAATAGCGTAACACACGACAATGCCTTTCATTTTCACAGTTCAAAAACACTCATTGTGCTATTTACGTTGGAATTTTTAGCAATTTCCTTCAAATTCCTTCAGATTGAGCTTGAAAGTGTGTTAAGCAATTAGGGCCGGAGCCCTAATTGACCGGAGTATATTCCAATATACGCTCCAGTCTACCCGCGCAGTTTACTTTTTTATTTACCTACTTTAAGTATTATGGATATTCTGCGAGTTATATTTTCGTAATATTTTACATTTTTTATTCATTTTGCAGCCATACTTCCGACTACTGGTAAATAAGGCATCTCATGTTTATTATTTTCGTCAATAAAGTATAAAATAATAACAACCACCATTCCAACAATATTGTTAAAAGACTGCCATTATGAGATATTATAAAATTTACAGCAGCCATAAAATATAGGTACCGAGTTCTCTCTCACAAGTTAATTCAAATGATTAAATTCATTGCTCGTAAATTTATGAGAAAATCTCATAAGGTTTGATTGACTTCACAAATTTTAAAGCGTGAATATTAGTTAATTTTTAAAGCAATCATTTATATTTTTATGAAGACTCGATAGTAAAAAAAATATTGCCAAAAAGTAAATTGAAAAGTAAGATTGATGCAATAGGGCTAGAGTACGACGCTAGAATCAAGGATTGGTAATTAAAAAACATAAAAAATATGCATTTCAGGAAAATTGGGTCTTGTCGAAAACTGTGTCGCTTGGAGCGGGCGAGTACCTACTAGAGACCGCGGTGTGTATAACTCCAGCTTCCTCATATGTGATAGAATAATTCTACCTATGCCAATATTTAAGGCATAATAGCTGCAATCAAAGTTCCCAGTCTTAATTTAGCTGCCACAAAAACTTCGTTAATATGAGTCGTTTAGTGTGTGTTAGCTGGAGTGACGTAACTCCAGCTTCCTCATTCGATACAGGCAAAATAGTGAGGTTAGGGTTTTGGACTATAGTCAGAAAAATAAGGCATAATAGCTGCACAAGGAAGGAAAAAACTGAACGATAATACTTAAAAAGTGTTGAAACTACGATCAAAAACGTGTGTGTAAACTGGAGTGACGTAACCCCAGCTGCTCATTCATATCTTCCAAACGAATGAAGATATGATGATGTATTATAGCTTAAAAATTAAGGCATAATAGCTGCCATTGGCAGCAAAATTTTCAAATCTGTGGTCAAAATAGTCTATGAGTTATTAAACCGACAAGTATGTGTAAGCTGGAGTGACGGCACCCCAGTTGCTCATGTCATATCTTCCGAATGAAAGAAGATATGATTATGTATTATAGCTCAAAAATTTAGGCATAATAGCTGCTATAGGCAGCAAAATTTTCAAATCTGTAGGCGTTGTAGTTTTCACGTAATAATAAAAAAACAGTTTTCGCGCCAAAAACATCAAATTTTTGCTTCGGAGTAGGTAACAAGCGGCGTTGCCGTCCCGTGCGCAGCATTATCAGTTTGAAGTAGTTTGAACTAGATTATAGACTGGGAGCCGACTACATACTTTAATCGTACTATCATATAATCGTATTGAGGTTTTTTAAAGTCATATTGTGTATCATAGGATGAAAGAAAAAATCTAAGTGTGCTGGCATCTTTATGCGTCACAAAATCGTCACTAAAAACTGGAGTAGCAGTCAGCTCCCTATCTCGACTGGCTGAACGTTCTGATATACATTAAAAATTTCGTATATTTTTATCATAAATCGAAGGTACGGTAATCATCACTCAGATCAGTTTTTTTTACAGTCACAGAATTATTTTACCTACCTATTCGTCAGAAATTAGCATTCATTTTTTTTTCAATTTAACGTACCCTATATGGGTACATTACATAAAAAAAAAATACTGTCCCCGAGGAAAATAACAATAACAATTGCTTTAGGAGGCTAGATGGCGCCACGTGTCTTTCGAATCATGATTGAAATATGACCCGACTTTCTGAGCAGTATTTGAACAAAAAGTACTAAGCTTGCATGAATTCACGATAGTATTCCAATAATTAGTATTATGCTTTTAATAGGATTTGGATGAAATTTGGCACACAGATAGTTTATTATAAACCTATAACGATATAGGTACAGACGCCAGCACATCAAGCTACTACAATCTGTCAAATTTCTTTGATGGATTTTCAACTTTATCTCTAGAGCATTAAGGTTCAAGGTTGATTGGGAAAATTTGACAGTTTCGGGTAGCTTGACCTGCTGGCGTCCGTACATCTTTTGAATCATATTTGATCAAGATACAATCTGACAGTGACCTGTAAATTGCAAAAACGTAACAATATTTTAATTTCGTGGGCTAACTTTGCTCATCCACCTTAACCGAACTACAGTGAAGAAGTCACAAAAAAAAAACAATAATAGTAGTTCTCTCGTTGTTTAAAGTTGATAATAGTATTACAGCATGACGGTTCCTTGTCAATATATATACGAAAACATTATGTAGGTACGTTCGAAAACATCTACATCTTTTTAGTAAGATAAGTGACAGGCATAACTTTAACACTAGGAATAGGAACAAACTAGATCAACCGAGCTTCAGATTGTCTAAAGTAAAAACTTCTTTTATGGGGTACTGTGTAAAATGTTATAATAAAATACCACTCGATATTCTTCAACTAAATGAGAAGAAATTTAAAACATGCATTAAACGCACACTATGTAGACAAGCATATTATAAGTTGGACGAGTATATAGTAGATAAAAATGCTTGGCTTAATGCTGGTCCTGCTCCACAGGCAGTTGGGCTTACAAGTTAATAATAATAATATAATAATAATAGTTGATCACAATTTCAATATTTGGAAGAGATGCTTCCCCTTTTTGTTTTTTTTTTTTAGTGTTTATTTTATTTAATCAGGATTAATTTTTAATACTTCAGTATTAAATACCTCTTCATGATTGGTAGTAATTTTTTTTTCTCTCATCTCTTAATTAAATTGCAAACTATAGTTTTGTATAATTTAGAAGCATTTTTGAAAATTTTGTAAATGTAAGAACCATGGATCCGTTTTTTATGATATTTTGATGTTGACTTGAAAGAGCATGGCAGTTGAGAATATGTCATGCTCACTTAAATGTCTCACTGGTGGTGGCGCGTGTGTTGGATCATTCGGTTCCCTACGAAATGGTTGAGCTGGATGGTGCTGATCCACGCGTCATGTTCGTGAACGGGCGCTATCTGCTGAGACTGGTCATCTCTTAACTGCCAGGGCTTATTTTTAATTTTATATTTTAATTTGTTTCTTTACATTGTTCTCACATATAGAAGCAATAAGAATAATGTAACCAGGATTTTGTAAAAATGTCTTGATTTAAAAGAGTGTCCGTGGAGTTTCTTGCCCGTTCTTTTCCATAGAGATATACGCTTTGGAATGGGCAACTAGCTTCAACTTTCTGACTAATTGACCGACTTTTTAATTTTGACAATTCAAAAGTGCCTGTAAATGGTTTAATTGAAATAAATGATTTGAGTTTTGAGTTTTTTTGACATTAATAGTTCCAGTCGGCTCTCAGTCTATATCTTAAATATACAAAATTAAAATTATTTTGAGCGCAAGCTAAAATGACTTCTAATAGAATGCCTGCTAAGATCAAATTTGGTTGTAATAATGTTGCGCACGGAACGGCAACGCCGCTTGTTACCTACTCCGAAGCAAAAATTTGATGTTTTTGGCGCGAAAACTGTTTTTTTATTCTTACGTGGAAACTACAAGGCCTACAGATTTGAAAATTTTGCTGCCTATAGCAGCTATTATGCCTAAATTTTTGAGCTATAATACATAATCATATCTTCTTTCATTCGGAAGTTATGACATGAGCAACTGGGGTGCCGTCACTCCAGCTTACACATACTTATCGGTTTAATAACTCATAGACTATTTTGACCAGAGATTTGAAAATTTTGCTGCCAATGGCAGCTATTATGCCTTATTTTTTAAGCTATAATACATAATCATATCTTCATTCGTTTGGAAGATATGAATGAGCAGCTGGGGTTACGTCACTCCAGCTTACACACACGTTTTTAATCGTAGTTTCAACACTTTTTAAGTATCATCGTTCAGTTTTTTCCTTCCTTGTGCAGCTATTATGCCTTATTTTTCTGACTATAGTCCAAAACCCTAACCTCACTAGTTTGCCTGTATCGAATGAGGAAGCTGGAGTTACGTCACTCCAGCTAACACACACTAAACGACTCATATTAACGAAGTTTTTGTGGCAGCTAAATTAAGACTGGGAACTTTGATTGCAGCTATTATGCCTTAAATATTGGCATAGGTAGAATTATTCTATCACATATGAGGAAGCTGGAGTTATACTCACGAGACCGCGGCAAGCGTAGTGTGGTACGCCCCTCAACTAGACTACGACGTTAAGAAGGTGGCTGGGACAGACTGGATGTGGAAGGCCGAGGACAGGGTGGGTGGCACAGCCTAGGAGAGACAGCAGTGGACTGAGATAGGCTGAGTTGATTGATTGGGTCTTGTAAGTTTGTAAGGGAGAAGTAGGTACCTACCTCTCTTTAGAGCTCTAAACACCACTCTAAAAATGTAGGAAAATTAGAGGTATTTTTGACAGATTGAGACTGAGATCAGACCCTCTGATCTAAGTCTCGATCTAATCAAGTCGCTGAGATGAGATTGCGACTAGATTTTGAACATTTTTAATTGGCCTTCAGATAACTGAAGAAGCAGATTATACAGCATATACATATATTATAATACATAATTATACATATTAACATATATAATACGTATCTATACGTATATTATTTTGCACCGCGCTGGCAACCCCATTTTTTAAGTCCACGTAGTCACTGTCTCTATTCCAAGGTTGCCTGGAAGAGATCACAGAAAGCCATAAGGCCGCCCATTGTATGTTTTGTAGTGATAATTGTATTTTTTTAATTGTATTTTCTGGTATACAGACGCCAGTAGGTTAAGCTACCCGAAACTGTCAAATTTTCCCAATCATCCTTGAACCTTAATCCTTTAGCGATAAAGTTGAAAATTTACTAAAGAAATTTGACAGATTCTAGTAGCTTGATATGCTGGCGTCTGTACAATAAAGTATATAACCGATCATCAGGATGGTTTGAGCTACGATCAGCAATCAGGCGGGTTTATGTGGGTATCGTGAAAAGAAATAACAATTACTCAAGAAAATAATCACTTTACACTTCAATATCTTGTTACAATCAACTGCTATTAGACAATAACAGACTGGTATGATAATGATGGTTTTAACAAAACGTAGGACAGTTCTGAAGCGTCTTCCCTGCTTGATCACCAGGATAAGGAATGCCCGACCTGGTGCGTTCCCTTCAACCTCGAAACCGAGAGGAAACGCCAAGTGGCGTGCTTTGTTTTGTTGTAAACGTCAAATGCCACATGCGACATATACTTAATAATATATAAATAAATAAAAAGATGTCAGGGGAGCCGAAGTTGCTGAAACACTAATACGATGACCACTTCTGGTTAAGGCTTTCCGGCACAGTTATACTTTTTACATATCGTCGCGCTGTTTTGGTCTGTGAAAAATTGTACAAAGTTCAGTAAGTCATAAAACGTAACGAGTACCGCTGCTGTACAGAATGAAGGAACTTAGTTTAAACTTAACATTGTTCGACTGTACTTTGGTACGAGTCCGGAAGACTATCTACATTGTAATTTGGTTTAAACTCTCTTGTACTAAAAGGATGAAAGTTTGCTTAATTCTCATATTTAAGCAACTAGCCATTATACAATTTACAAGTTGTAGATCTTAGGTTAGAGCCCTGACAGGCACTGTACTTTGTGTAAGATATTTCATCACCACTGCTCTCAAAACGGTGAAGGAAAACATCGTGAGGATACTGGCATGTCTTAGAATCAAAAATTCGAAGACATGGTGACATCTACCAACTGGCACTGAGCTCACGTGGTGGATTACAGCCTGCTTCGTCACAACGGAGGCCTGTGTCCCAGCAGTGGGAACTTTTAGGCTGATTATACGATATGCTTATATCATTATACAAAACCTTAGTATTACAGCTACTATTTCTTCAAAGCATAAAAACAAAGTACGTAAGTAAAAATTAATTAAATTGAACTGAATTAAAGTTTTCGATGAAACCTGTTTGCGATTTTAAAATTAATACTTTGATTAAATAGTCTACTGTATAAATAAAATTGTTTTATGTGTGGAGCTAAATAACGAAAACCCGATACAGTATTCTTTTTAACCGACTTCAAAAAAGGAGGAGGTTCTCAATTCGATTGCATTTTTTTTTTAAATGTTTGTTACCTCAGAACTCCGTTATTTATAAGCCGATTTGCAAAATTCTTTTTTATTTGTAATGATATAATACTTTCAGATTGGTCCCATAGAAAATTCAATAAAAACGGTTCAGTAGTTTGGGTTTTAAACCAAAATTACTGATAAAAATGACAACTGAAAAAATAAAAACAGTACACGTAGCAGCGCAGTAACAGTGAAAAATAAAAACTATTTTGCAAAAAAATAAACAACCAACCGACTTCCGAAATTAAAGTTATTTTTCACTTTAAAGTGTCTATATCGGCACGGTTGGCGCAGTGGTTAAGCGATTGACTGCTGTGCTGCGTGTCGCGGGTTCGATTCCCGCACGGAACAAATATTTGTATGACCTACATGTATTTGTTCCGAGTCTGGGTGTTTTTCTATCTATAATATGTACCTATGTATTTTAAAAAAATGTATATAAGTAGTTTATCAGCCATCTTGTTACCATAACACAAGCATTAGGTTGCTTAGCTTGGGACTAGATGGCGCTGTGTGAAATGTCCAGGGATATTATTATTATTTACTATAATACTCGTACAATAAGCACTACATACATACTATAAAACAAAATCTCCCCGCCGCGTCTGTATGTTTGATCGCGATAAACTCAAAAACTAACAAATGGATTTTCAAAAGGTTTTCACCAATGGACGAAGTGATTCAGAAGGAAGGTTTATATGCCTATATTTCATTAAGGTTATCGGGGAATTAGCTGAAATCTGAGGACGATTGTCAAAGATGACAGTAAAAATCATGCCGACTGGGAACTGACTAACGAGCGCCGCGTAAACATTGGATGAAATTTGAAAAAAATGCAAACAGATGCTCAGATTATAACCTGGAACCTTTAATCCCGATAGTACATTCCCACCCCATTGGATACCTTCCGAAATCCACGCGGGCGAAGCCGCGCGCAATAGTTAGACAATTATAAAAACATGTGAATATCGTTTTACTGTTTATTTTTTTGTACCAGATGAAAAGGGCTCTTTTTACAAGCTTTTGTTTAGTTTCTCTTGCCCCGATGTTTGTCTGTAGTCAAATCTTGCAAGTTAAATTTGATCCACTTCCAGGTTACCGATTGAGCTGAAATTTTGCATGCATGTGTAAATCGGACGACAATGCAAAATTATTATGGCATGAAGCTGATCTGATGATGGAACCGGAAGGTGGCCATAGGAACTCTGTAGTTAAACGACACAACCCGTCTAGTTTGGACTCGTTTGATCTGTCTTGACGATTATTTTTTATTTATTTTTGGTTATCCTGACACGTAAAGATACCATTATAATATACTAAATAAAAGCGTGTTACATTTTGATGGAACATTAAAGAACATTTATATATTACATCTTCATTATTTTTCTTTTGCAATCACAATGTCACACGCTTTTACTTATTAGGTACCTATATACCTAATGGTATTTTTCTTATCAAGTTTAAATTATTTTTAACTTTTTAGTTTTTTTTATTAACAAGTAATAAAAGCTTGTTTTTAAAAAGTTTTTTTTTTCTATTTTCCACTTTGCAGTAACCCAGTAGTTAAGTGCAAATTGAAATAAAGCTTTCTGGTCATTCCTCACGTTCATCACACGCTCTTTGTCAGGGTACCTATTAAAAAGCCCTTGTTGTAAAGCTATCAACATCAAACTATCATCATTGGTATCATGTTCAATAGGTACAGATTCCTTCCGTTATTTTACGCAAGGGTACTTACTTTTATTGTTACAAAGTAGGTACGGTCACCAAAAGAAATAAGTAAACAGGGTCGTTGGATATAGTTGAAGTTTAGTAAGAAACTGATGGATGTTTTTTAATATAATTTAATTTAATTAATATAAAACAAACATAGAAGCCGACCCCAACATAGTTGGGAAAAGGCTAGGCAGATGATGATGATGAATATAAAACAAACAGTTAATTTATCAAATTAAATTTCATTCGAAAATGTGTCGATCGGTTTCTTACTAAACTTCAACTATATACCCTGGTTACTTATCTCCTTTGGTGACTGTACCTAAGTATTGAAAATTGAGAACCTTTAGGCGGGTACTTTTGATTTACAATATTTTGAAATAATCCATTAAAAGTAAAAATTAATTAACAATGATCTAAAGTAACTTAAAACTTGTACTTGTGATGTTGAGCCCAAATAAATAAACATTGAGTGACAAAGGTATTTTTTCGAGGGAGGGTTAAGTGTCGGCCTTGCGGCAATTTAATTACGCATTTGTTCTGGAAATTTAATAACGCATATAGTGGTGGCATTCAAAGAGTCTACCCTGAGTTCGCAGGGGTACAGCTACCAAAGCAGTGTGGAGCAGTGCTCTCTTGGTCATCGGACATCAAACGGGCAACATGTGCTCAGAAACTGCCTCGCGTTCCGTATCTTTGAGTGTGTGATTGGCTAGTGTGATTATATGTTCGTAAAATTATAATCTGACTCGCTGCCCCCCGCAGTTTCGACCCCGTGGGAATATCGGGATAACAAGTATCCGTTAATCCTGGTTATAAACTAACTGTGTACCAAATTTCATCCAAATCCGTTTAGTAGCCAGTAGTTTTTGCGTGAAAGAGTAACAAACATCCATCCATCCATACAAACTTTCGCGTTTATAATAATTATTAGTAGGATTTGAACCGGAAACGGTTTTTCTATTGCGCAATAACCAACACTACCCATAGTACGCCGTAATACATACACAGTAATTAAAATATGGCTGATGACGAGAGACACGTACCTTCTCCATCTTATACGAGTATAAATCTGTCGTTTTCATAGGTCGTTTCGAGCAGTTTTAGACTCAGCTCATATTAGAATATGGTACTCAAACAGCCAGGAACAGCTGCCCAAAACATGTGCTATAAACTTAAGTCGAACATTTAACTTTCGCCAAACTGTTCACAGGTTCGCGGAGTAAGTTCTGTGTTGAACATATGCGAACATAACGTTTCGAACTTTTGGTACAAATAAATTGGTGCAGGAAAATGTTACGTACTTCGTTCTGCTTGAAGTGTCTTGTTGCATAATATATTTAGTAATTTGTTGAGTGAATGACTATCAGTAACAATGGGTTGCATTTTGACAGTTCCACAACATTCATTGCGTTATTTACGTTGTTGAGCAGACAAATTTTTCAAACATAATGAAGCAATGGATTAGCAATATCCTTCAAAATGGTTCAGATTGTGATAGTGTGTTATGCAATTAGGGTGCCGGTATGCTACACGACTCTTTAGAAATAGCTAAATGGTCAAGCAACTAGAATGAATTCTATTTTCTGATGTCTCACCACCCTTGGTTGACTGGTAGAGAATGCCTAAGCTTTGTACCTTTTTGTGCGAAAAGTTTAAATAAATATATAAATAAATAAATTGTCCGCTCCACCTAGCCTCCTTCTCCGCCTATGTATTTAAATCTTATGTTTAAAAATATCAATTTTTTTATACATTTTGAGGTTTAAACGTGTCCTTTGTGTGCCTTTGAAATAAAAAAAATATTTAAGTTTGACAAGTCGTACACACCTTAAAGATGGGAGGGTAATAAGAATCTAAGAAAAACGCCTTTGTGGTACATATCCAACTCTGTACTTGAACTGCAGTAACAATCAGTTCATGCTGTGCCGACTTAGTACAAAGTTCGTGACAGGGGTTAAAGTATGGAAAGTAGTGCCATCTAGCTGTGATGGTGTTGAAACAAAATCAAGAGGTTGTCACCCTAAAAAATATTATTTATGAATTATACTACTTACATAAAAATAATTTTATTTCAAACGTAGAACACATATGTAATTTATGCAGACAATAAATATGTAAAAACTATTTTCAAGACAATAATAATCGTTTGATTTCTCATTCAATTGAAAATGTAACAGCGCTTTTGTGAATTGTGTGTGCTGACCACCCTGAGAAAAATGTCGGTACGTTACTGATGCGTATGCACATATTTTCTCGTCCTTATTATAAGTGATTATATTCCTTAAAATACAAGTGAGTGTGTGAAAGTTATCTCCCCTAGTAACGTTGAGTTGAGTACCGTCCGCGGCTCCTCCGTTCTAGCGTGAAAACTTCGCATTTGAGTTTTGTAGATTGTGAAAAAGATCGAGCTCGAACTGATCTATCACAGAACATTATATTGCAAATAGTTAGAAAGTGACCAAAAACAATGTCATTTCTAGCTTGTTGTGTGCCTGGCTGCTCGAGCAGGTTTCCAGATGGTAAATATAAATATTTCATTTTCCCACAAACCTTAACCCTCAATTAACTAGGTGGAACATACTTACGTTAACACCTTCTATGAGTCCCAGGGACTCACCTTTATTTTTTATTTTTTTATGGAATAAAACAAATATTATGAGAATGTCTTTTGTTATTATTTTCTTTATTACTTAATTAACGATACGAAAAAAATTACAAAACGGAATAACAATTGATATCCTCTTACAAATTAAGAAAATTATACTAATCAGTCTTAAAAACACAATGGCTCTTTAAACTTTTCAAAAATTATTCAATTATTCTAGAAATTTAAAAAAAAACACGTTTTTAAACTTTTAAAGATATTAAAAATAAAATAAAAACAACTAAATGGTACGCTTCTATATAAAAATAAAAAACCTGCAAGTAGTTTCAATCTCTCTCTATACGCAGCGTCGGCATAATATCTTCTTTGAGCAAGCCAAACATTTATTGGCTCGCAGAGCATTCAGAATCACTGAGAATGTACTCATCATCTTCAATATCCGAGTCATCTAAGTTTGGAATATCATTGGATGGTATAGCACTGCTCCCAACTCCCAATTTCATCGTCGAGTTCTTGCTGAAGCCAGGAATTCAATACTGAGTCTGCATCATCGTTGTTAACGTTTATTGACCTTGATTTGGGTTTAATAAGCGCCATTTTAAAATACTGCAATAAAAAATACAACATACTTAATTTAAAGCAGTTATAACAATGAAAGTTATATAACTCACAATACAAATAAATTATAAAAATCATAACACAAATAACTAGTATGAGTCCCCGGGACTCACTAGGCTAAATTACTTACCAAATACGAGTCGCTTGCGCACGTCCACCCGTCTTCGCGTCGCCCGCGCCACTGTAGGAAGGTACTGAGGAGTCCAGGTAACAAACCGCTAAATCTTATGAAATATGTAGGTTCAAAGTTTTAATGTGAGTCCCTGGGACTCATGAAGTGAATTAAGGGTTAATAACATAGTGCATGTTCTAACAGTTGTTGAATAGACGTTTTAGGGCACGTCTACCTACATGGCAAAAAAAAAAAAAAAAACTACATTCTTATCTCTCAAAATACAGTGCTATGTGGTGAATCCTGGGTGATACTAGTGCCTCCCCGAATATCAAACGTTTACTAAATAATAACAAAAAATTTCAGGTCCACCATTACATCGCTTCCCAAATCCAGATAAGGATATGCAACGTTTCCGTTCATGGGTCATGAACATAGGGGGTAACATTGTTGGACTGGATGAAAATTTTATATTTAAGAATAGGAGAGTGTGTCATAAACATTTTCCTGAAAAATGGCATTACACCAAAAATCGATTATCTCCTCTTGCTATTCCCATGTTGCATCTTATAGGTTAGTAAAACATTTTTTAAATATAATAATAACAAGTGACGAGACAATGAAATAGCTTGTCTGACGGTAAGCACCATGCTTGCCTATAACACCTGCAGAATCACTTTGCAGTTCAAAGCTAGCGGGCCACTTCACTGTACTTGTCACCCTCAGATACAAACTGAATTTGTCTCATCGCCTAGTAATTTCACTAGCTACTGTACTCTTCAAACCTAAACATAATCATGATTGCAGACTACTGCTTAGAGTTACAAGATCTGAGGGGCAATTCTCGTAATTTTAAGAATGGTCACAGTCTGATCTGAGTCTCAATCTGTCAAAATATACTTCTAATTTCCCTACATTTTGACAAGTTTTTGACATTTGTTTGTCGCCGAGATGTGAGACTGCGACTTGATTTTGAATGTTTTAAATTACGAGAATTGGCCTTCTGGCATGTTACTGTTTTCTGTGTGCAACTTTTGTGACTTAAAAAAATGTTTCTTTTTATTATCATTATCAACTGGTTTGGTCTAGAGATAATAATATGTCATAGATCTCGGGTTGGAATCTCGGTCAGAGAAGTTATTGATGTGAGTTGGTGATTGTTGTGTGATAAATGCTTTTTCTTTCTTTCTTTCTTCTTTCTTTCTTATGTGGTGAACATTGTTTTATCCGGCATCCATAATACCTTTTTTCAAACTTTAGGAGTGGTAGCATATTTTTTTTATTGTGAATTATGTTACACTGTATGTATGAATTTAAAAACATTCTAACATTGGTTTTAGGTGCTGCAACCATGCCTAGTATACAAGATTTCATGTCAGTTGAACACCCGTCTACTTCTATGCAGCACCAGATTCCAGTGCCTATAAGTGATATGGGCCCAAGAACACAATCTATGCAGACTCAAACTATGCAAAAAAGTATGTATAATATTCTTAGACACATAAAGTTTTAACATTAGATCCTTGAAGTAAGTTTTCAAGTGACAGAGTCATGGGCAAAAGCTAGTTAAATTTATCCATATAGAAGTGTTAATTATTAATCAATATATTATCCATGCAAGATTAAATTTGTTCAAGCTTGTTATTCCAATTTAAAAATTAATAATAATTGAAAATTGTAAATCATTTAATATAAATAAGTTAGTCACTTATAATTGGTTAAATCTTTCAGAAATTAAGATGACAAAGGCCGAACTGGAGATGAAGCAAACTTAAGAAATTAAGAACCAAAATTCATGGCAATAATAAATTAAGAAAGAGATATGTGGAGAGATTATTGTTAGCGAAAAATGCTTCTTTAGATGTACTGACAAAAAAGTTAACGAAACCAGCCAAAACTTTTGTGCAAATGCAAATCTCACAAGCTGGAAAATGTAAAAGAGGAAGAAGATTTACTCTTCGCCAGAAAATTTTGGCATTATCATTATATAAGACTAGCCCAAAGGCTTACAGGGTACTCAGTGAAATATGCATATTACCGAAACGCAGTACTCTCCACTGTCTTCTGAAAAAAGTTTTTATCAAACCAGGCATAAATAAATTTATGTTTGATAATTTAAAGAAAATGCCCCAAAGTCACAAGTTTTGCTCTGTGGTATTTGACGAAATGGCTATTGCAGCACATGTTGAGATGACAGATGAAAAAATTATAGGCTTTGTGGATGATGGTGAAACAAGAAAACCTCAGCTAGCAGATCATGCACTGGTATTTATGGTTAGGGGTGTCATAAAAAAATATAAACAACCAGTACAGTACTCCTTCTGCTCTGGAAGTACCTCAACATCCAATTTAAAAAAAATTATTGTGGATGTAATAAAAAATCTGCAAGACTGTGGACTAAAGGTGGTGGCAACAGTTTGCGATCAAGGTGCGACAAACATGGCTGCCATTAATTCTCTACTAAATGACACAAGAGCCGAATATTTAAGAAAAGGTGAAGAATACCCAGGAAGCCATTTTACAATTGGGGGCCAAAACATTTTTGCGCTCTATGACCCCCCCCACCTTATGAAAGGTATTAGAAATAATATGCTCAATAAAGATTTGTCTTATGTCATGAAGAATAAGAAATGTGCAGCCAAATGGCAACACATTATAAAACTACACAAGAAAAGCCCAGGTTATGCAGGTGTGCTTCTAGTACCAAATTTGACGCAATACCATGTGCTGCCACACCTAATACCCAAGATGAGAGTCAAATACTGCACCCAAGTTTTCAGCAGCACTGTTGCCACAACCCTTGGTTTTCTGGCAGGTGGGTTATTTACTATATTTCTATCTGTACACAAAACAAGTTCAAGATGCCACATAGTTTAATATGTTGTTTTTTTTTGTCTCTGGTCGTGACCTTATTTCATTATTTAAATGATGACTTTTCTTTTTCAGATGCTGGCATGCTACCAGAATCGGCCAAAGAGACGGCAGATATTCTTTTATTTTTTGATCGGCTCTTCGACTCCGTCAATGGAAGTTTTAATAAACAAAGGGAAGGCAAGATCTATAGAGCAGCTGTAACGCCCACATCACCTCACCACAAATTATGGCGGGAAAGCATCCCCATCCTAAAAACTATGTCATATGTGGATAAAAATGGCAAAGCATCTGTGGTGCCAACACTCTCCAGCTGGATTAAAACTATAGAGGGGTTCAAAATGTTGTGTGCACATATGTACAAGTTAGGAGAAAATTCCCTATTACTGAGGCATTTTAATCAGGACCCGCTTGAGAATTTATTTGGAGCAATACGTGCACATGGGCACAGCAATATAATGCCAACTGCTGCAGGCTTTCCAGCCACATACAAAACACTTTTAATAAATAATTTTACTTCGGCACATTCTGTAGGGGCGAATTGCGAAAAAGACAGAAACACTTGTCTGCAAAACCTTAAGTACTTCTTTGATGTTGAACGTCCTGCAGAACCGCCAACAAATAGACCTGCAATGTCAATAGAAGAAGAGCATCTAAATATTTATATTGATGTTGATGCCTTATTAAGAAGCAATTCGCCCAAAGACGTAGAAAAGTGCGCGGCTGTAGGATATTGCAGTGGTTGGCTAGTGAGAAACGCAAAAAAAAATGTATACAAGAACTGTGTCACGTGTAATAGCCAGCTGGAGAGTACAGAAATGCAAAGTTTCCACAATTTTATAAAAATATCAGAGTATGATAATAAAAATTGGCTTTGCTATCCTAGCAAAAATGCTTTCGACATTTTTGTCCACATGGAAGTAATTGTTATAGAAATAATGAAAACCATGAGTCACAAAGAAAATATAATAGAGTATGTGAAATTAATTGTATTGGCTATAGTTGATTTCGGGTTCTTAACATGCAATGAACACAAAAATACACTCGTAGAATACCTTTTAAAAAAAAATATTTATTTTTGTATAAGAAATTGGTGCAAGGAGGTCAACAGAATACTATCTGGAAAATCCACCAACTGTGATGAAAGTGACCCTATAAAAACAGCTGCACAAAATCATTATATTAAACATAAAAAAAAGACAAAGAGTAACAGGTGTGCAGCTGACGGTATAAAATAATATGGTTTCTACAGATAGTGTTCTGTAATATGGTTATTGTAGTTTTATAGTTCATTCAAATGCGGTGGGTAATATAATTGTTACATCTTTGAAAAAACTAAATTCACAATGAGATTTAATTCTCATTGTGAATTTAGTTTTTTCAAAGATGGTGGATACCCATTCTCTCTTTCCTCTTTCCCCTTGCTACTTTATTTAGAATTCATAATTTTATTATACCCCGACAGCTTAGGTTATTTAATAAAGTTGCTTTTAAAAAGCAGTAAACTTACAAATGAAGTTTAAGTAAACATTTACTTAGACTTCATTTGTAAGTTTACTGCTCTTACATTTATTGGTAAGTTTGCTGACTTTTTAATAGCTTGTTTAGTTAAAAAGTCATGTCAAGATTGTTTATTGCATATGTTTATATAAATATGCCGTCGGCGTAAAGATAATTCTGTGAATAAAATGTTGGAACAACGAATATCTAAAAACAACACCGCTTTTTATAGATAATCATTGTTCCAAAATCAAAACAGTAATAAATTGTAATTGTCAGTTTATTTCTGGCCGAGTTCATTGTATAATCCTCAATAAAACCAATGATTACATTAATTATTTATTACTGAATATACTGTAATAGTAAAGAGTACTGTTTTATTTAAGGTGATTGTAATCAATTACTTACCTAATAAATAATTAACAAAATAACCCTCTTTTACATCTTAGCATTCTACGGAAGATAGTTAAAAGTTTTCCGTACAATACCCATTCTCTTTCCTACGCTATTTACGCGATCACTTGTTATTGTAATAAATGTGTATTGTAAAAAAAACAGCTTAATTGAAGTTCACAATTATTCAAATTAGCTGATTTTTTACAATACACTTTAATTTTAACCTTTCAAGTAAGAAAATACCATTAAAGGCTATAAATATAGCTACCTATATACCTACACCTATAGAGATTAATTCGATGAACAACTACCAGGGCGGCTCTGCTGTCGCGCGATATAACCTATAACATGAAGTTAGGTCTCTATCTCATATAGTATATTGTACTCTTTGAATCAGTTACAGTCGTACTTACGAGTAATTGAAGGTAGTTTTTTTTTTTGCAAATGTTTGTTTCTGAACTTTTTTTTCTATTAAATGCTTGACCAACCATTGTGCCACCCTTTGTAAAATTTATAAGGTGTACATATTAAAGAGTACCTATTCCATGTTGCTTGCTTAGCTTGAAAATACAAGAACTTGTGGAAGGCGATTCGGAACAGTAATCAGTAACGCCATCTATCATCGACAACATAAACTACTTGAGACCAAAGCTTTCCTACGTTACCAACACTAGTTGCTGAAACAACGTTCCCATCAAGGAACTCATAGATACCGCTATTCGCCTTCCACCTAACTGATTGCTTGTAAAAATACAAAGTGTATTAATATAGGGGATGAGTATGAGTATGCGTAGACCTATCGGTAAATAATAAAATAGTGAATACTAGAATTAAGTGTATTTAATGTTTATTTTTTTATTTTGATTACCGACGAAAAATTTCTTGTCTAGAATCATGTGCTGAATTAATAATTTAATGAAGAAGTTAATGTAACAACTCAGATTCAAAGACTTCTTAGATGTTGTAAATAGAGCTATATATATTAACAAGGAACAAAGTGTGAGGCTTTGAAAAATATAGGATTCTGATGATGGATTCTGAGGATGGTTCTGTATTATTGATTTTTTTTTAAATCTACAAGGGTCCATGTAGTATGGATCTTTATGCAAAAAACAATTTCAATGTTTCTTTAGATTGTCGGGTTACCATGGGACATGGATAATATACATGGGAATATTTATTTAGATTAGTATAATATACTTTATGTATGTATTATGTAAATCGTACACTACAGACTACCAACAGTATTTGTCTCTCCATCCAAAGGTTGTCTTTAAAAGATCGCTCTTAGTGATAAGACCGCCTAATGTGTCACCCTTTGTAAAATTTATATATTTATGTTTGTTTATATGGTGTATGTACACAATAAAGAGTATTCTATTCTATTCATTAAAAGGTTTTGTGCAACAAAAACTCTACTTTCAAAAGCATGTCAGCGCGTTTCTATGCCTATCGATACATTTACACGTATTAAAACCTTAATATTTTTGTAAAAGGTCCTTTTTCATTGCCAAAAATCACCAATCTATCACAAAGATTAATATGGATGTAAAAATGTAAAATATTCATAGTTTCACAAACCAATCAGCTGTCAATTCGATGAAAAATTTATATTTTCCGTTGTACTTGTGTGATGAGAATAAAACTGTCAGAATTTTCAGAAATATGAAAAAGATATGAAGATGTATCAATTCAATTGAATATTTTATTGCATGCCTACAATTTCTGTACTGGGCTACTCTGAATGGAAAATGTAAACATGAATTTGGTAAAATATGAAATTTTATTCATAAAAATTTTGTTTAAAAAAAAAAAAACATCTTTTCATATAGAGAACATATTTATGAGCTTTGCTGTAATATATATACAGGATACATTTTTAACCAATGCGCAAACTGTAACCATGTGTTCGGCATAATATGATTCTAGACACTCATCCTAGAAATTTTTCGACGGTTATAAAAAATAAAATTAGTTCTTCCATACAATAACAGCCGCACAGGTCGATCGGTCAGGTTAAGCTACGCTTGCCGCGGTTGGTCTGTGGATGGGTGACCATCTTTACATACCGAAACCTCTCCGTGCCTCGGAAAGCACGTTAAGTCGTTGGTCCCGGCTGTCATTCATGGATCTTTAACAGTCGTTATGGGTAGTCAGAAGCCCGAAAGTCTGACAACCAGTCTTACCAAGTGGTATCGTATTACCCAGTAACTGGGTTGTGGAGGTCAGATAGGCAGTCGCTTCATGTAAAATACTGGTATTCAGCTGCATCCGGTTAGACTTGAAGCCGGTTTATTTGAAATAAATGCCCCCTCTTATTACAAAACAAGTTTTTTCTTTAGATTAGGTTTAAACCACCGAGCCAGTTATTAAATCAAGAACGTAACTGTTATAGAAATGCAGTTCTTTAGACAGAAATAACAGCTTTGTTCGGTGCTAAGTTGTAATTATTAAGTATTAAGAACTTTGCCTAAATCAACATAAAGTTCAAAATACTAACACTGGCTCAAAGGATTAGGCTATACCTGCCGGGGTAGTGGGATCGTCCGAAAGGGTTACCGCTGCCCTGGAACATAGAGGGCTAAGGAAGGAACACGGGTGGGTTTTAGTCAGTAAGAGCCTGACACTCCCTTCCACTCCACCCAGAGCGGGGGGGATATTTGATGATATACCATCCGCAAAAAAAAAAAAAAGGATTAGGCTATAAATAAAGTTAGATTTCGTTTTTTAAAAAGACGGTTTGAGCTGAGTTTGAATATATAAATAAAGAAATCTCGATCTTTCGTGAATTCGTAAAAAGCGTGCAAAGCGGGCGAGGGTCGCCAGTGGTCAAACTCGAAAATTCTCAAAAATGAGAAAAATATTACGAGCTACAATTTAATAAAACCTATTTGATTTGTTTTCTAACCTGTTTTTAATTTAATGAAATTCAGTGAAATTGTTTTGAAAATATAGAAAACTGACGTTTTAATTAAAAACAAAGTCAAAATGAAATTGCCTTTTCGCCGAACCACTTCATATTTAACAGTAATTTTAAACGGAAGTATGTATTTAATAAAAAGGCAAAATATAATTTCGATAGAAAAATTTCCATAGAAATTAGATTTTGACTTTTTAAGAATGATTTCCACCAAACGGCTCGTACCGCATCGGATCGGAACGATTTTACAATCTTTAAACAATATTAAATCGTGTACACAGTATTTAAAGTCTATATTACCAAGCCGCGCACAGTAGCTTGACCGCGGGCGTCTTCCGCGACACGCGATCGTAGCCGAAAGTATGCTGCGATGAGCGATCGGTTCCGTTCGCCTGTAGTCGTATCGGATCGGATCTTTTCAGTATTAGAACACGTCAACACGGTAGGAATTAAACTATTTTATAGGCGCAGAAACGGATACGTTCGCAAGCGACGGTACAGAGCCGATCGTATGCGTCGATATCCTGCCGGACGCGATCGGCTGTCGCCGCATCCGTTCGTATCCTTTTCGATCCGATGCGATGCGAGCCGTTTGGTGGAAATCATCCTTTAGTTAGATACAAGGAAAAATAATATTTTTTTTTTTTTTTCTAATAAACAATTGCTTCTCGCCGTTCTTAATAACGACTAATTTAGAATCTGTTCACAAAGACCGACTCAATATGATCACTGTGTTTTGTGTCTGTTCTGAGTCAAATTAAGTCACAGTGTTTCAAAATCACACCTAACTCGAAAAGCGTAAAGTTAATTCATGTCACTGATGCCGCAATTAACTTCGCCACCTACTGGACTCAAACAATATAAAATATCGAAGAAAAGTAAGTACTATCGACACGAAAAGAAGAAGTATTCATGAAGAATTAATACAAAAAATGTAATTATTCATTTACTTATTTGAAAACGTTCCAAGGAGTCTTCCATACGGGCGGAGAGTAATGGGTAACTCTCCGTCCGATCAGGACTAGGCCCGTGCCGGACGGCGTGTATGTGTTCCACGCGCGCCTCAAAGAGATGTCAGCATAAGCGACGGGGCCCGATAGGGCTGAAGCCTGCAAGGGTAGCGGGAACGTCCGAAAGGGTTACCGCTGCCCTGGAACATAAAGGGCTAAGGAAGGAACACGGGTGGGTTTTTGTCAGTAAGAGTCTGACACTCCCTCCTGCTCCACCCAGAGCGGGAGGAGTCATTTGTTGATATCCCATCCTCATCTTCCATTATTAGCGGGGTAATTGTAACGTTCATGGGTTATCCTAAATAACACGGAGTTAACACGTAACTCAGGGTTTTATAGTAGCAATGGCTTTCATTTTAACAGTTCAACGACATTCATTGCGTTTTTTTTACATTTTGCAATGCAATGGATTAGCAATATCTTTTAAAAAGGATTTGTGTTGTGATTTAAAGTTGTTACGCTACGGTGTAGTTTAGAAAGAGAAATAAGAAGCCGTTAGGCTTGCTATACACTTGTTCGGGTGAATTTCGGAATGATTCGGCACAGGCTGGCAGCAAAAAATAACTTAAACATAACATCACGCTTGTAACTCTCGAAGGGTTAGGCAGAGGTGTTCCTATAGTACTCGTACAGTCACGAGCACCAATATGTCAACACTTGGCAACTTTCAATTACGCCTTTTTCGTGAAATAACGAATGCAACGTTGAAATACGACAGATCACATAAACCTATGGGTTCAAAAATACTATGTTTGTAAGAACAGAAAATTACATTAAAAAATAAAGGAGTAAATCGCTTTTGAATAAAGCCGAGTATACATACTTTTGCTAGTCCGTGATAAGGCCTGTCGTACTTTATGGGTCTGAATGCTGGGCTGTGAAGAAGACGGATGAAAAAAGATTGCATGCAGCGGAGATGAGAATGTTGAGATGGATGTGTGGAGTGACGAGAATGGATAAAGTAAGAAATGAGTATATAAGAGGAAGTTTGAAAGTGGCGCCAGTGACAGAAAAGTTGAAAGGAAATCACTTGGCTTGGTATGGGCATGTGATGAGAAGGGACGAAACGCATGTGACTAAAAGAGTGATGAATATACATGTTGATGGATGGAGAGGGAGAGGAAGGCCGAAGAAAAGATGGATGGATTGTGTGAGGAATGATATGAAAGAGAAGGGAGTGAATGATAGCGTGACGGCTGACAGAGGAGAATGGAAGAAGAAAACGTGTTGCGCCGACCCCAAGTAACATGGGATAAGGGCAGGAAGATGATGATACATACTTTTGCTCGTGACTGTACACCCACATTTCACCAGTTATGTTTAAGTCCCACGTAATACTCTAGAGCTAGACTGCTACGGGCTGCTACTCAGAAATTTCTTATACTTAGAAAAACCCAATAAATTCATTTTCGCGGCTTATCAAAATCAGATTAATTTAGGTACGTGAAATTGAAACATTTCATTTCATAATTGGATTGAAGGAGTTGGATTGATTGGATCATGGATGTAAAATTTTGATAAATAAATAATTGTTTTCTTTTTACTAAGTTGCAAATGATGATGGATTGTTTTATTTATTTCATTTAAATTGATTTATCTGTCATAAAACAAAGCAAACCCGTGATTTTAACAAGAACTTTATCATAAACCCAAAGTAGTTCAGGTTTTTGATCAAAAATCTGGATTGTTACAGGTTTATGATGAAATTGAGTTTAAAATGTGTCATCTTCCGATTTTTCATCAAAATCCTAATTTTATGAAAAACCTGCGACATATACACAAACATCCAAATAGAGGACCTCGTCCTTTTTTGAAGTCGGTTAAAAATAAATTAAAAGTAAACATCGTAATTTGGGAGCAGTTAATGGACATTTACTTAGTTATAACAAGTGTAAGCCGCCCCTTACGAAGTCTCTTTATCTTTAACCCCAGTGCCAACAAACTTAGTCATCGCAAACGGAAAGCAGTACCCACAGTACACATTAGAATTTACTTCTGAAACCAATTACTGATGCTCGCTAAATCAAATGTAGACAAAATTATTAGTGTCTCCGTGTAATGAAAGCGTGGGTGCTGTTTATAGTGGTTTTACACCGACTTCAATAAAGGAGGAGGTTATGCATTGCACGATTTCTTTTTTCATGTGCATAAACCTGTATTAGAAAAAAAATGGCGCTAACCTCATCTAGGCAGGGACATCGACGCACAACCTGTTCCTATGAATTGATTATTTGAATAATGGAAAAAAATATAATTATTTAATGTTTCTTAAGTATTTATATTTGTGCGACGCGACGCTAAGACAAAAAATTAATGTGATATATATATATATATTTTTTGTAACATCTTGCATGCCATGTGTGTATTATACTCATGTTTGGTTAAATAAATTATCTTTATCTTTCAGTACATCATTTTGAACCCCCAACGCCGCTTTAAAAAAAATAGCTTGCGGCTCAGTTGGGTCGGGACCATAGTCAATATTCGAAAGAATGTAGAAGTGTAGTCGGAACCGCCCGAACCAAATAGTAACTTCGTAGCAGGAAACTGCCGAACATTCGGCCGATACTACTTTGGAGGCATGAGGTGTTCCTCATGCCTCCAAAGTAGTATCGGCCGAATGTCCGTAAGGATTGAGGAGCCACATCAGATTTTTTAAATCTGATCTCACCATTATTTAGCAGCAATGTAGCTGATTTTGCAGCACGAATTCTAGATTTAGCAGCAAAATATATCACTAGTTATATTAATGCAAAAGTGGCTCCTCAATCTAAACGTCTGAATTGAGGAGCCACCTGGAACTCGTTAAGTAATAGATGAATATTTTTGAAAATTTGGTATCATTTAGCAGCAATTGTGCATATTACCTTCTAAAAATTTTGCTTCTGTAGCGCTAAAATGAAAGAAAGTACAACACTTTTAGTATGGCTCCTCAATCTAAACTCAAGAGGTGAATTTCTATTGGATGTGAGCGATCAATTAATATATTCGACATAATGATCATTTAGCAGGTGTTGTGTTTGTTTTTGCAGTATAGGAATGAAATAGTAAAACTGTTTAAATTTTCTAGAAGAACGCATTTTCTTTGGCTCCTCAATCCTGACGTTCTAATTATATATGTTTGACTGTAGCCACCTGAGATCTCAACGGAATCTAAAGCCAGAGATACTAACATTTAGCAGAAATGTCTGCTAAATATATCTGCACAGTTCAGCAATGTACATACTTTGGATTCTGAAAAAACAATACTTAACTATTTTCTTGTAAATTCAGTGTGAAGGGTGACCATATTTTACTCGTATTAATGAAACCAGGATAGTAATTTATTAAATTTATATTTTCATAACAGGTTATATCTATCGTACCTACGATTTGGTTATTTAGCAATCAATTTCGCTATAAGTTATAGAATGTGTCATTTTGTGTATATCACCGTCAGGAGAAGCACTGATCAGCCAATATTCATTCATTCTATAACTTATAGCGAAAGTGATTGCTAAATAACCAAATCGTAGGTACGATAGATATAACCTGTTATGAAAATATAAATTTAATAAATTACTATTCTGGTTTCATTAATACGAGTAAAATATGGTCACCCTTCACACTGAATTTACAAGAAAATAGTTAAGTATTGTTTTTTCAGAATCCAAAGTATGTACATTGCTGAACTGTGCAGATATATTTAGCAGACATTTCTGCTAAATGTTAGTATCTCTGGCTTTAGATTCCGTTGAGATCTCAGGTGGCTACAGTCAAACATATATAATTAGAACGTCAGGATTGAGGAGCCAAAGAAAATGCGTTCTTCTAGAAAATTTAAACAGTTTTACTATTTCATTCCTATACTGCAAAAACAAACACAACACCTGCTAAATGATCATTATGTCGAATATATTAATTGATCGCTCACATCCAATAGAAATTCACCTCTTGAGTTTAGATTGAGGAGCCATACTAAAAGTGTTGTACTTTCTTTCATTTTAGCGCTACAGAAGCAAAATTTTTAGAAGGTAATATGCACAATTGCTGCTAAATGATACCAAATTTTCAAAAATATTCATCTATTACTTAACGAGTTCCAGGTGGCTCCTCAATTCAGACGTTTAGATTGAGGAGCCACTTTTGCATTAATATAACTAGTGATATATTTTGCTGCTAAATCTAGAATTCGTGCTGCAAAATCAGCTACATTGCTGCTAAATAATGGTGAGATCAAATTTAAAAAATCTGATGTGGCTCCTCAATCCTTACGGACATTCGGCCGAATGTTCACACCCTGTTGGGTGTAAAGTTCACTCAACCTCCATAGAAAAGGGAGGATCCTCCGACCAGACGAGTGTTGTGTCTGGCGGGCATTTACCCAATGATTGATGTTGGGAAATTGTATCTATGCTAACTGCGCGGTATACTCTGCTTGCGAGATGCAGGATTTGCGTGACGTCAGTATGACGCGTTGTTCGCATGTGGCGTTGTAGATACCGCTGGGTTGAGGCTGGCTGCTGCGTCGACCAGGAGAGGGTGCTCTGCTTGTTGACCGGCCGAAGGTGCAGTGTGCTGTGCCAAGGTTGCTGATGAGGCCTTAGCCTCATCAGCAACCTTAGGTGATGACCAGGTATGCGCGGACGCTGCATGCTGGTGGTCAGGATACCCGTTGAAGCCGTGGATGCTGGCTGGCTGGGTGCCTCGCCGCTGAAGCTTGCGGGAGTGATGATGATGACGTCACGCTGAAGTGTTTGCACGAAGGCTGTGCTGACGTTCATACTCGGGGTCACCAGTTTGGAGGCATGAGGAACAGGGTGTAAAGTTCACTCAACCTCTATAGAAAAGGGAGGATCCTCCGACCAGACGGGTGTTGTGTCTGGCGGGCATTTGCCCAACGATTGATGTTGGGAAATTGTATCTATGCTAACTGCGCGGTAAACTCTGCTTGCGAGATGCAGGATTTGCGTGACGTCAGTATGACGCGTTGTTCGCATGTGGCGTTGTAGATACCGCTACACTACATCGGAGTAGACCCCCCCTGGTCCGATTTACGTAATTATTTTTTCATTTGTTACCTAGGTGAACCTTAGTTGCGGCCTGGTCCCCTTATTAATTTTGCTTGAGTAGGTTTTGAGTTACCTTCGAAAATGCGTATTTAATCAACTTTGTGTATGATGTTAGATATAATTTACTGTCACTGTTGTTTACATTGCAAGTAGTGGTATACAATTTGTGTGGTGTAGGTACCACAACTAAAATGTGAAACATGCCAAACTTTTTTACAAAAAAGACAGTGAGAGTCCGATAAACCCTTCACTATACCCTCCCCATGAGGGTTTCAACACAAACAAGTTATATTTATATGAAAAATTATAGTTAATATTTTAATCCATCACTCAGCTTAGCCTTAAAGTAGGTATTTTAAGGCTAAGGCTAAGCGCGCACTGTGATGCGTTTTTTAAATCGCATGTTTATGTGAGATAAACGATCATATTTCGTGACGCGCTTACCCTTAGCACGCACTATAAAATATAATCTTTGCGGAAAATAATCCCCAATCAGCACCCTAATTGCGTACCACATTAATCTCAATCTAAATAATTTTGATGGATATTGCTAATCCATTGCTTCATAAATGTTCCAAAAATGTATCTGGTCAACAATGTAAATAACGCAATGAATGTAGTTGAACTGTCAAAATTAAAGCCATTGCTACTAATATAGTGTGTTATATAATTACCCCACTGATAGGTGGAGTCCTCGCAATGTTGTAAATATTCGCTTGAAAAATTATATTAGCGTTCGCAATTTTAATTCGCATGACATGCGATTAAAAAACACATCGTAGTGCGCGCTTAGCCTAAGATTTATGTCTTTTGCATAGGTTATTGGCATCTAGATTTTGCATTTCTATTATAATTTCTGATCAGCACATGAATATTTTCCATAAAAATGTAAAGCGTTCCACGGATTATTCTATGCACTCGAACGTCGACTTCTATGCATAGGAAATATAGGAAAATAAGCTTTTCTGTTTTAAATGTTTATGCCAATATTTTTTTAAAAGCTCAACGTACTTTCCTAACATAACGAAGGGTAAGGCAGAGGCCTTAGTACACCCACATTTCACCAGTTATGTTAAAGTACCGTTTAATAGGGGACGAGCCTATTGACAGCAACCTGGCACGAATCGAGACTCCAAGCTGCTACTGAGAAATTCCTGATGGAGAAAGCCCAGGAACACCTTACCCAACCTGGGAATTGAACCCAGGAGCTCATGTTCAGCAATAGCGCTTACGACCACTAGACTAACACATTCAGGCACTTTCTTATAAAATAAAAAGGGCCATTGTTAAATGTAAATAAGTAAGGCAATTTACATAAGGAGGTGGAGCATGGTTTGGTGGAGATAGGCAGTCGCTCCATGTAAAATACTGGTGTTCAGCTGCATCCGGTTAGACTGGAAGCCGACCCCAACATAGTTGGGAAAAGGCTAGGCAGATGATGATGATGATGAGGTGGAGCATGGTTTGCGACGCAGCTCCACAATCCCTATTGCCGTTTCGTCAAGGTAGCTCCACATTACTAGGTTGGACTTACTCTCTACCAGTGCACCACGGAAGGTTACACCCTCCTATCCTGCCCTCTGTGTCCCAAAACATGCAGTCAAAGTGACGATGCCACGCCGTGGAAGTGGCAAAGTTTTGGGCTAACAAGATATAAAATTCAATCGTGCCAGCGACATGAAGAAGAATTTACATAAGGCATTTTCTACTAAAATAATCCTGCAAACTCCCGAAAATCTTCTCAAATTTGTTTATAATACCTGCAAAATGTATCATAACTTTACCTTATCATGAAAGGTAAGTAAGGAATTAGGGTTGTGGTGAAATAACACAAATTTTGGGATATCTCAAATCTTTAGCGAGAGAATAAATTAATTTTGATGTCCCTGTGTTATCTATCCACTGGAAAAGATTAAGAAAATGGCTGGGAATGGAATCATAAATTACCAAAATGGATTCAAATAATACAATAATGTTTAGTTGGTATTACCGTAGATAATAGAAATTATAAGATGTAATAAAATAGTTTTACAGCCCTTCTGAGACGACGCCAAAAATAGGCAGTTATATCGTTTCTGTGTGAAATATTAAAAATATCATCCCTAAGGATCACGTTTGTAATATTATATTTATACACTAGCTGACCCGGCAAACGTTGTTTTGCCATATATATTATTCCTAGCTGCCCGGCGCTACTTCGTTCGCGTGGTGTCCTACCCCCTACCCTACTCCTACCCTACTCCTACACTACTCCTACCCTACTCCTAACCTACTCCTACCCTACTCCTACCCTACTCCTACACTACTCCTACCCTACTCCTAACCTACTCCTACCCTACTCCTACACTACTCCTACCCTACTCCTATAAGTAACTAAAAGTAAAATTAAAAAAAAGTATCCCATGTCCGTCTCCTGGTTCTAAGCTACCTCCCCACCAATTTTCAGCCAAATCGGTTCAGCCGAGCCGTTCTTGAGTTTTAAAATTACAACGAAAAGTGGCATTGATTTTTATATATATAGATTACATGATATACTTATTCATATATTTATTACCAATTTACACCACAATATCTCCCGCGCCGAAGGCTAGTCTTCGTTGAAATTGGTCGCCATATCCGAAATACGGTCTGGAGGACTATACTATACTACTCATCTGCCTAGCCTTTCCCCAACTATGTTGGGGTCGGCTTCCAGTCTAACCGGATGCAGCTGAATACCAGTATTTTACATGGAGCGACTGCCTATCTGACCTCCACAAGACAGTGACTGGGTAATACGATACCCCTTGGTAAGACTGGTTGTCAGACTTTCGGGCTTCTAACCACCCGTAACGACTGTCAAAGATCCATGAATGACAGCCGGGACCAACGGCTTAACGTGCTTTCCGAGGCACGGAGGGGTCTCGATATGTAAAGATGGTCACCCATCCACAGACCAACCGCGGCAAGCGTAGCTTAACCTGACCGATCGACCTGTGCGGCTGTTATTATTTAGCCACGGGCCCCTCCTACTATACACTACTACGGTCTAACTAATCACAGTTTGCATCACACCCAAATTTTCTGCGAATACACATCTACTTAATAAAAATTTTACATTCTCTGACAGACAATGCACAGCGTCAACCACTGGGAATGCCGCTGGGCCGCTAAAATTGAAGTTGGAGTTTAATATAAAATAAAAGATTGTTTGATTGGAAATTCGTCATTTTTGAAGTTAGCAACGAGAAAGTTGTTATGAGGGGCCCGTGGCTAAATAATAACAGCCGCACAGGTCGATCGGTCAGGTTAAGCTACGCTTGCCGCGGTTGGTCTGTGGATGGGTGACCATCTTTACATACAGAGACCCCTCCGTGCCTCGGAAAGCACGTTATGCCGGCTGTCATTCGTGGATCTTTGACAGTCGTTACGGGTAGTCAGAAGCCCGAAAGTCTGACAACCAGTCTTACCAAGGGCTATCGTATTACCCAGTAACTGGGTTGTGGAGGTCAGATAGGCAGTCGCTCCATGTAAAATACTGGTATTCAGCTGCATCCGGTTAGACTGGAAGCCGACCCCAACATAGTTGGGAAAAGGCTAGGCAGATGATGATGAACGAGAAAGTTGTTATCTACTTAGGGCTGATTTTTCAATCGACTTCGAAAGATATTTTTTATTCGTGGAATAAAATTTACGTCTGACAGTTTCTGTATGGAAGAACTATCAAACATTCAAGATTATTCCTCGGATAAAGTTATCTGGTGTTGGAAAAATTAGCCCTTAGACTTTTTGTAAGTAGAAGTTAGTTGTATCAACGTTTTTTTTTTTACTCTTTCGCTAAGGCCTGAGAAATTGCCTATGGGAAATCCCATCGGACATGCGGCTTGAAAAACATATTACTGGGATGCAATCAGAAGTTCAGGAACACAGCATCGAGATATATGCAGCTACAGAAGTATGGTAATATGGTGATATTGCTAATCGATTGCTTCATATGTTCGAAAAATTTGTCTGTTGACCAACGTAAATAACGCAATGAATGTTGTTGAAAATGAAAGCCATTGCTACTAATAGTATGTCACGCAATTACCCCACAAACACAACACCCATCTGATTAGAGGATCCTCTCTTTTCTATAGAGGATGAATGAACTTTACACCCTGTTCCTCATACTTCTATAGTCGTACAGAAGGCTGCACGGTAATACTTTGACCTTGAGCTGGCCTAGCGTAGTACGGAGTTTTAATAAAATAACAGGCCAGCTTGGTTTGGCAGCACCGGTTTTGTTACAATTCATAAACCAGTACAAGCTGGCCAAGTTGTTACCTACAACTGAAGCGCGACATACCGCACTTCCCTACACAAAACCCTACTAAGCCCAGGTTCACACGGGCGTTTTTCCTACGATGATTTTTTTCGCGCACAGGATTTTCAACGCATTATGTTAGCACCTAGTGTTCAAAATCCACCAGTGTGTTTTTTTGACTAATTTAATTAATAATTTGTAGTTTATTTAGTATTAGAAGATTATAAATACATGTCGGAGTCGGCCAAAACCAAAGGCAAATTCATCGGCTTGAACACACGACATTGCATCGTGGCAAGGCACAAGGCTGATCCTTTCTTGTCGACCCACGTAACGTTTACGTTGCAGCAAGCCAGCGCGGAAGATTTTGCTGTCTACAGTTTGCTAGGTCATACATTAATTTTGATTGGGAGAACAATAATATGATGATAGAAAACGAAGGTTTTCCGATTCATTATTGAATTTATTTTTATGAGTAGACGACTATAAACCTTATTTTTATGCAACTAATGTTTATATTTGTTAAGCGAATGTGAACAAAAAAACACCCTAGGCAAATGCCTAGGGTGTTTTTTTGTTCACATTCGCTTAATTACAGCCTTTAAAGAGGATTACAGCGGTATACCTATTTAGGTACATCAACCACTTTGTATGGCGTTTGGGCTTGAACATGGACATAAAAATATTGCACTATTATTAATTTTATTGAGTGGTTTACAGTACAAAGAAAACATATACGTAAGAAATTTTGTATCAATTTGGTTATATAATACAAAAAAAAACTTCAATACTACACCTCATTTATGTTCTAATTAACCAAGCCAGTTCAGCTAAATAGTGTGCCAAAGATCGAAAAAAAAAGTCTGCACTGGCTATTTGTGTGAGTTTAAATGTTTGTAAACGCACCCACAATACAGGAGAAATTCCTAGTGTGGGGCAATGTCTAAAAAAAAAAGAAACAGACATATACCTACATACATTTTTTTATATTCCACAATGGGCTTGTACGCTATCTTACACCCACAGGTTGACTGCGAGAGATCTCTGCTAGAGATAAGCTTAACTTCGTAAACTCCGCCCCTAAGATGACCCACTGACCATCGTCCAATATTCAATTATATACATAATCATCTCAGAAGTTGGAACTTACCACTTGCGGTGCGATCCATTGCAGTATAACTCGCTGCACTTTCACAAGATTAACAATGTGTCTTCTGCTTCCTGTGAGTGATTTCAATACCACAATTTATGCAATGTATAGATTCACTAGGCAAAATCGGAAAGTCCATGTTCATGTGCAAGTCTTTATGTAAAGCGGGTTCATTATGCGGAGAAATGTCAGGGTTAACGTTAGAAGCGGGTACTGAGTCCGAGAGTGAGCCGGGGTCGTCGGATAGAAAATCATCAGAATCCATTTTGAACATCACAAGTCGTCAAAAATAGCTAAAGTCGAAATAATATTCACAATGCGATACGAAAAAGAGCGGCAAACGCAAAGCGAATGACATTGACAATTTGAAAATCGAGCGCCAATCGGGTCTGGGTCAGTGTTGCCAGTTCTCTGCACTGTCAGTCGAACACTCGATTTGAAATCGATTCCATCGTGCTGTGCTGTTTTGTTTTGCGTAATTCTTTTGGTTATGGATCATACCGAATTACAATTACGATCTTCAAGAAAAGCACGCGCTACCACGACGGACAAAACCCTAACGAACGAAGACGAATTATTGGACGAAGATTCTTATTATTTTTCCCCGATAGAGGCTAAACGACTTCTAACGTTTGTTCTACGTGGGCACGCTATAATCATGGCGATAAGTCTTCTCTTTGAGGAGTGGCTGGAGAGGCGTCACGGCGTCCTCACCTTCCACATGACACAGGTCCTCACCGGACCTGGTAAGTTCGGGAGGTTCTTGCATTGAATTCAGGTGGAAGAAAAGCCCGGGTGCGGCCCGCCCGGAGGACGCGGTGGAAGGTAGAAGTATGGCCCCGCTTGGACGGAGCACCACCGTGTCCTTGTGGCGGCGACCTCTCGGAGCGAGAGAGAATGGAAGGTGGTCAAATCCTTCTGCGAAGCAGTAATGTCAGCGAATGAGACGGCTGCACGCATGAAGAAACGGACATCCTCACGCCCCAGTTGCGACCCCGACTACCAGCCACTGTAGGCGCGGGCTTGCGGACAACGAGCAATGGGTAGCTCGCCGCCCGGCTGACCAGTAACTGTCTGGACCGAGCCCAAGTCGTTGACGGCGCGTAGTGTTCCACGCGTGCTTCAAAGAAATGTCAGCAAAACCGTAGGAGCCCAGCAGGGCCGATGTTCGCTAGGGCCGCGGGGGATTTCTGAAAAGGAAACCCGTGGCTCTAGAACGCAAGGGGCAACTGAATGACACATGTGTGGTCTTAGTCAGTAAAAGTCTGACACGCCCTCCCGCTCCATCCTAGAGCGGGAGAAATAAATGGATGATTTTACCAACTCAAAAAAAAAAAATGTTCAACTTAAACTATATCTTTTTATTTATTTAAGGTTAAGATGATGATGGTGATGCTGATGATGAACCCTCAAATGGCCAGAGAAAAGCTCGGTCTTCCAGGAAAACATTTTAATGTTTCGAAGCTCTCGAATCGAAATATCAAAAATATCGATATTATTTTTTTCTGTGGATTTATTCTTTAGGCAACCCTAAATCAACGCGCCCCGCACGCCGCGCCGCAACTGTCACCATAAAAATACAAATCAATTAAAAATCTTTTTTATTCGTTTTTTATATTATTTATATTGACACTCCCGAATAGGGACCAATGTTCAGTAAATATTATTACTTAATTATTTATGAATTCCTTTTTTCTCAATACGCGCTCATTCCAACCAATACCAATTTCAAAAAAATAAAATGATTTTATTGGTTTTATTTAATTGACTTTCTAGTTTTTTGCTTGAGTGGTTTTTTGACCACAAAATTAATTCAATAAAAAGAGATTTTTTTCCTAACTTTTAAAACCAATACCACTCACCCATGCTTAGGAATTAAACTTGAAAACTCAACAAGTTCAAGTTGTAGTGCCTATTATACACATAAGCCTTTCCGAAGTTGCGCTGCCCAATTAACTCGGAGATCACTTTAAGTAATTGTCTAACTTATTTCCTCATATTGAACTTGCGAGGATGCCAACTTTGAACTTCTGTAATAAACTTGATTGATTTGCGTTTGTATTACTAAACAAACGAGAATTAATTCTGAACTACTCGCGTAGAATGAGAAAACCTGTTTTGGCAGGAGCAGACATTTACCAATATCATTATTTTCGAATATAGTTTGTAACATTTAAAACAATAATAATAATTATGTACATGTGAAAAAATAAGCAAAAGAATCATAGGGCATCCAAAAATTCGCCCGCATTGCTGTCAACAGGAACAGTACCCGAAAGGCTGGCAGCATTGCCACGTTGTATGGCGATGCTAATTCTATGGCCAAGAAACAGGCCAGCCCTCTGGTCACTAACCGCATGGCTTGACTTGGTTGGGTAATTTATTGTTTCAAATATCCTTAAAAATAGCCTTTAATGTTCCGTCTGCTGGGACACAGTGGGCCATAATTTACTACGAGGGCCCCGTGTCACATGTCACCCTCAATTCCATTCCCGTTTTGAGAGCTGTGGTGATGAAACTCACGACCACAACTCGTAAACCGGAGCCGATATCGTTGGGCCGCCACTTGCCTGTAACTATTAGTTTCTGTAAAATGGTTTACGCTTAATACATCTGTAACCTAAGAGCTTGATGCTCAATTTTTTTTTTTTTTTTTATATCACTATTACTCGAGACTACGCATTCGTAGCACAAGCGAGCTACGCCGTAGCACATTATAAACTTATAACTCAATCGCATTTGAACTGCGTGTCGCGGGTTCGATTCCCGCACAGAACAAATATTTGTAAGTCCTACATGTATTTGTTCTGAGTCTGGGTGTTTTTCTATCTATAATATGTATGTATTTACAAAAAAAAAAATGTATATAAGTAGTTTATCAGCCATCTTGTTACCATAACACAAGCATTAGGTTTCTTAGCTTGGGACTAGATGGCGCTGTGTGAAATGTCCAGGGATATTATTATTATTATTTATGAATTAATTGTCTAACAATTCCACAACATATACCTTTGTAAGTAATCTTCTGAGATTTACTTGAATGTGAATGGCTACTATTAAGATAATGGTGTAATTAAGGTAATCACGGTACTATACTTAATGAAAAGCCTCGGTGAAGCGTCGTCTCGTGTTAGTTAAGTGGTGTGCTGTGTGATGTTCGGTCCATTGGGATCAGCTATCTGTAATTGAAAATTCTACTCTCTTAGGTACTGTTTGAGGCTGGACGTTGTCTATTAGTCAGCTAAAATAAAAACATAGGCAGTTATGAAAAGAATTAGAAGTCAAAACTTAAAACTATGAAATAATGAAACTAAAATAAATCACTGCGAGCTCTCATTGCGCGGCTGGGTAAAGGGCTTGATTCAGAGAACAGTACTTCTGGACACGGCACGCATTGTGAGGAGGTTCCTCTCTTTAGAGCCCTGACTACCGGCAGCTTGGACTCTGTTGCTGATGCCGATGGGCCCCTAATTTTTTATATTTTTTAATGTTTATTTTTTTATTTTTTGGCTTTTTTATAAAAATATTGCAAATGAAATAAAGGAAAAAAAAATATGTTTTCTCTGCTGGCCAAGTTCACATTAGCATGTCGGTGACGCGAACGCTAAAGTCGCTCAACGCGCCTAAAGTAGTTTAAAAATAGCTCTTTTTATCTGTATAAAAAGAGCTATTTTTGAAGCTAAAACTGGTAGCCAACACGAATTTACATATCTTTAAATTAATCGTATTATTTATTACAAACGATAATTATCAGAAATTATCCCCTAAGTATAATTAACAGGATTTGCAATTTTTAACGAAAAATAACATCCACCAAATCTCTGTATCTGTCACATTTTAAGTAAATTAAGAATTTTAATTGAGAATTATTTACTGGTTACATTGTTATACCTAATATAAAATTTCAAAAATAATAATATTGTATGCTTACTGTGCAGGCTTAAGAGCAGTGGTGGTCCAGTTTTAACGGCCGCGCAGTCGTAGGTCGTAGGTTCGAACCCGGACAGGTGCTTTACTTTGTGTAAATTATTTTATCACTCAAAACGTCGAAAGAAAACATCGTGAGGAAACCGACATGTCCTAAAACCAAAAATTCGAAGACATGTGACATCTACCGGGCCCATGTGGTGGTTTACGGCCCACTCCCTCTCACAGAGAGGAGGCCTGTGTCGCAGCAGTGGGAACGCTATAGGCTGATTATGTATATATGCTTACTGTAACTAGAATATTTAACATTTTATACAGCGGTCCCCAAAATTGGCAGCGCCTGTATCTTGGGCATGAGTTGCGTTATCTTAAACTTTAATCCAAGACACGTTTGCGTTAACTAAAATTTAATTTCAGGATGGATGAATTCTTGATTAACCCTTAATTACTTCGCATGAAGAAACCCACGTAACTACTCGAATGAGATCTCCAGAGACCCCAAATTATAAGGACAAATAGTGATAATTTATTATAAGTTCAATAGCCAGATAACTTTTGTATATGAAAACTCCATATTTGGTCAAGTCGTAAAAACCATGCGAAGCAGGGGCGGGTCACTAGTAAGATCATAAATCATACGCAAACTTACCAAACACATTACTGTGCCGTCCCCACTTATGCATTCAAACTTTTTCTCGTAGTTCAATCTGGATTACCCCAGTTCCTCGACCGACATTGAGGAGCACGTTTCGGTTCTGTACACAAATACAGCTATATCTTCCTAGGAGATAGATGGAGGTCAATACTCGCTTAAGACAGTTAAGACTGACGTGACATCACATAATTAGACTGTGTCCGTGTGGAAATCCCACAAGGTAGACCGATAACCATGTGAAGGCCGCAGGAACCCGTTGAATGCAGGAAGCACAGAACCAGTCGAAGTGAGGTGCTTGGGGGAGGTCTTTGTCCAACAGTGCCTTTCGGCTAAAATGATGATGATGATGCGGAAATAGAAAACATAATCCGTCTTATAATTAATTGACAACTTAGACTCGGGCTTAACGTCACTTTTTGTAATAAGAAATTTAACTTGGTCGGATTATAGTTCAAAATTTAAAAATGGGTTTATAGTTTATACCTGTGTCTAAAGATAAACCTTGTTTTATAATAAGGCCATAAAGGTAGGACGTACGTCGACTTTTCAGGGTTTCAGGACACAAAAGCGAAACAATGTTTTTGTCGTCCGGAATCCGGACTCAGTTCCTAAGGTTGTACAAACCTAGTCAAAACAATGAAGTCTAGTTTTGTGGTCTTGGCCTTAATTTAAGACAGACTCTCTTACATTCGGTAGACTATTAAGCACTTGATGGATAATATGCTTAAAATAAGCTGGGAGCAGCAAACACTGCGTCTCCATGCTCTGGGTGAAAGATCTTGGCGATAAACGTAAATCCAAGGATGTGTAGACTACGGTGGAGGTCTGCCCTGCTTGGGCAGAGCACCGCCGTGTCCTCGTAGAGGCTATTGGCAGCGGCGGCGACCTCTCGCGCCCGGCCCTGGTTCAAGCCATGGTTCGGGGTGAGAGGGAGTGGGAGGCAGTCACCTCCTTCTGCGAAGCAGTCATGCTAGCGAAGGAGGTGGCGGGGTGGGCGAGGGAACGCACCTTGCGAACCTCACGCCTCAGCCGCCGCGGGAGACGCTCCGGGCGTCGGGAGCCGCGTGACGACTCTCGGCCACCATAGGCGCGGGCCTGCGGGCGGAGAGTAATGGGTAGCTCTCCGTCCGATCAGGACTAGGCCCGTGCCGGACGGCGTGTACGTGTTCCACGCGCGCCTCAAAGAGATATCAGCAAAAGCGACGGGGCCCCATAGGGCCGAAGCCTGCCAGGGTAGCGGGGACATCCGAAAGGGTTTACCGCTGCCCTGGAACATAAAGGGCTAAGGAAGGAACACGGGTGGGTTTTAGTCAGTAAGAGTCTGACACTCCCTTCTGCTCCACCCAGAGCGGGAGGAGTCATTTGAAGATTTCCCATCATCAACAAAAAAAAAAAAAAAAGGATGTGTAGAAGACTCCGTCGTAGAGTGTAAATGTGGTGCAGTTCTACAAACGATGGGATACGTAATGTCGTGTCCTGCGTGTCCTGTCACCTGCACGTTACAGGAACTGATGAACGCTAGTGACGGCGCCGAACACGTTGCCGAATTCAGGGTCATTTAGATTGCCATCTACACGCTAAGAAGAAGACTATTTAAGACGGTGATTTCATAAATTGCAGATATCTGAACAAAATGGAAAATCTGATGTAATCAATTTATATTCCCTTTGCAACACCTCCTTTACGTATTCTCTGGAAGAATAGTCTTTATAAATTCTCCTAATTTCGGAGGCTCTGGCGAGCGTTTAAAAATATGGAGTGATCCATCTCGAGCATAAAAATGAGATTAAAAGATGTCGGGAATACCCTTCCTCCTCGTTTAAACTTATTCTTGCAATTAATAAGAGCTACCAGAAAAGGGAAAATATAATTTAGAAAATAAAATGTATATAAGTAGTTTATCAGCCATCTTGTTACCTTAACACAAGCATTAGGTTGCTTAGCTTGGGACTAGATGGCGCTGTGTGAACTGTCCAGGGATATTATTATAATTTGAAACATTTTAATTTGGTCTACATAAACTGCGCCGTTAGTCTGGTGGTCGCAACTGCGATCACTAAGCATGGGGTCCTAAGTTCGGACCCCAGGTCGGGCGAAGTGTTTTCGGGTTTAGTTCAATATTGGGCGCGATTAAAACACAAACCAGAAACACAAAGTTACCGGTAAATAAGTATATTAATTTTCACAAAAACTCGCACTAGGGTATTTTTAGGATTTCCCATAAGAATATTTTCAGAAACAGCCAAGGGTTGGTGTGGGTGTACCCTACCCACTATACATCTCTGCCTAACTCTTCGGGAAATACAGTCGTGATTATTAAAATAATAAATACGTAGTATTTCGACCCCTTTTTTATTTTTGTGAATTTTTCCTAACATGTGAGTTTTACCAGCTGTTATTTTGTAGTGTCTATCTATTTTAATGTCAGTGTAAAATGCAAAGTGGGTCACAATAGAATTAACACTCATAAACCTAGACAGGTGTCTGCTGACAGATACGATAAACGGCTAGCAATTATTTCGTTATTACTTAGGGACTCACTTCACTTAAATAAACCACTAACGTTTTGTGACCCAATATTTTAAAACTTTCACTGTTACGGGTCGTCAGAAGCCCGAGAGTCTGACAACCAGTCTTACCAAGGGGTTACCCTTGGTAGGACTGGTTGTCAGACAACTAATCGAGTCCATCGAGTTACTGGGTTATTATATACGATGGTATTATAACCCAGTAACTCGGCTGTGAAGGTCAGATAGGCAGTCGCTTCGTGTAAAATACAAAGCATCAGCTACCACCGCTTAGACTGGAATTCGACCCCAAAATAGTTGGGAAAAAGCTAGGCAGATGATGATAGGATGATGATTCTATCTATAATATGTATGTATTTACAAAAAAAAAATGTATATATGTAGTTTATCAGCCATCTTGTTACCATAACACAAGCATTAGGTTGCTTAGCTTGGGACTAGATGGCGCTGTGTGAAATGTCCAGGGATATTTATTTATTTATTATATTTGAATACTTTCAAATTATTTTAACATTTTGAAAATTAACAAATTAAAAAGAACTTTTATTTTTCAAACCGACACAAAAAACAGATACGAGTACTTGAAACGATGCTGAAATAATGAGAGTAATTTATTTATTACTACCTAGCGGCCCGCCCCGTTTCGCAAGGTTTTAACGACTTGACCAAACATCGGCGTATCTTTATTATAATTATGTTACTTTAAAAGGGCGGATTTTTCCAACGCCAGATAATTTTATCGGAGGAATAATTTTTAATTTTTGACACTTCTTCCACACAAAGACTGTCAGACGTCAATTTTATTCCACGAATAAATTAGATCTGTCGATTAAAAAATCAGCCCTAATATTATAATATTTTACACATGAACCTACCGGAATAAATTTTCTAAATGATGTGGAAAACAGAATTCTGTGGAAAGGGGAGAGGGTGGCCTTTGCCCAACAGTGGGACAATACAGGCTAGTTAGATTAGATTAGATAGATGTGGAAAACTACATCAAAACGATTGCGGAGTTTTGAAGAAACAACGCGGTTACACAGACAAACACGGAAAGTCACATAATTATATTTATAACTAGCTGACCCAGCAAACATTGTTTTGCCATATAAATTATTTCTAGCTGCCCGGCGCTACTTCGTTCGCGTGTTGTCCTACCCTACCCCTACCCTACTCCTACACTACTTCTACCCTACTCCTTCCCTACTCCTACACTACTCCTACCGTACTTCTACCCTACTCCTATAAGTAAATAAAAGTATCCTATGTCCGTCTACTGGTTCTAAGCTAACTCCCCACCAATTTTTAGCCAAATCGGTTCAGCCGTTCTTGAGTTATAAATAGTGTAACTAACACGACTTTCTTTTATATATATAGATAGATATGTTTTTATGCCAGTCGAAGTGGAGGCCTATGTCCAGCAGTGGACGTCTTTCGGCTGAAATGATGATTAAAAATCCCGAGGCTATTACTAACATTGCCAGGATTTAAGGCTGGATTCAAACTCAAACTCAAACCATTTAATTCAACTAAACCAATTACAGGCACTTTTGAATTGTCAAAGGGTCGGTCAGTCAGAAAGATGAAGCTAGTTGCCCATTCCAAAGCGTAGGTACCTATGGAGAAGAACGGGCAAGAAACTCCATGGACACTCTAAAATTGTTACAAAATATTTGATTACATCATTCATGTTGAAATTAACCATGTGAGAACAATGTAGAAATACGTGCACGTTAAAAGCGTCCGTTATAGAAAAAAATCGAATTCGAAAATTCGATTAAACAGCATCATCAGCCTAAAGTGATCTCACTGCTGGGACACAGGCCTCCTCTCTGTGAGAGGGAGTGGGCCGTTACTCACCACACGGGCCCAGTGCGGATTGGTAGGTGTCACATGTTTTCGAATTTTTGGTTGTAGAACATGCAGATTTCGTCACGATGTTTTCTTTGACCGTTTTGAGAGCAGTGGTGATGAAATCATTTTCAGAAAGTAAAGCTCCTGTCTGGATTCGAACCTACGACCTACAACTCGTAAGTCACGATCGTTACCATTAGGCAAAAAGTGCAAAAAGAATATTTCTTTGTTTTTATTTCTATTGTTTTTTTTTTTTTCCTTATAAAATTGTGTATTAGTATCTAATGACCGAACATGACATGTCCAGACTCAATTTGTTACAATACCTTAGTTCTGACTACCCTTAGTTCTGATTACCAGACTAATCTTGGCATACCGTGTTCTCCAGTAATTGGGTAGTGGAGCTTACAATACATGCATTTACCAGTAGGTAAATGCATGTATTGTTAGCTCCATATTCATATATTGAGACCTCCATATTATATCTATCTATTAGTAAGTAGATAGATATAATATGGAGGTCTCGTGCCTAAATAATAACAACCGCACGGGTTGAACAAAGGTTAAGCTAAGTTTGCCGCGATCTGTTCGTGGATGGGTGACCATCCATTACATATCGAAGAAAGCACGTTAAGCCGTTGGTCCCGGCTGTCATGTAGATCTTTGACAGTCGTTACGGGTTGACAGAAGCCCAAAAGTCTGACAACCAGGCCAGTCTTACCATGGGGTATCGTGTTACCCAGTAACTGGGCTGTGGAGGTCAGATAGGCAATTGTTCCATGTAAAATACTGGTATTCAGCTGTATCCGGATAGATTGAATGCGATATTTGGGAAAAAGCCTATATTAGGGTTGCTTCCAGATGATGATAAAGTTATAAACATCATCTGGAAGCAACCCTAATATAGGCACACAAACACAACACACGCAAAAACACTAGAAATTGTTGTTGTTTTCTAGTGTTTTTTTTTTAAATTGAAGAACGGTAGTTTCTATCCTCAAGGTTGTTTTAAAGACGTTATTATAGACATAAAAATAAGGTTATATTAACGAAGAAGGTTTCATGTTGTATTACATCACGCGAACGAACCCGCTGTCAAGTCAACAGACACCCATTAAATTAATTACTTGATTACTTACGCTACTAATCTCCTTCAGTTTAATTAATTATTTCTACCGACAGCAAAGACCAAGAAATCAATTTGTGATACTTTCAGAAATTATTCTATGGGAATATGGGTATTGAGGACCAGACGAGCCCTCTGAGGTAACGTGAGGAATCAAACAACGGTACGACACCTTAAGATTATATTATGAGCACGTCTTTACATATTCACGTCTAAATTATCACTGCCTGTTCTAAAACAAAAATCCTAATATAAATAATTGACACTAGCTTGAACGTTCGAATGTAACCCGCGCTAAATTATAGCCGGCCTACATCATATGAGGTCGTCTTCGGCAGACAAGCCTCTACAGTACGTAGTTATCAAGTCAAGCCCCGAGCTAGAAGGACGGACGACCTAAAGAAGGTGGCTGGGACAGATTAGATGCGGAAGGCGGAGGACAGGGTGTTGTGGCGCAGCCTGGGAGAGGCCTATGTCCAGCAGTGAACTGCATTATGCTGAGTTTGAGTTCATTTATCAAGTAGGAGCTCGTGGCTAACCGCACAGGAGCCTTATTCTCAATGATAGAATGAACGCGAGATTGGCGGGAATAGCTAAGTAATTGTCGTGGTTTCGAAGTAAGGGATCGTTAAGTGGGGAGCGGGATCGTCCGAAAGGGTTACCACTGCCCTTAAACACAAAGGGCTAAGGAAGGAACACGGGTGGGTTTTAGGCAGTAAAAAAAAAAGGATCGTTAAGTGGTCATCATAGTGAATTAGGGCCCAGGTCGATCGAAGTTTAAGCTACGCTTGCCGAGGTTGGTTCGTAGATGGGTGACCATCCATCACATATCAAGACCCATTCGTGCTTCGGATAGCACGTTAACTCGTTGGTCCTGACCTTACTGTCATTCGTAGATCTTTGATAGTCGTACGGATAGTCAGAAGCCCAAAAGACTTACAACAAATCTTACCAAGATGTATCGTCTTACCCAGTTACCGGGTTGTGGAGGTCAGATAGGCAGTCGCACCATGTAAAATACTGGTATTAGGCCCCGGCTGGTAGACTGGAAACCGACGCCAACACAGTTGGGAAAAGGCTAAGCAGATTAATTGGTTGATCGAGTAGGAAAATAGGTAATAATAAATGCCGATGTTTGTTTGTGTCGGTTTTTTTTTTTGTGAAAAGCATATTTATTTATGTTTTACAATGTATAAACACAACGACATTAACAAGAAGTTGGATTATGGTGGATGCACACTCGAACAAGTTCAATTACAGTAGTAGGACAGTGAGGTAATTGCACGCTGGGTATAACACACATTTTGAATGCAATTTTGCAATGAAATTACTTTGGATTTTAGAATTTCTCAAAAAAATATAAAAAAGTAGAGGTATTTTTGTAACTAAATTCTATCGAGGAAATTTAAGCCAATTGCGTTTTCCTTCAGGCAGAGTATTAATGAAATAGTCAATAAACATATAACTAAAACTTAAATCCATATATGCTGTAATAGTGAAATAAATGGTTACGAGAAAACCCCAGTCAACATTTTCGTCACAAGTTTGATAAGCAAAAAGGCTTACGTTAGGAACATAAAACAAAAGATAAGATATTCTTGGTGAGTTCCCGATTCCAAATTCGTTTTCCTTACAAATCACAAATCCTCTCAGGAATACAACATTTTTGGTAAACGACACTTTCCTACGCTATGTAAAAACACTTATTTCGCTAACGACGTCTCCGTGATCAAATATTCGTCGTCGTCTATTTTTGTCTTGCTAAGCATACATTCTCCATAGAGGTAGGTCCAAGGTGAATAGTACCTAGCTACCTACTAAGTATGCTTGAATATTCTAAAGGTGAGTATAGACTAGAGCATTTTCTCGAGCATTTTCTCGAGCATTACTGTGTAATGTAACGTTCTTACGATTGGTACAATACAGGTAAAAGCTCAGTTTTCAAAGCATTTCCATGTAATGTAACGTTCCTGCGAATGCTCGGCGTAATACTCACAGCAAGTGTGCATGTACCCGTAACATTTCGTCGTACCTTGCGTTCATTCTTCCTTGAAATGTCGCATCGCCCGCGCTCGTGCAAAGGCTCAACGAAATGTTACACCAATTATGCTCGTTGGTTTATAAAATTATTGTTGTAACATGCTCGACGTCTGGTTCGTGAAGGGTGATACACTAGAACATATCATAGAGCGGCTCGTTGTTCCGTTACAAGTAAATGCTCTAAGTCTATACTCACCTTAAATCGAATTTAACACCCGGGTTTTTAATTGAGCTTTCATTTCGAGTAGAATTTGAGTTCGCAGAGCAGTGGTAACGGCACTACAGAGTTGTAAGTCGTAAGTTCGAACATAGACGCTTTACTTGTAAATAATTAGTGCACCGCTGCTCTCAAAACGGCGAAGGAAAACATCGTGAGGGAACCAAAACATTGAAGACATGTGACATCGAACCCGCACTGGACCCACGTGGTGAATTATGACCCACTCCCTCTTACAGAGAGGAGGCCTGCGGCCCAGTAGTGGGTACAATATACAAGTAGAGTTTTACAAATTCTCAATTCAGAAACCGGGTGTATATTAGCTTAGAGTTTTGACAACAATTAATGGATCAGTTTTCAAAACTTTTCAATCATCATCTGCCTAGCCTTTTCCCAACTATGTTGGGGTCGGCTTCCAGTCTAACCGGATGTAGCTGAATACCAGTATTTTACATGGAGCGACTGCCTATCAGATCTCCACAACCCAGTTACTGGGTAATACGATACCCCTTGGTAAGACTGGTTGTCAGACTTTCGGGCTTCTGACTACCCGTAACGACTGTCAAAGATCCACGACTGACAGCCGGGACCAACGGCTTAACGTGCTTTCCGAGGCACGGAGGTGTCTTGGTATGTAAAGATGGTCACCCATCCACAGACCAACTGCGGCAAGCGTAGCTTAACCTGACCGATCGACCTGTGCGGCTGTTATTATTTAGCCACGGGCCCCTCCAAAACTTTTCAATATTTTAGAATAATCCGATCTGTTTTTATTAGACTCGGAAAGTTTTCGTCTGCTCAACCTTTCGGCCTATCACAATAATTTAGTGACTAAAGAACTTTGGGAGTTAGCGGTTCGTGAAGTTAAAGGATGGATATAGGTCAAAATTCAGACCATCTTTCGGCGGTTTCAATCTCAACATCGTTTGGTCGGTGCTAAATTGGAGAAAAGGATAAAACGCAGGAACGAGCAATAACATTTAAATATATTTCAACCTTTACTTATAACGTTCTGCACGAGCACCATAAAGGAAGATTATTTACGCTAGACCAAGCCAGTTACGGTCGGAGGTGCATTGTACGGATAATTCCAGACGCTTCGCAAAAATGAATGCACGACGCAATAATAATTCATTCAAAATGTTCATACCATTTGTAGTCTAAATCATGCAATACGCTTATTAAACATAAGTTCGTTGAGTCGGTGGAAAATGGATTATCAACAGATAATACAACGATAATCGAGAATGATCATTTGCATTAGTCCAAACGATATTGTCCTCTATGCACACACAATAGTTATATCTCTATGTTTACCTATACTTACACTGCAGGGTAATTGCGTAACACACTAACAGGTAGCAATGTCTTTCATTTTGACAGTTCAACAACATTCATTGCGTTATTAACTTTGCATTGTTGAGCAGACAATTTTTTTGAACATATGAAGCAATGAATTAACAATATCCTTCAAAGAGATTCAGATTGTGATTTATTATGTATTACGCAATTAGGGTGGCTGGTTTATTATAGTATTAGCAACCAAATCGGATAGTAATATCAGCAGTGCCATTCTGTAACCATCTCACCGTGAAAACTTAGGTAAAGTGAGCGTGGAGTGAGCGGTCATTCCAAATAATGCTAGGGATTGACACTACTGACAACTCACATCAAGCTCACTTCACTTGAGTTTTCACGGTGAGATTTTTAGAGAATCGACCGGCAGTTCCCAGTATTGGACAGAACTATCCACAATTTATTTTTATTTTATCGTCAGCTAATGGATATACGAGTATACTATACGAAAAGTTTGGGCACAGTCCACTTGGCAACTCCTCGAGATTAGCATAAACACAATGTAGTAACACGTACGGTGTTGCCTTTGCGCACTGAAAGTAAAAAGCCCTACCCAAAACTAAAAAAAAAAATAAGAGTTTATTTTGAACATTTTTAGGTGAGGGTAGACATAACTCCTTTGCTCGATACCCTGCTCTATTGCTCATTTAGTTCAGAGCCTAGATCCTCAATTCCTGTTTTTGATATTTCAGGGCATGCCAAGGGACATTTCTTTTTTGGAGAAAAAATAAATAAGGGCAATTAGCAACCTACCCTAGGTTGCTAATCTTTTCGGACGAAGCCATCGTATAATTGAGGCCATGAGAGCCACAGTGGAACAAAGCCGAACTTCACGTACAGGTACGTTCGTTTAATCATAAATTATACTCAGCTTCGTCCTCGAGATTAGCATAAACATAATATAGAAATTGAGAGCTTCTGAAATACACGTTATAGGAGAGTGATACAACGAGTGCTGTTCAATACTCCTTTAATATGATAGAACATTGGTTTATACATATAATGTACTTACGGCTACTACCTCACATCTCCCCCTTACATTTCAATAAAATAAAAGTTACAATTTATTTTATTGTTAAGATATAAATACAAATAATAATAACAATGAGTACGAAATAAACATTTATTCGTATAACTAAATATATCATGCATTATAAGTAGGTGCTTGCTTAGACAAACAATGTTATAGAATAATGGTTACACTGATGTCATACACTGTCATCAGTGGCGTGTACGCAATTAAAGTATCTGTTTACATGTTATATCATAATCATAACTGTGCAAGTGTTTGTTAAGTACATACTTTTAAAAAATAATATAATATAACACTTGAAGTTATGTAACATTATTGTTTAATCATATTTATTTATTTATCACGAAATAAATAAATAAATAAATATCCCTGGACATTTCACACAGCGCCATCTAGTCCCAAGCTAAGCAACCTAATGCTTGTGTTATGGTAACAAGATGGCTGATAAACTACTTACATATATACATTTTTTTTTTATAAATACATACATATTATAGATAGAAAAAACACCCAGACTCGGAACAAATAAATGTAGGTCATACAAATATTTGTTCCGTGCGCGAATCGAACCCGCGACACGCAGCGCAGCAGTCAATCGCTTAACCACTGCGCCAACCGTGCCGTCAAATGGTTTAGTTCTGTTTTTATTAATAGTATTATTCTTACCCTTATATTCAATTTCCACATTAAGTGACACATCTCTAATCACTTTGTATGGTTCAGAATATAATTGTTTAAGTTTATTGCCTGTTTCATTTTTTATTAAGATTTTATCGTTTGACTTTTAGCGTATGGATTGACATATTTATTGTATTTACTTTTCCTATCTATCTTACTGGCTATCAATTTTTTTCGCGCTTCAGTTTGAGAAACTTGAAGGCGGTTAAGTTCAAGAGGGTAATTGTCGTAGTTATAAAGGGGCTCTACGCATTTAGACCAATTATTCGGTAGGTTACATTTTATACCATACACAAGCTCAAAAAGCGAAAATTTTGTTGACGTGTGAACAGTCGTATTATACGCAAAGCACCAGAACGGTAACCAAGCACTCCACAGTTGGGGTTTTTCTTCAGTTTGGATTCGTAAAAACGCGCCTAAATTTTTGTGTGAGTTTTCTTGCGCTCCGATTGGTGACGATACGCTGTTGAATTTAATTTCTTAATGTGAAGTAATTCACAAACCTGTTTTACTGTCTCAGACAAATTCCGTGCCCCTGTCGGTAGCGATTTCTCTCGGTACACCATGCTGAAGTTAGAAGTATAAAGTTATTTACGAAAGTGCGTGCTTCTTCTGTAGAGGTTTTAGAGACAAGCACACAAATATTTTGTCAACTCGCATTGTAGTGTTAAAATAGGAAAAACTTTTTAACAAAAAAATTAAACCGCCGAAAAAAACTAAAAAGAAAAAAAATAATAAACCTTTTTTTATTTAACCTTAATAACTAAGTTCTTAAACTAATGTAAGTATACCTAAGTAATTGAGTCGGCGCCAAACAATCAATAAACAAAAATCACTAAATTGCCTTAAATTTAAACGGCGCCGACTCTAAATTATTTAGGTATACATTAGTTTGCTGCATTCTCAGTCCCCCGTTCAGACAAAAATTGCAGTGGCCAGCTCATAGTCTGGACTTAAATTCGATTGAGCATATCTGGGACATACTCAAAAGAAAGATAAAGTCAACCTCCGACCCGCAAGAAACTCTTAACCAACTTCGAATTGCAGCACTGACTGCTTCTGAATGCCGCAATATTGCATACCGCAAGTTGATGTCAGAAACATCCTTCAAAGCATGGCAGATCGAATGCAGGCTGTTATTAGGGCTAGAGGAGGAAACACCCGATACTAAAACGTAGAGACAATAAACCAATTTAGGTTTTTTTTTATTCTGTAATGTTTTAAAATTGATAATGTAAAATTCTTTTTTTCTGTAAAAGTGCCCTATTTAATAAATAAATTTATTGGCTTATTGACGATTTCAAGTTATAAAAGTATAAGAAACACTTACTGAGTGCATCTACCTTTATTTCAGTGTCAAAATATCGTAAAATTTACATAAGGACCGCGTGCGGCTTAGTATCTATGGTGAAGTGACAATCCCAAAGACTGCCCGCATCATCCATATAGCTTCACGTATACTAACAAGGTAACAGTTCTTATAACTGATCGCAATATTAGCCTTGCACGTGATATAAAGCAAAAGAAGTTACTCATAACGTTTTTGATATAGAGTCCGAAGTGTTAACCCCAAAAGTTAACCGCAACGACATATGACAACGTTAAAACGTTGGGTGTGATTATGCACATTATTACTGGAATTTGAGGGTCGAGAAGTTGGGAGTCGCATCACAACACGAACTTGAAGTCGTTCGTGGTGCGTGTTCCGACACATCATCTCGAGAAATTCCTCAAGGAAGAGTTCTGACCGAAGGGTGTTGTGTACCGCCGGTTTCGTGGCCGGCTACATGACACCAGTCAGCGAAACACGACGCAGACACTTCGTGTGCGTTAGTTAGTTTTTAGTGTACCTAATTATAATGTTGTATGTATTTATAGTATTTTTAAGTTATATCAATATTGTATTGTATGTGTTTATATGAGATTTGATGCCTGAAATAAATGGATAAATAAATAAATAAATTATAACGATTTTACGTAATATGACACTTGACTAACCTCTGGTATTCGACGTCGATCTTGTCTCACGTTGAAATTTCTTCTCCCATTTCTTTAACTGTTTTGTGATATATTCGTAATCATGTTTAATTTTTCTTTTCCCCACGACACTTTTTAAACTTTAGCAACACTGAGAATAATTATTTAAAAATGATGTGCGCTCCGGCAGAGAACTGAACTGTGAATGAGCAATAGAGCAGTGTGTCGAGCAAAGGAGTTATGTCTACCCTCACCTAAAAATGTTCAATATAAATACTTAATTTTTTTAGTTTTAGGTATAGGGCTTTTTACTTTCATTGCGCAAAGGCAACACCGTACGTGTTACTACATTGTGTTTATACTAATCTCGAGGACGAAGCTGAGTATAATAACGTCTATTCGGTGTTGCTAACTGGATATAGGGCGCAATTTACTATGTTATAAAATCCATAAACAATGACTGATGTTGTCAGACTTCATAGATTATAGATGGATTGAAAACTCCACCACAAACAGTGACCAATGGCTAGCACAGTGGTGCCACACTTCGTCTATTGATTGATCTATTACTTTGACATATTAAGGGGGACGCGTCAGGGTAACTTAAATTTACGGGTCAGTGTTTTGAAGAAAATGTGATTCGCGACCGTAACAAGTACTTATTTACAGAATTATAATCATTAATATCATCAATAACCCTCTAAGTTCATATAACCCTATCGAATGTATTTCAAGAAATATCACTAGGGTGGTAGGAAGGTTATATCAATAGGGTGATGATGACACTGACCTGCAAATTGCAAAAAACGTAAGAAAATTTGTTTGTGAGTGATCAAGCTGCCTGATTGACTGTTTGTTTTATAGCTTTCTGATGGGGTTTTTGAAATAAAAATACCAAGTAGTCGTTACAATGGTTGCGAATGCAAAATGTAATTAATAAAAAAAGTACAGCGGTCGAGGAAAGGGGTATGGGAACAATTGGCCAATCAGAACGAGCAATGGCTTCATTTAGATGTGCTCTGATTGGCTGATGATGGCGTGATCGAATTGCGTTCGGATATTCGTCCCAAACAAAATTCAAATTTCTCAACATTATTACGTTGTAACTGTATAAAAAATATCGGTCAAGTGCGAGTCGGACCCAGTTGCGCACCAAGGGTTCCGTACAAATTTGTAGATTTGTACGGAACCCTTGGTGCGCAACCAAGGGTCCCGTACAAATTTGTAGGTATGTAACGACAAATTTACGGTTTTCGGATTTTTTCCTTTACTTGTGCTACATGACATTGCTTCTTGCCAAATTTCATGATTCTAGGTAAACTGGAAGTACCCTATAGGTTTTGATTCCGGAACATAAACGCCCGTATCTTTTGATTGCGTTGGCTTAGAAGTTTTATTTTTTCACTGCTTCAAGGGATTGCAGCCGAGTATTTGATATTAATTTCACCCTGATAACTGCAACTTGGTAACCACGCGTTCCTGAGAAAAAGGGTCTTCACAGACGGACAGGCATCAGACGGAAAACGAAGTGATCTTATAAGTGTTCCGTTTTTTGCTTCTGAGGGAAGGAACCTTAAAAATGACTAAATCCGTTTATTTTATTCTCCTGTGTCGATCTCATTATCATTAATTGCATTCCGCAATGTATGTAGTATGTGTGTGTGTACTGCATCTGTATGTACCGTCATCTGCATAATACCATGCTGTCACACGGAATTAAAATTTCAAAGTTGACATCGTTAATAAGACTACTTTTAAAGAGAAAGAAAAAGGTCCCAAATATCTCATACAAAAGTCCTTCACATTTTCATATCCATTTTCATAAATAAGTTTCGTTCGTGTGTCCTAGTTTTAGGCAAAATTCCCTAATATATCATGACGATGCTTGTATCCTGATCTGCATAACAATTGGCGGCAAAAAGCGCAATATTGTACTAACAATAGTATGCTAATTCTATTGTGGGTTTCAACCTATATATTTTCGTAAGCTACTTTCGCTTCAGGAAAAATTTAGACGACGACGCGCCAACGGGTCCATGTGTGGAGTTAAATAACATTAAGGGTGGCGCCACAACAAGGAGTAAGTACAGACGCCAGCACATCAAGCTACTACAATCTAGGGCACGCCACGATAGCGGCGGTAAGACCCCTCTTTGAGGAGTGGCTAGAGAGACGTCATGGCGCTCTCACCTACCGCCTGACGCAGGTCCTCTCCGGACACGGATGTTTCGGGAGGTTCCTGCACATCATCAGGCGGGAGGAGACGCCCGGGTGTCACCACTGTCAGGATCGCCCAGAGGACACGGTGGAGCATACGGTGGAGGTCTGCCCTGCTTGGGCAGAGCACCGCCGTGTCCTCGTAGAGGCGATTGGCAGCGGCGGCGACCTCTCGCGCCCGGCCCTGGTTCAAGCCATGGTCCGGGGTGAGAGGGAGTGGGAGGCAGTCACCTCCTTCTGCGAAGCAGTCATGCTAGCGAAGGAGGTGGCGGGGTGGGCGAGGGAACGCGCCTTGCGCACCTCACGCCTCAGCCGCCGCGGGAGACGCTCCGGGCGTCGGGAGCCGCGTGACGACTCCCGGCCACCGTAGGCGCGGGCCTGCGGGCGGAGAGTAATGGGTAGCTCTCCGTCCGATCAGGACTAGGCCCGTGCCGGACGGCGTGTTCGTGTTCCACGCGCGCCTCAAAGAGATGTCAGCAAAAGAGACGGGGCCCCATAGGGCCGAAGCCTGCCAGGGTAGCGGGACCATCCGAAAGGGTTTACCGCTGCCCTGGAACATAAAGGGCTAAGGAAGGAACACGGGTGGGTTTCAGTCAGTAAAAGTCTGACACTCCCTTCTGCTCCACCCAGAGCGGGAGGAGTCATTTGATGATTTCCCATCCTCAAAAAAAAAAAAAAAAGCTACTACAATCTGTCAGATTTCTTTAATAGATTTTCGACTTTATTGCTAAAGAGTTAGGTTCAAGGTTGATTGGGAAAATCTGACAGTTTCGGGTAGGTTGACCTGCTGGCGTCCGTACATGAATTAATTCATGGAGGAGTTTACGAAGTGTATTTCAAAGCTCTACTGTAATTTAGTTTAAATATAAAAATAAAAATAAATAAATAAATAAATATCCCTGGACATTTCACACAGCGCCATCTAGTCCCAAGCTAAGCAACCTAATGCTTGTGTTATGGTAACAAGATGGCTGATAAACTACTTATATACATTTTTTTTTTGTAAATACATACATATTATAGATAGAAAAACACCCAGACTCGGAACAAATACATGAAAAAACCAAAAAAAAACAAAAAAAAAACCAAAAAAAAAAAAGAAACCAAAACCAAACCATTAAAAATAAACCAAACCAAAACCAAAAAAAATGAAATATAAACCATTTTTTGTCAGATATCGTTAAGAACGGTAAACAATTTGTGAATTTAATTAATTTTTGCAGACTGTTCACGATATCTTTCTATCCATCTAAGCTATACAAATATAAAAGCTAAAAAGTTTGTTTGTTAGAACGCACGAATATCTGGAACCAGTCGGATTTTTTTTTGCGTTTAATTTCCCAATTCTTGAGGAAGGCTTTAGGCTACTTAACATCTTGCTAGGTAGAGCAGAGCAAAAACAAACAAGTAAGAGCGAACACGAAGTAATAGCGCTGTTAGGCGATGCGATGCGACGGGATTTCACGCGGACGAATACGCGGGCAGAAGCTAGTCGATCAATAAACATAATAAGTCCTTTTCGTTGGTACATGGCATATGAGAACGGCTGGACCGACTTGGTTCATTTTCATTTTTAAATGTTTGTTATAGTCTTAAGTTTTTTAGGAAACAAAATTTGGAAACATTGCCTGAAAAATTAAAAAACTCGGGAAAATTTGAAAATAGATTTTTCTAAGGGATTTTTGTAAGAATTACAATAAAATTTAGACAGTACAACGTCTGCAGAGCGATTCTGTAACCATCTCACCGTGAAAACTGAGATGAAGTGAGCGTGGAGTGAGCAGTCATTCCATCTAATACTAGGGATTGACTCTATTGACAGCCCACTCTAAGCTCACTTCACCTAACTTTTCACGGTGAGATTTTTACAGAATCGATCGGCTGATTCAACGTGAAGGTCAGCAAGTAAATTATAAGTACTCGTAACACACACAACAAACAAACAAAACAAAACAAAATCGAATTGTATTAGTTTACTCTACTGGTCAAACGTACCAAGCAAATAATGTGACCCTACGCACGTGAAGTTATTTTGGATCTAAACGTATATACATAAGAATGTAATATTATTATTTACATCTAGACCCAAAATAACTTCAACATCCAACTTAGGCTTACATAATTGAATGTCACACACTTTGACAGCCGACGTGACGACGGCTCGAGGTCTGTATGTAATGTCTATTTGTAGAAATAAAGCACCATTTTACACGATGTTCGTTTCTTGCTAGTGACTTACAATAAACTTGAAGCAACAAATAACTGATTTTTTATTTATTTAGATAATGGCATCTCGTAGTTGACCTTGAGAGGTCGTGACTACTTAACCGGACTATCCTGTGGTTGCCTTAAGAATTCTTAAAGCCTCCAGCCAGGGCTACATCTAGATTAATACTAAGCGACTGCACGCTAAGGGCACCCCTGTGGGGTACGAACCTCGGCTTAGGGCGTCGCTGGGAGAGGGCAGCAAGGGGACAGGCTGGATCGAATTAATATTAATGCTTCACAAATAACTGATCAGACGATGCAACTTTTATAGTTGCTTCACCTTATGATGCAAATAGATCACACCGAGTTAATAAGCGGGGTCATTGCGTAACACACTAACAGTAACAATGGCTTTCATTTTGACAGATCAACAACATTCATTGCGTTATTTACGTTGTTGAGCAGGCAAATTTTACGAACATATGAAGCAATGGATTAACAATATCCTTAAAAATCATTCAGATTATGCTGTAGTCTGGTGTTTTAGTAGTAAGGCTATTATTATTGTTTCTTTAATAAGTTTATGTTTAGAGTGTAACCTACTGCAGATTGAAGTGTTTGTATCCTTGTGAATTAATTTCGAAACGATTTATTAACTTTCACTAATAAAGAAAGCAGAAACCATAGTTTCAACAAAAGATTCAAAAGACTTTCACTGTGGTATTGTTTGCAATTATTATTTTATTTGTTTCGTGTTTTTTTGTCAAACATTAACAATTTTCCTTGTGATTTATAGGAAATGTTGTTTACTAAAATTAAGCTTTTCCAAAAAAACAAACTTTTTGTGGTAATGTTTTTTTTTTGTTTTTTGTGTCCGTTTTGTGAAAATGTTTGTGGAAACATTATTTTATACGGTACCTAGTTAATGACTTTCTCATTTAAACGTAAAACGTATCATTGTTTTGTAGTACAGGAATCGACTTTATATACCAATGTAAACAATCAGAAGGCCAATTCCCGTAATTAAAAACGTTCACAATCACAATCTCATCTCATCGATGTCAAAAACTTTTCAAAAATGTAGGGATATTAGAGGTATTTTTGACAGATTGAGACGGGTATCATGTGATGTGATGTGTCCGATTGAGATCGGAGATCGTGCTTAAAATTACGAGAATTGCCCCTCTGGTTTCACATGATTCACGTCCTCATATTAAAACGTTTGAAAAGTTTGTGTGTTGCCAATACCGCTGGGCCAAATGGTCCTACTGGCTATAAAAGGTCAATAAAAACCTCATATCTAGTATTTAGAGGCGGGCTATTCTCGCCTACTTTATAGCCTAGTTTAATGCGCATTTCTGTTGGGTTGTACGAGTAAAGGTAACTTCCTCATTATGAGGGAACAAGATACGCTGGTTTATAGTTTCAAAAACAGTTTTGAAGAGATTTTAAATTAAACTATGTAACGTTGGTTTTCTTGTTTACATTTTCTTGTATTTATTTAGCTTTATCAAAAGTTGCTTCAGTTTTCTATAATATTGGGTGTTATGTTGGCGATTTAGCATACTTGCCCATAATATGGATAAGTAGGTACCTATTTCATGCATTTTCTACTAAATAGTAGTCCTCATCTTTACTGTATACAGGGTTTATTTTCAAAGACCAGCCTTTAAGGGTGTGGTACAGACCAGCAAACTGAACAACTTTCTCCATGGCGCCAATAAAGTAATCGCGAAAAATTTATCAACTGTCCCATAGAAAACTTCAACACCTACTCGACCTAAACGTATGGGACGATTGCATTTTTATTCGCGATTACGATGTTGGTCCCGTGGAGAAAATAGTTCAGTCTGAGGATATGTACAGTCAACAGCAAAAGTAGATGATCAAAATCAGAAATTCAATACTAAAGAACGGAGTTCGCGTCAGAACTGTGTGGCGTCGACGTGATTCAAAAGTATGTGATTGTAAATTATACCAAACATTTACTACTAGTACAGCTGTCATATAGCTGCGAATAATAATATAAATTTGGTTGGTCTTTGAAAACTAACCCTATATTAATTTGAAAGTGAATACTGCAGTACCTACCTACTGTTAAAACTACAGCCATTCATGATAAGACATTTTTTTGCAATCTGAGGTAGTATGGACCTTTAACAAAAAGTTGTAGACATAAAAACTCAGCATTTTCTGATTTAAAGATATAATATTGTTACCTAATCAACAGACTTTTAAACATTGCTAAACATTTATTTATAAACTAACTGATCAAAGGTGTATGTTATAAAACGTTGTGTGTATGTACTAAACGATGGATACAAAGAACAGTTTGTATACATCTCAAACGTTTATATAACCAGTCGTTGGCCAACTTTTATATTAACGTAGGTATTCAGCGGTAAATACATAAAAATCATAAAATATGGGAATAGCAGACTTAGCGTACTTGGCGAGACGTGATGCAGAACATATTCTGGTCAATGTTCTGATAAAAAGGAGGGTAAAGGTGACCGTGTTATTGTTGTGCTGTCTATTCGACTAACATTAGTCCATAGGGGCCAGGGCCAGGGGCCAACGGTGTCAAGCGATTTTGAACCATGTGCGGTCCAAGTAAATATTAGCTACTGTAACCACCTTAACAGTGCATGGTACGGGCACCCTAATTGCATAACACACCTTCAATCACAATCCTTATAATTTTAAAGGTTTGCATTGCTTCATATGTTCGTAAAATTTGTCTGCTCAGCAACGTAAATAACGCAATGAATGTTGTTGAATTGTCAAAATGACAGCCATTGCTATTGAAAGTGTGTTACGCAATTACCCCGCTGGTTTCTTAATTCTTTAGAAGTTATTTCCTTGGTGTATATTCCCGCTCATTACGGTTAGTTTTGTGTCTATTGCCAGAGCCTGCAATGCGATTCTGTAAACATCTCACCGTGAAAACTTAGGTGAAGTGAGCGTGGAGTGAGCTGTCATTCCAACGAATGTTAGGGATCGACACTATTAACCGCTCACTCTAAGCTCACTTCACCTAACTTTTCACGGTGAGAGTTTTTACAGAATCGATCGGCTGTATATTACTTCGCAGAATTAAAATAATTATTTCTAAGAAATAGCTCTACCACGATTGCCAAGTTCTCGATGTTAGAAATCCAGGAAAAGACTTCTTTATAAAAACTATTAATTAATTGAAGTGTAGTATCGCAGAATCTTGCAGAAATCTGTTTAGTGGAACCTGAGATTTTTTTATTTATTTGCCTTCAAGCTTCGCTTAGGGACTCGTGGCTAAATGATAATAGCCGCACGGGTCCGTCGAAGGTTAAGCTAAGCTTGCCGCGGTCGGTTTGTGGATGGGTAGCCATCCATTGTGTATCAAAACCCCTCTGCGCCTCTGATTGGACGTCGGCTACTATTCATAGATCTTTGACAGTCGTTACGGGTAGTTAGCCCAAAAGTCTGACAACCAGTCTTACCAAAGGGTAACATTATTTGGCCAGATAAGCAGACCCCAACATAGTTGGGAGAACGCTAGGCAAATTGATTGCCTTCAAACTTCGCAATAAACTGAAAACACGCGCGAGCTCTGAGCGAAAGGTTTTTTTATTACTCGACAACGACACACCATTTACAAAGCTCTGGAGCCATTCGATACTGAAATATATCCTTCAGAAATACAAGTTTCGTCCGCAAATATAACATTATTCTAAACCCACTATTTTGCACGATCTGAAGCGATTCCGCACGAACGTAGATTTTGGTGCGAACGTGCAAAACGTACGAGAATATTATACAATACTTGGGTGCTATGCAAATCATAGGCGACCGTAAAACAGGAAACCTGAATAGTGACTTATGTAAGCATTTGTAGCCATTTACATTTAGTTTGCTTTGCTGAGTAAGCAGAAACGATCCCTCTATTAATCTTTACACAGACTCCCTTTGTTAATGAGAGGACAGTCGTATAAAAAATCCCGAAGCCTTTTTAAATTGTACCTATAATGAAGGAAAATTTACCTAGGGATGCTGTAATGAATGGTCCCAAAATAGGGTGTATTTCAATTCGTTTCAACTTTTTCGTTTCTGTATATATTTTACGCAGAATGAATCGTATCTACAATTAATCGGGGACGGTCGGTAAAGTACAAAGGATCGTGACATTTGTGATTTTATTTCGGTACCCGCTTTTATTTGCATATTAAGCAGGTAAAAAAAATGTAATGGTGATCGCTGACAGGTTACCTGTCATAGTGTCCGTAGACGACCTTACCACATCTTGTATAAGCAAGATTATTTAAAATATTTGAAGGTAGCTAAGTAGGTACCTATTGCATTTTATAAAATATGGAGACGAAAATAAAGGAAAACGCTGGCAATACTAATACATAAGAGTATTTTGGAACTATGAATGAATAAATGAATGAAATGCACCGACCCCAGCGTGGTTAAACCAGACTTGACTAATCGAATGAACCCCAAGATTCGCACTAGCCCCTGTAGCCTCATGTTCATGGTGCTACAGCGACCATTGCATATCATGGACTAGACCAGGGGGCGCTGTAATACTAGCGAAGACGTGCCCTTAGGATAGGGACCGATTTAACAGCCGTACGGGATATGCATCCTGCATAAGAGTATTAGAGAACTATGAAATAAATTCATAACGTCGAATTTAAAAAAGTTTTTTTTTTCTAACAATCGAATTAGTAGTAATGATTTGACTCCATGTTTTGTCGATCAGCCGTTTAGCTGTAGTGACTATTCTAAACTATTTTATATACTTAATTTTGTATGCAGACTGGGAACGATGGGACGAGATGTACGCAGTTTCATTTACTATCTTCTCCACCTTATATGAGTAAATTGCGCTTGATCTCTCTCCGGTCGCGACGATCGTCCGGTCGTGTCGGGTTGCCGTCCCATCGGACTAAGAGAGACTAGTCTCCGTTGAGATTGTTTGCCATGACCAAAATTCGTTCTGGAGGACTATTATTATTATTCTTTATACAATGTGTAACTGAATTAATGCACATTATGGAATTAATTTGTTCAGAATCAGTAGGTAATTTTCTATCCCAAAAGTAATTAAAACTACGCAAATTACAGCCACTCTTTTGCTGTACAGTCAAAACAAACCAAAATGGACGAAGTACAGTCCACAAAAGAGATAAGTAACCAGGGTCATCGGATATAGTTGAAGTTTAGTAAGAAACCGATGGATGTTACCAATAAAATTTAATTTTGTAAATGAACTGTTTGTTTTCTATTAATTAAATTTTATTCCAAAACATCCATTTGTTTCTTACTAAACTTCAACTATATTCGACGACACTAGTTACTTATCTCCTTTGGTGACCGTACAGACCTACTACGCTAGACCCTTAAACAAAACTTTTCTCTCACAATCAGTTAACTAATTTAATAAATAAACTATAAATTCAGTGTAAGTATTCAGATTATAACATAATATTCTAAGTGGGATATTCGGTGGTGTGTGTGTTGTGCTCGTATAATGTAAATAATCTTGAGAAAAAAAGGCAGTTAAATTTATGATAATATTTTATTCACGGTCTTGTATAATTTGTTTAAAATTGAAAGAAACGTAACAAATATGTATAATTTCTGATATATACCAATCTGTTTTAGTTTCAATATATCTGAGTTTCTGTAGCGGCCCTATTTGATAAAAGACAGAACAGAGTTTCAATCACTGTCTTGAATATTTACGATTCAATTTATCACTGTCGTGGTCAGTTCATGATAAAATGGATAGCGCTATCTATCACCCTTTTTTACTAGTGAAAGGGAGAATATCCTTCATAAGTCTTACGACTTTTACTGGCGACAATATATTTTATTATACCTGACAGACGGTCGGACGTTACGGGTAAGCACAAAAAGAGTGACCACCAGTCTTCCCAAGGTGTATCGTGTTAACTGGGTTGTATAGGTCAGATAGGCAGTCGCTCCATGTAAAATACTGGTATTCAGTACCATCTGGTTAGACTGGAAGCCGACCCTAACAAAGTTGATTAAAGGCTAGGCAGATTGATAGACTATTTTTATTATCTATTATTTCAGTTAGTCTTTATTGCATCATTCATAAATTTCTGACAACTAAAGTGTGTCATAGTGGTCACGCAATCACTTTACATAACAAGGATTATGAGTAGAATTTATTACCTTAACAATTAATTTTCCTGACTTTACAACTCTAACACACAACCCAACTCTCACGCCTTACTTATCTGATATAATTCACACAATCACACATTTTAATAACGTCTGACAAATTGTAATTTCCTTTGAGAAACACGAGCTTCCGTTCCGGAATATACGTTATTACAAATGTTCATAATGAAATACATATACAGGGTTTTTCATTAAGAGCGCTCGGACTTTGAAATGAAATAAAACTCACTTGTTTAAGTGATATTGCCACAATTTTGGTTTTATTTTAAAGGAAATTCGATGACATTATTTAAGGAATATAATTTCAGTCAAATGGCCGCCATGACGCCGCTGTAGGTGGTGTATTCTGGAGGATCAATTTTGGACGACATCTTCGCATAAATGGGGCTCAACTTTACGAAGAATGCGAGTTATGTTAGCCTTCAGGCCGGCAATTGTCTGTGGTTTGTCTACATAGACCAGAGATTTTATTTAGCCCCACAGAAAGTAGTCGAGCGGTGTTAAGTCACACGCTCTCGGTGGCCAGTTGTTGTCGCCAACACGCGAGATGACGAAGCCCTCGAACTTCTCATCCAATAAATTTAATGTTTCCCGTGCAGTATGGCAAGTAGCGCCGTCCTGTTGGAACCACATGTTTGTGAGATCCATACCATATATCCTAGGCCACAAAAAATTTGTAATCATCGTCCGATATCGGTCGCCATTAACAGTGAGCGCGGCACCTTGCGCATCTTCGAAGAAATAAGGGCCGATGATTCCGTCGGACTAAAATCCAAGTGTAGAGGCAATTGATGAATCTCCCTTGGATTTTCGTCGCTCCAAATCTTCAAATTTTGTTTGTTAACAAAGCCAGTCAACGAGAAATAAGCCTCATCACTAAAGATGATTTTTTTTCCGAAAGCAGAGTCAGCCGCCAAATGCTCTAAAGCCCAATCAGCGAATACACGGCGCTGTTTGTGGTCATTGGGTTTTAACTCTTGAGTTAATTGAACTTTGTATGGATGAAAACTCCGCCAAGTTGATGTCGCAGAAAGACCCAGCTCTTGCGCACGACGCGGAATGGACTGCCAGGGGTTTTCTCACACACTATCCCGAACGGCAACAATATTCCCCAACGATCTTGCGTTTCTATGACGTACAGGCACTGCTTCATCGATCACCGACCCGGTTGTCTCAAATTTATTCATTAAACGACGGATTGTGGACTCTGTAGGACGGCCATGAATGCCATAAATTGGACGCAATTCACGGAACGTTAGGCGAACAGAGCACTGATTTTGATGATAAATTTAAACAATATCTACGCGTTGTTGAAGCGTGTAGCGTTTCATGGTGAAATGTCACGACAATATCTGTATTCCCGCCAAATTTGACAGCTATCGCTTTATCAAGATGGCCACTGTCAAAGTTCGAGCGTCCCTATTGAAAAACCCTTAACATATGTAAAGGCCTGTTTTCAACCCTTGGTAGATATCCTACTATCATATTATACAAGGACTTAATTGCCTAACACACTCAAGAACGCACCCTAACTAACATTTTCAACAATCATAAACATTCGTATTATCAACACTTCAATTTACGTAATCGATAGATAAAAAATGGCTGAACTCGATATCTTACTTGTCCATATAACACTTTTTTCTTACATCTATTCCCATAGTCCTTTTAGTTCTCATTTTAGTTCAACACTTAAACACTGCATTCAGTACTGTCTGTTCATGAGTTCCCTTTGAATCCACAACTAGTCTAGCTGTTCCGATAGAACTCATATAGCCGTTATTGAGAACATGACTGTCTTTCACTATATATAATACACAACTATCACCAAACTTAAACATACGTAGTCTGTAACTCAGTATGTGAGTTCGCTCTCTGCGCTGGCGCACACCGGTTCCGTATCATCTGCCCGAAGGTCGTCCGGAACTGGCGTGACATAGAACAGTATAGCACGAAATTGATGGCCCCGTTCAGAAGGGCCAGGGCATCCATCAGCTCTCCGAAGAGGTCGTAACACTGCTTGAAGAAACATCTGCCTAGGACACCGCTTAGGAGACCTGGGAAAAAAAGAACTCGGTAAATAATTTTTAGAACTCATTAGCCCGAGGAGGAGGAGGGGCCCGTGGCTAAATAACATCAGCCGCACTGGTCGATCGATCAGGTTAAGCTACGCTTGCCGCGGTTGGTCTGTGGATGTGTGACCATCTGCGGATCTTTGACAGTCGTTACGGGTAGTCAGAAGCCTAAAAGTGGCAACCAGTCTTACCAAGGGGTATCGTATTACCCAGTAACTGGGTTGTGGAGGTCAGGTAGGCAGTCGCTCCATGTAAAATACTGATATTCAGGTGCATCCGGTTAGACTGGAAGCCAACCCCAACATAGTTGGGAAAAGGCTTGGCAGATGATGATGATGATAATTAGCCAAGAGATACACTGCTACCAGGATATTTTGGTGGTGATCTGTGGGTTAGTAGACATTACATGTATTGTGTTCGATTTTTTTTGGTTATAGAGCATGCCGGTTTCCCCACAATTTTTTTCTTCACCGTTTTGAGAGAAGTAGGGATGAAATTATTTACACAAAGTTAGACATCTTGGGGTCTAACCCACAATTCTGACGTCAGACCGTTACCACTGGGCCACCATTACTATCAAATTTTCTGAAGACAGACACCAAATTCAGCTTTCCTTCGCAAAGACTAAAGAAAATTTAAAAACTACAGTTTTCAAAATCTCATAAAAGAACTAAACCTGTAAATTACAGTATAATATTATCATGATTCCAATCGATACCTATTCATCAGAAGAAAATCGCTCTGGAATTTCACCTAATTGCGAATATAATGAGAATGAAAACACATCACAGAGGTATGACATCTTGTTTACATACAGCATCCCAGCTCTTCTGTTACCGAATAACACTCGTTAATTAGGACGACTAAAACTGAAGATGTAAACAAAGATATTGCTTCGCAAAAGCACGAACCAACGTAATTATAAATAGTGTACTATACAGCCAGAGTAATAAACACACCCACACGATATTACGAGTATTAGAGTAGGTTGATTTTATTGTTGGCAGTTTTCTATCTGAAAAATTTACCTAAGTACTTTATATTATCTTAAGCCAAGAAAATACATTAACAATTTCTTAAAAGTTTGTCCGTAAATCAAAATGTTTAGTTACAAGCTAAAAGAAAAGATGGTATGGTGGATAATTTATTTTTTCAGCCATAAAATCTAGCCATAAATAACAGTGAGGGGCAAGAGGTAACGGCCTCGATTTACGAGATGTAGGACGTGGGTTCAACGCCAGCCAGGCTCTTTATTTTGATTTTCATCACCGCTGCTCTCAAAACGGTGAAGGAAAACCGGCATGTCCTAGAACCAAAAATTCGAAGACATCTGACATCTAGCAACCCGCACTAGGCCCGTGTGGTAAATTACAGCTCACTCCCTCTCAAAGCGAGGAGGCCTGTGTCCCAGCAGTCGAAAGCTGATTATGCATAAAACCTACTGATTGATGATTGTTTGTAAAGACGCCAGCACATCAAGCTACTACAATCTGTCAAATTTCTTTAATAGATTTTCAACTTTATCACTAAAGCATTAAGGTTCAAGGTTGATTGGAAAAAATTGACAGTTTCGGGTAGCTTGACCTGCTGGCGTCTGTACATACGTACGTTCAACATTATAAACTATAGATTTATTAACTACCATAAATGTTTACAAAACAAAAATTTCGCAAGAAATCCGGTACGGAATAAACAATAAAATTAAATACTGACCTAGTATTCCTTGGGGGAACTCCGTGAGTAAAAACAGTAGTAATACAGCGACCAGCATCTTTGTCGTTCTGTCGGTCCGTCGCTCGGCTTTCGACCGCTTCGTCGATTTTCTCGTGAACACATTCCCGTTGCCATTGACAACCGTATTTGCAGGACAAGCACTGTATCCTTTCAACGCTTTCTTTCTACTGTTTGCCCTGTATAAAGCTCTAATCAACCAAGCGCTAATCACAGTTAGAATCACACAAGGAAGTAGCTTTATAAGTACTGCGTGCACCCAGAAGTTAATCTGGTACAAGCTCCCGTTGTAGTTCGAATCCACGAAGTAGACTTTCGTCAGCATGTTCCCACTTTTGTCAAACGCGAAGTCTTTGTGTATTGTGAATACCTGAAAGAGAAATTAAGTTTGTGAGGTTTTCAAAGGCTTCTTTTGATAGTCAGAATGATTGATGAATTTAGACGTTTTATCTCTCCTTTTCAATCAGTTTTTCATTTGTTTAATTTTCTTTGCCTAAGGGCGAATTTCACCAAACCTAAAATAAGTCTCATCCTTTTTTTTTTCGGGGTGGGAAATCATCACATGACTTCTCCCACTCTGGGCGGAGCGGGAGGGCGTGACACTTTTACTGACTAAAACCCACCCGTGTTCCTTCAGTTGCCTATGCCAGGGGCCACGGTATCTTTTCGAACAACCCGCGGCCCTGGCAAACATCGGCCCTAGCGGACCCCGTCAGTTCGTGCTGACATCTCTTTGAGGCGCGCGTGGAACACAATAAGTATACGCCTTACTCATAAGCCTTGCTGCATAAGTCTTATCCTTAGAATAAATTTTGAATTTTTGATAGTGTTTTCATACTAGCACTGTCAGACATCAGTTTTATCTCACGGATAAAAGATATCCGACGTTGATAAAATTAGCCATAAGAAGCCTATATGTATATGTATCTTAAGTTCTCACTCGTCTAGTTACACTACGGGTTACATTATTGAGGAATAATACCCCACAGTAATACATTATCAATAATTAGTACGAGGGGTATTGTGACTGGCGGCCTTATATATTGTAATGTCAATAGTATACTAAAGGTAATAAATTGTGCACAAATAAATAAATAAACTTTATACTAGAACAACAATTTTCTATTATCAATAATTAGTACGAGGGGTATTGTGACTGTTACTGGCGGCCTTATATATTGTAATGTCAATAGTATACTAAAGGTAATAAATTGTGCACAAATAAATAAATAAACTTTATACTAGAACTACAATTTTCTATTATCAATAATTAGTACGAGGGGTATTGTGACTGTTACTGGCGGCCTTATATATTGTAATGTCAATAGTATACTAAAGGTAATAAATTGTGCACAAATAAATAAATAAACTATACTAGAACTACAATTTTCTATTATCAATAATTAGTACGAGGGGTATTGTGACTGTTACTGGCGGCCTTATATATTGTAATGTCAATAGTATACTAAAGGTAATAAATTGTGCACAAATAAATAAATAAACTATACTAGAACTACAATTTTCTATTATCAATAATTAGTACGAGGGGTATTGTGACTGTTACTGGCGGCCTTATATATTGTAATGTCAACAGTATACTTAAGGTAATAAATTGTGCACAAATAAATAAACTTCATATTAGAACAACAATTTTCTTTGTTTCAAAATATCATTTCTCACAGGAAACAGGGTTTCAAGGGGAGATTTTAAAAGCAATTTCTTGTTAGAAGTTTCTGAGAATAGCACCTCGGCACCTTGAAATGAAACTTTGACCTTCATTTATTGATTCGTGATGGAAACATCAATCATTTCCTAAAACAATTTAGCAGAAAATGTTGATATTGATAAGATAAGTATAGGATATCACACTTTATGCCCGACCGAACACATAATTAGCAATTCCACTGGACTATCGTCCGATAAAACTTGCAATTCATGACTCAATGTTGCATCTGGTATTTTTATAGGACACTACAGCATGCCTAGATACTTCCAAATGTAAATTTTGTAAATATTTAGAAACGTGACAGTGACACAAGTGCAAATTCGATAATTATATTCGGGGAAATATGCCACAAATAGTACGTTGTTTATATAATGATATGTGTTCCTAAGCTATGTTTCATCGTTTCATGTATTTTTTTAAAAAAGAAGGCTTAAGACATTGTGAGGTGTCCCTAGAACCAAAAATTCGAAGACATGTGACATCTACCAACCCGCACTAGGCCCGCGCGGGTGATACAGCCCACTCCCTCCCTCTTAGCTAGAGGAGGCATGTGTGTCAGCAGTGAGAACGGTATACTAATAGGCTGATTATGCTATAGAGAAAACTTTACAAGTTTTTGTGATTGAACAGCTCAAAGGTGTTACACGGGTCTCCCTTGTTAAATCGAAAAGAAATTGCCAAAATATCACTACACAAAAAAAAATCCGCATATTTTCATTTGCCAAATTATTACTTAGCAAAAAATCTATTCACAAATAATCGTAACGCAAACCTAATGTTTGGCAAGTCAACGTTTAAACAATGACTTGTTTACCAACTAGTACTTTTACCAATTTTTATTTAGTCAAATATTTCAGTTGGAATAAATCATTTTAGGCAAAATAAAATTTGCCAAATATTTAGTAAGTATCGTCTTATTTTTGCCTTTATATTTTTTGCCATAACAAATCATTTGACCAAGCGTTTACTCTCTAAAGATTGTTTGCTGTAATAAATCATTTGATTAAAGACCAAATGCCTAAATTACATCATCCTTGATAATTTTCTTCCAAGTAAAAATTTGACCAAATGAAAATGTGCGTATTAAAATTATTCCAAACATTGCATTGGTATAAAAAAAGGTTGCTAAAATTTGTTTGGGCAGTGAAATTTTGGCAAAATCTTTTCGGCAAAACGGCAGGATCCCATGTTACACAAATCTTAGCACACAGGCCGTCCTGATGCTTTATACAATCTTCTTGGAACAATCTCTTAGTCCGGATTTTCACTACCTACGCCTTGTGTTGTTGGCCTACACTTTTCAGTTATGCTGTAGTACTCGTACCTACGCAGTAAACGGGACAAAGCAGCGATTGTGTAGCAACATGAATTTAATTTTGGAAGCTCTGCAGGCATACCATACAATAAGAGTCTTCGTCAGAATGCGATATGGCAGAACAGAGGTTCCCAAAACGAATGTTAGTAAAACATCTCCATCTTTTTGGAACGAAGTTCTTTCTCTATCGGGGCTTACGGTATGTAGGAGTAAACTGATAGAAATAGTCGAAGTTCAAAATAAAAATCCAAGATGAAGGCTGCAAAAATGTACAAATTTTCGTTTTTAATCTTTGCAGCCGCCATCTTGGATTTTCATTTTGAGCTTCGTTCCTGCCGGGTGACCCCACACATTTTTTTTTTATCATTTTTATTATTGGCTATCATTTGCAGATATTCAGCAATCTATCTTCGATAATAATGAAACTGAAGATTTTTGTTTGTAAGTTTGACCGCGCTAATCTCTGGCCCAGTTTTCAAGGCTATTATATACTATTTAACATCACGCCCACCCATAGGAGCCGTGAAAATAGAAAACATGTCAGGAAGAACAATAAGCGAAAAGGAAGTAATAGCGCGGACGGGCGATGCGATGCGATGCCACAGGGTGGGTCGGGGGAAGAAGAAATTTCTCGCGCGGGCAGAAGCTGGTATATTTAATATTATTAAAGTACTTTTACGGACGCTGTCTAGTGACTACTCCGTTAATTCTTACAGCCTTTAAATAAGGTCCTGAATCCAAATAAATAAGCAGAAAATAATATCCCACAAACTCGGAGCACGTAGAAATCAATTAATTAAAGGCGAGGCTAACCTCAGTTCCTATAACGGCATAGTTTCACGCGACTTGAACTCACATCAATCGCGGCACGAGTAGCCACGAATCGCAATTATTTGTGAAGGAAATAACACTTCGATCAAGTGGAAATAGAGAGAATCTTATATTGATATCGGGTCTGTAATCTGTTTTTGAGAACGTCCAAACTAGCGGTTTCTATATTGTACTGACGGTGAAACGTATTCATAAACCTTTTAGGATGCTGTTGAGGCTGCCGTGGCAATACTACACAACCCCAGGGCATTTTGAAGGAAATTCCTAATCCATTGCTTCGCATGTTTAAAAATTCGTTTACTCGACCACATAAATAACGCAATGAATGTTGTTGAATTGTCAAAATGAAAGGCACTGCGATTTTTTGTGTGTTACGCAATCACTCCGCTGATACGTTTGCTGAAGCGCGTACAGATGGATTTTAAGCCATCATGCGCAAGAAAGCAAACTTTTTGCTGCATCGTCTACGAAGCAGCATCCTAAATGGTATTTCTGCCCGTTTTGAGTGTCCTTTCGAAAACCAGTGGATAAGAACTGCCATAGTCATCAATTAGGTATAGGTACTAACGTTTTGTGATTTTGAGATGTGAATTGAATATTATGTAACCAGCATGTATATAATAATCTATACATATAATAAAACAGTAACGAAAGAAAAACTGTACATTGAGAATTTTCGAGAAAAAATAAGTGGCTTTTGTTAGAAAAACGTAACTGATGACAAAAAGTGACTTTTTAGAATTTTTGTCTGTTTGTCTGTTTGTCTGTGTGTATGGTACGGCTTCACGCCAAAACTACTGGATAGATTGAATTGAAATTCAGCAAAAATGTTCTTTGTAAACCAAGGAAGGCTTTAGGCTACATATTATCACGCCGTATGTTATAGGAGGTAAGCAATATTGATTTTAAAAGGTTTTTGTTCGTAATTTAATGCACAAAATAATTGAATGCACAAAATGACATGTTATTTATTTAGTAAACCATAATTTAACTCTGGAAACATATTATCACGCTATCACCTACGGGGGAGGAGCTGTGAATCTTTATTTTTCTTACCTACGTAGTCTGTCACAGCGTGTAATCTAACGACGCATATTTAAATGTTGTTTTTGAGTAAGCCATGCTATTATCTAGCTTTACACTATAAAAACTACGCCATTTAAGTAACTTGGGCAGAGAAACATAGTTTAATTAATGTTAGTAGTATAATGAAAATTTTGAAGCAGCGCCATCTATGAGATTTTATAAAAATCAAATCAAGTTACATGTTAACACTTTTTGGAAATAAATAATTTAAATTTGATCATGTTGGCGAGGTTAGTAGTTAGTTATTCTTAAAATTCATAGATGGCAATATGCATTTTCTTCATAAAAGTTGTATGATATAGTTCGTTTCGACAAATTCAAGTTCCAACAAAACCCTCAAAATCTTGAGCAGAGTTGAGGAAGACAATTTAAAAAAACACGCTCTGTGAAGTCGACCAGTTTGCCAGATCCCTTACGTATGACGAGGTGCCTTCATATTACACGTACGACGAGCAAAGGGGTGTATTTAACCGACGTCGACGAGGAGGTGCTGTGGAAGGCTTTCCGGGAATTTTCAAGGACACCGCATTGGGTAGGGTTTATACCGTGCATCCGAATAATGGCGAATGCAATTTTCTGCGGTTGTTACTTCACACTGTCCGAGGCCCAACGTCTTTCGCCTTTCTGAGGACATTTGATGGCGTGGAGTATCCCACTTACCGCGCAGCCTGCGTAGCACGTCACCTTCTCGACGGTGACCAAAATTGGGATGACACCCTCGCGGAGGCGAGCGTCAGTGACAGTCCCAGCTGCATGCGTCATCTGTTTGCCGTCATCTTGGTGTTTTGTGGAGTCGCGAACCTGGTAGCTTTGTGGGAGAAGTATCGCCATCATCTGTCTGAAGATTTTCTACAAGCTTTGAGGCGTGTTACTGGAGATGAAGTCGAAGTAACTGATGAGCGCGTGCTGAACACCTGTCTCAGTTCACTTCAAGATGTGGTCATTTCTATCGGCGGTAATCCACTGATCAAATATGGGTTATCAGCTCCCACATCATCACTGTATAAAGACCGTGGAAATCGGGAGTATAACGCTGAGACAAATTACGATCCGGGCGAAATGACCACCATACGAAATGACTATGTCGCTTTGTTCTCTTCAGAGCAAAAACACATTTATGACACCGTCCTTGAAAGCGTTGGGCAAAACCAGGGTAAAATGTTTTTCTTGGATGCTCCTGGTGGAACAGGAAAAACATTTGTTACCACTGGCATACTTGCAGAGGTCAGGAGGCAAGGCAAAATTGCTATTGCTGTAGCGTCGTCGGGAATCGCTGCCACACTACTTCCGGGCGGCAAGACAGCACATGCCATGTTTAAAATTCCCATCGATTTAGAGAGCGCCGAAACGCCTGTTTTTGGTGTGTGACGTAACAGCAATAAGGGACACGTGCTCAAGGATTGCTCTCTGATCGTATGGGATGAGTCTACGATGGCCAATAGGAAGGCAGTTGAGGCCGTGGACAGAACCCTGCAGGACATCCGCAGGAACGAACATTTGATGGGTGGTGTCATAGTTCTGTTCAGTGGCGATTTCCGGCAAACGCTTCCCGTGGCGACGCGGGGATCGAGGGCTGACGAGGTGAATGCTTCGTTGAAACGATCTTCGTTTTGGTCACGAGTTCGTACGCTGCGCTTGACCATTAATATGAGAGCTCAGCTCGGCGGCAATGCATGTGCTCAAGAATTCTCCGATGTCCTTCTAAGTCTTGGCGAAGGCACTCTACCAGAAGAGAGAGGTGCACAGGTGGTGCTTCCAGAGTCTCTCGGTAGAGTGGTATCCAGCTTAGAAGAACTCATTCACTGTGTGTACGGGGACATCAGTCGTATACTGCACCAGCAGAATTCTTGGGTGTGTGAGCGGGCCATTTTGACGCCTAAAAATAATCAGGCTGCAGCAATTAACAAATGCATTCTCTCGGAAATTGAGGGGAATGAAGTGGTCTACACCTCGATAAACACTGTTGTCAAGCAAGATGACGCCACACATTATCCCGTGGAATTTCTGAACTCCCTGTCAGCAAGTGGACTTCCAGCGCATACCATCAAGCTGAAGGTCGGTGTCCCGATTATGCTTCTTCTGTACCTATCTCCTCCGAAGTTGCGTAACGGGACCCGCCTTAAAGTCATCTCGCTCCACAGACACACCATTGAGGCGGCAATTCTTACGGGTTGTGGCGTCGGCGAGGCAGTATTTATACCACGCATTCCTTTCATACCTCATAACTACCCGTTCCAGTTCAAGCGCGTACAGTTCCCCGTGAATGTTTGCTTCGCGATGACCATCAATAAGTTGCAGGGGCAGACACTGAGGGCAGCGGGTGTCGACCTCAGGACGAGTTGCTTCTCACACGGGCAACTGTACGTCGCTTGCTCTCGCGTCACCAATCCTGACTCTCTTTACATTTTGGCTCCTGGCAGCATAACTACCAACGTAGTTTATAGGGAAGTGTTGTAAGGTATGATACCTTTGTACGTATTTTTACTCTTTTGTGTCCTGGAATGTATTCTTGCATTATTTTCTCTATTTCCTTCAGTCACATCTTATGACTGAACTCAGCAGGATTCCCATATAACTCTCTTCACTTGCTTCGCTTCACTTGCTTCGCAAAAAAACTTATATTTTAATGCAATTTTAAAAGTTGTTTACTTATAATGCTATAGCGACACTGGCATCTTAGGTATTTTTGGTGCTGTAGAGCCTTCACGCAGACGACGTCGCGGGCAGCAGCTAGTAATAATAATATCCCTGGACATTTCACACAGCGCCATCTAGTCCCACGCTAAGCAACCTAATGCTTGTGTTATGGTAACAAGATGGCTGATAAACTACTTATATACATTTTTTTTTTTTGTAAATACATACATATTATAGATAGAAAAACACCCAGACTCGGAACAAATACATGTAGGTCATACAAATATTTGTTCCGTGCGGGAATCGAACCCGCGACACGCAGCGCAGCAGTCAATCGCTTAACCACTACGCCAACCGTGCCGTTTAAATGCCGTCTAAACTATGTATCATAAAGGTGTAGTCATATTTAAAAATGTGATACAGACCGTCAAATTGAACAACTTTTTCCATGCTACCAACGTTTGTATGGGACATTTGATAATTTTTTCGCGACGTAATCGCGGAAAAATTATCAACTATACAAGACTTCAATAACTACGTCGACCCAAATGTATGGGACGACTGATCAAGTCCGCCTTTGTACAGTATTTTTATACTGTTGCATAAAGTTTTGATAAATAAATAACGCAATGAATACTGTTGAGTTATAAAAATGAAAGGAACTTTGACTATGAAAGTAGTACCAAATGAGGTTGCAGATAGCCAGTTGTTCATGGATCTGCATATAATTACAGCCCATACAACAATGACGCAGGTAAATTACAAAGCTGCTACACGCACGCACGCAATTTGTTTAAATTCATGTGTTGACAGGTTTATTCCCCAGCTTAAACGAACCATTTACCTCAATCTAGTTTTAAAAGTACAAAACAGAATTTTCTAAATACTGTAGCGGTATCTACAACGCCACATGCGAACAACGCGTCATACTGACGTCACGCAAATCCTGCATCTCGCAAGCAGAGTTTACCGCGCAATTAGCATAGATACAATTTCCCAACATCAACCGTTGGGCAATTGCCCGCCAGACACAACACCCGTCTGGTCGGAGGATCCTCCCTTTTCAATGGAGGATGAGTGAACTTTACACCCTGTTCCTCATACCTCTAAAATACTATTAGTCTAGCCTGCATCTTAATCAGCCTAAAATGTTCCCACTGTTGGGTCACAGGCCTTCCCTCTATGAAAGGACGTGGACCGTAATCCACCACGTGGGCCTAGTGATTTATTCCGTTCTAATACCAACAACTAATCATCTGCCTAGCCTTTTCCCAATTATGTTGGAGTCGGCTTCCAGTCTATCCAGATACAGCTGAATACCAGTGTTTTACATGGAGCGACTGCCTATCTGACCTCCACAACCCAATTACTAGGTAAGTAAGACTGGTTGTCAGACTTTCGGGCTTCTGACGACCCGTAACGACTGTCAGAGATCCCCAAATGACAGCCGGGACCAACGGCTTAACGTGCTTTCCGAGGCACGGAGGTCTTGACATGTAAAGATGGTCAGCCATCCACGGACCAACCTCCGCAAGCGTAGCTTAACCTGCACCCTAATTGCGTAACACACGATCAATCGGAATCGGTTTCATTTTGACAGTTCAACAACATTCATTGCGTTATTTACGTGTTGAGCAGACAAATTTTTCGAACTTATGAAGCAATGGATTGGCAATTTCCTTCAAAATGATTCAGATACCGATGTGTGTTACGCAATTAGGGTGCAGATCAATCGAACCGTGCGGCTGTTATTACTTAGCCACAAGCCAACTAATATCACTGATATTTGTAGTGCGGGTTGGTAGATATCAAATGTCTTCGATTTTTTTATTCTAAGGCATGGTTTCCACACAAAGTTTTCTTTCACCGTTTTGAGAACAGTGCTGATGAAATAATTTACACAAATTAAAGCACCTGTCTGGGTTCGAACCTACGCATCTAAACATACCATCAGTTTTGGTAAAACTGGTCGTCAGACTTTTGGACTTCTGACTACCCGTAACGACTGTCCAAGATCTACAAATGACCGCTAGGACCAACAGCTTTACGTAACTTCCGAGGCACGGAGTGGTCACCCATCTACGAACTGACCGCTGCAAGCGTAGCCATACGGCTGTTATTATTTAGTCACGAGCATCCATAACAATATACTAATTCTTTAAAAGACATTTAGCATATGTCGTACCAATTCTTATAAACATTTAGTTTACATATTTTCTGATAACAACATCGGAAAGGACGGCGGCATGACAGATGTTACATTATCCTTCCTATTCCTAAAGTGTTATACTAATAACATGTTGGACGAAGGTTTGACAGTGAATAAATAATTTAATATAAAATCACCCTATATCCCTGACATCCCCACATCCTCGTCGATATCTATACATAGATATCGTCATATTTATTTTCAGATTTTGATCAGTTTTAAAACAATATTAAAGCATTCAATTTTCTTTTCCCTGTATGCAATAAAACAGAGTAATATATTTTTTTTAAATGGTCTGTTTCGATTCCTGGCCAAAACCTTTAGGCAGGTAGGTACCCAAAAATTAACAACGCAGCTCCAGGGTTTTGCGAGACCCTTACTCAAGTCTCGATATACGGCCTGAAGTTCCAGTTTAAAAATTCACCCATCATAATACGTCACCATACAAGCAGAGCTAATACCATGATCAAGATATTGAATTCATTATTTTATACACGATATATCAGACTGAAAAAGTGTCTCATACAAAACTTCAATAACTACTCGACCCAAATGTATGTGACGTTAGTCCTATGGAAAAAGTTGTTTAGTTTGATGGTCTGTACACACACACACCAGAGGGGCAATTCTGGTAACTTTAAGAACGTTCACAGTCTGATCTCAGTCTCAATCTGTCAAAAATACGTAACATTTTCCTACATTTTGACAAGTTTTTGACATTTGTTTGTCGCCGAGATGAGACTGCGACTAGATTTTGATCGTTTTAAATTACGAGAATTGGCCTGCTGGTCTGGTGGTGGTTCTGGTCCACACCCTTAAATATGACCAAAGCTATATACGTTTCAGGAAAAAATCCGACTCTTTATTTATCACTAGTTACTAGCTTCTGTCCGCGACTACATCCGCGTGAAATTCTTGTTCTCAACTCCGTCGCATCGCATCGCTCGCCCGCATTATCACTTCGTTTCCGCTAAGTTCTCTATCTGACTGTATTCATTTTGACCTAGCGTGATGTTGAACCGACCCGAACGTTATCATACCTATTTTGTTGCGGAGTTATTTTAAAATTATAATAATTATCTCCTAAGATGTTGATTGAAATCAAGTAGGTAATGTCAAGTGAAATTTTTTTCACAGTTAAATACTTGAGACGAATAACATATTTATTTGGAAAAGGATTATTATCATTTGGATAAGGATATCATGTTGATAAAACACCTTCGCAAATAATGCATTAATTTCTAACAAATTTGATTACCATAAAAAAGGTTATAGTGAGTCAATCATAAAAGATAGACATATGCTGCTGCTAGACTTTTTTTATAACTTTTAAAGAGGTATAATTCCATCACACATAATTTTTGCGTAACTTAAACCGTTTACGCAGCGCACGCAACAGAAGGTCTCAAAAGGAATCATTTTTCCCGTTTTTGCGACATTTTCCATTGATGCTACGCTCCTATTGGTCGCAGCGTGATTGGGCTATCAAATGCAAAAATAATTATACAAGAAGAAAAATAATTCCAGAGATTACCCCCATACATACAAACAAACAAATGTTACCTCTTTATACGAGTAATATTAGTATAGATTTCCTAGCTGACGCAGAGAACTTCGTACCACTCAATAAGAACGAATGTACATAATTATGAGAAAATAAATTATCTTCATTGTTTTTTTTCGTGAATTTTTCCCATGTTTTAATGGTTATTCTGCTATTTGGGGCGGAGACAAAAAAAAATCATGAAAATCGGTGCAGCCGTTTTTGAGTTATAAATGGTGTATCTAACCCGACTTTGTTTAATGTATATAGATTTATACATACTTTATCGTACACCAGAAAATACCTACATAACTAAAAAATACATTTAATACTACAAAGATTCTGACATTAGGGACTGCCAAACTGTTGCAGTTTTTAAAAGGAGAGTTAAAGAACACTATCTTTCCACTTCATCGCAGTTGTGTATGTATTTATTTTTTTGTATTACGTTATAATTATTAACGTTCTAGTGATGTTTATTTTAGAAGTATATACAATTGTACATGTGTTTATTTGTATATATTATGTAAGTATATTCTCATAATATTTGCTTAGTTTTAGTAAGTGAATTGTTTATGATTTTATAGTTTTTTTGTCTCCTTTACTCTTTCACACGCCTGTCTACATCTCTCTATCTATTGTCCTAACTCAGGTATGCTGGAAGAGATTTCTTATGAAATAAGCATAACCTTTGTATGTACCTATTTTTCTGTTCTGTTTTTGGAAGGTAGTTCCTTATCGCGCGTTGCGAAAGGGGGCTAGACGGAAAAAATTAAGACCAAAAGTTGTAACGACACTTTTTTCTATAGTTGTAAGCCGTGCGGCGTGCGCGTGTTTCTCTGTCTGTCTCTCTATCTTTCTTTGAACTTCGTTCCATCCGGGTGTCCCTTGACACCTCTCAAGTTTTTTTTTCTGATCTGTTTATATATGTGTGTACATAAATGATAAATAAAATAAAATAAATACAATGGGCGGTCTTTGTGAACCAACCCATCGTATTTAATTCAGTCTTAAACAAACACATAAAAAGGATTACCCGATACATTATTATTTAACACGAGGCATTCTGAAATTGGGTCATGAATTGTAAAATGTCCGCGTATTATCATGAATGCATTGAATTCGCAATTCTTTAATGTAAGTACCCGATTTAGGTTTAACACTGATAGATTTTAGCATTGACATACATTAATGATAAGATAGTAGGGGTCTGTAGCTAAATAATAACAGCCGCACAAGTCGATGGATCAGGTTAAGCTACGCTGACCGCGGTTGGTGTGTGAATGGGTGAATGGGAGACCCCTCCGTGCCTCGGAAAGCACGTTAAGCCGTTGGTCCAGGCTATCACTCGTGGATCTTTGACAGTCGTTACGGGAAGTCAGAAGCCCGAAAATCTGACAACCAGTCTTACCAAGGGGTATCGTATTACCCAGTAACTGGGTTGTGGAGGTCAGATAGGCAGTCGCTCCATGTAAAATACTGGTATTCAGCGGCATCCGGTTAGACTGGAAGCCGACCCCAACATAGTTGGGTAAAGGCTAGGCAGATGATGAATCAGCCTATAACGTTCCCACTGCTGGACCACAGGCCTCCTCTCTTTGCAAGGAATTGGGCTGTAATCCACCACGCGGGCACAGTGCGGGTTGGCAGATGTCACATGTCTTTGAATTTTTGTTTCTAGGACGTCGAATTTCCTCACGAAAGTTATGTTTAATTCCCATTAAAAAGTGGAGGGGTGAGCCTGTTGCCATCAACTGCTGCTACTGAGAAATTCTGGATGGAAAAAACCAATCACACTTTGCTCGACTGGGAAATCGAACCAAGTATCTTAAGCTAAACAGAAGCGCTTGCGACCACTAGCCCAACGAACTTTTCCGGTCCAATCCCATTTAAGCTAAGCTTTCGATGTAACGTTCATTGCTCAACGTGAAGTAACGTACAGACTTAACTAAAGTAATGAGATTACCGAATAATGTCTATGTTTGGTAAACCTGATTCGATTTTGTAGATGTTATCCACAATGAAAATCCTTAGTTTCTTGTAACAATTCCCTTGTCGCCTTTTACGACAAATGAATTACAGAAAGAAGAAACAGAAAGTTCCTTCACATACAGACATGTTTGTTAATTCATATGAAGAGGTATGTTAACTTGATATCCCGGGAAATGTCTCTTGTGTAGTCGTCGTGAAAAGTTGAAGGTAAGTCCTTACATCAAGTTTTTGTGATTATACAGCATTGTGAACCATGATGACAACGTAATTTGGTTTCCCTTTATTGTGAGTGGAGTTAAATAACTTGGTTTAGTCATATGTCTGTTTGAATGTTATACGTTAAGACAAATTGTACTTGATTTTGGTCATCATTACTGGAAACTAGCTTCAGCCCGCGACTGAACCCACAAGCGTGTAGCAAAGCACGCGGCGGGCAACGCTGCGGCGCACGCGGGATAATCAATCAAACCGACCAGTTTTAGGTTAGCGGAAGATGGGAGCGCTTATTAAATTAATGAGTAATTACTAATAATTAATTAATTAATTGCGTTCTGCAATTTCCAAATACGACTGGCAGAAGATTCCGCCACGGGCATCGCTTCATCGAGAATTGCCGCTGCGTGCGCCGCCGCGATAAACGCCGCGTGAGACGCGGCGTTGCCAGCCGTGGGCGCAAAACGCGTCTAAAATCGCTTCTCCGTAAACGCACTCATACAACGCCATAATTATGTTTGAATTTAGTGCGGCCCGCACCTCGCGACGCGCGACGCCCGGCGTCTCCATAAATGAGCACAAAGTGTTTATGATATTCAATTAAATATTGTCCGGTGGTACGGAAAACTTCGTGTGCGAGTCCGACTCGCACTTGGGCGTTTTTTTTTTTTGTGTTGGAGTTGTTGTGTGTTATTTCTGATAATCCTACTTCCTTACTATTAATTATTTAATAATTAATCGTACTAATATGTATTATAAACGTGAAAGTTTGTATGGATGGATGGACGGATGGATGTTTGATACCCTTTCACGCCAAAACTACAGAATGTATTTGGATGAAATTTGGCACATAGGTGGTTTATAACCAGGATTAACATACAGGATACTTTTTATCCCGATATTCTCATGGGATTGAAATCACATATTTAACAGACATTGAAAAACAGAACAGAAAAAAAAATAGTTACAGAGGTGATGCTTATTTCATAAGAAATCTCTTCCAGCACACCTGAGATAGGACAATAGATACAGAGATGTAGACAGCGTGTGATAGAGCAAAGGAGATAAAAAATAATAGGTACATGGAATCAAAAAAACAATTCACTTAAAAACTAAACAAAAATTACTAGAATATAGCAACATACATACAAATAAACATACATTAATACTTCTAAAATAAATATTACTAGAATGGTAATAATCATAATTATCATACTCAAAAAAAAAAATACATACCTACACAACTTTTATCCAAGAAAATGACGAGTAATTTTCCTATAATGGAAAAAAATGGAAAAACTTTTACTTCAAGGATACGACAGACTTATTTGTTTTCCAATGGCATCAAATGATAAGTCAAAAAGTGCTATGACATCATTCAAAATGGTGGCGTAGTATTGAGACAAGGGTAAAAATGTTTACATACGCAACGAAACGTGAGACGGTACGAATTGTTTAATATTAGGAAATGTTTGTTTTGTCTTTGGATCCGAAAAGGCTTTTGACATTGTAGTCGACAGTAAACACGTTAATTAAGCTTCTGAAGTTACTTATCATATTCATATTTCATTTTTATAAAACACAAGCATCTCCCCGCGACTTCATCCGCGTAAAATGAAGACATTTTACGCGGATGAAGTCGCAGTCGCCGGCGATGCGATCGCATCGCATCGCCTGCCCGAGGTAAAACTGTTACCTACCTCATTTTCCTCTTTTTTTTTTTACTCAGTTAAGGGTCGTGCCATGATGTTAAAAATAACCTTATAGCCTATATCCTTCCTTAAGAATTGGGATATCAAAGGCAAAAAAAAAATCAAGTCCGTCAAGTATAGATCGACGTGATCAGAAGGTTTCGTGTTCAAATCACGTCGGGGTCACCAGTTTGGAGGTATGAGGAACAGGGTGTAAAGTTCACTCATCCTCCATAGAAAAGGGAGGATCCTCCAACCAGACGGGTGTTGTGTCTGGCGGGCAATTGCCCAACGATTGATGTTGGGAAATTGTATCTATGCTAATTGCGCGGTAAACTTTGCTTGCGAGATGCAGGATTTGCGTGACGTCAGTATGACGCGTTGTTCGCATGTGGCGTTGTAGATACCGCTACAGATATATAGATTTTTTATTAGAAGTTGGACGAATTGCTACATGGACATTCTGTTAATTAGACTTAATGTTCATTAGACGTTTCGCGCTGTTGGACATTTTGCTACTTAGACCTTCTGATCAGGAAAGGAAAATGGGTGGAGATATACTTAGGTATAGTACGCTATTCGGGATGACATAGCGCCATCCGTTTCGCATTGAAATAATAATGACTTTGACCCTTCCCTGATTTTGATTGATGACTGTGATACAAAACCGTTGGTTAAAAAAGAAAAATCGACTAAAAACATTGCCACAGCATCAGCAACGAGAATTTTGACCTTCACCAACTCCACCCGAGTTGGTAAAGGTCAAAATTCTCGTGAAATATTGAATCGTAACAAATTACATACAAAACGGACCGCAACTTGTTGTTTTTGTGAAAGGTTTAGTTCCTAAGCCAATTTCCCCGTATCTCTTATTGATTCGGATTTCACCGTACCAGTTAAAAAAAAACACATTTCTCTCACTCGATATACAGGTTGAATCTTAGAGGTCATGTGCTCGATTTTGTAGATAACTAGAACTGCACATTTTGATTTGAAAAGAACCCTGTTTTTGAAAAAAAAACGTCGAACGTCGAACGACGTGGAACGTCGTCACGCAGTGGGTGCCTGAAAACGGGCGTCGTCACCCGTAAGCCTAAGAAAGGCTGGCGTGATGATTTGGACTCATTCTTAGCCGATTGGGTGGAGAAGGCACAGCACAAAGAAAGATGGAAGAATATGGGGGAGGCCTTTGCCCGCAGTGGGACAATATATGTAGGTGAACGAAAAAAAAAACCTTAGCGTTTAGCAGTTGATCAGTCGTTACGGGTAGTCAGAAGCCCGAAAGTCTAGCTACGAGTCTTACCAAGGGGTATCGTATTACCCAGTAGGTAACTGGATTGTGGAGGTCAGATAAGCAGTAGCTCCATATAAAATATTGATGTATACCAGTGTTTTATATGGTGGATACAGGAACCTGCATCCGGTTAGACTAGAAGCCGACCCGATCTTGGGAAAAGGCAAGGCAGATGATGATGATGTAGCTGGTGATCATACTTACAAAATACGAAGGAATGCAGAGTATAGGCGGTAGAATGAAGCTGAGCAGTATGGCAACCGTACATCTTCGATCCGTGCACAGTGATGGACTGTACGTAGGATACCTGTAGACAAAATAACTGTTAAGTAACTGAAATAGAAATAGAAATATTTTTACATTCATAATTATATGAATAACTATAATAACGAAGTTATTCATAATTATATGAATAACTTCGTTAAAACGAAGCATTATAAAGATTAACACAGAAATTACATACAGCTATTTTATAGAATGATTAGTGAGCCCCAAACTAGACAGTCAGTATGTAAGTCTGTATCTCGACACTCAGTACGTGATTTTGTACAACTCCTATTAACTAGGGAATAAATGTCGCGAGATATGTTGTTTCCGCTCATCAGAGATTGTGCGAATGTCGCGTGTAATTTGACGATTTCTCACGAATTCGCAAGCGAGTCTCGTTTCCTAGGGGATTCTCTGAAGAATAAGCGCTTTTTAAACATTCAGCTAGTTGTGAAAAAAATATAAGTACTGACTGGCTGAGTTTTTTACCGTCGGGACAAAAACAGGGTAAGTATAAAAAAGGTGAACAGAAAAGTCTATGCCACAAATATTCTTTTTTTTTCCAAAAAAAAAGCGAATAAATCGACAAATTTTCTCTACGCGCGGAAATTATCAATGAATTCGTAGCGACATTCAATTCTATGATTGAAGCCATCGGCTGGTTTGAATCAAAGGATAGAATGAAAAAAAAAGGATTTTCGGGCTTCTACTCCTTTCATCTTTTATACCCTGTTTTTGTCCAGACGGTAAAAAAAGCCAAACGGTTATACAGAAAAAAATGGCCACCTCATCCCGTCCACTTTTTTAATTATGGTGGAAGCTTGTCCATGATATATTTTATATTCAGTTTGAGAGTTTTTCGAGGGAACTGTAACATCCAAGGTGTCAGTTTCAGCACCTAATAAACGGCAAGATTTACAGTATCGTACCCACGTAAAAAATTAAAATGAGACCAATAATTTACTTCGTCCATGAGCTCCAAAATAAATCATATTTTTTCACAGAAAACAGTCGCAATTTACAACTTTATATTTAACAAAATTACAATTTAGCTTTTACAGTATTTTTTATTTAAAATTCTGGCGTAATTGAATTACTTCTATTTTTGTATACGTTCTGGCTGACTTGGTTGCTAAACGGGTACACAAAATTTTATGGTCTGACCAGAAATGATAGCAACAGTGAAACCACTATGGACCACTTTTATTAACGAATTAAGGTCAGTTGCCTTATCATTAGTGATTTCAGCGAATCGATTGTCATTAATACATAACTGAAATTCTTTGCTGATCATATGAGTAACAGAAAACAGTATGTAGAATATGCTGGGTACAAATCTGAGCCCTAGGATTTTACGAGGTCACGTGTAAGTCAGGGCAGTAATTTAGGACCACTTCAATTTATAATAATGGTGAAAACCTTGCCCAAGGTCGTCAGGAATGCAAAATGCCTGTTGTTTGCTGACGATCTAAAATTTCTACTAGCTGAAAGAGCAAAAGGACTTGGAGCGTTTACAGGAAGACATAGACAGGGTTGTTGAATGGGGAAAGAAGAATAAGTTGATGTTTAAGACGTCATTGTGTTCGGTAATAACTATTCGTAGGATGAAAATGCCCAAGAAATATGACTATAGAGTGGACAACACGGTATTGAAAAGAACGGAAACGGTGAGGGATTTAGGAGTACGCCTTGACTCGGGCCTGGCATTTCGTAATCACATCGTAAATGTTTGTAAAAAAGCCTATAGGAGCCTAGGTTTCGTCCTAAGAAGAGCAGAGGGTTTTACAAGCATCGCTGCGCTAACTTCTTTGTACAATGCATTGGTAAGAAGTCAGCTCGAATGTAACGCAATCATATGGGCTCCGCATGAAGCTAAATACAGTGTCATGTTGGAGCGTAGGTATACAAAATGAATTTACTAGGTTTCTGTACCTATGGTGGTATGGTGTATATCCATTTTATCCATTGATGTATCCAACTTTGTTTGTTATAGGCATGGTGGGATACAATAAATCGGAAACAAGGCTCACAACATGGCTCTTGCTACCTATATTTTTAAATTATTACGTGGCAAGACTTCAAACCCAGGTATATTAAAAGAAATAAACCTGAGTGTGAGGCGACAGTCACGTCTATTGGCGGTCTCCAGTAGTAGGACCCATCTACTGAGTAAAACCCTAATAACGCGCACCTTGCGTGTACTTAATGACGTAGCGGACAGCATAAATCTTTTTACTTGTTCTCTGAGTAAGTTCACAAAAAACACGATGTACAGAATATGTTATTGTTAATAATAAAACTGTAATTATGGCCACACTATTGAATTATGAAATTCCTGTAATGATAGTGATGTTGAGTTAATAAATAAATAAATAACATACAATTCAGTCACGGTACGCTGCATATCTTCCTATATCAATAGTACAATTTTTATGAATCATTTGCCTACTATCAGCGATTCATACCGCGCTTTTTGTATTGAAATGCGGTACACGGCGGCCCGATGCGGCTTTAAGTAGGTTATTCAAGATCGACTTAAAACCATTAGTAAGTCATTGCAATAATAATAATATCCCTGGACATTTCACACAGCGCCATCTAGTCCCAAGCTAAGCAACCTAATGCTTGTGTTATGGTAACAAGATGGCTGATAAACTACTTATATACATTTATTTTTTTTGTAAATACGTACAGACGCTAGCACGACAAGCTACTACAATCTGTCAAATTTCTTTAATAGATTTTCAACTTTATCGCTAAAGTATTTAGGTTCAAGGTTGATTGGGAAAATTTGACAGTTTCGGGTAGCTTGACCTGCTGGCGTCTGTACATATTATAGATAGAAAAACACCCAGACTCGGAACAAATACATGTAGGTCATACAAATATTTGTTCCGTGCGGGAATCGAACCCACGACACGCAGCGCAGCAGTCAATCGCTTAACCACTGCGCCAACCGTGCCGCAATGTAAGTCATATTTTATTATCGAGATAAGAGTGGTAAGCGTAAGTGGTAGTGGGCTTGTGGTGGTATCTACAACGCCACATGCGAACTACGCATCACATTGACGTCACGAAAAATCCTGCATCGCGCAAGCAGAGTTTACCGCGCAACTAGCATACAACGTCCCGACATCAATCGTCGGGCAGTTGCCCAGTTCTATAAAGGATGAGTGAACTTTACTCCCTGTTCCTCATACTTCTGTAGGGTAATAGTTTAATCCATATATTTCCTTATCTCGATAATATTTATAAATATAAGTAAAATATATATAATAAAAAGGTACAAATTGAGTTTGGTACAAATTGGCAATCATTCAAGTTTATACTTTATTACAATTCAACAGGAGTTACATTGCAATGCCAATGACTTACTAATAGTTTTACGTCATTCAAATTTGATGGTGAATGTGCTGCTTAAATGTGCACTTAGCTTAAGACAACTGCGGTAGTAGCTCAGTAGTATGCTATCGACCTAATTGAAATGAATGAGGGCAAGTTCATGACTCAACTTGTTAAGTCTCGTGCTGAGCAATTCATCATTAAGTTATCGTGGTTAAAGCGATTAGCCTCCAAAGAAACTTGAAGTAGACAGAACGCTTCTACTTTATTAAGTACTTTATTTTCTTTGAAATGTGAAGGCGGCTATCATTTGAATATGTACTCTTTAAGTTCAAGGAAAGAGAAAAGTGAAATATAAAGAAATGTTCTATTTTTGTTATCAAACCAAACATCACACCTCTTCTCACCGGAGAGTAGGCAGACACCGGGCTGGTAGAAATTTTCTTTGGCATTAAGTTCGCCTCTCTACATTTGTATTCTTGAAGAATTAAATAAATACATACCTAAATACAATTATAGATATAATTTTTAAATCCGAAAAAAATATATTTGATTTGATTTGATGAATACTGAAAATATTCATTTTAAACTTTTCCACTATCCTTATCGCTGATAGAATATAACTTTACCTAGGCTGTGTCTCTGGGGGTCTACTCCGAAGTAGTATCGGCCGAATGTTCGGCCGTTTCCTGCTACGAAGTTACTATTTGGTTCGGTCGGTTCCGATCCTACACTCTTTCGAATATTGACGCGGGTTGGTAGATGTCACATGTCTCCGAATTTTCGGTTGTAGGACATGCCGGTTTCCTCACAATTTTCCTCCTGCACCGTTTTGAGAGCAATGGTGATGAAATATTAAATTACACAAAGTAAAGGGCCTGCCTGGATCGAACCCACGACCTAACTTGTACTTCGGGGCCGTTACCATTGGGCCACTGCTCCTTTGTGGAGAGTGAAGTTGGGCTTGGTCGCAAGAAATATCCAGAGGCGACGGACTCGGGGACGTCTGTCGCCCCCCACACATCAGGTTCCGAGGTGGTGGCGCTTAGTGTTCCACGCGCGCCTCTCTTAGACGTCGGATGGGGAGTCTGACACCTCACTCCCCCCCCCCCCCCTGACCCAAGAGGCCCGCGGTGACGGACCGGCACTAATCGAGGGTTGCGGAAGGATCGTACGTTCCCGCGACCCCCGGCGTAGGTGTAAAAGGGAACACCGGGGTGGTTTTTAGACACGAAGAGTCTGACAGCCATCCATGAGGATTTTCCACCCCGGAAAAAAAAAACAAAATGGTCGCAAGAAATATACCATACGATCCAACCGTTGAATCATAATAATTATAGATCATCAACATCATCATCAGTCTATAGTAGTCCACTGCTGGACATAGGCCTCGCCTATTGCACGCCATTCAACTCGATTTTCGGCAACTCTCATCCAGCTGCTACCAGCCATCCTGCGAAGATCGTCGCCCCACCTTACGTTTACCAATTCGCGGTCTCCACTCAAGAACACGTCTAACCCAACGGCCATCGGTTCTACAACTAATATGGCCGGCCCATTGCCACTTCAGCTTGCTTATTCTGTAAGCTATGTCGACAACTTTGGTTCTCTGCTTTGATACACCCTAAGTTTATAACGAAGTCTGTTATAATTATACAAGGCCCGGGGCAGTGGGTTAGCGAATAGATATTGTTATTCGGGGTTATCTCTCAAACTTTTCAAACAAGTAATAACAAAACACGCTCTAGCCCCATTTAAACAAAAAAAAAGAAGTAAACTGATTAAAACAAAAAGTTTTTATGATTCTAGCACGAAACACTTATATTTTTGTTATAATTTATAGTTTGTTTAACACACCTGGCGAAATGTGTGTGGACTATAGATACTCCTCCGCCCAGCCTTTCGGGGAAAGATGGTTATGTTATTAAATACTGGTTTTGCTTACTTATTTTTTTGTAAATGTTAACTTTTAGCTTAAAAATAAAAGTTTTTATTTTTCACTTTTTAGTTGTCCCGAAACATATTAACCTAACACTACTTGCTACGTGAATGAGTGACAGAAAGTTATTAAAACGTCATCAAAATAAACTCAGTCTAAAATAATTGTATTATTGAAGCTAACTCAAAAACTACCAAAGCAAAGTTAATCAAATTTATACGGGACCACCCCTGAAGAATACTTATACCATCAACAAAATAATTTTGCAAATCCGTCTTATATGACGGAATTATGCCCGAACATACACAAAAACGAAACGTCCGAATTGAGAACCTCCTCCTTTTTTGAAGTCGGTTAAGAAACAAACATCGTTAACTTGCCGTTCGTACAACAACGTAAGTATGTAAATTGATTTACTGTACAGAATACGTAATTCAGTCTAAAACAAATAAAGGTGCTCTAAGACAATGAGATGTTAGATGTGTTTAATCTCAATTTTCTTTATTGCTAAAAAAACAACATAAAACCACGTAGACACTGCCGCGGAATGCGGAAACATTTTCCACACACAAAAAATTTCCGCGAAGGGTTGGGAACAGGTACACTTCTTCCCAACCCTTCGGGGAAAACAGACTTCAAACAGACTTCGGGGCGAAATGTGGGTGTGGAGTACACTCCACACCCATATTCGCTTCGCAGTTATGCTGAAGTCCCATGTAATAGGGGGTGAACCTATTACCACCAACCGGGCAAAAATCCGGGGTGCTATTCGTGTTTTTAAATTGCCTGTAGAGAGCGACGGCTCATACAAAAAGTGCGAAAGCTATGTACGAAGATTTTTGCGGTGTGGCCCGCCTTATGTACAAGCCTTACATTTTTTTTTTTTGGGTGGAAAATCATCCAAATGACTTCTCCCGCTCTGGGCTGAGCGAAAGGGCGTGTCAGACTTTCACTGACTAAAACCCACCCGTGTTCCTTCAGTTGCCTGTGCCAGGGGCCACAGTATCTCTTTCGAACAACCCGTGGCCCTGGCGGCATCGGCCCTAGCGGACCCCGTCAGTCGTCAGTTCGTGCTGAGATCTCTTTGACGCGCGCGTGGAACACAACGCGCCGTCGACCCGGGCCTGGTCCTTACCGGGCGGCGAGCTGCCCATTGCTCGCCGCCCGCAAACCCGCGCCTACGGTGGCCGTCGGCTGTTGACTCTCGTCCAGGGCGTCTCCTGCAGTGGCTAGGGACGTGAGGGCGCAGAGATTGCCTCTCCCTCACGCGCTCCGCCTCCTCCTTCGCGAGCATTACTGCTTCGCAGAGGGAGCTTAGGTAACGGCCTCCCATTCACTCTCGCTCCATACCATGGCCTGGACCAGGGCCGGACGCGAGAGATCGCCGCCGCCGATCGCCGCCACGAGGACACGGCGGTGCCCTGCCCAAGCAGAGCAGACCTCCACCGTATGCTCCACCGTGTCCTCCGGGCGATCCACACACCCTGGCGTTTCCTCCCGCTTACCTAAGTCTTAACTTTAGTGTAATATAACCTGCTATAGGATTGTTTCTTAACCTCTCAGTTGCAGTATTTTTTATCTCACGAAGCGCCACGCACTTTACTTGTGGTTACCGAGTGTACAAACACGCTGTAAATGTGTGTGAGCTCAGGAGCTCTTAGTACCGTCCGAGACAATGGCAAAGTCGGAAGTGTGTGTGTGCGTTATGTACCGACGCTACACACACGTTCACACTTGGTTAAAACAAGTAAAGCGCGCGTCACTACGTGAGATAAAAATATTGTACTGTCATTAGTCTCGACCGATAATTAATGTATTTCAAGCTTATAGCGATTTTTAAAACAGTTGTTGATAAACGAGGTATAGAACTAGATACATTAATGAAACCCAACACTTACTTGATAGCGATATATCGCCAGACCGCTAGTGATAATGTGAGCAGTATGGACGCAGTGTGCAGTATCTGGGTGAAGTGACTGTGGAACAGCATGTAGACTGCCCAGGAATATGGCCGTTCTTCTTGGTCTGGGAACAGCTGTGGAAAAGAATGAGTTGATTTGGGAATATTTTCACAAGTACATCATTTTCACGTCATCACCATCTACCTAGCCTTTTCCCAAATATGTTGTGGTCGGCTTCCAATCTAACCGGATGCAGCTGAATACCAGGATTTTATACGTAGCGATTGCCTATCTGATCTCCATAATCCAGTTAGTAAATAACTAATGTATTCAACATATTGTAAAACATTTTAATAGAGTAACTATGGAATTTCTAGCCCCATTCTTCTCAATATGAAACTACCGTTTTGAAATTGGAATTTTTTCTTGTTTTTTTGACACTCAGACGGCTTTTTATCGCCTGTTGAACGCACGATTTTAATTTGACTTTTTCAGAGACGAGATCTTTTTGAAATGGGATTGTTTTGAGTCAAACCAGCTGTTCAGTCTAATGTTCGAACATAAGACTCTCGTTACAACGACCGGTCCTGAGGTTCTCGGATTCAAAAGGTTCCGCGACCTCATGAAAGTTATTGTAATTTAATCCTACTAATATGTATTATAAACGTGAAAGTTTGTGAGGATGGATGGATGGATGGATGTTTGTTACGCTTTCACGCAAAAACTACTGAAGGGATTTTGATGAAACTTTACAATAATATATCTTATACATCAGAATAACACATAGAATACTTTTCTCTCGTTATTCCCACGGGATCGACACTTATGCAGACTAATGCTAACTAAAATAAAATAAGTGGTCAATCAATTAAATGGTGGTGATTTGAGTAATCTACAAAAGATTAAATCAAAAGGTATTTAATTTAAAACTGATTCACGTTAATGTTAATCCAATAGAAAAGATAACTATAGCATAGAATTCATAGACCTAACTAAAATAGACCCAACACTAGCAATAACCTTACACTATAAACCAATAATATTAGTTGCCACGGCATTTGACGGATCAAATTAAATACCTACATAGTTTACTTGGCTTTGAATTGACTGAGCGCCCCGTGGTTTCAGAGTTCCATTTGGTACCTCGTCGGTACCTAACAAAACTTTGAATTTAATTTAATGAAAAATAAATAAACCAACGTAATGTAAAATTAATTTAACTAAAGTGACAGCTAGAGTAATTATGTTGCTTCGTATACCTAGTACATGGTTAGAATTTGTCAAAGCCGCTCTTCGTGAAATTACTTGGAATTTGTCTCTTGATCCACGAAATTCTTAATTGAACCATCACTCCAACTACGTCACACACAGTCACAATTCGAAGGATTTAAAAGCAAATTCCAAGTCCATTGCTTCATATGTTTGAAAAATTCGATGCTCGACAACGTTATTATTCGAATGAATTATGTTAAACTGTCAAAATGAATGGCATTGCCATCATAACTGTGTAAAGCTATGGTTCCTTAAAAAAACGGTGGCCGCCACGTAACGGTAGCAGTGACCGCAGTCATAAAAATGATGGCACCAGGGTTTGACTTTACGGTGTCACAAAACACTCCAACTTACTTTCATAAATAACGTTTCAGTGACGCAGTTCGACGATAAATTGCGGACGCTATGTGGCGGCTAACGCAGTCTTAGGAAAACCTAGCTTTAGGCAATCTCGCAGTTTTATTATATCTTGCTTTACATGAAATAAACATATTCAGTTGTTCCCAAAAACATGACTGATCCAATATCTATTTTCGTTCCGTCATAAAACAGTAACCAAAGAACATAATCAAGTTTTTACTACTTCTTTTGTGTTCCATCACAATTTAAACCGCTCGTTATTGTAACTTTAGAAATAACAGACGTTTGAATAGCAGACAGATTATTATTTGGGAGTTTCATTAAAAATAACCAAAGTATTAAACAAAATAATGTTTAATATTTTTGTAATTTTTTACCAATGACTCATAATATGTGAATTGTAAACATGAATTCAACATATCATTCCAGACCCCTGACAGTAGACATTTTTAAAAGGTTATCAAAAAAAAAATTGCTGTTTCATAGAACAGTGCAATATCTACGCGGTTAACACGTCTGGAACAGCTAGTTTAAAAAAAACAATGATAAATTTCAACGCTGGGGAGTTCAGAATCATGTACTGAATCCATGGGAACAGGTTGCGCGTCGATGTCCCATGCCATCCTGTATATTGTGCAAGCTAGTTGGGCAGGACATTGGTTAAACGCGGAGATAGCCTATGGAGTAAAACTTCAACCGAATGGTGGCCAAGTTAGGCCTAGAAACCAGGGCCATCCGCGTTGGGTGGATAATATCTTCGAAGTTGTGGGAATCACCAAGATAAGAGACGCATGAAACCAGGAAGTGTATACCCACCCACTCCCAGTGGGTGTTTCCAGGCTGAAATGATGATAATGATCATGAACGTCATCACATCTTCAATGTTGGTTTGGCAGATGCAATTACGACTATATTGTATCACTTAAATATCTAAGTATACAAAGGAAGTATACAAATCTTCAGCCACATGGTGATTCACTTTCGAGTAATTAAAACAATAGTATCCTACCTACAATTACAACGTAGTCAAGGTTTAGCTTATACGACCCTACCGAAAACAATGTATGGGACTGGGACAAACTTGATGCAGAAGGCGGCAAACTGGATATATATGGAACCCAGCCTAATCGCGACCATGAAATCACAAATGCCCTTCAATAATAAATCACCAAGCCCGAACCATTTCGGTGGCATTTTAATAGCACTTACAGCAAGGTTCCTAAAGCTCTCGAATAAACACAAACAAGAATTGCTAATATTCGATCCAGCTATGACTCACTTGCTAGCCGTAAATAATGAATAGGCCACATTTCGACATCAAAATGACATCACCAATCTTCAAATATTAGGTTGGGGAAAAAGTCTTTTCGCATTATAGTATGTATGAACTTGTAATAAAATCTCTTTGGCTATACTATTTTTAGCTGGCTGGTTTTGGTATCATTGAAAGTTTAAATTTTAAAGAACATAATTCCAAATTCAAATTAGGAAAATGTGTGATTTTCATTTGTTTTTCGTACTGTCAAGATGAGTGAATCTAATGAAGAAATTCGATACATTTTAAAATTTTATTACAAAAAAGGTAAAAATGCAACTTAAGCCGCGAAAAAAATTTGCGATGTTTATGGACCTAGTGCAGTGTCTGTGAGGTAGCACAAATTTGGTTTAAGCGTTTTCAATCCGGAAATTTTAATGTCAAAAATGCACGTCGCTCTGGTCTTACGTATTACGTATTACGGATAAAATGGATGCCATTTTTGAAAAAGTGGAGCAAGATCGGCGGCATATCAGTAGTTACGACGTAGCTGAAAAACTGGGAATTGACTACAAAACAGTTTTGGCGCATTAGAAAAAAAACACACACACACACACACAAAAAAGGTACACAAAAAAGCTCGATATTTGGGTACCTCACGAGCTCACTGAAAGAAACCTAATGAACCGTGTACTCATTTGTGATTCTTTATTACGACGTAATGAAACCGAACTATTTTTGAAGAAGCTGATAACTGGTGATGAAACGTGGTTCACGTACGACAAGAACGTGCGAAAAAGGTCGTGGTCAAAGGCTGGTCAGGCTTCACAGACTGTGGCGAAACCCGGGTTAACTCGCAACAAGGTGATGCTGTGTGTGTGGTGGGATTGGAAGGGCATTATTCATTATGAGCTGTTACCACCAGGCAGCACCATCGATTCTGAACCCTATTGCGAACAACTGATGAGATTAAACCAAGAAGTTGAGAGAAAGCGGCCGGAATTAATCAACAGAAGGGGTGTGGTTTTTCATCATGATAACGCTAGACCTCACACATCTTTAGCCACTCAGCAAAAATTAAGAGAGTTTGGCTGGGAGGTGTTAATGCATCCGCCGTATAGTCCTGACCTTGCACCTTCAGATTTTCACCTGTTTCGGTCTCTTCAAAATTCTTTAGGCAGTGTCAGGTTGACATCACGAGAGGACTACCAAAACCACTTGTCGCGGTATTTTGATCAGTAGTCCCAAAATTTCTATAGCAATGGGATCATGTCCCTACCTACAAGATGGCAAAAAGTTATCGAACAATATGATACCTACATACTTAAGTTAAATGTAAATAAACTATATTAAAAAATGTTTTGAATTTTCTTAAAAAATGCGAAGAAACTTTTTCCCCAACCTATTATTTCAGCCATATTGGTTTATGGCCCAAAATGTTGCGAATCTTATCATCGATCATATTATCATCCTCCAATATATGCCAATTAAATGGGTTGGCTAAATTTACGACCCAGTGGGTCCCGCTTAGTGGTAAACGACATCGCGATAGGCTCAGACGGAGATGGCGGGATGAGTTGGACTTCTTTTACAAAGATTGATCGTTGGCAGCTCTGGACAGAGAGAGGTGGAAAGAGCGTAGGGAAGCCTTTGCCGAGCAGTGAAACATTAAAGGCTAAAAGAAACGATTCGGCACTGCATATCGTCTTCCATGTATCAGTCGTCATCTCAGTATTCATCCACTTCCTAGCCATATCATTTTCATCTTTCATTCAATCCATCCATGTAAAATACTGGTATTCAGCTGCATCCGGTTAGACTGGAAGCCGACCCCAACATAGTTGGGAAAAGGCTAGGCAGATGATGATGATGATTCAATCCATCCATCGTTTCTTTGTTCTTTCTATATTCTTAACATCATCATCATACCAACCGAAAGACGTCCCCTGCTGGACCATAGACCTTCCCCAAGCATCGCCACATTAATCGTTCATGTGCTCTTCATATTCAGCCGTTTCCTGCAACCTTCATCAGATCATCGGTCCACTATTTTTATAGCCATTCACATTCACACTCAAACAAAACTTTCCTGGCATCCTTACTCAAACCAGCTGTATTTATAACTAACAATCTGTTGCCCGCAACTTGTTTTATATAAATTTTTAATACAAATTTTCCAGGATAAAAAGTAACCTCCAGCTCCCAAGTCTTCTTATTTGTAAAGTTTTATAACGATCGGTTCAGTAAATTAGGCGTGAAAAGGTAACAGACAAACAGTTACTTTCGTATTTATAATATTAGTAAAGATGAAGGTTAGACTCACCAGGTACCTGTAGATCGCGAAGGGCACGTACTCCAGCATGACGAAGACATCAGCCACCGCCAGCCACTTCAGCAGCCGGTTGATAGGAGTTACTGCTAAATCCCGACGGGTCAAGACAGCAACGTTCAGCGCATTGGCTAAACTGCCGAAGAGACATACCTGGAGAGGAAGTAGGAAAATTATAGATGTTCATCTCTGTATTATCTATTTATATTATTATTATTTATTAAAGGTAAGTTTACAAAAATCTTGCTTATAAACTATGCCCTACAAACCCGTTTTCACGGTCTTATATCTATCTATATATTACTAATAATAAAGCTGAAGAGTTTGTTTGTTTGTTTGAACGTACTAAACTTGGATGGAAAATTACCAGTTGGATTTGGAAAATTACTTTTGCATTTGATTCAGCAGGTTATAGAAAGAAAGAAAAAAGTCAGATAGAACGCTAAGCGAAAACTAAATAATATCGCGGGCAGGCGATGCGATGCGACGCAGTGGGTCGGGCGAACAAGACACGCGGACGAATTCGTGGGCAGAAGCTAGTGATGATAATAATTGTATATGTCAATACAGTAACAGCCCATCGACCTGATGGATTATTGGTAGGAACATAAGAATTAATATTATAAGATGTGATGTGTTTTATCATTGTAACTGTACTTTGGGGGTCGAGAGGAAACTAAAACTTGACCTATAGTTAGGGGTCCGGTGGAAACAATATTTATTGGGGGTTGAGGGGCCGAGAGTGGACTAATCGCATACATCCTATTACAAAACGAACAAATGTTCAAACTGTGAGCAACACCATCATCCTTTCTATTGATTGCTAGTTCCAAGATATCATAATAATAGTAGTCGTCTGGAAAGAATTTCGGGCATGGTGACTAATTTCAGAGGTGCACAAGTTTGTGCGCCAGACACAGGTGCACTCTCTCTTAAGTTGGCCCGTTGACCCTGCGCCTGATCTCTCTCCGGACGTGTCGGATTGCCGTCCCATAAGACTAATGTAAGAAAAATACGCGTAAATCATCGTTGAGTAAATTCGTGACAATACTTATATTTCGAACTCTAAAATTGACAAACGAAGTAAGACGCTCATTAATTTAATTAAGTGGTTGGTAAATTGGAAGTTGTTATTCGAGACAAATCTTCACTAATTGGAAGTATCAAAATATTATTGCTTTCGTGAAAGATGCCTGGAATAAACTATATTTTACTGTAACTAATACAAATAGTGTAATAATATTGCTAAAGAAACAATTTTTCAAAAACAATTAGCTCGTCTACCTGAACAAAATATTTTGTAAAGAATATTAAATTTTGTTAAGTAGACATCAATATTATACCTACTGTAATGAATGTATATTTATGATAGAAACATCACGGGCACAATGTTGATTATATTATCTAATTGATTGTTTGTCGTTCTCATCTCGTTAAGTTATGATTTGTTTGTATTCCTAATGGTTGTTGTTGTGAACATTAATTATTGACAAATTGTGTTATCCAATATATATATATGTAGGATCAGGAATGCCGAGCGAGCGGTATATAATATCGTCAGGCTTTGGAGTTCCCATGTTATTGGGATAAACAGGACGGTCTAAACAGTTACAGTAGGGAACTGTAATAATAATTACAATACACAAAAATACACTAGGTATACAAAAGACACAATAATGGGTAAATATTAAAAACAGTTAATCGAACAAACCCTTTAGGGTCACAGTTCGTATAGCGGCCAAGCCACCCAACACAAAGTGTATCTACTCGCTATTTAGCAAGCCAACACAGCTATGTAAATATACAGCAGCGCTGTACCAGGTAAACCGACAGTTATGTCGGGAGCAGGTGCTCTGTATTGAGTCGAATCCGAAGACCGACTGACGAGCAAATTTTTTTTTTTTTTTTTAGAATATGGCATCTCGTAGTTGACCTTGAGAGGTCGTGACTACTTAACCGGACTATCCTGTGGTTGCCTTAAGAATTCTTAAAGCCTCCAGCCAGGGCTATATCTAGATTAAAGCTAAGCGACTGCACGCTAAGGGCACCCCCTGTGGGGTACGAACCTCGGCTTAGGGCGTCGCTGGGAGAGGGCAGCAAGGGGACAGGCTGGATCGGATTAATATTAATGCTTTGATGAGCGCGGCGTTTCCTAGGACTATCTCTGAGAAGAAAGGCCGAAACAAACTCAGAGGTCTCAGTCGGGGAATTTAAAGCTACAGGCTCAGCTACGGCGCGGGCTGGCACTTCAGCGGGCAAGGGTCGGGGGGGAGTGACGAGCAAAACGAGTGCACGCTCTTTTATAGGATGATCGACAATTCTGTCCAATGACACACGTCAAGTGTTTACTTGATACAAAACACTAAAATACGCTAAATCTAATAAGTCTTGCATTATAAAGTAATCAAATAATACAAGAATAATTGTCATAAACAAACAATGGCGATTTCACAAAGTAAACCGTTTTAAAAACAAAGCAACACGTCATCCGTTGTTTTGAATAAAACCAACGGGTACAATTTATTGAAAATAAGTTGCCAAAAATCAATTAAGGCGTACACCGAGTACTCAATAAATTATGTTTCGATTTACAAGACAATAATTGATAGTAAAAATCACTGAAATTAATAATAAACACAAATCATAACAAATTCTGTTGACTACCCACAATTTTAATTTGACAACCATCTCCGACATATATATCAAATATTTCCATTAAAGAGAGTTCTGTCCGATCTGTTGAGCTAGCACCATCTCGGTTACGTCTGAACATTAAATCAGACTTAGAGATACTTAATTGCTGCTTTGTCTGCTGTTTTATTCTTCGTAAACACCCCTTCTCCCACCCGAACATTACACTACTACGAACTAGCAATCAAAGAACTCTCCCAATTTTTAGAAACACAGAAAATTATATTCCATGAAAAATGAAGAAAAATCTGCAGAACACTTACCAGTAAACTAACGTATCCATGTATACTGTTGTAAGCGAGAATCAAATCTCGAAATTCCCCGGAGCAATATTCCGACTTCTCACATTCTTTTACAACTGAAATGTTGTATCTACTCCGCCAGTCTTCGAGAACCTTAATAACATCACCAATGTTATTTGTATGGTTCGGTCCTCTATGTTTTAGTATCGATATGAATCGTGGGTCTTCAAAGAAGAAGTTGTAAGAGCCATTCGATCCAGGATCGTAGCTGTGGGTGTCATTGTCCGCAAGCATTGTGACTGCGCTTTGTTCATCACTTAAAGCAACACGGACTATTTCTGCTCCTCTGACCTCCGAACAATTTTCTCGTTGTTAGCTTCCTCAAACAACTCAATGGTTTACTCATGTCGTACAGTTTTCTTTCTGAAACAATCAAAATTAACTGTTATAGTTTTTGCGTGAAAAATTCATAATACATATATAATTCTTATTTATCAGATCGTAAATTATATTTTGTTATCATTTTAACAGGTAAAATGTTCCTAGATAATTTTAAAGATTCGAAATCTTTAGGAAAATAATAACCAGTACGATATGAAAGAATTTTCCAATGTAGGTAATCTAAACAAATACAGTAGCACTTATAGTAGTAATACTTTGGCATCTGATAGTGTTTATCGACAATTACGTAAGGGAATTCTACGAAATGTTTTAGTAAAAAACATAATAATACTGCCTACTGGTTGAATTGTGAACCCAATCCCAGCAATTCTAGATTCCAACCTACGAGTAATTGCGTAACAATCTGAATCAATTAAGGATATTGGTAATCCATTGCTTGTTACCCGATAATCCATTTTCCCAGAGACGGTGGGATGAGCCGCTCTGCAGAGTAGTTCAGGATAATTCACTTAACACGTCTGTTACTACTGCAGAGCGTGCTCGCCTGCTGGCTGTGGGTAAATGGGAGTCGAGTATGTGGCTTCATGCACTTCCGTCGTTGAACATAGGCACTTTCCTCGCTGCTTCCTTACGACTAGGAGCACCATGTTGTTCTCCCCATCGCTGTCACTGTGGTGAAGTTGTCAACAGCCTCGGACACCACGGCCTGTCTTGCAGCCGAAGTGCGGGTCGCTTAGCGCGGCACGACATCATTCGACGAGCTCTTGTCACCGTCGGCGTTCCAGCTGTATTAGAACCCAATGGATTGGCACGTGACGATGGCAAGAGACCGGACGGCATGTCTTTATTTCCATGGAAGGTGGGTAGGCCTTTAGTGTGGGATGCAACTTGTGTCGATACTCTTGCGCCATCCCATCTTCCAGGGTCGGCGTGCTGCGCTGGTGCTGCTGCTGCGGCTGCAGGAAACCTCAAGCGGCGTAAATATAATAACCTTATTAATAATTATATTTTCGAGCCGTTTGGGGTTGAAACCCTCGGGCCGTGGGGTCCGAGTGCGCATGGTCTTTTTTAGGAAATTTGGAAAAGACTAGTTGACACTTCCCATGACCCAAGGGCTGGCTTTTACCTTGGCCAGAGGCTAAGCATTGCCATACAACGTGGCAATGCCGCCAGTCTCTTGGGTACATTACCAGTCGACAGCGATGTGGATCAATTTTTCGACGCTATATTTTAGTTTGTTTGTAAATAGTTTTAGTTAATTTAGGATATTATTTTGTTATTTTAGTGTTATATTGCTTCATTTGTTTGAAAATATTGTCTCCTCAACAACATAAAAAACGCAATGAATGTTGTTGAACTGTCAAAATGAAAGGCATTGCTACTGATAGTGTATTACGCAATTACCTCGCAGCTTTAGTTTAGTTAGGTACAAATTTTTAAACGAAAACTGGAAATATAAATATAATGTCAGAGCTTATCCGAATATATATTCAAAAGCCAAGTTTCAGTCGCTGTACTTTAAGATTATATGTAAACGAATCCGGTGAAATCCTCCCCAATAAATGGTAGTGGTTTCTATACTGTAGGAAAAGCAAAGATTTTAGTTCAACATGTTTTTCAGTTAGTTTAGTTCAAATATCAAGTTGGTAGGCAAATTTAAGCTGCAATTTTCTGGTTTCCTACAGACACGTATGAATTACGACGCTCTTCATTAACGAAGTTACGTCGGAAAAGTTACACAAACGCTTCTTTTAACAATTATAAAAAAATAGCCGCGCGGTTTCACCTGCATAAGTGTCGATTTCGTGACAGTATCGGGTATAAATAGTATCCTTTGTATTAGTCTTATGTGCAAGCTATATTACTGTAAATTTTCATCAAAATCCGTTCTGTAGTTTTTGCATGAAAGAGTAACAAACATCCATCCATCCTCACAAACTGTCACATTTATAATATTACTAGCAGCGCCCCGCGATTTCACGCCCATAAGTTTCGATTCCGTGGGAATATCGACATAAAAAGTATCATAAGTGTTAATCCTGGCTATAAACTATCTGTGTGCCAAATTTCATCCAAACCCGTTCAATAATTTTGGCGTGAAAGAGTATAAAACATCCATCCATCCTTACAAATTTTCGCGTTTATAATATTAGTAGGATATATATATATATATAAATAACTATATATATAACTAGAATGTAGCGCTTCACGATGCAAATGTTGTATTCCCACTCCTACACGTTTTCACTATCTATCTTCCCTTTTGAGTTTCAATTATACATTTCTCCAATAGCAAATGTATTCTCATGAATACTGAGTAATAAAAAACTTTTTTGCAAAAAAAATCAACCGACTTCCAAAAACGACACTACAAAGTGAAAAATAACTTTAATTTCGGAAGTCGGTGTCGTTGGGTTCACACTTTTGTTGTTTGCCACCGACTTCCGAAATTAAAGTTATTTTTCACTTTGTAGTGTCGTTTTTGGAAGTCGGTTGATTTTTTTGCAAAAAAGTTTTGATTTTTCACTTTTAAGTTGTAATTTTTACCAGTAATTTTGGTTTAAAAACCAAACTACTGAACCGTTTTTGATGAAATTTCTATGGAACCATTTGAGAAGTATACCCTTTCCAACAAAAAAAGAATTTTTCAAATCGGTTGGCAAGCGAAAGAGTTATGCGCGAACAAATATTAAAAAAAAAAAAAAAAATACAAACATCCGAATTGAGAACCTCCTTTTTTAGAAGTCGGTTAAAAATAGAACTGAAACTTTTACTTTTGTAAACCACCCTGTTTTTATTTTCCAGCCTCGTACTCTCAATCACGTACAGAATTATATTGAAAATCCTTTACAATGTAACAAAATCACGAAATCAATTATGATATAACATTTAAAACCGTTCATACCCCAATTCGCCCAAATATTCCTACTCTACTAAAAATAGGTTAAAGAAAATATAGCTCAGAAAAGATTTTGCATGTAATACCTACCACAAAAGAATAATAGCCACTTTAAGAATACAAAGAAACTCTTACCATTTAACAAAATATCAAAAGGCCACTTTAACGTAAACACTTTAGGCCGCAATAACATCGTTGTGAAAATAAAAAGAATAATTTTACACTGTTTTTGATTAATCCTAAACTCGCTCTAATTTTTCATGCTTAAGTGTTATGCACACATTTTTTTCAATATTTAATATTGAGTGTTCCCCCCTCTTGCTCCAATGCAGCTGGCATATGGCACCACATGGTCTTCTAAGATTTCTGTGATGTAGCGTACCGCAGTTAAAGCACCACTTGTTATGAAAACCAGCTCCGTGCGTCCCGTTGAAGATATCCCAGCCCAAAACATTATAGAGCCCCTACCATAACTGACTGTTTTTCTCACGGAATAGATAAATTATCTGTTCCGTGGTTTTTCTTATGCAACACTGGGCATAACGTTCACCTGGCCGTCGCATGACATTACGGCGTCCATCAGAACCGTATAAAGTCATCCGACTCTCATCGCTAAAAAGAACTGACTCCTATTGGCCTATAGTCCAGTTGACGTGATTGTGCGTGAAGTCTAGCTTGTCGATGAGCTGTGGTCAATTGTGGCCCTTTTGCTGGCTTATGTGGTCTTAAATTCTGCTCACGTAGTCTTCTCCTTACAGTACTGTCACTTATAGCCACACCCCGATCTTCACGTAAGCGTTGCTGGAGATCTACGCCAGAAAGGTGTTGATTTCGTAAAGCGGATACCACTATAAAGCGGTCATCCCTTTGAGTTGTCACCCTATGTCTTCCAGATCCAGATCTTATTCGATACTGCCCAGTCTCCAGAAACCTTTGGTAAACTCGCCAAACTGCAGAATGGCTGAGATTTAACCTCCTGGCCACTACACGTTGACTTAAGCCTTGTTGCAGTAAAGCCACAACTTGGGCCGCCTCAACTTCAGTAGTGTCCATTATTTTTAGACAGAATTAGTCAAAGCTACAGCCTCAGCAATTAAACTTACTTAAAGATATTCACATGAGCTCCCTAGAAAAATCTTAGACGACCACTATTCTCCCTACAGCTAAGTATTTGCTCTCGGGGACTAGGTAAATCAGATAACTGAAAATGTGGTCATTTTCGAAGAAGAAGCATGTCGAATGGTTGTAAATAGATATGCAAATAGAAAAAAAAAACTAGTCATAAAATTTACAACCTGCACCTAAAATTCTAGAGCGATGCAATAACTAGAGAAAGTATATTATGTTCAAACACGATAACAAACCATAACTTTAAACACATTTTCCTTATAAATAGGTACTTACATGAGGAATTTATTCCATCCAAAGTTTGAAAAACTTGTACACAATGTTACATTAAATTAATACACTAATAAATAGTACAAATTGCACCAACCGTCCGCGCAGGCACACTACTTAATTCACGCCTATACTATACTTAATAAAGCAAATAACATAGTCATTATGACAGTAGCATAGTCGTGTATTTTGAAGATATTCGGGAATTTACATTTGTCACGAATGGGTTTTTCAATTTACCAGTGTCCCGAATTTACTAACGGTATTAATTACTTCGTTCCATATTGCACTAATAACAACATCGTCACTGCTTTTTTGCTTAAACATGACTAACCTATTTCTAGTTCAAAGTGATATTTTTCATTCCTTAATCGTGTGACTGACAGGTGAATTTATCATCGCAATGTGTTCACTCAATTGATCAATATATCACTAGGCCATATTTTTCCACCGTATTCCATGTTCTAGCAATTTTGTCAACGTTCACCGTACTCGTACATCATATTGATTGTATTTATATCGTCGTATAAAGTGACGGTTGTAATAAACACGTATCTAAACTCAAGAGCAAAACACTTTTGCGTTTGTAGCGGTATCTACAACGCCACATGCAAACAACGCGTCATACTGACGTCACGCAAATCCTGCATCTCGCAAGCAGAGTTTACCGCGCAGTTAGCATAGATAGAATTTCCCAACATCAATCGTTGGGCAATAGCCCGCCAGACACGACACCCGTCTGGTCGGAGGATCCTCCCTTTTCTATGGAGGATGAGTGAACTTTACACCCTGTTCCTCATGCCTCTAAACGTTCATAAAATGAAGGATAAAACGATCTCAGATACGACAATATCGGTTAATTCTGGTTCAACAGTTGACTGTGTAAGTTTCATTGACACTGTCTTGTCTAGATAGTCGTAGATCGTTCACCGCATAGCGTCGGTAAACACCATTACTTAAGGCTCCTGCAGACAGGCGCGACGCGACACTAATAGAACAATTTCTATAAAAACTTCGTGGAATTTATTTTACCAGAATCGCGTCGCACCTTAGCGTGACGCCTGTCTGCGAGAGCCCTTATTCCGTGAAAGGTTTGAAGGAAGAAGACGTTTTACGTCAAGATGGCCGTTTGAATAATTTATGAGGTCCTTCATTAAATTAGCCTATGGGGTAAACCCCCGGTTCGAATAGCGGTCGCCGATGTAGGTATGAAATGCCATGTGTTGTGATATTGGTAAACAGGAAAACGGATTAAAATCTCCTTTGGTGTTTGATCAAAATTCACAGTGTTATGCAAAGAAATGGAAACATATTTGTGTTATGCATAGAACCGGAAAGATTCTAATTTGGTAAGGAAACCCTTTTTTCTTTAGTATCAACTTTAAAATGCGGTTCAATGTATTTTTGCGGTTTTACTACACATTCCCTGTATTATGATTTGTTTTGTTTCCTTTTTCTTTTCCTATACTCATCATTATCCTCAACAGTTCAAACCGTGCAAATACGCTATTTTAGTATTTATGGCAAGCGAGTTAAAAAACTTTTTTTAAGGTTCAATAACTTTCGATTATGGGTCGTCAGAAGCCCTAAAGTCTGACAACTAGTCTTACCGTGTATCACCGTATTACCCAGTAACTGGGTTGTGGAGATCAGATAGGTACTTAGTAGCTCCATGTAAAATACTGGTATTCAGCTGCATCCGTTCAGGCTGGACGCCGACCCCAACATAGTTGGAAAAAGGCTAGGCAGATGATAAACTTTCGATTAGGTACTACACAAAAACGTTAGTGTTTTGTCATCATCTAGAATTTTATACGGGTTTAGTGTAAGGGTGATATTTCCATCATCGGAATATATATTAATACTTAAATCTTCATACAGATTTCATATTCATAGAAGAAAAAAAAGCTATATGTCGTCAATAAAGTTATCAGACCATTGAAAATCAGCCCTTATTCATTTACACTTCAGGCAACGAAAAAACTGCGTGCCCTTGCAAAAGCTATCACCAAGAAAAAAAGACACTGCAATACAAAAAATAATTGATTTCCAATACAGACCGATATACATGAATACTAGTAAACAATAAATACCTAAAATGAAACGTAAATAATATGCAAATGAAGTTTACGGTATTATATACGTAATAACGGCTGTTTGCGGTTCAGCCGGCCGGCGCCCGGCCTCTTTGAATATTCATTATTATGACAATGCACTGATAATTTCCATTCTGTTTTATGTTTGTATTGAAATCTTCCATGAATGTTTCTAAGATACAGTAAAGGATACTTTCACTACAGTTCTATGAAACTCGTAGTCGGAGTGTGAGCAATAGCATAACCAGCCTATGATGTCCCCCACTGCTGAGACGTCTTCTCTGTGTGAAGGAGTGGGCTATTAATCCACCACGCGGGCCCAGGGCGGGTTGTTGGATGTCACATTTCTGCGAATTTTTGTCTTCGAAATAATTTTTAAAGATCATAAAAATTGGTAAAGCCGTTCTCGAATGGTGTAACTAACCCGACTTTGTTTTATTTATATTATAGCTTCTATCTAAGATCATCATCTGCCTAGCCTTTTCCCAACTATGTTTGGGTCGGCTTCCAGTCTAACCGGATGCAGCTGAATACCAGTATTTTACATGGAGCGACTGCCTATCTGACCTCCACAACCCAGTTACTGGGTAATACGATACCCCTTGGTAAGACTGGTTGTCAGACTTTGGGGCTTCAAACTACCCGTAACGACAGTCAAAGATCCACGAATGACAGCCGGGACCAACGGCTTAACGTGCATTCCGAGGCACGGAGGGGTCTCGGTATGTAAAGATGGTCACCCATCCACAGACCAATCGCGGCAAGCGTAGCTTAACCTGACCGATCGACCTGTGCGGCTGGAGTTTCAGCTTCTATCTAAGATGAAACTCCTAAACAAAATAACACTTGATTTTTTTCTCTTTAACCTAAAACAACTTGAAACATTTTTCGTTCGGTCAGCAAATCAATGTCGGTCACGTTTAGTGCGGGATCCGTGGCGTTCCTAATTTTGTCGACTCAGTTCCATAAAATCTGTTGACTCTCTCTCTCTGTTGATTTTACAAGCTTTTGCTCGCGGCATCGCCCGCGTGGATGTCGGAAAATATCCCACGGGGACGTATTACCGGAATTAAAAGTATGTATTAATCCAGGTTATAAACTATCTACTTACGTACCTATATGTCAAATTTCATCCAAATCGGTTTACTCGTTGTTCCGCCAACCCAGCACATACATAATGGTTTAAAATTCTTGTTATTATTTAATTATACGTATAGATATAGATAAACAACCTATATGAAAGGATTTATGAAAATAGTAGGAAATATTTATATAAATAGATACGAGTACCACTACCAACTCTTCGTGTTTGAACTTTGAACCCTTTACGAGAAGAGAGTTAAATAAATAGGATACTTTTTGAAACGTAGCTTCATTTATTTACACAGAACCGAGTAAATATAAAATGGTGCACTACTCCAATAGGTATGTATAAAGTGCTCTTTTTGTATCTATCCGACGGGTCTCTTAATATTCTGCAAGGGACAGCTCTTCCGAATCTCGAATACGTCTATAAATCTGCAAACATTACTATGATATAACCTCTCCTTGCAGAGCAAACACATTCTTCGACATTATTAAAGTTCCTTTACAAACAACATTGAAGAATTTACATTTTATATACCAGCACCTATTACGTACGTACTGATATTGTAGCCCTGTGTACACTGTAAGCAAACGTGAAGCCAGCGTTTTATGTCCCTTGCTCCATTACTAACGACTTTGATGGACCCATTGTATACGAGAACGGCAATGAATGTAATCCTAGACGTTGGTACACGGTACCTGGCTATTGTGATAGACGAGACAGGTTTTATAGTGCATGGGATAGTTCTGTACATAACTGGCCACTTAAGAATGTCTTTGATGCGATACTTTTGAGTACTTACTAATTCCTTGGATGCCATAAAAATAAAATAATCGTGATTTTGACAGAACTGACAGAACTTCAAACATGGAATGAATGTTGATTTTAGAAAGAATTTACTACCAGATACGACTTTGTTTTCACAATTTTGTAGATACAATATCCAAAATAGTTAAACACTTGGAATATGAGTTCTCTTTGTAACAGAGAGCAGAAATGACCTCCATAAAATTTGTTTGGAACATCATACCTTGTTTCTGAAGGTAAACGAACAGCAAATGGTATCAACATGAGATGCGTACTGTGTTATTCCGTAGATAGTAAACACAGAAGCAGCTCAAAATCAAATCAAATCATAGAGGAATTTATGGTCTTACACATCCAAACATTGTAAGGAAAAAGAAGTCCAGACATAATCTTGGACAGATCATATAAAGACCATGTAGGTCGATGTCTGAGATGGTCTTTTGAGGAAAGAACCACACAGATTGAGAGGACCTGTCCAGTCAGTAAACGCATTTGTCAGAAATCGTGCAGCTCAGCTCAAAACTTAACTTAACGTTCCGGATCCCGTAGTGGCGGAGTTTCCTGATTAAAGTTTCGTGAAGAACGCAATCGAATGCCTTGGACAAATCACAGATGATGCTCAAGGCATCGCATTTGTCTTCCCATATATGTCCTAAAAGTTCAACACCGGTATCAGTAGTTGAACGACCCCTTGTAAAACCGAACTAACAGTATGCTTTGTAAAAATTTGTGTTTATTAAAAAATCACTGCATTTATTCTAAAATTAATTTCTCAAAAATTTTACTCAAGATAGGTAGTACAGAAATAGGTCTATCATTTCTGGGGTCTGAACGTCTGATGTACTACCCGATTTAAACCAAGGTATTATTTTACTATTTTTCACGAGGTCAGGAAACTCCCCACCGTCGACACAACTATCAAAGATAAGAGCTAGAGTAGGTGCTACAATGTCAATAATAGACTTAGCAACGTCTACAGAATTACCCCACAGATCTGCAATCTTTTTTACATTTAAAGTGCGAAATGTTTTAATTATATTTCTATAGGTAATATGTTCAAAATGAAATTCCGAATCGCAGCCATTAACATTTTCCCTAAGCAAAGACTCAGCAACAGAAAGTGATGAGTTTAGGGATTTAGTAGTTAAAACGGGAATATCTGAAAAGAAATTTTCAAATGCCTCGGCGACGTGTGAGTCTGTCATTATGTTGTCATTAAATAGACAGACTGTAGTCAGTATTTCGATTACTTGACCTTCCCGTTTCACTATTAATAATATTCCAAGTCGTTTTAATTACATTACTGAAGTTTTTAATCTTTGAACCCAAATAACGAGACTTGGCGATATAACAAACTTTTTAAAATAATTTTGAATAATTTCTAACATACAAATTCAATTCATCAGTGTTAACATAAGTCCTTTCACTGTATAGTTGATCCCGAACGAAGTTAAGGACCGCTTGAATCTTCAATAGGATTATATCCATAATAATCTATGTGACGGGGATGGGGATATTTTAATCGTATAAGCTATCTCGCGTCGATCCCTAACAAACAAACTTTCATCTTTATTATGTTAATATAATATACTGAAGTTTAATTTATGAGATTCCAGTAAAAACACGAGGTTGGTAAAATGTTTACCTACCATCCGTCAAAATTGTTTTCAAAATTTTCGGCGGTGAGTTGCGAATACTTCGTCGTTATTGGTATTCGGCCAATTTGTGATATTCAATACTCAAATATTAATAAGAATAATTTCGAATAATAAATATAAAATTAAAAGTATGTGATGCTTTTTGTATCATTGTAGTCATGAACTTTAAAAGGTATCTCATTTGACAGTTACCGTACAAGTCCTGGTTTTTTAATGAAACGAAATGGAAATACGATGTCTGGAGCATCGCTTAGTTGCTAAGTTAGTTCTCTTCTAGCTTCGAGACCAAACGGTTGTCTTCAAGAATTCTATATTGATATTATGTTGAGAACCTACTTCAATAGTTTGTTAAATATTGCTAAATACCAAGTTTGTATGTATGCAGGAATTTAAAAACAGAAATATTTATATTGGAAAAGGTCTGTTCATTTGAAATTATAATTTTAGATCAGTTACTAGGCTCATCTATCATTGATGGTCTCTGTCGGGAACAATTCAGTGTGGTAGGAGTTTTAAATAGATGTAAATTGTAGTAGGTACTTACTTCACAAAGCGGAACTGCTGTTTTAAAACCTCTGTGTTATTTCTGTCAACTTGGTACCATGTTGCTAAAGTATAAAAGTAAATAAGCTGTAAACTCTGAGTTACTTTTGTGAGCTCTCTCTAGTTTATTATCTTTCCAACTGTTAGGTTGGTAGCGTTATGTTTCATATAAATTGTTGTTTATTTTCAGTTTCTAAAATTGATATTTACAAAGTATAGGTTTCTTCTACTGCTGTATTGTTCAAACCATGTAAGGATATCCATAGCCAGATAGTTAATGATGGTTTCAAGGTGGAAAGCGAAAGAGTGACAAAAATGGTTCCCCCACGACAGATAAAAAATATTTAACAATACCTTATAGTGTCGTATTTTTTGTGGTCATCTTATTTATTAGTTGTATTAAAAATGGTATAATTGTTAGTTATGTAGCTATTTTAGGTAGGTATTTTAAGTATGTATTATGTACATCGTACCGCTGAAATGGCGACATTAATTTGACACACATAATATATTTCTTGACTATTTTTTGGAATTGAAACCAAGTCGCTACGTCCAGCTGTTTGGTTGCACTAGAGGTGAGGATTGCGTGGAGATGTTAACCACAAATCCTCACCAACTTCGGAATCATAATGCGACTATTTTTTTGACCTTGGTGACTATTTCTTGACTATTTTTTGGCGTTCTCAAAATTGATTTTCGTGAAGTTTTCAAAGGTGAGGATTGTGTGGTACCTTATACTCGTACAGGGGACATCGACGCGAATTTGACTCTAGACCCCCTAGAGTAGAAATTTTTCAACGAGTATCAAAAGATCTGCTCTTTTAAGTGCAATATCTCCGTAGTCTTTTCGTAGTATTTGTATGGAACAGCAAATTTTTTCTATTAATAACCTACGAAAAATGTTCAGAATCATGTACTGACTCCATGTTAACAGGTTGCACGTCAATGTCCCTGGCCAGCCTGTATAACAAAATCTTTCTCATTCACAGTCCACACTTTTATTTCCACCAAATCATTTGGTTTTAATACAAATCAATAAAAAATAACATCAAAGGCAATTAGTATAATTACAGCTGTCGATATCGGGCCTGTGATCAATCATGTACCCGATATAAATGTTTTATTCAAAACGTTGTTGGCGCCCCAAATTATTGGTATCTATTTGTTAGGCCTTTGTTCGGATATCATAAAAACACTTGGAAATGTATTTTCAATTGTATTTTAGCACAGATTTTAAATGTAGCCTTTGGCAATAAAAGATAGACAGATTTAAAAAAAAACTTTTTATTATACACACCATACTCGAATTTACAGATAATCCTAAATGTAGAAAGGGCTTTGAAGGACCGTGGCATTTATAATTACTTTAAAGTTTCAGAGTGATTATTTCAAACATCTAAGCAACAAAATCAAGCAAGTTCAAAAAAAATATAGATGTCACGTGATCAACTTTGAACGTTAGTATCTCGGAAACGTGACGCTTTACGGGGTTTGGTTATATTATATTTTCCGTTTGCGTTGATGTCAGCTATCGATTTATAGTATAGGTTTCAAACATGGTCGCCATTTTGAAAAAAAACAAAATGGCGACAGTAGGAATGCCAGGCTCCATATAAAAATATTCAACCTCATACAAGCCTAATTAATCGTACAAACAATACTAAGTTTATGTATTGTTTATGCAACCTTGTGCAACGAAATAAATTGAATTCTATATCTGGGTCAAAACCACAAAGGGTTCGGAGTATTCTATCTGCTTTGATAAATTCATAATAATTTGTATTACCATTGTTCAAAATCTGGTCATTTTATTCGTGCGTATAGGTACAACATTACACAACAATGGTGTAAAACAACGCCGTTGCAGCCTGCCACACAATGAGGAACAATTAAGTTTCATCCATAACAATGTAACCTATCTACACTGTCAAGATTTCCATGAAAACACTCATACGGTACTGTGAAGGGTTGATGAGCCCGTCTAAGAAATCTAACAACGTTACGATTTCTTCATGTTTATTTTGACTGAACGTTTTTACATATTGCCGACTAAACTAGCACTGTCTTTTCCTAAACAAAAAAAAACCTAATAAAATATTTGACACCCCGTTCTAAACTCGCTTGATTGTTCGATTGGAACCCGCGCTAAATTGTAACCAGCCTGTACTACATAAGGTTGACTTTAGCGGACAACCTTTATAGTACTGTAGATGTTTTGTTAGAATGGCACTGCCAATCGGCCTCCGATAATGCTGGCATTTAATAAGAGGTAAACGTATCCGCGGAATCCACTGGATGCGAGGGATCACAGAACCGGTAGAAGTGGCGATCTTTTGGGGGCGGGGGGGGGGTCTGTGTCCAGCAGTGGACGTCTTTCGGCTGAAATGATGATGATGAAAATTTTATATTTAGTAAGAATAGGAAAAGAGTCGACAGTCAGCTCAGAAAGCTGACAGCGCCCGCTTGAAAAAGTAATTTATTTAGTAATATAATTCTATTAGTAGTAAATGTGTATTGGTAAGGAACTGTTTCTTGATTATGCTTTGTGTATTTGAGATGAACACCTGCTCGTGGCGCGCCGCATACGAGACCCTCATGGCGGGAGAAGAGCTGCTGTACGAATGGACTCTGTTGTCACGAAGCATTTAACAAACTAACCTATCAACTAACAATTACCTACTAGTTTGTAACAACAGATTAGCCTGTTGAGTTATTACCTATTTTCCATTATTCATATAACAGTTTACATGTATAAACCATTATCATAATAAATACGTTTGCGATTATACAATATTCATACTAATGATTAAATAGATAATGTGTACGGTTGGTTGTAAGGTAACTGTGAGTGACTACTTTATTTTAATATTGTTTTATTGATCCTGAAATTGAACCCATGTCGGTTCAATTTCAGGATTAATAAAACAATATTATGAAAGATTAACTGGATGTTTTTCAACTGTGAGGATTATTTTTCGTGCAAAAATAGGAATATGCTCGCCCACTTCAGCATACTGTGGAAACTTTACCATTGAAGCCATTTTATACAAATGGCATGTATAAAATATTCAGACCCGGATGATGGAATCGTAAACTCGGACCGCATACGGACGGAAGCACCGCCGCTACACCTTGCCAAAAGCGATCATTTAGCTAATTAAATAATGGACACTTCGAATTGTATCACTACAAATAGTAGAACAAAATATTTAAAGAATTGATTATCCGTTGTCTTCGGCGCAGTAACAAAAACGTTTTTAGAACTCAATCGTAACTTTTACAAAAGAAAACATTCACGTAAATTCTTCAATACGCTTAGCTTTACTAAGGTACTAGCTTCTTCCCGCGACTTCGTCTACGTGAAATTTCTTGCTACCCCGACCTACCCCGTCGCATCGCATCACCTGCCTGCACTATTACTTCGTTTTTGCTTAGTATTCTTTCTTTTCTTTTTTCTTTTTGATCTGCTCCTTAGGGTCTTTGCGTGATGTGAAATAGCCTATAGCCTCCCTCAAGAAGTTTCTGAGATTAGCGCGTTCAAAAAAGAAACTCTTCAGCTTTATTATTAGTATATTATACTCGTATAAATTAGTATTCCAGTGAACAATGGGCTAACGATGTGAGTACAGACGCCAACACATCAAGCTACTACAATCTGTCAAATTTCTTTAATAGATTTTCAACTTTATCTGTAAAGCATTAAGGTTCAAGGTTGATTGGGAAAATTTGACAGTTTCGGGTAGGTTGACCTGCTGGCGTCTGTACATTATTAAAACAGATGACACGTTACAAACAGACACGTTAGAAATGATTAAAGCGCACATTGTGTAGCACGGCTCGGGATTGAAAAAAGCATGTAAGTAGGTACAGTCACGAGCATAAGTATGTATACACTTGGCCTTATTCAAAAGCGATTTACTCCGTTATGTTTTAATGATATTGCTACGAACATAGTATTTCCGAATCCATAGGTTTTTGCTATGTGTCGTATTTCATTGTTATTTTCGCTTATTTCACGTAAACATCGCTATTGGAAGTTTCCAAGTGTTGACATTGACATATTAGTGCTCGTGACTATACGCATGACATTACACATGCATAAAGGCAATTATTAGATTTAAAGAGCATTCACCTTACAAAATATTTGACAGCAGATAAAACGGTTGGGGGTAAAGATTACCATAATTTTCCAACATTTGAACAACACATTCACAGATATGCAAACAAGGGGCACGTTGGCGTTACCAGAATTTGTTATAATTTTCCCCGATTTATCATCATCAAACACGTGGTGGATTACACCCCACTCCCTGTCACTGAGAGGAGGCCTGTGTTCCAGCAGTGGGAACGTTATAGGCTGATTATATATGTATGTATGCAAACACGCCATAAATCATAATTTACCACAAATCTGAAGGCCAATTCTCGTAATTTAAAAAGTTCAAAATCTAGTCGCAGTCTCATCTCGGCGACAAATGTTAAAAACTTGCCAAATGTAGGGAAATTACAGGTATTTTTGACAGTTTGAGACTGAGATCAGACTGTGAACGTTCTTAAAATTACGAGAATTGCCCCCCAGTTTTCTGTATAACAACAAATTATGCGTATGTGACGAGTGAACATGCACCTTTCAACTGCGTTTCAATCCTTTTGGCAGACTAACTTAGAGGCAAACCACACGGGCGGTGCGGCGCCGCACCGCAAGCCATTTCGCCGCGCTGGCGACCACACGGGCAGAGCGGCGTCGCAACGTTCTACGGAGCCGCGGCGGCGCCGCAGCGGCGGCAAAATGAGGGGTTGCCCATCGCTACGCAACAACTGCGAGCTGCTTACACCCCTCCCCGCCTCGTCTCGGTTCCGATGCGCGCGCGGCGCGGCGCCGGAGCACACCGCACGGCGCCATGTGGCTACAATGCATTTTTGTATGTAGAAAACCGCAGCGGCGCCGCGCCGCAGCCGCGCCGCGCGTTAATATTACAACTGCGAAAGTGAATTTGTTTGTTTGTAACACTTTTACGCTAAAACGGCTGAACGGATTTGGACGAAATCTGGCACATAGGTAGACATGAATGACACTATCCGTATCGATCACTACTGAGTATACTCATGCCGCCTTTGATACAGGTCTAACCTAGTACAGGCATCTAACATTATTATAACTTTGTAAATAATTTCTAAGACTTTATGTAATCATTTTACCAATTTTTATACTGAATAAAACATTTATTTCATTATTTTATTTTTATCCCTTTTTCCTGCAACACTGGTGCTAGATTATTATGAGCATGCGAATTTTATCAATAATGGTAAGGTTTCATTATGTAGTCTCCCACGTCACATCGCTGTAGTTTGAAGTTAACTTCGCTGCGAATTATTAGTCTGATAGAGCAAGTTTCATATCAGCCGGATAAAATTGTTTGTAAAGCTCTCGTGAGCACATAGTGACTCTTTAATCTTTTTTATATAAATATTTTTTATTATATTTAGGTAAAATTCAAAAACGTTCATATTATGTTTGTAAGGAAATTAAACAATGATGCTTCGTTTGAAACACAGAGGACAGAATCGCAGCAGCGTTTAGACACGGCAGTACTATAATTTAGTGACGTCAGTTTCTATTCGTCATTTGCGTCGTAGTATGAGTAAACGGTGAAACGCTTGGTGTGTATGGAAAGTGTTGACAATGTCGCCTCTAGCAGCTGTCCCCGAGGCAACTTCGTGCTCTGTGGCTTGAAATATAAATTACAGCTGTACAAGTATCTTAAGCCGCATGGCCAACATCAGAGGGGCAATTCTCGTATTTTTAAGAACGTCCACAGTCTGATTTCAGTCTCAATCTGTCAAAAATATCTCTAATATCCCTACATTTTTGACATGTTTTTGACATTTGTTTGTCACCGAGATGAGACTGCGACTAGATTTTAAATGTTTTAAATTAAGAGAATTGACCTTCAGAACTAACGTCACCATCATGTCTTTTCAATACATTTCGCGCAAACAATTACCAACAGCGCCCCCCTGTCAACGTCATTCAAGCGCCAAAAGATTCTTGTAGCAGTTTATATTGATTACGGAATCAAACATTCACTTTCATTAGATACGGAAGCACCACCATAAATGCCCATGAAGGATCTGGGGCTTACCACCCGCTCTTATAGCAGGGCAGAAGTTAAACTGCACGACTTTTTTGTCATAGAAATAGAACAAAAAAACAGTGCAGTTTAACTTCTGCCCTGCATAAGAGCTGGTGATAAGCGCCCTTTTGCCTATCCACGCTTGTCAAATGGCAACCCCATTTGACAAGTAATGACGATGATAATCTTGGCAGTTGGCGTACTGTTACATACAATCAAGAATAAAGGCTGATTTACACAGGGTCAGTATACGTCGACGATAATTATCGTATGTAGAAATTATAAAACCGCACATTGTGTAGCACAAAATATACGTAAGTAGGTACGCATGAATGCAGGCAAGTATTAGATTTAAAGAACGTCGTTACTCGCAAGTAGTTTAGACTACGTAATGTTTCCAAGTACCATTAAATGCACCGCCTCGCTTCACTTCCTACATTCGCATGAACAGATAAACAGCTGATGCACTCAGTATTATTTTCCCCTTTCATGGACAAAATAATAAAGAGAGGTCTAAACAAATTTTGTGTCGGTCACAATCTACTTATTAGGGCGGGTTGTTACACGTCCTCTTGATGCACGCGTATACGTCAAAAATGACGCTAAATATCGTCAAACCAAAAAAAGCGTTGTTTAAAATTACCATTACAAAATTATGGCCTTGACTTACGTCAAATAATAACGATTACGCAATCGTTATTATTTGACGTACGTATTTTACCATAATCAACCGTTTAAAACAACCGGCCCTTAATCAATTATTAGACGAAAAGTGAAGTGACCTGTGATTTGGTACTGTGCGCAAAGCAAAATTGTTATACATACATACCCATGTAAGCATAATAGTACATGTCTTCCTAACCTATCCAGCACATCACCTGCCCTGCAAATCATTATGTTAGGGCCCCATGTACAAAAACAAAGTTCAATGTAAGGCAAGTAAAAGGTACCTGCCAACAGACGACGATACAATAAACCTGACTTTTGATAGGTTTGAAAGTTTGGTTGTAACATCAAATACAGCACTCCGGGATATAATTGATTAGTCTAGCATGCCTTCTATAAGAATTAGTATTGCCTACAAAAAAACAGGCAAATATCAGCTAGATTGGAATCCGACCCCACAACAAAAAGAGCCAATGAAAATGGACTCCAAATATTCATGACCATTTTTGTCTAATCTATGCGTAGATTTAATTGATTAATGACCTCCTATCGAAGCCGTAAGACCTATAGGTCTACGTGCCCTACACGACGACGTATACTTCGAAGCAGTTAAAAAGACAATCGTAATAGAAATTACATTGAATCGTGACCCACCGACCACGCTCTAAAGCGTGACTCGGAAAAAGTCAACCGTTCACGCATCAATCATAATAAAGGATGAGTAAACTGCCGCGAGCCGTCTTGAATTATTCAATACTTGCAACTTACATATATATCTACTACAGCGGACAACAAATGACTGCTCTATTATTAATTCCATCATTTTTATTTGAACACGTGTGCAAATATTGGGTTGTGATACTGTTTTATTTTTAATTTTGGTATTTGCATAATTTAAGATGGTCGTCCAGCTGCTATCTACCTATATCTCTTTAATATCTACCTGTGACTTTACTACTGTAGGGGAAAGATCGAGCCTCTATATTATATTTCAGATTGAGAAGTTTCCTCTCGACGTAAATCAAATATATTTGCTGCAATTGAATCCCTCTGGACTATGGCTGGCTTGTAACAACCCACCAAGATTGGATTCCAGAATATTTGCATAGTGCAACAAGATTATATATCTGAGTTGACGGGAAATGGTCCCTATTTTGTAACTTGAACATCTAAAATCTCCTACAGATGAGACTGTTGACGTATTCGTCCTACATAAAATGTTTGTTGCACCTTATTTCTTAGCTCTTATTCAACACGTCTGTGTAGGTGTATAAACAGACAATTAATTTTACCGGAGGGAAGAAGCTTTACTGAGGAAATAAGATGGTTGTAGTGTCTTGAATAGCTAGTACAACCTGGAAGATGCACGAAGCATTTGAAGAAAATATACTAATAGACAAGTTCTCATATAAGTTTATGATTTATACAAGACCGCGTATATAATGAACGTTCACCAAAATACTTACCGAATTATCATATAACTCATCCATAAACGTCCAATAGTGACCGTCCTAGGTAATCCAATGACCGCTACTAAACATTCATAGGCTTGGCAGATGGTTTGATGATCGCACACGATACGAATAGGTGTATTATTAGAAACACATAAATAACACCATACAATCGATCGACACTACGCCCTCTTATAAAGAAGGACGCCACCCGGAACCGAACCAGATAGCCGAAAACAAAATAAATGGATATTTTCCGTTCCTTTCTTTAACCCCGTCATTAATTCAGACTCACGCGATCGAATATGTTTTAGAAATATATATGCACAACATTTTAATTTATCGCCAGTCCTATCGCTAAAGGAAACATGCGAGGAAATCCGCACGTTTTAAATTAAAATTCTAGACGTATATATTGGTTTATGAAGCGTCACCTATCGAGGAACGACCGCCATGTTTCTATGTTTACACCTTCCGATTTATTGCCGGCGGCGACATGACATGGGTCACAGGAAGAATCCTCACAATCTAATTCGCATTCGTGAAGTTAGCATATCAGATGCATGTAATATCGAAACGGATCTTGTATTATGGAACGAATTCTATCGTATTTCAAAGACGGAGGGTGTCAATAAAGTCCCAGTGTTCGATATCGAGAAGGGGAAGAGTTTAATAGGATTTATTGTCAGAAATAATCTCTCTTTATCGCAGAGTATAAGCTGCGTTCGACACGTGAAGATAGGTTGCCCCAGTGGGAATTGTACTCTATGGTCGGTAAATTGTCGATACACGAATGTAGGTCAGAACCTATTCGACTACCTACGCCTTCTGAATATAAATGCCTAGCGTTAATTTCTATCAACTAAACCCATATGTGCCGTGTGTATCTTAGAAATAATTTATCATCCACTCTGAATTTCAATTTGTGAAAGATGGCGCATAGCCTACGTCCAGAAAATCTATTGTTATGACATGTGCAATTGCGTCTCTTTGTCTGTTAATATTATGCTGTCATCGCCAATCCTCTGCCAAGCGTGAGATGTTGACTATATCTACAATGAACGATCTTCGCAGGGTGGCTGGTAGACGCTGGTGAAAGTAGCTGAGGCTCGTGTGAAATGGGTGTAGCTAGAGAGACCTATCTATGTCCAGCAAGGAATTGCTTTAGGACATGCATTAGATGATGATGATGATAAAGCGGCATCATATTAACTACCTGTTTTCCAAAAAAAATCGTAGGTATTATAGCGACGCGAAGGCGTAATTATTCTTGAACCAGTGGAGTGGAGTGAACTTTATAATGCTAATTCTAATAGCGACATTACATTTATTTTAATGGCGCTAATGGATACATAATTTACATACTTAATTATATTCGTAATATTGGCAATGTAATGAAAGGTACACCTGGCGCTGACCGGCCAATAAGTATGTTGTCGGGCGACGGAGGTCAACATGACGTCAAAAAAACGATAAATTGTTATTAAAATTTTGCGCTTAATATTTCATTGTTAAAATACTTAAAAAATGTCAAGCCCACGTAACAAGAATGAATGGAGGTTGCAAAAATCGTGCAAAATACGTTTTTCACAAACCTATGGGCCAAACCGGAGACGGGAAGTATGGCATAGGAAAGGGGAGGCCTATATCCAGCACTGGCCGATTGAAATGATGATGATGGGCAGCCAGCATCCTCTTGTCTTCGTATCAGTACCTACCCATTTGTATTTGTGTACCTACACAAATACATAAATAGGTTATATGCACATACATACTATTACTATTTTAGATTGTAAATAGTTTTAGTTAATTTAGGATATAATTTTGTTATTTTAGTGTTATCTTGTACATTCACTGCGCTTTACTTAATTAATTTATACCTACAAAGTACTATTACTATAATATCCTACTAATATTATAAACGTGAAAGTTTGTATGGATGAATGGATGGATGTTTGTTATTCTTTCACACCAAAACTACTGAACGGATTTGGATGAAATTTGGCACACAGATAGTTTATAAGGCATGTCTGTCTGTGTGACCGCGTTGTTCTTTTAAACTCCGCAACGGATTTGGATACGGTTTTACCACCATTTAGAAAATGTATTCCGTAGGTGGTTTAGGTGTAAAACATTAATATTAAACTTAAATAATTATAATAAACAAATCTTGTTCTGTCGTAAAAACCGTGCGAGGCAGTGTTCATTAGTAGTATTACTTTCTGACTAGCTTTTGCCCGCGACTTCGTTCGCGTGGAATAGTGACTTCCGGCAGATTTTTGGTTTAACCCAAATAGTTCTTACTATTTATTTACATTTTTCCGATTAATTTTCAGTACTGAATTGATGCCGACTCTTGACCAATAGATGGCGCTGTATGTCCGGAATAAATTTTATTTTTTATTTGATTTTTTGTAATAAAAACTATCCTATGTCCAATCTCAAGTTCCAAACTATGTCTGTACCAAATTTCACACAAATCGGTTCAGTAGTTTAGGCGTGAAGCAAAGACAGACAGACAGACAGACAGAGTTACTTTCGCATTTATAATATTAGTTTGGATGTACTTAGTGATTATAATATCTCATTTGTATTCATGAGTTTCCCTTAAGTACATGTGATTAGTTCATAATTATAGTTGATCTACATAATAGATTAATTTCGGAGAATTTCGGGCATTCAAGCGCTGTCAGTGTCATCATTGCTGTAGAATGATTACAGCCGGTCGATTCTGTAAAAATCTCACCGTGAAAACTCAAGTGAAGTGAGCTTTTTGTGAGTTGTCAGTAGTGTCAATCCCTAGCATTATTTGGAATGACAGCTCACTCCACGCTCACTTCACTTAAGTTTTCACGGTGAGATGGTTACAGAATCGCACTGCAGTTTTTGAACGCGGTATACGACTAGATGTGATGTTGTTCAGTTTCATTTATGTATTTATTCATAGGTAAAATAAATTAGAAGCCTATGGCACAGAAATCTCTTTTTTTCCAAAAACCTAAAATGAAATCTCTAAGCTTCTAGACCGTTCAATTTGTATACCCTCATGTCTTTGTCCAGACGGTAAAAAAGTAAGCCGGTTTATGTGAGATTAAGGTATTCCTGGAAAATGTAGGTATAAGTAAGTATGTGAAATCAAAATAGCAAAGATTTAACAAATACAAAGGGTAGCTGAATCATCTTTGCAATATCTTAGCATCCATCAAAATCCGCAGATGGTACGTGTTATTATAACAAGTCTGTTATTACGATTGTCTTAACTGGGAACCATCTTACTGACATTCAAGCGAGTGAAACTGACAATGCAGAGCAATTTGTCGGGTTATGATTTGTGAGCGTCGTTAGAGATCATTTTAGGGACGCTTTTAAAGGATTAATGATGCTTTTAGCTAATATGGTCCACCATTCCGTTATTTTTTGTGGTTTTCCAGCTAAAGTTAGTTAAGCCATAGAAGTATGCCAATAGTTTTGTAACAATGTTATGATTTAAAAGAGTGGAGATTTGTACCCGTTCTTCTCCATAGGTACCTTTTGCCCTATGGAATGGGCTAGCTTCATCTTTCTGACTGACCGACACCTTGACTTTCAAAAGTGCATGTAATTGGTAATTCTTTGAGTTTGAAGACTTTCAATCGAGCAGATATTGAAACCCGTAATTGCCCTTAAAATGTTAGTCTTGCAGCAAAGCTTAGTAAACCTATTTTATTTCTCCAAGCAGTAAAGTTTCATTGCCAGACACATTTTACAAAAAGGAGAGGCCTATAAATAATATAGTTTTACTACGTCGTGAACCGAATCAATAAAATTAATCATCAACAACGCTAGAATCTACGCGAGTATATTCACTTTTATTGAAACCTAGCTTCTACTCGCGACTGCGTCTGCGTGGAATTTCTTGTTCGCGGACCACCGCGTCGCATCGCGTCGCCCGCCCGCGCTCTTACTTTCTTGACTTTCTTTTGTTTTTCTCGGCTCCATAAGGCCGAAACGTAATGTTAATATAACCAATAACCTTCCTCAAGAATTGGGCTATCAAATGCAAAAAGGTTTTTTTTATTTCAACTGATAGTTCCAGAGGTTATCCCCTACATACAAACAAACAAATTTTACCTGTTTATAATATTAGTATAGATATATCTCTGATAGTTGGAGATTGGAATGTCGTATAACCATCAAAGTCGTGTCTAATAAAACATGATTGATATTGCACCCGAATATGATATGAAACAATCTATAAACGGTGTCTCGATTGTCATCTTTCAATTCGAACTCACTATATAACACCTAACGGAGTTTGAAGGGGCGCAATCGGGGGTTACGTAAGTAGATATGTACTGTAAAGCTCTCTACGAACTCCACGGTACACGGGACGTATAAAATCAAACACGGTTTAACTTGTCAAGTTGGATAATTATTCCTATATAAAAATCAAAATTTTCATCTTGAACCATTCGCTTGACCGCCTAGACTCTTCTCTGATACCTTATTCTAAATTCGCTTGAATGTTCGAATGGAACCCGCGCTAATTTATAGCCGGCCAGCACAACCTATGGTTGCTTTCGGCAGACAACCTTTACATGAGCTACGCCCATCCTTGAATAAAAGATTGGTAAACTCCCGCTTCTAAACAAGACTTTTATTCACAACATTCGAACACTCCTTCCTGCCTACCCCTATGATAATAATTACCTAACGCCAGATGATATACAAACAAACCCAGATAGATAACAAATTGACGGGACAGTTCACATCAGCCTAGATGAGGCTTAAAAAATAAATGACTTAACTTCAAACTCTAAACCATCGGACGGTATCGAGCCAGAGGGAGGGAAAAGGCTAAGAGGTCAGTGTCCATCGAAAAAATTCAAATATCTGCTCCGGTCTCAATAAACTCGAATTCCATGAAGCAAGTCAATACTGATTGAACTGTGGGTCCTCCAATATAAGTTGAACCAATTGTGTCAACCAAACACACTTTGCGAAGGCTATGCCCCGTAAGCAAAGTTGGTTAACTCGCTGATACTTTGCAGATTTAGATTTAAATTCGGGTTACTGGCAATATCGTTTGTGCGAAAAGGATAAGCACAAAACGGCTTTTGTCACTCCATCAGGCTTATACGAATTCAATGTGCTACCATTTGGTATTAAGACAAGTCAAGCTGTTTTCCAAAGAACGATGGACAAAGTCCTGGCAGGCATTAATATAAAAACGCCATTTGCTATGTGGACAATATATTAATATGGGGAAAGACTTTCTCAGAATTCCATGAAGCATCAGTCAATACTGATTGAACTATGGGTCGTCCAATATAAGTTGAACCAATTGTGTCAACCCAACACACTTTGCGAAGGCTATGCCCCGTAAGCAAAGTTGGTTTCAACTTACATAGGTGAGTGTCACCTTCCCTGTAGAAGTGACCACAGTTTACGAATCTAATTACCTCTCCTAACTCGCATTATTAAATTCTGGGGTACGTTCATGATGCTATCTCAGCCTATTAAGACCCAAATAGTGAAGACGAAGATATGTTCACAAATAGAGAAACCGACCGATGTGAAATTGTATGAAAGGTAGGAACTAAAGTAATAATAGGTAAAATAGGTCGCGTGGAAAGTTTTGAGTATGAATGCGGATGGCTACAAGAGTAGGGGAAGATTAATGTCTGGAAAGTATCTTCCTGTGCATGTCCCAATAAATACTTTTTGTTTCTTTCTTTCCTTACACTCATGGTTTCGGTCTACTGTATCGAACTTACTCTATTTATTTGATTTTTTTGTTATGAGCATGAACATTTTAGCCTGGAATCATCGATACTCTACAGATTTCCTGCCAAACTCCACGATTCCTTGCGTGACACGTAGTTGTAATAATAGGTAAGTAAAGCGAACCTATTTAAGTAAATAAATAAATATAAATAAATATCCCTGGACATTTCACACAGCGCCATCTAGTCCCAAGCTAAGCAACCTAATGCTTGTGTTATGGTAACAAGATGGCTGATAAACTACTTATATAATTTTTTTTTTTTGTAAATACATACATAATATAGATAGAAAAACACCCAGACTCGGTTAATAACTAGGTAAGTTAATAACTAGGTAGTTAAACTCGACAACCCTAAGGAGTGCAAATGGCTGCCACGTCTCTGGTAACGAATTCGCCGAAACGCAACTATCAACGTTTCCAATGAGAGTGTCCAAGAGTCCAATGTACCTACTTGTACCCTAGTGTTAAAAGCACGATTAATGTCAAATGAAATCAACTACGGTTGGGGTTGATTGGGGTTGAGGGGGGCTAATTGAATAAGCATCTAGCTGACATAAACGCTAGTGGGCTTAGGGTTAAATAAGGTACACTTGGCATTATTTACCTATTTATAGTCGAAACAAATCAAAAGAAATTTATTCAAATTAGGCTGAGAATCAGCACTTTTCAAACGTCAAAATTACAAAAGACAGTCCCCCAAAACGCCCTTCACCACTTCCTAGTAAAGCGCTGGGAAGAAGAAGTGGCGCAACCAACTCCCCAGCAGTCCGATTCATGGCTCCAAACTACCCACCCTTCGCCAATGAAAAATAAATGATGACCTAAGCAAAACTTGGAAATACAGCTAATATAGCTGAAGCGGGCACTAGTTACAGGTGGATGGCTATAAGAGTAGCGGAAGAAACGATGGATGGACTGTGTGAAAGATGACATGGCTAGAAGGGTGTGAATACCGAGATGACGACTAATAGAGAAAAGAAGAGAAGAAGAGAGAGGAGAAGAGAGATTTTGAAGAAGAAGACTTGTTGCGCCGACCTCAAATAAATTGGGTTGGGTTAAGAAAGGGCAAGGGAATGATGATGATGTGAGGAGGGATGAATGTCGACCAAGCCTGGGTTCCCAAGTTAGGCGAAAATCTTCTATATCCATCCTGTACATAACAAAAAGGTTCTAAATACATTTAGAATGTCGCGATTAGGAAAAGAGTTACTGTCAATCCTAAATTCCGAATTAAGGTTCTAAATATACCCCAAAAAGACGCTGCTAAAGCTTCTATACATTTGTCGATGGAGACACGAATACGAGGAATCATCAATATTTTATATGATGTTCCTTAAAGAAACGACCTACATTTCCCCTAAATCATGTTATTTAGGGAAGTCTTTTGTCATCCTCTGCGAACAATTTCACAACCTGATGCTCTGTTGCTAATAAATGCTCCATAAATGTAATTTTGAATACAATTATTTTTCTTTATAAATGATAACAGTCAAATTGCTACCGGTACTTGGCCTTCAATGTTGTATATTTACATTTCTAGATTTATTTATAGTTCACTCGTAACTGGAAATGCAAATAGCTTCTGAAATATATACTTGAATTAGTGGAATAATTTCTCACTAAATATCTGAATTTCCAAACGTTGAAGTGCGAAAAGGATTAGTAGAATATCTCTAAAATTAATTTCAAGCATTACAAAGTTTTGACGGCCTACCGACATTAATATAAACTTAAACTACTTTAAAGTTCTGAATTTTGCTAATCACCTGCTTAGCAATTTATTAAAATGTAAGAGACGTTTATAAATAAGACTGCCAAAGTCCGAGGTGTCATAAATAATTTAAAAAATAATTTTATCGATGAATAATAATAATATCCCTGGACATTTCACACAGCGCCATCTAGTCCCAAGCTAAGCAACCTAATGCTTACGTGAATGTTACTCCATTACGCCTGTATTCATCAAGGAGGTAGACAGAGTTTTGATTGATGATGTTCAGAGCTGAGCTGAAGTCCATTACAATCACAAAGGGATAAACAAATATACATGTGTCTACAGGATCATTCACAGAATGCCTGTTTAACATGCAAAGCATCCAAGTGTAACATCCACAATTCTGTTAAACATTCATGTTGATTTTACTAATTGTTAGAAATACAGACACGCTTGCTGATTTTCCCGCTAAAAACATTGGAGTCGAATTACCTATTTATGTTTTTAGCAAATCTATCCGTTGGTTTAGAGTTCGTATGTATAAATTATTTGTTTTCCTATTGGTTTTCAGTTAAAATTACCTGCTTAACAACGGTAGGTATCCACAGGCAACCAGACGTCTATGGGAGATATTAAAATATCATATAAATATCTAAGATCATATACAGAATCAATTGGAATCTGGATGCGGAAGGCGGAGGACAGGGCGTTGTGGCGCAGCCTGGAGAAGGCCTATATCCAGCAGTGGACTGCGATAGGCTGAGTTGATTGTTGATAGATATATAGAATCATTTGTCCTAACCTATGTGAAATTTATGAAATATATTATTATCTTACCGAAGCTCACAAATTAATAATCCATACTAATATTATACGTGGCTAAATAATAACAGCCGCACAGGTCGATCGGTCAGGTTAAGCTACGCTTGCCGCGGTTGGTCTGTGGATGGGTGACCATCTTTACATACTGAGACCCCTCCGTGCCTCAGAAAGAGCGTTAAGCTGTTGGTCCCGGCTGTCATTCGTGGATCTTTGACAGTCGTTACGGGTAGTCAGAAGCCCGAAAGTCTGACAACCAGTCTTACCAAGGGGTATCGTATTACCCAGTAACTGGGTTGTGGAGGTCAGATAGGCAGTCGCTCCATGTAAAATACTGGTATTCAGCTGCATCCGGTTAGACTGGAAGCCGACCCCAACATAGTTGGGAAACGGCTAGGCAGATGATGACTAATATTTACGTTCGAAAGTAACTCCTTTTCACGTCTACACCAATGAACGGATTTCGATATTGGGCCAGAAGATAGATGGCATCCTGGGAAAGGATATAAGGCTATTTTTTGTCCCGGTAGCACGTTCCCCTGGGATAAATCCCGACATAAACGCGGGCGAAGCCGCGGGCGGAAGGCAGGGCAATATTACATTCTCATAGATCTACGTTACGTTACAATCTCTATGATCATAGTTAAGTATATGTTAGTGTATTAAATCTTCGTCGTCTCGTCGTCGTCTTTATTTATTGCATGTTAGGTAAGTATATAGGTACAAGTTTTTAACAGTAGTGTAGGCAGAGATACTGGACGGTATAACATGTTTTTGCCGACACGTATTACATGGCTCAAGATCACTTCAGCAAGAGCTAGATAGACTTGCGCAGTGCAGTCATGAGTAGAGTCACCATTTCGAAATTTGGAGAGCCTGGCATTAAGCCAGACATTTTTTTTCCAGTTATTTTACTTTTTAATATATTTATTATATTTCTAGGACTCATTTAAATTTTACTATTTTCTGCCTCATTGGTCTAGTAGTTGCAAGTGCTACTGCTGATCATGATGTCTGGGTTCGACTCCCGGGTCGGGCATAGTGTTATTAATAATAATAATAATTAATTTATCCAGACGACCATTGACCCATTACATTACATTTAAGTTGTTAGTATGAACTTAAAAACTATGTTAGTATCTAATAACTAAGAGAGACTTAGTCCTTTGGGTGAGGCTTCACACCATTGGGCTGCCTAGCTTACTGCTTATTACATCCAGGATGCTGTTACTGCTCCCACGCAGTCTGCTTAGCAGTGAGGCTGTCTTTTTGCGCCAGGTGGCATCAAAGCCGTTTGTGCGCGACTCAGCGAACATTGTTGACGCACTGCAGAAGCGTGGCAGACGTAACAGCGCCCTGAAGGCATTGTTAAACTGGATGCGCAGAGAATTGTAAGCCCTTATTGCCTTATTGGTTTTTTCCATTTGATTTTTCTCAGTAGCAGCCCGAGGTCTGGATTTAAGAAAAGAAAGAAAAATGCATTTATTCCCGCGATTGCGAAATTGAATTATATAATTATTATTAATTATTATAATTGAATTTGCGATTTGTTCCCGGTTGATGGCAATGAGCTCGCACCATAATATAACTGGCGATATGTCGATGCATTACAGTTACTGTGTATGACCCTTCGTGGAGCACAGGCGTGATAGTATGTCATGTTTTACTATTTTCTAAAAAAATATCCTTTAGTCGAAAAGCTCGAACAAATGACAAGGCCAAAAACCCCCGAGCCCTTCAAAAAGTAGGTACCCTATACAGGGTGGCAGGGACATCGACGCGCAAACTGTAACCATGAATTCAGCACATGAGTTTAGACCCCATAGCGTAGAAATTTTTCGTCGGTTAACAAAAAAAAAATCTTCTGTTTCATAGAAAAGTGCAATACCTACGCGGTCAAAACGTATGGAACAGCAATTTTTTTTTTTAATAACCTTCGACAAATTGCGACGCTATGGGGTCTAAACTCATGTGTTGAATCCATGGTTACAGTTTGCACGTCGATGTTCCTGTCACCCTGTATAGCGAGTAGCTAACATTACATGAACTGCTACCTACTGTATAAAGTTACATCATTCTATTAATGGTCTCATTGATTACAACTTACAATGATTATTATATTAACAGACTTCTAATCCGGCGCATTATTCATCATGATAACCTATTACTATCAGATGACTCTAAAATAGTCTAAGTATTTACGTTTATTCAAAAGACAAAATAATATCCATTTTAACATCATTAAGCAGAAGTGCCGAATAATCAGTAAAGCTTCGTAAATTGCATTATTCCCCAACCCTGTCACATCGCGTCACCTGCCAGCACTATTACTTCATTTTTACTTAGCATAATTTTATTTTTATTTTATTAGGAAAAACAAACAAATGTACATTTTGTCTTACATCTAAGTATACAATAAAGCACATACACATACTAACACTTCACACTTAGTATAGTTATCATATGTTTTTTACCATAAAGTCCTAAGCAGTCTCTATTAGATTTTTGTATTTCCTATGTGGGAACTTGGCCTGGCGAACCTTAATACAGGTTACCATGTAACCTAGCTAGGACGCCAGATTCAATTTCTGTTGTAAATCTCTTTTGTTTTTTTTTCCCAAAATTGTAGATATCATTTTTATCTTTATTGTAACAGACTGTATGTTCCTCACTTTTTGAAATAAATATTATTATTATTATAATAAAGTGGGTTAACGTACAATCAACAACGTCTCCACATATTATACTATAAGTATTAATTTACTTACATACAGTACGGAAGAAAGGTCAAAGTCAAAACGTTTATTGCAAACTAAGTGTACAATGTTGGTGTTTTGTTATGTTATTAGATACTTATGACTTAGCAGCCTTTTACAAGCATTGCAATTTTATCATTCGCCTGCCCTTTTCATCATAAATTAGCATGCATTAACATTATTATTAATTAATTATTATCTTTTATATTAGTACAATTAAATTGAGAAATTAATTGGTATATGAAATTAAATGGTAATAAGGTAGGGCTTATTTTAATATTATACTTAATTATTACTTATATCAGCCTATAATGTTCCCACTGCTGGGACACAGACCTCCTCTCTGTGAGAGTGAGTGGGCCATAATTCACCACGCGGGCCCAGTGCGGGTTGGTAGATTTTACTTAGCGTTCTTCCTTTTTTTTCCGTGTTCATCTTGCAATCGGTTGTAAACCTTTAGCAGATTTTTTGTGCGGGTATTAACTGCTGAGGTCCATTCTTCCAGCGAAGAATCTGCCTCTAAAAATTGTTTAGGCTTTATTCAATAAAGTCCCATATGTGGTGTCGTTTGAGCCTTTTCATGGCTATTGGTTCACTTAGGGCTGTGGCTAAGGTGTTGGTATGTGACGTTATTCGATATTTGTATGAATGTATCCTGTGTTCTAGGTATTTCTTCTTTTACAGTTCTGATTTTTAGATGCTCATGTAATTCTGAGGTCTTCATAAACCAAGGAGCATTTGATACTATTCTGAGCTTAGCGTTCTACCTATATTTTTTTTCCTTTTTTAACTTGCTCGAACCCTAAGGGTCTTAGCGTTGATCCTCAATAATTGGGCTATCAAATACAAAAATATTTTTATTTAATTCGACCGGTAGTTCCAGATATTAGCGCGTTAAACAAACAAACAAACTCTTCAGTTTTATTATTAGTTTAGGGATATGTGGAGGTTACACGGTTAGGTTGTCATACCGGATAAAACTTCAAAGAAAAGTTAACAGCTTGACTTTGCAATTTATTTCTTGCTATGCATCCAAAGTGCTGTCGTAAGCAATACCTACTTATGTAAGTGGCGGCGCACCCTTGGCAGTAAGCTTCGCAACCAACCTAACTGGCTATTCTTTTTACTAAGGCATAAGCTATTCCTGTATAGAGGGGCCCGTGGCTAAAGAATAACAGCCGCACAGGTCGATCGATCAGGTTAAGCTACGCTTGTCGCGGTTGATCTGTGGACGGGTGACCATCTTTACATACCGTGCCTCGGAAAGCACGTTGAACCGTTCCCGGCTGTCATTCGTGGATCTTTGACATTCGTTACGGGTAGTCAGAATTACATTTACCCAGTAAGTAACTGGGTTGTGGAGGTCAGATAGGCAGTCGCTCCATGTAAAATACTGGTACCAAGCTGAATCCAGTTAGACTGACAAAAGAGGGGCAATTCTCGTAATCTTAAGAACGTTCACAGTCAGCAGGGTAATTCTCGTAATTTTAAGAACGTTCACAGTCTGATCTCAGTCTCAATCTGTCAAAAATACGTCTAATTTCCCTACATTTTAAAAAGTGTTTGACATTTGCTTGTCGCCGAGATGAGACTGCGACTAGATTTTGAACATTATAAATTACGAGAATTAGCCTTCAGAAATATATTATTATGATTTGAGAAAAAAAAAAATAGAAAATATAAAAAACCTGTCTGCAACTAAAAAGTTCAAAACAGTTTTTTTGTTATCAGCAGTCTGGTGGCTGGTATTTTAATTCGATCTCAGATCAAACAGAAAGTAGTTACTTAAAAAGAAAGAAGAAAGAAAATACGTTTATTTGCGGTAAACATGACGCAAAAAAGAACATAAAAACAAATAAAGAAAAAAAAAAACAATAAGAAATGGTTGACATGCGTCACATCCACACAAAACGGCTATCGCTCAGCATTATGCTGCGACCCTATGCAAGACAGAGCCCCAGCGCTGGTTTTCAGCGACCGCCGGCGCCGACGTAATGACGTCGCCTGATGCAGCAAACAATTATTCATCAACAAGTAATACAACACTTATTTTTAAAAACACACATATAGCATAACATTACGGCTGTAATCCCCGAAAGGTTAGGCAGAGCTGTCTGTACCTACCCATAGCACGGCCATATTTCGCCATATCGCATTTTCGTTTTTTTTTTTTATATGCTTGAATAATTAACTCGTGATAAACTTTACCAGGTTCTCGTTGTCGCGTAGTCGGGTAAAGGTACGAATTTCCAGATTGGTTTATGAAGAAACTGCATTTACATACTTCCTTCCATGCAAGTTATATTTGGTAACACTATCAATTATTTTGTGGGTAAGATAGTTTACGCGCTTTACTTTGTGTAAATTATTTCATCACCGCTGCTCTCAAAACGTAAAGGTTTTTGCATTGTGAGAAAACTGGCATGATCTAGAACTAAAAATTCGAAGACATGTGACATCTACTAACCCACGGTTTACCGCCCACTCCCTCTCACAGAGCGGGCCCTGTGTCCCAGCCATGAAAACTTTATAGGGAAACATACTATAGACAATATTTACAATTTCAATATTTAAAATTTCAATATTTACTTAGATACAGGACAGCTACGAACAATATTTACATTGAGAATCGTAGAGCAGGGTTTAACTAAATGATGGAGGGCCAAACGTTCCTGATACGTTCCCAAAGCCCGCTTGAGCTCTGTTATCTTTATTTGTTCACATCCAAGTTTTCTTTAGGTCATTAATTACAGGGGAAGGGTAGTTTGGAGTCGTGGACCTGACAATAACTAGGTAAATAATGCATGGCCAAATGGTACCTTATTTCACGGTAAGCCTGCTTGCGTTTATGTTAGCTACATGCTTATCCAATTAGCCCCCAACCCTAATTAAAGTAAGAAATAAAATACGTTTTTTCGCTGTAAACATGACGCAGAGATAGAACCCAAACACAAAAAAAACATTCATCATTATGAATGCTTTTTTTTGTGTTTGGGTCCCAGCAGTGGAAACATTGCTGGGACACAGGCCTCCTCTCTGCGAGAGAGAGTGGCACGCGGGCCCAGTACGCGTAGGTAGATGTCACATGTCTTCAAATTTTTGGTTCTAGGACATGCCGGTCTCCTCACGATGTTTTCTTTCACCGTTTTGAGAGTAGTGGTGATGAAATTATTTAGACAAAGTAAAGCGCCCGTCTGAGTTCGAACCTACGACCAAATAAAACAAGTTGGCGGAAAATATGCGTCACATCCACGCATCCATGCAAAACAGCCATCACTTAGCATAATGCTAAGACCCTATGCAAGGCAGCCCCAGCGCTGGTTTTCAGCGACAGCCGGCGTTAACGTGGTGACGTTTTTAAAAGTAGTTGATTTCTTTTGACAAAGGTAGATAACCAATTGCCTTAATTGTGCTTTTAACAACAGGGAACATGTACACTAGACTCTGGAGACGTTTATAGTTGCGGTGTCGTTTCCACCGAATTCGTTATCAGAGACATGGCAGCCATTTGCATTCCCTAGGGTTATGCTAGGGTTCGCATGTACTGGACATAAGCGAAGCTATTTAAGTAAATAACAAGGTACTGAAACTCGACAACCCTTAATGGAACTACTTGTAATGCAAAGAACCGTGGAGTATATCCGGAAAGAAGTGAACCTGTAAAGTATGAAACACAAAGCATTTATTTCAATTAAACCATTTACAGGCACTTTTGCACTGTCAAAGAGTCGGACAGTTAGTCAGAAAGTTGAAGCTAGTTGCCCACACCATTACGTACGTGGGTCGCTATGGAGAAGAAAGGACAAGAAACTCCAAGGACACTTAATTACAAAATCCTGAGTACATTATCCTGAGAACAAAGTAAATAAATAAAATTAAAAAAACAATACAATATCGGTGGTGACAGCCTAAAATGATCATGATGATGACCAAAAATAAATAATTGATAAGCAAATTAAATAATTACCAACTTAAATGGTCCGTATATTGAAATCACAATGTCATTTGTACTTTGACAGTTGTAGGAAATGGGTATAACACGACAAATTGACATAGGGTGTCAATTTGCTTTACATTTAATTTCCCTGACTGTACCCTACACGATCGGTAACACTTGAGTGATTGCTGTGATCGTGCAACCTCCGGGCGTCTTACGTTACAACAGTTTTCCCAGAAGAACGGTGGCCGCCACATAGCGTCCACAATTTATCGGCGAATGACGTCACTGAAACGTTATTTATGAAAGTAAGTTGGTGTGTTTTCCTAGAGAACGTTTCTGACACCGTAAAGTCAAATCACGCCGACATAATTTTCATGACACCCGTCACTGCACCGTTATGTGGCTCTTCTAAAAACCGTAACTTTTCGACCCATTATGTAAAAAAAAGTCCCGCGATAAACTATTTACATACTTACTTTGTATTGAACCTTCAACATTTTTACAATCTGTGAACTTCTTTTAACAATAGAAACCTTCCGTATCATCGTTGATAAGACATTTCAGTACCTACGTCTAACAAAAGATAAATAAGGAACGTACGCTGGCTGGTAAACAGGAGTTAGGTCACGGTCACGTCACCTTACAGTTACGAAAAATACAAAAGCTAGCGTTTTTTTTCTTGAAATACAATTTGCTACTTTGATTCAAAGACCTATTTCATAATAGTATTGTTTCGATAATACCATGTTCGTAACACCACTAAACGTACATACGTTCGTCCTATCTAAGGGGCCGCGGTTCTTGGATGGGTGACCATATTCACATACCAAGACCCCTCCGTGCCTCGGAAAGCACGTTAAGCCGTTAGTCTCGGCTATAATTCGTGGACCCGTAAGGACTGGTTACGGGTTGTCAGAAGCCCGAAAGTCTAACAACCAGTCTTACCAAGGCGTATCGTATTATCCAGTAACTGGGTTATGGAGGTCAGATAGGCAGTCTCTATGTAAAATACTGGTACTCAGCTGCATCCGGTTAGACTGGAAGCCGACCCCAACATAGTTGGGAAAAGGCTAGGCAGATGATGACGTTCGTACTTTTTAAGTTTAAATTAGGCACCACATCACTGACATCGGTGAAGGAAAACATCGTGAGGAAACCTGTGGGGTAATTGGGTAACACATATAAAATGTCAATAGCTCACAATTTCTTTAATTTGGACAGTTCAGCCACGTTCATTGCGTTATTTGCGTTGTTGGGCAGATGGATTTATTAAACCCATGAAGAAATGGATCAGAAATGTCGTTCAAAACTCTCAAATTTTCTTGTTACGCAATTAGGGTGCTGGATAAGTCTGAAATCGCCAACCCATCTTGAACAAGTGTGGTAATCAATGCTCGTACCTTATCAGTACGAGAAGAGGCGTCTGCCCTGCAATGCGACAATAAAGGCTGGTATTATTATTATTATTTACCATTTATGTACACACATATATAAACAGACATTGAAAAACAGAACAGAAAAAATAGGTACCTACAGAGGAAAACCAATATCAATCTCCAGCAATAAAAAATAAACAACCAAGGCAATACCCAGCCACTGTTACAAGTTAAAATTTGTGGCCTCTTACGGCCAGCTGACATAAGCCCAAAGGACAGGTGATTTGGTATTGATACATAAGGATACAACATACTACATCAAACACCGTATATTTACAAAATTAAATCTAACACAATAAACGCTAATTTACCTTATAGTTAACAAATGAAGTAGGTGTCCTTAATTATATTTTAATATTGCCAGCCAGCTGAAATTTCAGCAGAAAGAGCTAGGGTAGGCTAGGGTCTATCAATATTTTAGAAAGATAAGTCCACCTAAGCATGACCTTAAAAGAATAAGCATCATTTTTTTGTACACATTTTTCTGTTCTTATTTTTTCTTGTCCGTCTTGTGTTTATCAATGTCTGTACACGTGTACATAAATGGTATAAGTAAATAAAAACGCTTTTGTTTGTTTTTAGGGTTCCGTACCTCAAAAGGAAAAACGGAACCATTATAAGATCACTTCGATGTCCGTCTGCCTGTGTAGTTACATACCTACAAATTTGTACGGAACCCTCGGAGCGGGACTCCGATTCGCAGTACCGGTTTTTTTAGTATAAGGTATTCGTGATTGACCCCATTTTGAGGTACCCTCATAATTATGTGCGCAGGTATCAAGTTCTACAGGGAAAAGAAGTAAACGATAGGAAACTACGGAAAATCCTTATCAGTGCTGCTTTATTTGAACCTTAATTAAAATAACTCGTAAAACTCTCTCGAGGGAAATCTGAAGAATACGACCTAAAGCCATACAGGCATTTATGTTTACCTGTACATACCTACCTACACGAGTATGTAGGTAGGTATGTGTTTGTGTACGTAAACATCATCATGTTGATATCCTTAGGGACAATTCGACCTGACTACAATACGTACAATGCTGGCTGATTAAAGAAATACGTACCTACATTTTTTTTTTCGACAGTTTTCATGACCAGAGTGCTGGTGAGTGGTGGGTCGTTCTTTAGGCAAAGAATTAGCATTACCATTCAATGTGGCAATCCTGCCAGTCTCCAGGGTACGTTTCCGGATGACCGCGATGCGGACGAGTAGGTACAGACGCCAGCACATCAAGCTACTACAATCTGTCAAATTTCTTTAATAGATTTTCAATTTTATTTCTGAAGCATTAAGGTTCAAGGTTGATTGGAAAAATTTGACACTTTCGGGTAGCTTGACCTACTGGCGTCTGTACTTCAAAAGTGTTCTTTTGTTTTTGTACATACTTATTTGTAGAATTAGTAAGTCATTTAATTTACACTAGTGTAAATAGTTAGTTGTGTTAAATATTGTAAAAGTTATGTAACTATATTATTTAAAAACAAAATTTGTTGCGTTTTGTTCACGGCCGCGGGCAGTTTAAGTTGATATTTTCAGGCAAACAAAAGAACTTCTGGGCCATTTTTAACCGACTTCAAAAAAAGGAGGAGGTTCTCAATTCGACTGTATTTTTTTTGTATATTTGTTACCTCAGAACTCCGTTATTTATAAGCCGATTTGCAAACATTTTTTTTACTTGAAAGCATATAGTTTTAGATTGGTCCCAGAGAAATTTCATCAAAAATTAATCAGTAGTTTGGTTTTTAAACCAAAATTACTGGTAAAAATTACAACTTAAAAGTGAAAAATAAAAACTTCGTAGGGCTCGCATTTTCGTTGTTTGCCACCGACTTCCGAAATTAAAGTTATTTTTCACTTTGTAGTGTCGGATGTTTTTTTTTTTTTGCTCTGCTGTCAAATTATGTAAATACTATATTGGCAAAAGAGTAAATTAATAATTTTTCCTTTAATCTCACCATACATAGACTAAAAGTTACAATGAACGAAACAAAGATACTATTAGAGATATTATTAGATTTGTGTAAGAACAAAAATGATAAGAAATAGTGCATTTTAAAGAGGAAGTGAAAGTCAACAGTATTTTCTTATCTGCCTAGCCTTTTCCCAACTATGCTGGAGTCGACTTCCAGTCTAACCGGATGCAGCTGTATACCAGTATTTTACATGGAGCAGTACTTAACAGTATTTTCTTATCTAAACTAATATAATAATAAATTAAAGAGAAAAGGTTTAATTTTTGCATGTTTGTTTCTTACGCTTTCACGCTAAAACGGCTGAACGAATTTGAATAAAATTTGGCACATAAGTAGACCATGACCTGGATTAGGATATAAGATACTTTTTATCCCAATATTCCGAAGGGATCGACACTTATGCGGGTGAAACCGAGGGGTGCAGCTAGTTCCAAATAGCATTACTAGTCGACTTGGAAATCATAGAGAAAACTGAAAAGGAAACGGAATATTTTCCGAGGCGAAGAGATTCCGGAATTCTTTAAAACAATATTATGGAATGTCGTGAACTCGTGATATGATTTTTGAATAGGAAATCTCTTTGTAGAAATATCCTATTTTCGGAATAGTATGAAAACCGACTGTAAATAGATAGATACGCGTAGCTTTTGTTTACTCGTAACAAACAAAACAATAAAATAGAAAATTAAGAATTCAAGAAAAGTTTACAGGTTTAAATATATACTTACCTTTTAATCTTAAATACATTAAATAAAGATATATTGTTCAGAATAGGATCAGCAGGGTTATTGTGTAACACACAACCAGTAGCAATGTCTTTCATTTTGACAGTTCAACAACATTCATTGCGTTATTTACGTCGTTGAGCAGACAAATTTTTCGAACATATAAAGCAATGGATTAGTAGTTTCTTTCAAAATGATTCAGGTTGAGATTGATAGTGTATTACTCAATCAGGGTGGAGATTTCACGGCAAGGAAATATATATCTAAAGCACAACTGCACAAGCAAGTTTCTGAATCTAGTTAGGGGTGCCATACTGTTCTCCTAGACTCCTAGATAGGTTACGAAGTAACCTGTGTTTAGAAGAAACCATCAATCAATGGGGTAGTTGCCTGGGTAAAAAAATGATTATTATATTTATTCCGTCAGTTAGATTATCGAAAAATAATGGACACGTATTTTTATCTTTTGTCAATCAAACAAAAAATTACAAAGATAAAGCGCGTCAAAAATTGGAAGTAGGGGGTCATGACGTCACGCCTTGCTAAAAAGTGTAGCAAGGCGTGACGTCACGCGGAACTTTGACGGGCGATATCTTCATCATTTTTTATATAATTGACAAAAGAAAAAATATGGGTCCAAATTTTTTTTTGATAATCTAACTGACGGACTAATTAGATATTTTTAGGCATCTAACCTAATAGAACTATAATGCAGTGTTAGGTTAAGTGTACAATATAGTTGTCAAGAAATATTGTTGCTAACATATTTGAGTGTTTTGTTACTTGATATAAACTAAGCAAAGCAGACTTTCAAATATTTAAACCTAGCGACCCACTTATGTATAATTCGCACGGGTGCAAAGTGCAATATACACACTATCAATCATAATTTGATAATCTGAATCATTTTGAAGGATATCTTGCTAATACATTGCTTCATTATATTTGAAACTTTTGTCTGCTAAACAAGGTAAATAACGCAATGAATGTTATTAAAGTGTCACAATGAAACCTATTGCTGATAGTGAGTTACGGAGTTAACCTGCTAACGTGGCGACATGTCAATACATCGAGATTTATATGCTATAATTATCTAAGTTGAGGTAGTTAGTTAGTAATGTATAATACACATAAACCTTCCGAAATAAATGTAAATAATGGTGAAAACCGTATCAAAATCATTATAGAGTATAAAATAACTAAGCAGTCACACAGACAGACACGAAAAGAGACTTCATTTTAACAATATTCATAGACAGAGAAGCTTTAAAACAGCTTTTAGCTTTTTATATAAAACTTTCCTAAATCTTACCTACTGCCAATTCAAGGTTATTGTTGTGTTTTGCATTATTTAATGAAGCGGGGTTTCTTCATTAAATCTATCTATATAAATAAGAATGAATCACTGAATTGTATGTACGCGCATAACTTCCGATCGACTGCACCAAATTGGATAATTCCTTTTTTAGGGTTCCGTAGCCAAATGGCAACGGAACCCTTATGGATTCGTCATGTCTGTCTGTCTGTCTGTCCGTCCGTATGTCACAGCCGCTTTTTTCCGATACTATAAGAGCTATACTGTTGAAACTTGGTAAGTAGATGTATTCTGTGAACCGCATTAAGATTTTCACACAAAAATAGAAAAAAAACAATAAATTTTGGGGGTCCCCATACTTAGAACTGAAACTCAAATTTTTTTTTTCATCAAACCCATACGTGTGGGGTATCTATGGATAGGTCTTCAAAAATGATATTGAGGTTTCTAATATCATTTTTTTCTAAACTGAATAGTTTGCGCGAGAGACACTTCCAAAGTGGTAAAATGTGTGTCCCCCCCCCTGTAACTTCTAAAATAAGAGAATGATAAAACTAAAAAAAATATATGATGTACATTACCATATAAACTTCCACCGAAAATTGGTTTGAACGAGATCTAGTGAGTAGTTTTTTTTTAATACGTCATAAATCGTAACGTAACGGAACCCTTCATGGGCGAGTCCGACTCGCACTTGGCCGGTTTTTTGTGTTTGTTATTGTCAGGACAAGGTTTGTATAGAAGAAAATAGAAAAAATAATATGACGTTCGTGACGTCAGCTAGTGTAATATAAATATAAATTAATTATACAAATAAACCCTCCGGAATTAATGCTCTAAATAATCAAAAAATAAAATCCATTGGTAGGTAGTTTAGAAGAATAACGCAGTCATAGATCATAGATATAGAAGACTAAGTGAAATACGTGAAACATTTCTGTATATTATAACTATTATATTTCTCCACGATCCTACTACAAGTAATTTTTTTTTTTTTTAATTTTGGGTCCAAAATAAGAGTCGAATTGTTGCAATTGTATTTAATTTGGGTTGACAATGTTTTTTTAGTTGCCAAATTTTTTTGGACATGCAAAATCCTATAAGGGAAGGTAGTTGCTCCCAGGTACTTTCTGAGTTCTCGTGGGACGCAAGACGGTGACATCGTGCCAAACTCAATGCAATAGACCGTCTCGTGCCCTGGAGAACTCTCTTTAATACTGGGGTCGAATTTTTCAATTTTGCTAACGTTTTCCACAAAGTCTGGAGTTGTTGATGTTGGGGATGTGGGTGGGTGATACAAAGGTACACTATGAGGTGTGTGAACCTTGCCATAGTGTATCCGTAGCCCCCGTTCGCCTTTAAAGAAGCGTGGCTAGGAGCAATATGGAAATCTCACCTGGATATCGAGTGATGTGGCAGGTTGACTGGCACTATTTCTAACGTCGCTACAGTCAGCATTTAGCATAAATATACTTACCCAAAAGAAAAATAATTATAAACACTAAACACAATATACACTTAAATTATAATTTACACAAACAAAGATACAAAAAAACCGGTCAAGTGCCAGTCGGACTCGCGCACCGAGGGTTCCGTACAAATTTGTAGGTACAACTAAAAATTTACGTTTTTCGCAATTTTTCCCTTATCTGTACCAAATTTCAAGATTCTGAGTTCACGGGAAGTACCCTGCAGGTTTTGATTCCCTTGCAAGTGTCGAAAATTTGCGGCATAAACGGTTTTATCTTTTGATTACGTTGGCTTAGAAGTTTGATTTTTTCACAGCTCCAAGGGTCAGTAGACATGAGTATTTGATACAAATTCCAGCTTAATACCTTCACGCGTTCCTGAGAAAAAGGGTTTTGACAGACAGAAAGACGGACGGATGGACGGACAACAAAGTGATCCTATAAGGGTTCCGTTTTTTTTTCCTTTCGAGGTAGGGAACCCTAAAAACTATATTAAATTGTCTGTCATATCACTGTCTTGGTGACACGAGCTTGATGGCTGCGGCGCCCTGCCGCAGACAAACGCAGACGCGCGGGCCTAGAGCGCCGCGGCGCCGCGCTATCAGAGCTCAGCTATCCAAAGAGGATGTTCCTTTATAGCATTTACGATGTAAGAACTGGGTTTGCTCCAGGGTTTGGGTGAGGCAAGTGGAAAAGGAAGTCGACACTGCAGACGTCGCCAACGCCGATGTTGATGAAGCGGCCAGCTCAGCAGGTGATTTCTCGGTGGTACTGTCTGGAGTTCCGACAGTCGAACAAAAACTATTATTTATATTTTTTCAGGAAATTCGTATTAAAATAAACTTTTATGTCTCTTCCACAAAGTTGCTAATATAATTACAATATTTATTTATAAATCATTCAATTAGAGAGTTGTATTGATGATTTTAATTATTATAATTCTATAGTCATATTTGTTGCCGCCACGAATCATATTTGTTTTGTTGTGCTTTGTATTATTGAAGCCATGGGGCCTTTGCCCAGCAGTGGGATAATGCAGGCTAACAGTAACAACAACAGTTGTATTATTGAATGTTGAGAATAGACCACTGATTGATTGCTATATTTTTACTGTTTCTTACCAATCGTTATTGGTTTTATTAACGCCTCGTAACTCCACTTTAAATCTTTATGGTCTTCAAAGCTTAGTTTAAGAGACCATATTTTTAGTGTTTATGCGTCATTGAAATGTAACCAAGTACATTATATTATTAGCTTTCTGGCTTTTGCTAGGAATGTTGCATCTAAAATGACCAAAAAGATTAAATATTGGAAGTAAAAAAATACTCATAAAGAAAAATCTTTAAATCTTAGAGGAAAATGGTTCGTATAAATCCTACTAATATTATAAACGTGAAAGTTTGGATGGACGGATGGATGTATGGATGCTTGTTACTCTTTCACGCAAAAACTACTGAACACAAATGGTTTATAACCAGGATTAACATATAGGATACTTTTTATCCCGATATTCCCACGGGATCGAAACTTATGCGGGTGAAACCGCGGGGCGCTGCTACTAATAAAGCTTATTTTTCTTTATTCATTCGACACAGGGCGTTGCTTATTTTAAGAAACGGATTTGAGATCAATTTGTTTATTCTGAAAAGTGTTTATCATTACATTTTCTTTCATATTCGCAATCGGTTAGTACCTGCTAGACGAATAATTCGTATCTGTTTTAAATAAAACAAGAACTAAGCATTGTATGCAAATGTTATGTATACATTCCGTGTAGAAAAAGATAATAAAGATCTAGAATTATTTAAATATAATGTACTAATTTATAACCTAACTGTTAAAGGTTTAAAAAAACTTATGGACATGAAGAATGGATTTCTTAAAAAACTACAAAAGTAACATTTAGACTTCTTTATATTTATGTAAATATTGTGAATAAGTAACTTAGATACTTTATGCAAATCGTAACTTTATAAATAGTTTTGTTTTAAAAATGTTTAATATACAAAACTCACTCGTTAACATTAATCTCCTTAAACTTTGAATAGCCATTGAAAAGCAAAAAAACACTCCTGCTAGCTTTCCATCGTCAGAATAGTTCACTAACTAACGGCCCAATGGAGCCGGTGCTTCATAAAAAAAATATTAGTTTAGAGAACAAGAACCGCGAAATTCAATGTTTACTTTTCAAACTACAGATTACAAGATAAAAAAAATCTGTACTTACAATGTGTTGTTAACAAACAGTGGTTATCAGAGTAAACTGGAAGATTATTTTATTTGTAAACGGATTGGGGACGCGTGAATGAGAAAATTTATTTTCGTTAGCGCGCGCACATTCGCGGGTTGGCGGTCGGTCCGCGCGACGCGTCACTGTGTACTGACTACCTAGCACATAGTCACGCCAGCTCTCGTCACTTGAAACTATCTTTATCGATACTTTATCTTCGATAGCTTTGTAACAAGCTCCAATGAAAGCCTATCAGTTATACTGATAACATTGACATTATAATCTACAGCTTTTACCTGGAAAATATATGTTCGTACGAATATTCAATTTTGATTGCTCTCTATGGTGATAAGTAGTTTTCTTCATGTTGTTGATTGCGGTGAGTGCATATTAATTACAATCGGAAATGAGCAGGTTATTGAATTAAATTAAAACCATATCACGTGCAATTTGCGAAAAGTAAATGTTGACAACATTTTGCTAATCGCTTTTGATAATGATATGCAATTTTAATTTTCTGACGTGGTAGGGACATTTTAACATTGATATTTGTATTATTTCGTTTAAAAACATAATAACAGGTACAATTTTTTTTTGCGAATCTGAAATAACTGGTAGGTAGGTAGTCCTAGACCTATCAAAACTTGAAGAAAAACTTCAGCCAATTCGTCGCTTCCGAACACTCAATGATCATCGGATATTTATTTCCGAGCATCGCATGTTCGACCTACATTCCGTCACTCTACGTGAAACTTTACTAACCCACTCACAGATTTTATCGAGAGGTTTCTGTTTATTCAAGCCGAGGAAACAGGGAAGTGAATTTTGATTGAAAATGATTAATTAGTGTGTAAACAAACACATGTATGTGCCAGCCATCGTAACATATTATGAGCAAAGCGAGAGCGGAGCGGAGCAGTATGAACGAGGAACAGAAATAGAACAGAGGTACAGAAACAGTTTTATATTTTGGACGTTTGTCACAAAAGGTATTTCCGTGACATGCAACCTTCACAATTTCTTCTTTTCTGCGAATTTTCTTTTTTTATTTTCATTGAATTGAAAACCAGCCACAGCGGACCCGAAGACATCAGTGAGATGTACAGCCTTTTTTTTGGTTTCGCGCTGGAAATCCTCATGGACTTCCTTCATCGTGGGGGTATGGAGGTGTATGTTCCACCTCTGCCTATGGCTGGGAGTGCAGGATTCGCATAAGCATTCACCGCTCGCCCGATAGGCCTTGAAGATATACAGCCTACGTAATAGGGATGCATAATCAGCCTATAATGTTCCCACTGTTGGGACTCGAGCCTCCACTTGTTCGTGATACAAATGAGAGGAGGCTCTTAGGAGGGTGGGGGAGGTGCTATTAGGCTAAGCGCGAACTGTGATGCGTTTTTTTTCATCGAAAATATGCGAAATAAAATCGCAAACGCAAATATTTTTTCAAGCAATTTTTCACCGCAGTGCGTGAACTCTAGTATTGTTCACAGATTTGCGATAATTTTCCGCAACAATTATATTTCGTGCTGCGCGCTTACCCTTATTCATTAGTGACATAATAGTGCTATTATTACCTATATACCTACACCCCGTGTCCTAACTACGGTCACAGCAAACCTTACACCCACGGAACTGTTATTAAAATAATTCAAACCTAACCCATGGGTGGTTTTACGTCATCATCTTACTGGAAAACGACCAAAAACCAACTCGGTCTAAACATTTTCAGTGTCAAATGATAACTGTTACGCTGACAAGGTAAATACTTACTCTGAAATATTACATACAGTGATAGTGATACTAAATGTTGGTGTTATAATGACGTCACTCGTCTATTATGGACGACAAGCGGTGTCTGATGTCTACATAGGCGTTGATGCCTCTTTTGTTTTGTAGTTTTAGGAATAAGCACCATGTGGAGGGTCTCGTGGTTATGAGGTTCGACAGTCGTACGGGTCGGTCCGAGGTTAAGCAGCGCTTGTTGAGGTTGGACCGTGGGTGGGTTGCCGTTGGTCCCAGCTGTCATTCGTAGATTCATGACAATCACAACTTACATGTTAGTCAGTCGCCCGAAAGTCGTACTACAAGTCTTAACAAGGGGTATCATGTTACCCCGTATCTATCTGGGTTGTGGTGGTCAGATTGGCAGTCGCTTCATGTAAAATACTGGAATAGCTGCATCCAGGTAGACTGGAAGCAGTCCCCAACATATTACTGAAATGGCAAGGCATATGAGGTATCGTATAAATGATCCGTAAAGCACTTCCACTTAAATGGTGACCATTACACTAAACATCTGCAATACCAGAGACTTCACAGGTGCGTTGCCTCCCAGAAACAATGCTTAGTATGTCATGTGCTATTGTCATTAGGTACTGTTAGAGTAAAAGGGGACACCAAAGGAAAGGCCACTAAACTACACTTAAAGTAGACTTAAAAGGGACACTAAAGGAGTTAGAATGAGAAAGACGATGAATGATGTGTTGCTGTTGAAGTAGGATCGATATGTTTTTGCTATACTCCAAGAGGTAACTGATAACTGCGCCGGTTGCCAGTATTCATGAACTTCTGTAAGTATTGACATGTGACATCCACCATCCCGCACCGTACCCACGTGGTGGATTACGGCCCACTCCCTCTCACAGAGATGAGGCCTGTGTCCAATGGGAACGTTTGTTAAGCGTTCATGCTAAGTTGTAAATGAGAATATTGGATGTGTGGAGTGACGAAAACGGATAAAGTAAGAAATGAGTATTTAAGGGAAAGGACAACGCTCATGGATGTATGGAATCCCGTATCATGCTGCGTCAAAGTCAATCTTTGTTTTTTATCGAGTACACTACACATATTAACTCGTACAAAATTTAAAGTTCTTTTTGTAAACAAAACCCGGGTATCGTAGATTTTCAAAAAAAACCAACTAACCTAAAAACTAGGTACTTTATTTTGTTTGACATGTCATACACAAACGGCCATTATTGCTCTAAAAAAATTGTAATCGTTTAAATAAAAATTCTATTCTATTTAATTCTTGTTATTTTTAATTAATGTAAAGTATAATTCTTTTACATGTTTTTTTGAAAGACGTGATCATGACACTTTTAAAATTTATATTAATCATATCGTTTGAAACTGAACGTCATGTAAAAGGTATAAAACAATATCAACACTTTTCCTGTTCAAAAATCAAATCACCGACGCGTAATGTCGTAAAAAAATATGAAAATAATTACTATAGTATTTTGATCTTGATGCATGAGTATTTTTGGTACATTTGGCCATTGTCTCTTAAAAGTAGCATCAGTGACAGAAAAGTTGAAAGGAAATCGTTTGACTTGGTATGGGTATGTGATGAGGAGGGAGGAAACGCATGTCATTAAAAGAGTGATGAATATAAAAATATTGATGGCTGGAGAGGGAGAAAAACACCAAAGAAAATATGGAAGGAATGTGTGAAGAAAGTATATGAAAGAGAAGGCAGTGACTGATACCGTGATGGTTGATAGGGGAGACTGGAATAAGAAAACGTGTTGGGCCAACCCCAAGTAACATGCGACAAACGCAGGAAGATGATGATGTGCTGTAAATATTGACAGCAAAAAACATCTGAAGCCCAGTTTTAACCCGTAATTAAAAACGTTCAAAATCTATACGTCGCCTTTTAATTGTATTCAGTAACTTGACAGATGAAGGGTCACCAGATTTTGACAAAAAACAGGTAGTGAAGTGGTGCAAGAATGAACGAAATTGAATGAACTTAAATAATGTACTTATGCAAACTTTTTCTTTTAAATTTAATAACTTATCTTATAAACACCATATACACTATTAATAATTGTAGAATTTGTTATATATTTTGTTTCTCAGTAGTACAACTTAGTTAGAATGTATTGATTATTATAATTAGGTATTAAGCCACTCTTGAATGTCTGTTTTCTTCGAAAACATATTGGGAATTTTAATTTTTTTAATATTCGACGAATCACGAATATTTAAAGTTTTATTTAAATTAAACTTTTTTTATCATTCGTTCTATACGCAAAAGCAACACTATTAGTTTTAATATGGTAACATTATTTTTCTTTGAACTGTCAAGTTACTGAATACAATTAAAAGTCGAAGTATATTCGTAATTTCATCTCAGCGACGTCAAAAACTTGACAAAAATTTAGTAAAAATAGAGGTATTTCTGACAGATTGAGACTGAGGTCAGACTGAAAGTTCTTAAAAATACGAGAATTGAATAATAACGTATAATTGGAGCTATAAATAATATACCTATCAAAACCATAGAGATGTCGACATTTTTTATTATTGACTAGCTTCTGCCCGCGGCTTCGCCCGCGTGGATGTCGGAAATTATCCCACGGGAACGTGCTAACAGGATGAAATGTATGTGCTTCCCCAAGATGCCATCTATCTCGCGGGCCCTTTGTGGCTAATTACAATAGAAAACCAATTGTGTCTCATTAGTGGTGATTAAGAGGGTACCTATATGATATCTTTACCTAAGTACCTACCTAATTAAAAAAAAATAACCTACCTAAATAAACCTATTTCTGATGATAACTAATCTAAACTCAATAAATAAGCAAAATCCCTAAAAACTAATATCTATACGAATGACTAATCCTACCTAACAGTATTATAAAATAACCTACGGTCACTACGTACACTATCAAACTTATACTTTAAAATTAAAATCTATACCTACGACTTATAAAATTAAACCTAAATAACTCTAAAAACTAAAAGGAAGGTCGCACAGATAATACTGCGGGTGACGTAACCTACGACAAACTTATTATTTGCGGTTGGTACAGTAATCGTTCTAGGGATCGAACCGCAAAATTAAGTTTGTTTTTTATTGTATATACTTTTCCGGGATAAAAAGTACCCAGTGTGGTGCCCAGGATATTAAAGAATAATTATACCAAGTTTCATCGTAATCGAACCGGTAGTTTTTGCGTGATGCCTGAACAAACAGACAGACAGACAAAAATTTTTTAAATCACATTTTTGGGTTCGGTGTCGGTCTAGTAACACCCCCTGCCATTTATTTTTTTGATATTTTCAATGTACAGAATTTTCACTTCTACAGATTTATATATAGAGTATAGATGAGCTGTCACAAGTTTCTCTATACAGTGTCCGTAGTATAGTTGGTTCAATGTGTTATAATCGGTAGGGATGAGCTTTGTTTATCTTATGGGTAAAAGATAAATGACATGAATGATCGGGTTGGACATTTGCTCTAGCCACGTTATGGCTTACGCAGACAGGCGGGACGCGACAGCGCGACGCTACTGTCGTAGAAGAATTTTATGAAAACTCCATGAAAATCGTTCCATCAGAATCGCGTCGTACCTGTCTGGGAGCCTTTATAATTACCATACTGACTTGTCTTTTCATAGACGAGGCCTCCTCTTTTTTTATAACAAAAATCAAGTTGTAGCCCGAAGCCTACTGCAGGTCATGGCCTATGTCCAGCAGTCGCCCACCAGGAGCGCCAGGAGTCGCCCTTCGAAATGGTTCTACAATAGGTAATCGGATTTTACAGCTACTATATTTAATATCCGAAAACAATAATGAAGACAAGAAAGCTAATTCTATTTGACATTGTAAAGTAAAGCATTATTATAGCCGCTATTCTACAAACAAAAAGTACCTACCTATTACTCAAACTGTCTACCTCAATCTGCCTATAGCCTCGTCCCAACTAAGTTGAGGTCGGCTTCCAGTCTAACCGGGTGCAGCTGAATACCAGTATTTTATATGGAGCGACTGCCTATCTGACTTCCACAACCTAGTTACTGGGCAAAATGATACCTCTTGATAAAACTGGTTGTCAGACTTTCGAGCTACTGACTACCCGTAACGACTGTCAAAGATCCACGAATGACAGCCAGGGCCGGTTTAACGTGCTTTCCGAGGCACGGAGAGGTCTTGGTATGTGAAGATGGTCACCAATCCACGGACCAACCGCGGCAAGCGTAGCTTAACCTGATCGATCGATCCGTGCGGCTGTTATTACTTATCCACAAGCCCCTCAAGCTCGAACAGTCTACCCACCGAATTAAATTAATCGAACAGCGATAAATCTCATTTGTTGAAATTCAATTTATGTGTAAGCTCCATCACATTATTATTCACCGGCCAACTGTTATTCAATTTATCCAATAATAACTGCTTTTTAAACAGTTAATTTCCACAGTTGATATTGTTGTTGGTAATCAATGGTTTCTATGTTAAAATCAATAATAACTTCAAATTCCGTACTAAACTCGATTTATCGGTAGAAAGTTTGTTTTATTTTTTTGGTAGCAGAGAAGAAAAATTACAACGATAAGTTTATTCAGAATTAAAATGTACAGACGCCAGCAGGTCAAGCTACCCGAAACTGTCAAATTTTCCCAATCAACCTTGAACCTTAATGCTTTAGCGATAAAGTTGAAAATCTATTAAAAAAAATTGACAGAAAAAAAAATTAAAAATTGAAAATTGTAGTGCTGGCGTCTGTACCCAAGAGATAATTACTATAGTTATTGTACAGTCGTGGAGAAAGGATTAGTCAGTTAGACTCTGCGTTACCGAGTGCTAGCTGTCGTAGGGCGCAGCGGATGTTTTGAATCACATTATGATAATCTACTGAGCTCAAACAATACAAAATGTCGAAGAAGAGTACCATCGATACGAAAAGAAGAAGAAAACTTACTATACTGATGAAAGAAACTTTATAATTATATTGTTTCCAGCAATACATACGACAAACCTCTTTTGTGGACATTTTAATTAAACTGTTGTTTTTAAAGAGCAGATACACCACAGACTTTTATAAGTCTGTGGGTAACACCAACAACGTACAGTTACTGAATACAATTTGAACATTGGCCAAACATGATCATAAGAGCCTTATCTATAACCATATTAACTACTGGTACAGATCACGATCATTCACAACATCAGCCAATTAGGATTAGGATTAGGAGGAAAGGGCTAAGGAAGGAACACGGTTGGGTTTTAGTCAGTAAGAGTCTGACACTCCCTTCTGCTCCACCCAGAGCGGGAGGAGTCATTTGATGATTTCCCATCCTCAAAAAAAAAAAAAGCCAATTAGGATGCCCATAACAATAGTAATGAGCATTTGTTTGTCTAACAATTTGTTCATTAATTCCCGTCAAAAAACCTTTGTGATGTCCGACAAGAGACAACACAACACAATTCATAATTATGACACTGTTTCTATTGAATCAATTGAATTCTCACATCGACGATGACGGTGACATGGCAGCGGTTGGTGACACAACACTAAATAGATTCAATGAAACCTCTAAATTATGGACTTTGAATTCAAAACTACTAGGGAGAATATTAAAGTGCATTGTTCATAATTTTACAAATATATGGGAATGATTCCGTAACTATCATAGTCCTTAGGTAGGATAGTCGAGGTCGCGGTGTGGGTATTCGAAGCATATTTAGCGTATCTGGTGTATTGTGTCTTTTAGTCTAAATAATTGTATTTTCTTTCTTTCTTTTCTTTCTTCTTTATCGGAACTAATCCTTCGCCAATTTCAGACTTCTTTATGATCCTATTCCACGAAAAAAGAAAAGTTTCTTGTTAATTCCACGACAAACTACGTGGTAATTGCGTTTTTAAATTAAAATGATTTCATTTTGACAGTTCAACAACTTTCATTAACAAAAGCCCTTACAATTCGCTAGTCGTTAATTATTTCCTGAAAAACATCAGTAATTTCGGCAAAATACTTATGTTTATTGGTGGAGGTATTTTAAACATAAGCCAAATGGTGTATTTTCATAAAAGACCGAATTAAAATTTGCATTTTTAATTTCCTATAAATATTAATGGACACTGAATACAATAATAAATAAATAATAATAATAATATCCCTGGACATTTCACACAGCGCCATCTAGTCCCAAGCTAAGCAACCTAATGCTTGTGTTATGGTAACAAGATGGCTGATAAACTACTTATATACATTTTTTTTTTGTAAATACATACATATTATAGATAGAAAAACACCCAGACTCGGAACAAATATTTGTTCCGTGCGGGAATCGAACCCGCGACACGCAGCGCAGCAGACAATCGCTTAACCACTGCGCCAACCGTGCCGTCAACAATGAATGTTCCTCTTCTTGTGAATTATCCTATTTTGGTGTTCTACTAAAATACCAACTTGGATGCAGATTGATCACAGTTCTAATCTAATGCAATGTGTGCATTTAGTCATTCTACCTACTTACTGTCACCAACTTTGAGAAAAGGCCAGAAAGTTTAAAAAACGTACAGTCATTATTAGAAGACCAAAAAGATTTTTAAAAAAGTGTGCATCATTAGAAGGCTAATAAATTTTTAGAGAAGCAATGAAATATTTCTCTTAGGCGATTGGCTGAATATTGTAATGTTTGTCTATTTTTTTATACAAATCCTTCCAGGAACTCTTTTCCGCGCCACCTCGAACCAGCCCTCGCGGTACGCGTCCAGCAGTGCGATTCTGTAACCTTCTCGCCGTGAAAACTTAGGTGAAGTGAGCGTGGAGTGAGCTATCATTCCAACTAATGCTAGGGATTGACACTATTGACAGCTCACTCTAAGCTCACTTCACCTAACTTTTCACGGTGAGATTTTTACAGAATCGATCGGCTGGTCATCTCGCCATCTCTCCGTCCATTTTCAGGCACCCATTTTGTGGAGATTTTTAATTTTTACCCAGCGGTAATCGTGCATACGGCTGATGTGACCCGCCCAATACCATTTGAGTATGTCTATACCCTTGCTTTTTTCCTAAATGACTAGCATAAATGTTAGTTTAAAGACTCTTGTTTCGAAAGCCTGTGACACATACATGTAAATTATCCGCAATTACAATTTTATGTATCAACAAATGTGTCTAGTGTCTAGACATCAGTTGCCATGTTAATCTGGGGATAAACACTAAACATAAAATACGGATAAATCAGTCATTTAACACAGGAGAGAATAGTTTATTGCGGGTGCAATGAGCTTCAATGTGTACGTCATGTAATTTATGAGAAGCAGCCGTTAGACGAGTATTTAATGCTATCAGTATCGTTATTAGTTTGATCCGGTTGTTTGTTTGGTTTGTTTTGTTTGTTTGAGGGAAGAGAGAGTGCACCTGTGTCTGCGCACATATATATTACTAGTAACGCCCCACAGTTTCACCCGCATAAGTGTTGGTCCCGCAGGAATACCGGGATAAAAAGTATCCTATATGTTAATCCTGGTTATAAACCGCCTGTGTGCCAAATTTCATCCAAATCCGGTCAGTATTTTTTGCGTGAGAGAGTAACAAATCACCATTCATCCATCCATCCATACAAACTTTCACGTTTATAATATTAGTAGGACTAGCAGCGCCCCGCAGTTTCACCCGCATAAGTGTTGATCCCGTGGGAATATCGGGATCAAAATAATTATCCTATATGTTATTCTGATTTAGGTAAGTATAAACTATATTAATGTAAAGTTTAATTTCAATCCGTTCAGTAGTTTTTGCGTGAAAGAGTAACAAACATCCGTCCATCCATCCTCGCAAACTTTCACGTTTATAATATAAGTAGGAAGTAGGATACTTGTGCACTATAACATCTCCCTCGCCGAAGTCTCCTCCGTTGAAATTAGCGAATACGGTCTAGAGGACTATTATTATTAGTTCGATCTAATAAATCTTTTTGAGAGAAGAAAAAAGATAAGATATAACATGTCACCCAAAAAATATGATTTAGGGACCTAGTTGGCGGTTCCCAGGAGCTCTAAATCTATTTATGTAATTCAAGGTCCGAATCGAACAGTGGTGGCCCCGTGGTAACAGCTAACTTTCAAATTGTAGGTCGTAGGTTCGAACCCAGACAGGCGCTTCACTTTGTGTAAATTATTTCATCACCACTGCTCTCAAAACGGTGAATGAAAACATCGTTAGGAAATGGGCATGTCCTAGAACCAAAAATTCGACGACCTGTGATTCTACCAACCCGCACTGGGCCCGCGTTTCTCTCATAGAGAGAAGGCCTGTGTCCCAGCTGTGGGAACATTATAGGCTGGAGCCTTATTCTCTATGACACAATGAACGAAACCGCGCGAAATGAACGCGAGATTGGCGGAATTTTCTAAGGAATTGACGTGGTTTTGAAGTAAGGAATCGATAAGATAACTAACTGGTCATAATGAATTGGACTGAGGACCCTCATTATGCTGTAAGGTCCGAACGGCTCATTAAAAAAGTTGTGTCGTCTTCAACAAAATGAAATGTGGACTACTTGGCAAACTTATACTTACTTATTACTTAGCCGCTATTTTAAACTTTACAGCTGCCTTACCAACGTGTAGCGAAACACTAACACAAAGTTAGTTCGAAGTGGAAGCTAACGTAAACCATAACAGAAACCTACGTATAATTTTCTAAGTAGGTAGTTATGCCCTGACGTGCCATGATATAATGTAACTTAAAATGTCGTCTACCTACTTTTATTAGTCCCTTGGGGTTCCTTTCTCGTGAATAATTGCATAATCATTTCTCGTTTTTAAGTTTTCCAGTACGTAGCCCTTTTTCTTTTTTTTGGGTGGGAAATCATCAAATTACCTCTCCCGCTCTGGGCTGAGCGAAAGGGCGTGTCAGACTTTTACTGACTAAAACCCACCCGTGTTCCTTCAGTTGCCTGTGCCAGGGGCCACGGTATCTCTTTCAAACAACCCGCAGCACTGGCGGCATCGGCCCTAGCGGACCCCGTCAGTTCGTGCTGACAGCTCTTTGAAGCGCGCGTTGAACACAACGCGCCATCGAACGGGCCTGGTCCTTACCGGGCGGCGAGCTGCCCATTGCTCGCCGCCCGCAAGCCCGCGCCTACCGTGGCCGGGAGTCGGCTGTTGACTCCCGTCCAGGGCGTCTCCTGCGGCGGCTAGGGGCGTGAGGGCGCAGAGATTCCCTCTTCCTCACGCGCTCCGCCTCTTCCTTCACGAGCATTACTGCTTCGCAGAAAGAGGTAACGACCTCCCATTCACTCTCGCTCCATACCATGGCCTGGACCAGGGCCGGCCGCGAGAGATCGCCGCCGCTGATCGCCGCCACGAAGACACGGCGGTGCCCCACCCAGGCCGGGCAGACGTCCACCGTATGCTCTACCGTGTCCTCCGGGCGATCCACACAGTGGCGGCACCCTGGCGTTTCCTCCCGCCTTATCCTGAACAGGAAAACCTCCCGAAACAACCGTGTCCGGTGAGGCCCTGCGTCAGGCTGAAGATGAGGGCGCCGTGGCACCTCTCTAGCCACTCCTCAAAGAGGGGACTTATCGCCGCTATTATGGCGTGCCCACAGTACGTAGCCCTTGCATATATTTGAAAACCGCAAGATTCACACTTTTATCATGACCATTCGATACCTTGCTTATGGCGTCGAATCCCGAAGTAATGTTATAGTTTTTGAATAGGTAGATACGCTACATTTCATGCCATGGTCTAAAACTATGGGATTACTTTTTAAACATACCTTGACTTAAACTTTAACTCAAAGCATTTATTACAGGCACTTTTTAACTGTCAAGGGGTCGGTCAGTCAGCAAGATGAAACTAGTTGCCCATTCTAAAGCGTAGACGGTAAGTAACTCCATTGAAAATCCCTCTTCTAAATCCAAATATGATTAGAAAATATTGGTTACATCACCACAGACTTGCCTACTCTAAACACATTCTAGGTATCTTTTCAGCATTCCTGTTTCACATTTCTCAACATGCACTTCATGTATTCTTGTCCCACAATTTATAGCATGCACCAGTTCCTTCAAACGCGTACCAACGGCAATAAAATGCAATACATCCATACATGTGAATATTCTAGGCGATGCATGTGAGGTAGCAACAGCGTGCTATTAGTTTGAAAATAGATATTAATTTTGCTGTGTACCTTGTACCCACATGCATCGGCACGTTAAGGCTTGGAGAGAAGATCAGAGGGCCTAAAAAGGCCACTTTGGCAGAATCATAATAAGATAACAATATGAATCATATTAAAATCGTAAAATGGTCACAAACTGACAATCCAAACTAATATTATAAATGCGAAAGTAACCCTGTCTGTCTGTCTGTCTGTCTTTGCTTCACGCCTAAACTACTGAACCGATTTGTGTGAAATTTGGTACAGACATAGTTTGGAACTTGAGAATGGACATAGGATAGTTTTTATTACAAAAAATAAAAAATAAAATAAAAAATAAAATTTATTCCGGACATACAGCGCCATCTATTGGTCAAGAGTCGGTGTCATCTATTGGTGAAGTCACTATTCCACGCGAACGAAGTCGCGGGCAAAAGCTAGTTCATAATATGATCTGTGTGCAATTCATATCACAATGAAATAACATTTAAACTGTAGAAATAATAATAAAAAACCAATTTGATTAATAAAAACTGTAATGAAAAATTTACCGATAAAATAACGGTTTTTATTTTTTTCATTCGGCAATGTTTACACCAAATAAGTATGAAATGAAATTTTACGAAAATGAGAGGAATTGCTAATGATCTGCTGGAAATGAATAGCTTTTAGGAGTATTGCTTAAAGTGGCCTTTTTAGGCCCCCAGAAAGGAAATAAGCCTATCCTCATCATCATTATCATCATTGGCAGCCTTGTTCCACCCACTGCTAAGTATGAGCCTCCCTAAAACATTACTTTCACAATTTATTTTGTTACTAGCAGCGCCCCGCGGTTTCACTCGCATAAAGTCGATCCCGTGGGAATATCAGGATAAAAAGTATCCTATATGTGTGCCAATTTTATCCAAATCCGTTTAGTAGTTTTTGCGTGAAAGAGTAACAATAAATCCATACTCACAAACTTTTGCGTTTATAATATTAGATTTGTATTTTGTGTTTCACGAACTGTGTCCAAATAAACTTTATTCTTTCTTTCTTTATTTCCTTTTGTGCCATGCTTTCCTGGTCCTATCCTCATTACAATTAAATTAAGATCTCGCCTAACTTATCCACTATGCATCTGAGAAAGGGGAAAGAGCGTGACTGACTTCCAACAGCTAAAATCATTGAGTGACTGCCACGTTCAGTACCTAAGAGGTAGAAACTTCACTGCTTCAAGGTCTTAATGTGGAATGCAGCAGTTCGCTCATGGGCTATGCCAATGAGATCCCTACACTCGATCTGCCCCGCAAATACTTCCAGACAGACCCTCTGACTTGCCAAACTATCCCTCCCACCAAAGAAAATTGAGGAATTATTGTATAATTTAAATAATTATAGCTCCGAATTTTATTAAATTTTTCACCTTACATAAAATATATGGATCCACGTACAGAATATACAAAGTTAACCTACCTAATGAAACACGCTTGTGTGGGCCACGTGTTTTCTAACGTGTTCGCTCAGCGTGCAATTGCTTTAATTACTCGTTTAGTAACATTAATGTCGAGTTTTATTATGCTAGTAAGGACCTTACTTTATCATTTTTAATTCATCTCCTGTCTAATTAAGTTTTCTATATACATATTTAAATTACCTGCACGGGTCACTCTCAGGACGGATTTTCGGATTTTTCGTTTTTTTTTTTTTTGAACTGAACTCGATCCTTACCACCAGCTCTTATAGCAGGACAAAAGTTGAACTGCTTTTATGTACTTAGTCATAGAATAAAAAAGCATTGCAGTTCAACTTCTGCCCTGCTATAAGATGGTGGTAAGCCCTATACTCTATTCTGTAGACAATAAATATTATAATATAAATGTAGAAAGGGGTTCGAATATTTTTCTATGGAAGCTGGCATATCCACCCGCCGCCATTTTGTTTTTTTTTGGTTCTAAGTTTCCGCGCACTATGAAAGTAGTATACACTTAGTGTAGTAGATGTGGGGTTGGATATGCCACAAAGTTCGAACCCCTTTTACAAGGACTGACACAATGGGTGGAATCTTTTAAAGGTTGTTTTCAAAAGATTCTACCTATTGTGGTGACACAATAGGCAGAATCTCCGTTTGGATGGATTTAGAGAGAAAGGTGACACAACATTGCAGGTCGTCTGTGGTCCACCATTTAGATATTGTAGCGAAATAAAATAGGCACTTCACTACATCAAACAGTTACCTACTTAACAATATTGAAGCTAGTAAAATATAAAAGATAATAGGAGAAAAGAGTATCAATTTTCGAGTATCTTGTAGGGTAAAATTTTATAGCTGATCAAAGAGTTTTTTAGAGTTTGTTGTCAGTTTTAATCCTATTATATACCTACCTAGTATTCTCCCATGTAGCTCAATGTGTGCAAATCCTATAATAGTTTAAGCCAATAGAAGTAGAACTAATTAATTTAGTTTCAAACAATGCTGGATTTCTATAAACGAACTAATATAAAGCAGCTCTATCTAGAAACCAGCAAATTAATAACTTACTGACTTTGTACCTCTGACATACCGACTTTACCCACAATTCCTCAGTAATAAAGTAAACAGTTATATAAGAAGTCGCAAGAAGCCAATACTTGTTTCAAAGCTCGTTTATTTGATTTATTAGAAAATGCTGTGTTGTAGGAAATTGTATAAATATAAATTGACCATAAATTGATTCAGCAAACCAGCTCTGAAATTATAAGCCACTTCAAAGCATTTAATCATTTTCTAGTGCGCCATCTACATTTTTATCTAAATGAATATACATAATCCCAACTTAATATTATAAAAGCGAAAGTAAGTTTGTTTGTTTGTTACGCTAAAACGGTTGAACGTATTAGGATTTTGAAATTTGGCACATGGGAAGACCATGACCTGGAGAAGGACATGCCTAACTTAACTACCTAACTAAAAAATAGCCTTACTTTTCATCCTGGATCGCAGACGAAGTCGTAGACAACAGCTAGTCTATACTAATATTATAAAGAGGAAAACTTTGTTTGTTTGTTTGTTTGTTTGTAATGAATAGGCTCAAAAACTACTAAACCGATTTAAAAAATTCTTTCACTATTCGAAAGCTACATTATCCATGAGTAACATAGACTAAATTTTATTTTGAAAAAAAATAGGGTTCCGTAAGATATTTGGGTTTTTCGGACACAAGGTGTAAAAAATCAACCAGAAAAGTTACTTATTTTGCGTACGCTGCCTAAACTATAAAAGATAGAACCATAAAATGTTCAAATTAATTGTAGATCTTATAAATATCTACAAAAAAGTCCGCGACACACTATACCTATCTATGTCGAGTGAGGCACAACAACCATTTTTTTATTTAAAAATCTTGAATTTTTTTGGACTACATTTATACGCATTTATTTTACTCATGCTATTCATCCTTATCAAAATAAATTATTTCATCAGTAAGTACAGTTTATGTAGATAATATTTGGTCGTTGAATGATTAAAATTGGTCGTTTGGTTTTGAAGTTATGGCGAAATTAAAATATTACGATTTCTGCTGCACGGCCGGTTGCGAAGTGGGCGTCACCAAGGCCGTGCACGTGCAGGAATAAGTTTACAAAATCAAAAATCAAGTCATAATATAACTATTTACATCACATCCATGATCTGTATAGTGTTATAAAGTTTTCATAATTTTCGCAATGTTTAAAAAAATCATCTTCTTACTTCTATTTACTTAAAAAAAAATATTTTGTATTTTTATGGGTTATTTTGATTTCCTTTTGAGATACGCAATCCTGTCACAAATCCGAAATCTACGCGGACGAAGTCGCGGGCAGAAGCTAGTATTATAATAAAGAGAAAAAATTTAATTTATTATATGTTTGTTTGTTACGCTTTCACGCCAGAACGGCTGAACGGATTGGGATGAAATTTGCCACACAGGTAGACCTTGACCTGGATTGGGACATAAGATACTTTTTATCCCGATATTCCTACGGGATCGAGACTTATGTGGGGAAAACCGCGGGGTGCAGCTAGTCTATATCTTCTATACTTATAATAAATCTGTAGAAGTGAAAATTCTGTACATTGAAAATATCAAAAAAATAAATGGCAGGGGGTGTTACTAGACCGACACCGAAACCAAAAATGTGATTAAAAAAATTTTTGTCTGTCTGTCGGTCTGTCTGTCTGTCTGTCTGTCTGTCTGTTTGTTCAGGCATCACGCAAAAACTACCGGTTCGATTACGATGAAACTTGGTATAATTATTCTTTAATATCCTGGGCACCACACTGGGTACTTTTTATCCCGGAAAAGTATATACAATAAAAAACAAACTTAATTTTGCGGTTCGATCCCTAGACCCGATACTGCAAAAACCGCAAATAATAAGTTTGTCGTAGGTTAAGTCACCCGCAATGGAGTTCATTTTTATTCCTTTTAGTTTTTAGAGTTATTTAGGTTTATTTTTATATAAGTCGTAGGTATAGATTTTAATTGTAAAGTATAGGTAGTATATTTGATAGTGTACGTAAAATAACCTACGGTCACTACGCGTAGTGACCGTAGGTTATTTTATAATACTGTTAGGTAGGATTAGTCATTCGTATAGATATTAGTTTTTAGGGATTTTGCTTATTTATTGAGTTTAGATTAGTTATCATCAGAAATAGGTTTATTTAGGTAGGTAGGTATTTAATTTTCTGTTATTGAGTTATTTTTTTTAAATTAGGTAGGTACTTTTTTTTTTTTGAGGATGGGAAATCATCAAATGACTCCTCCCGCTCTGGGTGGAGCAGAGGGAGTGTCAGACTCCTACTGACTAAAACCCACCCGTGTTCCTTCCTTAGCCCTTTATGTTCCAGGGCAGCGGTATACCTTTCGGATGATCCCGCTACCCTGGCAGGATTAGGTAGGTACTTAGGTAAAGATATCATATAGGTACCCTCTTAATCACCACTAATAATAATGAGACACAATTGGTTTTCTATTGTAATTAGCCACAAAGGGCCCGCGAGATAGATGACATTCTGGGGAAACACATACATTTTATCCTGTTAGCACGTTCCCGTGGGATAATTTCCGACATCCACGCGGGCGAAGCCGCGGGCAGAAGCTAGTTACTAATAAAAGTGGTGATAATAGCAATGTTTAGCATTTTCTCTGCATCGTGGCATCTTTAAAAGGCATTCTTAATGACTTCAAAAACACAACATGCTGTAACACTGCAACTGTTTGAAGATTTTCAATTAAAATTCCTCTTAAAACATCCCAAGACTATTCTAAAATTACCTGTGACATACAGACAGACGGATGTAGACGACCAGTGATATATTACAGTAATGATGTCTCACGTAACTCCATTGGTATGGGTCCTACATAATTTATGGCTGACTAGCTTTTGACATTGCTTCTTTCCTTTTTGTAACAAACGATCATATTTTTACACGGGAAAATCATCAAGGAAAGGGTGCTTCTGATTAGACCATGACTTACTCGAGTGTCCTAACTGCCCATTCACTTGCTCCTGGGATGACCTAAAGAATGCCACTGATACCGTAATCAATGTGGCCACCAATCAAACAATATGAAACCAACGAAGAAGAGACGATTGACACGAAAAGAAGAAACTCAAGGAAAAATCGAGGAAAGGACATTGCTTTGCGCCCATACATTGTTCGCCCTGGAACCAAGAGCATCGGAAAATTATGTGTTGTATTGTCGATCATTAGTAAACTCCTATAAGATCTTATTTGTATAGCGGACTAGCTGCAGAATAGATATATTTCAAAAAAAGTATCAGATTTTGAGGTTATAATCGAACCATAACAACGAATATTAGGTTTTTCATAGCTCCGAGTGATTTTTAATAAACTAAAATACAATAACATAATACATTTAGCTATTTTTCGTACTTACCTAGATAATTAAGTATCTATGCAGTTTTTTTCTAGAGCCTAAGTGTACCTATGTAATTGTAATGTTTAAATGCATAGAATCTAATTAACATAGGTACCTGTATTCTTAGCATTGGTTTTGGAATGAGAAAAATATTTGTGTGTATTAATGTAAAAATAATGCTGTCTCCTTAGATGATAGTGGTGATGTAGCGCGGTAGATACTTAGATGGCGTTAGTGTGTTGTGTGTATAGTGTGTGTGTAGAAGACAAATATTAGTTTAGTCCTGTCAAATTTAGATTTATAGACGTGATTAAAAACATGGCTAGTAAAAATACGTCAATTTACGTCAGACGCTGACTAATTTGACAGGACTAAACTAATATTTATCTTCTTGTGTCCATTTCTTAATGAAATAGAAAGAAAAAGATGCACTGAACGTAAATTTAGTTTAGTTTGTGAACAAGGGAATTTAATCAGCGCAATGGCGCTTGGTGTGGTAGTGAGCCAGTGAAGTGATATATTCAACATAAATACAGAGTCAACAGGGTTCTATTCTACACTTATCATTATTTTGCATCTCATGATGCGATCATGAAAAATCTTCATACTAGAGTGATTGCAATCGTAAAATGTGGAAAATAATTACTCTAGATTATGATAATTACTGAATGTTCCCACACTTGCTAGTATAATCATCCGATTGTTCTGTACCTATTGTAAAATAACATAACATAATATCACGCCTGTATTCCCGGAGGGGTTGGGCAGATGTGCACCTTTAGTACCCCCACATTTCGCCAGATATTTTTAAGGCCGATGTAATGAGTTTTGAGCCTATTGCCATCAACCGGACACTCTGGGCTACTACTGAGACATTTCTGATGAAAAAACCAAATAACACTTTTCCCGACCAAACCCAGGACCTCATGCTCAGCAGTAGCGCTTTTTTTTTTTTTTTGAGGATGGGAAATCATCAAATGACCTCTCCCGCTCTGGGTGGAGCGGAAGGGAGTGTCAGACTCTTAATGACTAAAACCCACCCGTGTTCCTTCCTTAGCCCTTTATGTTCCAGGGCAGCGGTAACCCTTTCGGACGATCCCGCTACCCCGGACGATCCCGCTACCCTCAGCAGTAGCGCTTGGGACTACTAGACCATCGAGGCAGTCCTATTGTGAAATGCAAGTACAAAAGTGTCTCTGGCCGTATGTCTGTCACTTTTTTTACGGCTAAACCGAACCGCTGAAACAATTTTTTTTTTATTACAGCTTAAACTATCATTACAGGTTTTACCCTAATGCGATAGTTAAGAACTTAAACTAATAACCAAAGCTTACAATAACTAAATTAGAAAAAAGAAAACTAACAATATTATTAAATTACTAGCTTCTGCCCGCGGCTTCGCCCGCGTGGATGTCGGAAATTATCCCACGGGAACGTGCTAACAGGATAAAATGTATGCAGTGCTTCCCCAGGATGCCATCTATCTCGCGGGCCCTTTGTGGCTAATTACAATAGAAAACCAATTGTGTCTCATTAGTGGTGATTAAGAGGGTACCTATATGATATCCTTACCTAAGTACCTACCTAATAAAAAAAAAAAAACTCAATAACAGAAAATAAAATACCTACCTACCTAAATAAACCTATTTCTGATGATAACTAAACTCAATAAATAAGAAAAATCCATAATAACTAATATCTATACGAATGACTAATCCTACCTAACAGTATTATAAAATAACCTACGGTCACTACGTACACTATCAAATATACTACCTATACTTTAAATTAAAATCTATACCTACGACCTAGAAAAATAAACCTAAATAACTCTAAAAACTAAAAGGAATAAAAAGGTCGCACTGAAAAGCCCGGTTTAGAATTGCAAGTAGCAGTTAAAATAAGAACGAACGCTCACCACTCGTGACTCGACACGTCCGTTCAAATCAAAGTTCAAAAAACGTCCTTGTATACGGTAGCGATCCGTGGCGGCCGCGCGCCACGCGTGTGCTGCAAACGGTGCAAGCCAAATTCAACCTTCAGCACTACATTTAGAGCATAACCTTAGTGAACTCCACTGCGGGTGACGTAACCTACGACAAACTTATTATTTGCGGTTGGTACAGTAATCGGGTCTAGGGATCCAACCGCAAAATTAAGTTTGTTTTTTATTGTATATACTTTTCCGGGATAAAAAGTACCCAGTGTGGTGCCCAGGATATTAAAGAATAATTATACCAAGTTTCATCGTAATCGAACCGGTAGTTTTTGCGTGATGCCTGAAGAAACAGACAGACAGACAAAAATTTTTTTAATCACATTTTTGGATTCGGTGTCGGTCTAGTAACAGATATAGATTACACCATTAAAAACACAAAACATTGTTTGACAAAATTACTTACAACACATAGTAGTATGAACGTCTGGAGAAAGAAGCTTGAATCGAGCGCAGTATAAATTGTGGCCTACTTGAGCAGGATTGCTGAATCCAGGCCAAGTACAGACGCCAGCAGGTCAAGCTACCCGAAACTGTCAAATTTTTCCAATCAACCTTGAACCTTCATGCTTTAGCGATAAAGTTGAAAATCTATTAGAGAAATTTGACAGATTGTAGTAGCTTGATGTGCTGGTGTCTGTACATAACATGATCAGCCTACAATGTTACGACTGCTGGGACACAGGCCTCCTCTCTGAGAGGGAGCGGGGTGTAGTCTACCACGCCGCCCCAGCGTGGGTTGGTAGATATCACATGTCTTCGAATTTTTGGGTCTAGGACATTAATTGCGTAACACACAATCATTCGGAATCAGAATCATTTTGAAGCAAATTGCTAATCCATTGCTTCATAAGTTCGAAAAATTTGTCTGCTCAACACGTAAATAACGCAATGAATGTTGTTGAACTGTCAAAATGAAACCGATTCCAATTGATCGTGTGTTACGCAATTAGGGTGCTGTTTCCACACGATGTTCTACTGCCCAATCTACTTTAGCAACATGGTGGATTAAGCGCTGCTAACACAAAAATTCAACTTGTATTTTAGTCAGTTGCTGCCGCAAATTTTAATCCGCATTAAAACTGCTTCATTAGGGAATGTGGCGAGCATTGCAGCTGAACCTGAAAATCTGTGTTTATTTTTCTTTTGGTCAAGGAGGTACCTAGAGACCCAGTCCCGTAAATTCTAACTATCCAGCTAATTAAATAATATATTCATTAATATTATAAACGTGAAAGTTTGTGCGGATGGATGGATGTATATTTGTTACTCTTTCACGCAAAAACCACTAAACGGATTTTGAGTAATATAGCTTATACATCAGAATAATATATATAGGATACTTTTTATCCCGATATTCCCACGGGATCGACACTTATGCGGGTGAAACCGCGTGACGCTGCTAGTTAATATTATAAATGCGAATGTTAGTATGTTTGTTTGTTACGCTTTCACGGCTAAACGACTAAACCGATTTTTATGAAATTTTGTACGGGGATACTTTGAAACCTGGGAAAGGACATAGGTTACTTTTTATCAACATAAAACGCGGGCGAAGCCGCGGGTGAAGCCGCGGGCGGAAGCTAGTATGGTACATGGAGTTTTAGAAAAAAAACGGCTTTGCAGAGAGTCTTGTTTTTCGCTTATACCTATATGACAGTCTCTTTGTGAAGCTCGATGAAATAGAGAAATTGGGAATAGAACAAATGTCTACTTCCCATAGCAGCCTATAATGTTCCCACAGCTGCCCAGCTCTCTCCGTGAGAGACAGTGGGCCGTAAACCACCACGCGGGGTCAGTGCAGGTTAGTGGATTTCACATGTTTTCGAATTTTTGGTTCTAGCACATGCCAGTTTCCTCACAATGTTTTCTTCCACCGTTTTGAAAGCATTGGTGATGAAATACTTTACACAAAGTAAGGCGCCTGTCTGGGTTCGAACCTACGATCTACAACTCGTAAGTCGCGGTCGTTACCACTGGGCCACCAGTCCACACTCTTTGTAAACCTGTATGAAATAGGGTTTCTGGGGTTAGAATTAGAAAAGAAGAAAGAAAGACGAAAAGACTGGCTGTCAGATTTTCGGGCTTCTAACTAACAGTAACGACTATCAAAGATCTATTTATTTATTTTATTGGTTCACCAACAATTGTTTGCACAGGTTGTATGCTAAAAAGTAACATGCCGAAATGTAAATGCAACAGTGCAACAATCACTTATAGGTAAACTCCGCATGCATACAGGAGTTGTACAATTTTATAATATTAATCTAGATTAAAAAACGAAAAATACTAATCTAAGACTAAATAATATAACAACTTATGGAACTATATATATATCTATAAATGAGGAATGAATGCTTTCCGAGGTACGGAGGCGTGTCGATATCTAATACATGAGTACCCATCCACCCACCTCGACCTCGACAAGCGTAACTTAACCTTTACTACTCTGAGTCTAATAAAGTAAAATTCTAACTATAATTTTACTTTATAAACACCACCATAACCACTTTTCATTACAAAAATAAACTACTAAATGTAAGTAATCACGTCGTTACGACTTTGCACCGGTATGTAAATTAAATTATGCAAACACGTTTTAAACGGTTTGAACTTACAGCTCCAAACTAAATTTCATATAATCTTGACTGCACATAGAATCACGAAGTTGTGAATATGCAAAAATTTATAAAAACATGAGCAACTTAGAGCCAGGAGATATGCCAGGGAATATCCCAGCATCTCCACTTATCCAGTTATAATAACATTAATTGCCTTATTTACGTTGTTGAGCAGGATTTTTTTTCGAACATATGAAGCAATGGATTAGTAATATCCTTCACAATGATTTAGATGGTGATTGATTAGCGTATTACGCAATGAGCGTTCTACTTTTACGTAGGACGTATAACTAAACTGGTGAAATGTGGGCATCTCTACCCAGCCCTCAAGAAATATACAGCCGAACGATTCTGTAAAAATCTCACCGTGAAAAGTTAGGTGAAGTGAGCTTAGAGTGAGCTGTCAATAGTGTCAATCCCTAGCATTAGTTGGAATGACAGCTCACTCCACGCTCACTTCACCTAAGTTTCCACTGTGAGATGGTAACAGAATCGCACTGCTGGTGTAAAGTTATGGATGAACGTGATAACAAAATTACAATCGCAAAAATAAGGAAGGCGCCCGCTGTGCCAATTGTTTCGTTCACACGTAGGTTCATACTTTACCTTCGAGCCAAAAGACTGTAAGTACATGATCGGTGATGCCTCTTACGACCTACTATTACAAAGGTATTCAAATGGAATAATATGCATGTATGCATGACACATAATATTCTTTACGGCTACATAAAGATTATTTGGCTCAAGCCCTGCATTCTATGTAAATTGGGAGCTCTAGTGGTACTCAGATATTATGGTAATGCTGGTGCTGCTCGCGGTGTAGAGCATAAATTAATACTGGGTTAGTCCTGTAGAACATCGATGTTCGAGTATTTGGACTTAATCTCGTTACATGGTTTAATAGCTTCCGATTGATATAGGAACAATAAAGATTTATACTCCTCCCCTCCCCACCCTCTTGTTTGCTTGATTATTTGAATGTATCAGAAAACATAAACATGGAATGATACTTCTGCTCCCGGATATTATTTTGACATAGAAACCTACATGTTCTTGTTCTTCTAATTAATTTATATAAAATCCTACACAAATAAAATTATCCTAAAACAACATTCAAAGCGAAACTCCGAAAGAAACGCCATAACAACATAAAACCTATGAATATTAATAGCGCAAATTCCAGAGATAATGAAACAAATACCTATACTCGTTATATGAAAGAGAAAGTAACTTTCATATTAATTGCCAGTTCTCGGAAAATCCATCGGTTTTTCACACGGTAGCATTAACATGTCAAATGGACGGAAACATGTCCCTTAAGTGAGACAAGACTCCTGCTAATGTTGGATAGAAACCTGTCAACGAATTGAGAATTTGCTCGACGAAATATGGCAAATCTCTCAAGCGTATCAAGCCCCGGAATCATGTTTTCGTCCATTCGACGTGGAAAACATACCTATGTCCCTTGGAAAAGAAAAGTAGAGAAACAGTTGCCAAACATTATTTCCATCAACATCATTTTGTTTGTCATCTCATGACTGACGGGGTTTCAATCACTCTCTTGGACAAAAGGGGTCGTATTTGGTAATTTTCCTAAAGGTTTCCCCGATATATAAGGGGAACTAGAGACCCGTTTTTATGACTTGAGAAAACATTTAGGTTTCATAATTATTATACATAAAGCTTCCGGAATCAATTAAGTATCTAAATGTTCTTGAAAACCGCATCAAAATCCGTTGCGTAGTTATAAACTACGCAACGGATTTTGATGCGGTTAGAACAACGCGGTCACACAGACAGACTTGAAAATTGAATTTATAATATTTATAGTTAAAGATACTCCTGTACCTAACGAGATTTCTAGATGAATAAATAGAAAAAGAAAGAAAGAAAAAGCATTGATTTGCGGCAAAATTGACGCATAAAAAAAGGACAAAAAAAAAAAAACGTCCGAAATGACGTCTTACAAACTAGAGCTACTTAAAATTCCCTTTAAAACTACATACAATGCTCAAGCTATCTTCATACAATTTTAATACCGACAATTGAAGGTAGTTAATGACGAAACCCCGAAAACACGAGGATTAATAACGCCAGACAGACGAGATTTAATTTTAATTAAAAAAAAAAGATTTAATCCGTTTTTCGTAAAGGTGTCTGTCTTGTGTTGTAGAATAAATCTCAAAGGATTAAAAGCTCTATAAACGAAGCTATTTATTCATCATACATTGTTTAAATTAAACTTGAGAATTTGAAAGCGCTCTTTCATCTAAGCCATTCTAAGCTAATATTTAATTAGGTGTGTACGTACTCCGATGAGCCACAAAGCAATTGAGGAGCTGCATATCAAAAGTTGTCGAACAAAGGGTCTCATACTGGGTCTGTGGAACAACAATTGCACATTGGAAGACTTTTGCGAGACTGACACTAGCACTATCGACGTAGCCGAATTCTGGTCGAAGCATTTATAATATTATAGAAATTGAATCATTGATACAGCGAAGAAGAAGCTTAAATTTACAGGTGGTATCGTTGTTTCATCAACATCGCAGAAGAAAAACGTCCACAGCTGGACAAGCCCTAAGCATCGCCACAAAGAACGGGTCTCGGCTCACTTTGTACGTACAGTCACAAGCAAAAGTATGTATACACTCGGCTTTATTCAAAAGCGATTTACACATTAATATTTTAATGAAATTTTATGTTGTTACAAACATAGCTTTTTCGAACCCATAGGTTTATGTAATGACGTGTCGTAATTCAACGTTGCATTCGTTATTTCACGAAAAAATCGCAATTTTTTCAAGTTTCCTAGTGTTGACATATTGGTGCTCGTGACTGTACTAACTTCGTCACTGAAGAATTTCGTTTGAACTATCTTTGTTTGTAACTAGCACTTTGCCAGTGACGTCGTCCTCCCGTGAATTCCCAAAAAACACTTCCTATTATTATTTTTTGTCTACATTTTAAAAAGAACCTCTGTGCAAACTTTCAGCCTTCAAGGTCCAACAGTTTGAGCTGGCAATTCCGAGTCGAGTCGACTTTTCGCTATCGTCGGTCGGGTAATGATGGACGTGTCTAGTGTAGCACCGACGGTCAGCGGTGCACGCGTCCATATAGCTTGGTACGCGACCGATGTTAGCGCTGCCCGTCGGTCGAGCACTAAATTCAGCCTAGAACTATAGCAAGTCTTTGAGTCAAGACTTGCTATAACCCACCTTTTAATATCTTGTCCTAAATGACCCCTTCTTGACAGGTGTCACCTGCACTCAAGAAAAACTAAAGTGAAAAATGCCAACGAAAGCTTTAAGTGTCTGTCAACATGCTGGACTGAGCTCCAACCGAAAAGTAGGACGAGAGATGAAAAACAGCACCATTTTTTCTACATTAGATCTGGCCGTCAACAATCCCTTTATAGTGTAACTATGTTTATTTATGCGTCAGTCAATGTTATGTTTTATTTAAACATTTCATGCTCATTTCGTCATGATTCATGAGACTAAACTAAAAAAGTTGAGCTCAAGATCTCATGCCGTTTTCACCTTCTACGCCGGAGTATTTGCATATCACACTATCAGTAGCAATGGCTTTCATTTTAACAGTTCAGCAACATTCATTGCGCTATTTACGTTGTGGAGCAGACAAATTTTTCGAACATATAAAGCAATGGATTAGCAATATCCTTCCAAATGATTCAGATTGTAATTTATAGTGTTACGCAGTTACATAATTAATTATGTTTGTGTAAGTAAATACAATAAGAATAAACACTTGAAATTACTTCAAGACTTTGAGTATTCCGAAAATGTATTCAAGAATTCAAATTAATCCTCCCAGGAGTTAACAAAGTTCTAGTAATTATTGTTTACCGATTCCGACGCTTTTCGCTTTAGGTCGGTTTAATTTCCGGGAAAGTCTTAGTACGTTTAATCACCCTTCAATCTATTAATTATTTTAGGTACTGTTTGACACCTAATACATCCCTCTTGTGTCGAAAGTTCCTGTGGGCTAAACACGAAAGCGCGGAGTAAACTTTTTGGATATATACGTGGAAGGTATTCGTATTCTACATGTCTTCTCTTACGCGTATTGGAGGGGAAGTTGTGATCGAAGAGCGGCAATGAAACTCCAACTTGCAGCTAATAATATTATAATTGCCACACACGTATTATAGTTTAAAGTTAGATACACTATTTAATACAGTTCATATAACTAATTAAACTGGTTGGTTTTTCGCTCGTGGGTAGTTGTAACAGTTACACAAAAAAAAATTGCTCTTATTTGTAATTTAATTTAATTTAATAGAAACAGTATTTATAAAATTATTTATGCTATATTTTAAAAGTACATAGTTGGTACCTGCTGGTGTAGCGTTATCTCTTCACAATTTGCTCACTATTTACTATCACTGGACTTCATCGCAATGGATTCACTGGCAAGCACTCTAAGTGAATTAAGGGAGTTGTTTCACATAAAGATGTCGGCCTTTGAAGATGAACTGCAGAAGGCCCCTCCATCGCCTGTCACAACTTCTAGCCTGGCTGCGGAATTTATAATGTTCCGGTCATTCATCACCCAGGCTCTCAACAGCATTCAACAACAGGTGGAGCTACTAGCTCGTAGTGTCGACCAGATGGAGATGCGAGGACGGAGGAAGATCTTGCTGTTGCATGGGGTTGATGAGGAGCAGAAGGAGGACACTTCCAAGGTGATCGCTGAGTTAATTTGTCACAAATTACAGCTGAGTGACTTCACAGTTGCGGACATCAGCCGATGTCACAGGATGGGACGAGCCGTAGCTAATAAAACCAGGCCTATCCTGTTTAAGCTTGGCAGTCTTGCAGTTCGGGATAAGATCTGGTTTTCTAAAGCCAAATTGAAGGCTACAGGCGTCACCATGTCAGAGTTCCTAACCAAGGGGCGGCATGATGTGTTCTTGGCTGCGAGGGAAAGATGCGGTGTCACCAAGAGCTGGACTAAGGCAGGCTGCGTGTATGTCCTTGGTCCTAATGATTCGCGGCATCGGATTGAGTCCCTCGCTGAATTGGACAAGATTGCGCCGAATCCCAGTGAGTCCGAGCAGGGAGATCCACATCCAGTATCGGCTGTGCCAGCCTCAGTCCCAGTTATCGCTGCTGCGAAGACCGCTAGGTTGAAGCGTGCTGCAGCTTTAAGGAAGTGATTTAATTGTGTGAGTGTTTCATGTCTTGTTCAAAGTCCGGGTAATCTTGTTTTTGTTCTTTTGGTTATACCTTCAATTATTTTTTAAGTGTTACATACAAATGCTACAAACAATTTGAATTAATGTCACAATATTGTCACTGTCAGTGTCAATCAATACCATGTCAGTTTTATTCGGTGCGTTTCGTTTTTCCTAACGGAGCAATTGGTAGTCTCTGACTGGTAGAATCTATTTTTAATTATTTTTTGTTTTGTATTATTTTTTTTTTCTTGTTTTCTCTTGATATGTTGTTTTACATTGTATTTTTTTTTTTTCTATTTCTCTTTTGTTACCCGGGCTGCGCAAATAGGTTTTAATTCTTTAAACTTGATGGCGCAACCGGCAGGACTAGTTACATAAACGGTTCATTTTTATTTTTTATTAATACTTAGGTTTTTGTAGAATTTATATTACATTATTTTTATTAAATTAGGTAAATATTTATGTCTATCGATGTAAGCAGTGATAATAATAGTTTTTTCTCTATAACAAGCAACGACGACAGTTTTGTGAGTGTTCCTTCTCTTGCTGACAGTCTCGCAGCGCAGTTTTCTGATGTTCCTAAGAATTTTAACGTTATACATATTAACGCTCAGAGCATTCCGGCTCATTTCCACGATATGCTGGCAAGCTTTGACTGTAAGAACGTACATGCTATACTTATTTCCGAAACTTGGCTTAAACCTTGTCTCCCGTCAACAAGTTACTGTCTGCCCGGTTTCCAGCTTATAAGAAACGACCGCTCGGTCGGTGCTGGTGGTGGTGTTGCCATATATCTCCGCACGCAAATTTCCTACTCTATTGTCAATGTGTCAGCGCAGCCACCGCCATCTAATGCTGGTGAACATCTCTTCCTTGAAGTCGAACTACACCATTCGAAATTACTTCTGGGCGTCTATTATTGTCCCTCTTTACGCGTTAGTTTCTTTTCTTCCTTTGAAATTCTCTTAGAAATGCTGGTCCCTTCTTACAGTCATAGCATAATCATGGGTGACTTCAATACCTGTCTGTTGAAGAAAGACCATCGCTCTTCGTCTCTGACTAATCTTGTGGCTTCGAGTAACCTTTCCATTCTTCCACTGAGTGCCACTCACCATTTTCCTAACTCTACTCCTTCACTTCTTGACTTGATTTTCGTCTCTTCCCTTGATCACGTCGCTAAGCATGGCCAATGTGCAGCCGACGCCTTTTCCTATCATGACCTGATTTTTCTATCGTACAAAATTCGCCCGCCTAAGGCTAAAGCTAAAATTCTCATGCAACGCAATTTTGGTGACATGAACGTTGATAATCTTTGTAAGGATGCCAGCAATATAGATTGGTCTGCTCTGTTTGCCTCTGCTTCAGTCGATGAGCAAGTTAATATTCTCACGGCGAAGCTTATCCAGCTCTACGATCATCACGCACCTGTTCGAGCAGTTAAGGTTAGACATTTGCCGGCGCCGTGGCTCACAAATGAGATAAAAACGCTAATGCTCAAAAAAGTTACGGCAAAAGCCAAATTTAAACGTAGGGCTAGTGATGCTAACAGGGAAAGATACCTCTCAATCCGTAATCACTGCAACAAGGTGTGTAGGAATGCTAATCGCCACTACATTCATGCTTCTGTCCAAAATGGGGACGCATCCAAAGTTTGGAAATTTCTTAGATCATTGGGGGTCGGTAAAACCCAACAAGAGACAATTTCAAAAGACATAGACATAAATGCAATGAATGATCACTTTACTGCTTCGTCCAATTTCGACAGGACAATAAAATTGAATACATTGAATTATCTTTCTTCTCTGCCGACTCCCAGTTATTCTCCATTTGTTTTTGGTCAGTTCTCCGCGTGTGATGTTAAGAAGAGCATACTATCGATTACTTCCAATGCAGTAGGAAGTGACTGCATCAGCCGTAATATGTTAGTCCCTGTGCTGGATGTTATCCTTCCTGTCATTTGTCATATCCTCAATTTTTCGGCATCTAGTGGTGTCTTTCCATGCTCTTGGAAAGATGCTCAAATAATTCCTTTACCTAAAAAGTCTAATCCCACATCCTTTTCTGAATACCGTCCAATATCCGTCTTACCATTCCTATCCAAAGTCCTTGAACGGTTAATCCACAATCAAATTAGCACTTTCCTTTCTAAAAATAATCTCCTCAACTCTTTCCAGTCTGGCTTTCGTCCTGGTCATAGCACCACCACAGCGCTTCTGAACATTACGGATGATATAAGGTCAGCCATGGAAAACGGTAATCTAACGGTTTTAGCTTTGCTTGATTTCAGTAATGCTTTTAATACTGTTGATTTTGATGTTTTGCTTGGCATTCTTTGTTCTCTTAACATATCTCCATCGGTAATTGACTGGTTTCGTAGTTACCTGTTCGGTCGCCGGCAACGTATTTGCATCGGAGAGACCTTGTCTTCCTGGAGTAATACGTCTGCCGGTGTACCTCAGGGTGGCGTTCTATCCCCTTTACTTTTCGCAGTTTTTATTAACTCTATCTCCGACGAACTAATTTCTTCTTACCATCTTTACGCAGATGATTTACAAATTTACTCGCGAGTGCCTCTTGGAAATCTGTCTGAGGCTATTTTAACGGTTAATCGTGATCTGGCCCGTATATGCGACTGGAGCAAGAGATATGGACTTATGGTCAACCCCGTAAAGACGCAGGTTGTAGTGGTGGGCAGTTCCAGGATGGTCTCCAGAATCGACTGGACAACCCTTCCTCAAGTTTCTTTTGACAACTCAGTGGTTCCTTTTAGTGATAAAGTTAAAAACTTAGGGATATTTATTGATAAGACCTTCTCATGGACTGCCCAGCTACAGGAAGTTAGCCGCAAGCTATTTGCATCCGCCGCGTCTTTGAAGAGATTGCGTAATTTCCTACCGACTGCCACCAAGATTGCGCTTGCACAATCGCTTCTTCTGCCCATCCTTGACTATGCCGATGCCACCTATCTTGATCTTACCCAAGACCAACTAGATAAACTTGAGCGGCTTCAAAATTTTTGTATAAGGTTCATATTCGGTTTGCGCAAATATGACCATGTTTCCGAATTTCGTGTGAAGCTCAAGTGGTTACCAATTCGCCTTCGCCGGAATGCTCATATTCTTTCACTTCTATTTAATGTGCTCTTTTCCCCTTTCACCCCTATCTATCTCAAAAAACGTTTTCAGTTTCTTTGCGACTCCCACACGAAATTGTTAAGGTCATCAGATAACTTGAAGCTCAAAATGCCAATGCATTCCACAACTTTCCTTGATAAATCCTTTACTGTCCAGGCCACTCGTTTGTGGAATGCATTGCCAGTTGAAATAAAACGCGCGCAGTCGTTACAGGTGTTCAAAAGACTTGTTAAGGAGCACTACTTGTCGTTGTGATCTTGTTGTCCTAACTGCAATCATCTACAGTCTTCTTTTATTTTTCGTTGCCTGTATATATAGTATGTATGTATTTATGTATATATAATTTTGGATATGTATATATTTGTGTATCTATTTTAGTGTATTGTATACATAATATTTGCACCAACGACAGTCCCATTTATTGTCCAAGGAAATCACTGTCCATTCTAAGGTTGCCTGGAAGAGATCGCAGTAATGCGATAAGGCCGCCCATTGTATATTATGTAGTTTCATGTATTTTTTTATGCTTTGTATTTTAGTGGTGTACAATAAAGTATATATAAATAAATAAATAAATAAATAAATAAATAAATAAACTAGTAGGGATAAAATAAACTAATGACTTTAGTCTAGTCAAGCAAGAGAAGGACGCTACCTATGGAATGCTATGGGTTGCGCGCCGGATCATAGATCACACATAGTCATAGTTGCCACATAACAAGGGTGCGTTCCTTTTTTTTTTTTTTTTTTGGGTGGGAAATCATCATATGACCCCTCCCGCTCTGGGCGGAGCGGAAGGGAGTGTCAGACTTTTACTGATTATAACCCACCCGTGTTCCTTCAGTTGCCTGTGCCAAGGGCCACGGTACCTCTTTCGAATAACCCGCAGCCCTGGCGGCATCCGCCCTAGAGGGCCCCGTCAATTCGTGCTGACATCTCTTTGAGGCGCGCGTGGAACACAACGCGCCGTCGACCCGGGCCTGGTCCTTACCGGGCGGCGAGCTGCCCATTGCTCGCCGCCCGCAAGCCCGCGCCTACGGTGGCCGGGAGTCGGCTATTGACTCCCGTCCAGGGCGTCTCCTACGGCGGCTAGGGGCGTGAGGGCGCAGCGATTGCCTCTCCCTCACGCGCTCCGCCTCCTCCTTCGCGAGCATTACTGCTTCACAGAAGGAGGTGCGTTCCTGACTAACTTATAAATACTTTTAAGAAAGAAAGAAAAAGTATTTATTGCGACTCGTTCAGGAAGATCATAAAACTAAAATAATAAAAAAAATTAAACAGAAAGCCCTGTACGATGCCAAAAGGCTCCTATCTCAGCATGGTATGAAGAAGAGAAACAAAAGAAAAGATGCGTTCACAAATGCAATATAAGTGACGCAATACAATAGTTGTATTTTCGATTCAAATATCGTTCGAATGTACGTACAGAATGAATGAATGAATGTGTGAATGTTCGTGAATGTTCGTTCGTGTTCGTGTATTTTTATTTATTTATGTACACACATATTATATTAACAGAAATAGGTACAAAGGTGATGCATATTTTATAAGAAATCTCTTCCAGCATACCTGTGATAGGACAATAGATGGAGAGATGTAGACAGTGTGTGAAAGAGTAAAGGAGACCAACCTACTAATATTATAAACGCGAAAGTTTGTATGGATGTTTGTTACTCTTTCACGCTTAAAACTACTGAACAGATTTGGATGAAATTTGGCACACAGATAGTTTATAACCAGGATTAAAACATAGGATACTTTTTATCCCGATATTCCTACGGGATCGAAACTTATGCGGGTGAAACCGCGGGGCGCAGCTAGTAATTTGGCACACAGATAGTTTATAACCAGGATTAACACAGGATACTATTTATCCCGATATTCCTACGGGATCGAAACTTATGCAGGTGAAACCGCGGGGCGCAGCTAGTAAATAAATAATTAACAATTCACTTAAAAAAATGTTTACGTCGCGCGTTCGTGCTATTGTGTCGGTAGTTTCTGTTTGAAGTTTTAGAGCCAACAGTATCTCGACTCTATCGCAGATTATAATACACTGTTAACTGTAGTGTATCAAGGTAAAATACGTGACGTTGACCGTACCTGGCAACTTCTAAATCGAATTTGGTTGAAGGACTTCGAAGCGGTTTTCACCGTAGTCTCCCGCCGAAAGGTGCGACGCAATCTTCGACTACGATTCTGATAGAGCAATTTCCATGAAGGTTTCATAGAATTTGTTCTACTAGAATCGCGTCGCGCCTGTCTATGGGTGCATTCATTTAAAGTGATTCTTGGGGAAGGAAGGTATAATATTCGTTCTATGAAGACATTGACAACACGGTTAGCGCAGTGGCTGAGCGATCGGACTGCTGCGCTGCGTGTCGCGGGTTTGATTAACGCACAGAACAAATATTTGTAAGTCCTACATGTATTTGTTCTGAGTCTGGGTGTTTTTCTATCTATAATATGTATGTATTTACAAAAAAAAAATGTATATAAGTAGTTTATCAGCCATCTTGTTACCATAATACAAGCATTAGGTTGCTTAGCTTGGGACTAGATGGCGCTGTGTGAAATGTCCAGATATTATTATTATTATTACATAACTAAGGATAGTACGAAAATGATTTAGCTAGAGCTACTATGCGATCAAAGCAGAAATAGGATTGACTGGCCTTGCATTGAAATTGGACCGCATTTGTAATTAGTTCGACAGCTAAAACCTCAGTTTGTGGAAATGTCACTCCTACCTCGCAAAGGCCTTACATAATTAATTAACAATAATAGTCTTCCAGACCGAATTTTGGCCGTGATAACCGTATTGGCTGACCGTTCATTGTGAGAAAATATCATACAAAGTGAGGCCAAGACAAACTGGTTTTGTATAGCTTGACGTGTAGCCGTGTGTACACTCTCTCTTCTCTCATGGTCCAATGGGAACGCAATTCGACACGGCCGGAAAGGCTGCTCCGTTGGTCTCGTGGTTGTAAGCGCGGCTGCTGACCGTGGGGTTCGATTCCCAGGTCGAGCAAACTGTTATTGGGGTTTTCAATTAATAATTCCTTAGTAACAGCCCGGAGTTGGCCCCGTGCTTCGGTAAGCACGTTGAGCCGTTTGTTCTGCGCCTGACAATTCATTAACTACGGTAACAACAAGTGAGTAGGTAGGTAATTTGTTACCGTTGCAAAACAGTTTGTCATCATAAGTACCGGACGAAGCTACCAATTACTCCACATTGTTATATATTACAAACATTACTAAAACAAACACATAAAGTATCTAATTAACTCATAGCAGTCGTTGGATATTTAAAATTATGCGCTGGCGCCGGCGCGGTGTGGAAATAGTTACATAATTCAACGCACAGTGGCGCCACCGTCTATCTAAATATTGGCAGCAGGCCTAAAAAACTATTATGTTTTGCCATTTGACGCCAAATGCGGTCAGATTGGATGTCGTTCTGCTAATAATAAAGAATGGGAAATGGTGTCACAAGCTACTACATTATTCAGGTATCCTGTTTTTAATTTTCTTCTAGGCAAGTTTCTTACGGCTCACGTACACCTAAGACGTCATCGGACGAACTGTGCTTGTACGTCGTCGGCCGAAATCGGCCGAGTGAACCAAACACATGTGAAAGAAAGTAAGTGCGTACACCTACTTGTCGGACGTCATCGGACGACATCGGTTTGGTTCGAAAGATATTATGTTTCATCCGTGTTCGGCCAACGACGTACGAGCTTTGTTCGTCCGATGACGGATTGCTTGATATTGAGTCCGATATACGGATAAGGTGACCGAAATTGAGCAGGAAAACCTCGACTAGGGGTCTTTCTACCACCGGACCGTTCTAAGTTTTAGGACGCAGAACATGTAAAGCACTATTTGCATGTACTATGAAATTAAACCGATTCCGTGAACTTCGGCACATAGCTAAATATTTTCATATCAAAGATGCATATTGATTCACCATCAGTATTGGTTTACATATTTGTTTACCCGTTCTGTTGATCAAGTCAGCCAATCACATTTTATTTTTACTCTTAAATTCAGTTGAAAGACCTTGCCGAAAGAAAACCGAGAAATATTGCTATCAAAATCCATTAAGTTGTCCATCGTGGAAGACTGAACACGTTGTAAAATAAAGAGAAAGCAATATGAAACAGAAAATGCGATATCGTTAGATGCAGTCTGGGAGACTTCGTTTCATACGTCAAAAGGAAAACAATTTTCTACAACACAACATGCAGTATGTCCAAAATAGATTTATTAAACGATTGTTGCATCACATATAGGAAAATTTGCAAAAAAGATTCTTGTCTTTTACCATATATGTATATTCTTTTGGCTTTACATTGTGCGCTTTTATAATTTTTAACATAGCGATATTATCGTGGACGTCTACGTCCACATCACCAACGTGTGTTTAATTTCCTAAAACAGAAAGTAACATGGAGTTATTAAATTAATGAGGTATCCTGACATGAAATGTTTCCTGCCAGTTATAACAATGACTACTGGAATTTTTATTTCTGTTGTTTTATTTTTAGATTCATAACAAAAGTATTTAAGCACTGCGTAATAGGGAAACTGGTATTTATGGGCTTTATTTTTAGAGTGTATTTAGAATAATTAGGTGTTTATTATATTTGGGTTAGGCAATTAGATGTAGGTATAATTAACAACATAATAACCAAAACAAAAATTCCCCGGATTTTTTTTTACACAATCAGCCCAACATAATATACGAGTAAATGTACCACAATTAGGTTGTAAAGAAATAACACTGCTGGGACACAGACCACCTCTCTTCGAGAGGGATTAAAGAAAGAAAGAAAGAAAATACGTTTATTTGCGGTAAACATGACGCAAAAAAGAACATAAAAACAAATAAGGAAAAAAAAACAATAAGTAATGGTTGATATGCGTCACATCCACGCAAAACGGCTATCGCTCAGCATTATGCTGCGACCCTATGCAAGACAGAGCCCCAGCGCTGGTTTTCAGCGACAGCCGGCGCCGACGTAATGACGTAGCAGAAATCCAGCACGCGGGCCCAGCGCGGGTTGGTAGATGTCACATGTCTACGAATTTTTGGTTCTAGGACATGCAGATGTTTTCCTTCGCCGTTTTGAGAGCAGTGGTGATGAAATAATTCAGACATAGCAAAACGCCTGTCTGCGTTCGAACCTACGACCTACAACTCGGCCAACATTGCTCTACTATGAAACCAATCCCGCTAATAAATGGGATGATAATAAAAGACGTGTCAAGATATTAAACATGAACAATCTCTTATCTACATATTGGCTACTGTGTTAACTAATCCCATTCATAGCAGGTGATTAGATAAGATTGCTCATCGAAGCGGTTCATTCAGAAACGCGTGATCAATAACGGACACTATGGCTTTAAATATGAACGCAGCAAACACACTATATTGTCGGTGTAGGTCCTCCTTAAGAGCCTGCGCGCACTAGCGATTTAAGTTGGCCGATTGTTCAGTCGCAATCGTAATAGTCCTACATCTGTTAATCTTCAAGTGCGCACACTGCCATATAACTCTATACTGATCCTCTGACCTATCAAATTATCGGCCAACTTAAAATCGCTAGTGCGCGCAGGCTCTAATCAATACAATCGATACGTTTACGTACTGCCTCGATGGTCTAGTGATCACAAGCGCTACTGCTGAGCTGTCCGCTGTCCTGGGTTCGATTTCCGGGGCGGGCAGTGTTATTATGTTTTTTCCATCTGGAAATACTTAGCTCGGATTCCGGATTTGTGCCCGTTTGATGGCAATTGGCTCGATCCCTATCACATAGGATTTAAACATACGAGTAACTGGCGAAATTCGGGTGTACCTTCTTCTTGACTGTATTTTAGATCTTGTTGTCTCAAAACTTCGCCACCGCCACGGCGTGGGGGGGGGGTGCCTGCTATAGCTACTCCTCTGCCCAATCCTTCGGGAAAATGAGGTTTGAAGTTATGTAATGTTTCCACAAAACTGGATGGGAAAGTCCGTCTTCCTTTACAAACTAAACTATAGTCACTGCCAGTTTTTGCCTACCCTACTATTTATAACCTGTTAACCTTTAAAGAAAGTAAATCTTCTAACTGCGCTCATTCCATCGTAAACCTCATTCATTGCTTTCCATCAGGCAAGATCGGAGTCAAGAGCGGACCCATTAATTAAAATACACTCAATAAAACCAAGGAATCTAGGGTCCCGTATCCCACAATAAACTTTACCGTTCGAAAGACCTTCAAGTCTTAATTAAAGAAACCGAGCTAAGACTAAGGACAATGTGTAGATTGGTGATTCGGTTCTCGGATAAGGACGCTTCACGAGTTGGTCAAACGAGATCGCAACTTGGGAAGTTCCCAGATAATCCCTTGCTGACTTAAAGTAATCCAATCAAGATTTTCTGAATAGCTTTTTACACTGCATTCTTACGTAAGGTATTTTCTGCCATTTTTCTACTAGGGACACGTGTGTTGCTCAATTTTCTTTCTTTATTAACGACTAATTGTATTTTTTACTGGAGATTTTCCATCTCGTGACCAGCGAAACACACAATCAATTTCAATCTGAATCATTTGGAAGGGTATTGTGATATTGCTAATCCATTGCTTCATATATACAGGGTGACAGGGAAACTCGACGTATTCCATGATGTTATACTAGAGGTCATTAGCAACAAATTAAGTCCAGTGAACTAGAGGTCAAAAATGGATGGTTAAAAATAACAATTTTGCAATTAAAGACCTTTTATTTATAAGATTATGTAAGTTTTGCAAGCGTTTTTTTTTTTAATGATCATTAATTTTTCAACTTTCAGAAAAGTATCAATTACATGTTAGGAGTGGGGTAGTTTTTTCTCATAATTAATTGTATTTGGTAACAAGTCAGAAAATTTCTAAAAAATCGTAGAACCGACACAGCTCGGTAACTATCCAGTTTTGAACCCTAGTTAACTGGACTAAATTTGTTGCTAATGACCTCTAGTCTATCGCCTTTCAAGAAATACGTCAAGTTCCCTGTCACCCTGTATAATTCTAAGACAAGCAATCCCTTGCTTAAAAGGTGATCTCCAAATACAATGTGTTTCAGAGGGGTGTGACTAAACTTGAGGGTGTGGTACAGGCCATCAAACTGAACAACTTTTTCCCGGGGACTAACATCGTATTCGTCAAAAAAACAGCAGTCGTCCCAATACATTTGGTCAAGTAGGCATTGAAGTTTTGTATGAGACGACTGCTTTTTTTTTTTGACGATTACGATGATAGTCCCCGGGAAAAAGTTGATCAGTTTGATGGCCTGTACCACACCCCCAAGTTTGGTCACATTCCTCTGAAACACATTGTATATGTATCTAAATGCCCATTGTAATTGAAATACGTAAATAACGCAATGAATGTTGTTGAACTGTCAAAATGGAAACCATTAGGTACTACTCTATCAGTAGTACCTAATGGTTTCCATTTTGTGTTACGAACTGTGTCCAAATAAACTTTTTTTCTTTCTTTCTTTTATTTCAATCACCTCGCTGTTTTCGTACTGTCGGAGGTCGACATTAACATCGGAATATAAGACTAACATAATAACATTTTAAAAATACCACATTGTTAATAGCGGGAATAGAAATCGTGGTATTATTTGTCATTTCTGTGATATCCTTTTCATTTGGTAGGATATTTAAATGAGATGAAATCACAAGTACAGACGCCAACTGCAGGTCAAGCTACCCGAAACTGTCAAAAATTTTCCCAATCAACCTTGAACCTAATGCTGTAACGACAAAGTTGAAAACCTATTAAAGAAATTTGACAGATTGTAGTAGCTTGATGTGCTGGGCGTCTGTACGAAATGAGCCTACTATAATCTTGACTAACACTTCAAATAGTTACTGACGTAAGGCGGATCGTTGAGTAGGTACAGTGCTATTACATACTTTTCTGTGAAATAAGCTCCTTTTGTACAAGTTTACAACGTCGTCAATCGAACGGATAGGTACAGACGCCAGCACATCAAGCTACTACAATCTGTCAAATTTCTTTAATAGATTTTCAACTTTATCAGTAAAACTTTAAGGTTCAAGGTTGATTGGGAAAATTTGACAGTTTCGGGTAGCTTGATCTGCTGGCGTCTGTACCTAAAATTGGTCTGAAAAAGTTCTAAGTCCCGAGAACCATCTAGGGGTTGAGAACTTTTTCAGATTGATTTTTTTTTATTTTTCTTTTACTTACAGATCGTTGAAGATTTTTTTAATATATATACAGGTGTCGTAAATCAGCCCGGTTTTTTGATCCGTAGTTAAACTCAACCAATTGTTAAAAATAGTAACTAATGGTTACATTTTTGCGCAAAATGTGTTTTTTGATCAGTTTTTAGTTTATCTAATGGTCACTAAAGGTTACTTAACTATGCTACTGATTCTCGACACGAATCAATAATAAAATAAGTAGGTATACTTTTTTTTTTTAATTTTCGGAAATCGTGACGTGTGGGACACGCATTTTAAAACGCGGCCTTTGTGAGACCGTACTGTAACTGCCCTTTAACACAGTACATAAAAACGCGGCCGCTTATACGATACCAGAACAGAATCGCGTTACGATTCTGTTCTTTGAAAGTGGAGTATTCTGAAATACTGTCAAACTTAAATAATTAAAAAAACAAGTACTTATGTATTCATTATTTACCAGGGATCGTAATTTTATTTGATTATTTATGTCTTTCATAACAGCCTCCTGGACGAGGATGCAAAACAACAGCTTGTTTAATAAAATAGTAACGAAGTCAAAATAGTACATTGATATTTTTGAAAAAAGTAATACATACTATTACTTTTTTCAAAAATATCAATGTGAAGGTGAGGGAACGAGTCTGATGCCGAAAATATAGTTCATGGAAATTTTGTCCGTTTGTCTGAATGTATGTTCCGGATTGGCGCAAAAAAGGCTGAACTGGTGTGGATGAAATTTGGCACACAGATAGTTTATAACCTGGATTAACACATACGGTACTTTAATCCCGGCAGCATGTTCCCGTGAGATATTTTACGACATCAACGCAGGCTAAGCCGCGGGCAAAACCTAGTTCAAAATAAAATCTTATATTCTTAGAATTCTATTATCTCCGTGTAATTTGTTGTGATCCAAAAAGAAACTTTATTGAACCTATTTTATTTTTTTAAGAATGCGTAACAATGATTTATTTTATTTCTAGGTACATACGTCAATGGTACATAAAAAAAAATATTAGGTTCACTTGTGTAGTTCATTGTGTAGACGAAATAAAACATTGTGAAGACGAAATAAAGCATTACAACCTCATTATAACATTGCATAGACGAAATAAAATGGCATGTCTAAAAGTTTAAAAAGTTGAATAACTAAAAAAAAAACATGAACAATGTACATGACATGCAATTAAAGCACCTGAACATTCCATTTAAAATAAAAAACGGATAGTATTTAAACTACAAAGGAAACTTTTAATGGAAACATAATTCACGACTTTCAAGGCACAACTGTAGACAAACAATAGAATGTTGTTTAACTTTATGCTTCAAGCTACAACATTCGCACGAATTTACTCGCCCGCGGCGAATCTTCACTTTTAAATAATGTTATTTTTGTATAGGCGACTCGCACGAAGTTAACAGCGACACCAATAGAAAAAATAATCATCTAACTAACCTTTTCCCAACTATGTTGGAGTCGGCTTCCAGTCTAACCGGATGCAGCTGAATACCTGGGGGTCTACTCCGAAGAAGTATCGGCCGAATGTTCGGCCGTTTCCTGCTACAAAGTTACTATTTGGTTCGGTCGGTTCCGATCCTACACTCCTACACTGTTTCGAATATTGACTGTGGTCTCGACCCAACTGAGCCGATCCGAACTTTTTTCGCATTTTTCAATACTATTCGGTTCGGCCATGTGTCGGTCCGATCCGAACATTCGGCCGATACCACTTCGGAATAGACCCCCAGTATTTTACATGGAGCGACTGTCTATCTAACTTCCACAACCCAGTTATTGGGTAATACCGGATATCTATGGGTAAAACGATACCCCTTGGTAAGACTGGTTGTCAAACTTTCGGGCTTCTGACGACCGGTAATGACTGTCAAAGATCCACAAATGACAGCCGGGACCAACGGCTTAACGTGCTTTCCGAGGCACGGATACATACGTCTTGGTATGTGAAGATGGTCACCCATCCACAGACCAACCGCGGCAAGCGTAGCTTAACCTGATCGATCGACCAGTGCGGCTGTTATTACTAAGCCACAAGCACCTCTAGAAAAAATAATATGATTTAAAAGTGACGATTCGCCGGTTTCAGCCAAGTAAATTCGTGTGATAATAAGCCAACCATTTTAAAATTTAACAAAACGAAAGTTCACATTTTCTTTTTAGAATGCAACCACTCATCATACGTAGGTATCACTTTATGTTGAACAAGATAATCTCGCTACAAAGGATTTACTGTATAATGTATAGGTACAACAACAAAAAATATGAACTCAACAAAAGATTTTCACGAGGAAAGTTAACGAACTCCTTATCTAGAAAGTACCAACTCTTTCACTGAAAATTCCTAATTAAATCTTCTTTTTTCTGAAAGTGGATGCTCTTCAGTCGGATGATACATGCTCTTAAAAGAAATATTGTGAAAGTATTTATTATATTATTTTCCAAGTGAGTTGATATTAATAATGTTTGCCAAGTCTGGGAAAACTCGTCAAAGCTTTTAGTTAGCCGATGAAAGTTTTATTTTGTTAAGGCAGTCGGTAGTCGTACGTGTCTGCCACAGCGGTCTTCGTTTCTGAAAGTTTATGCTCAAAATTGATTAATAATTATTAAAAAATAAAAAATAAATCTACTTTTGTATTTCCTTCCAAAGTTTGGCGAAGCAATTATGTGGCCTGACGCTTGATTGGATTCTTATCTAAACTTAAATTATAAAGTGAAAAGTTTTTTCAATCAATCAATCAATCAATCAATCATGTTTATTGTGGATCACAGGTACAGAAATAGATACAGGTGTTAAGAATTACATTGATCAGCTATGTCCTGCCTTTTCGGCATACAATACAAATTATTAACATTATTATTTATGAAATTAACATTACTATGTATTTTAATAAATTAACAAAGAAAACAAAGAGAAAAAAAAAAAAAAAAAAATAACATTACTATTGCAATTTAAGGAAAATCAAATTAACTAGTTAGGTGAGTAGTTACAATCTAATAATACAACAAAAAACAAACACAAAATATATGTCAATTAAAGATCTTAAAATTAATAGTAAGCAGCACTGTCTGCACCATGATCTTGGTCAAAATATAATTTAAAGGGACTTGTCTGACATAAAGTCTTTTAAACAGTAATAGCATTTATCGACTAACAGGTCATGAAGTTTCTTTTTAAATAATTTAATTTCCGGGATGCTTCTAATGTGTTTTGGAATTTTATTAAATATTGTTGGAGCAACCCACAATACACTTTGCTGCAGAAAACGTGTCTTGCTCGTGATTGTGCACAATTTTTGTATGTTTGTCAAGGACTCCCACAGACAGGCGCGTCGCAACAGCGCGTCGCAACTCTAATCTATTCTATATACTTATAATAAATCTGTAGAAGTGAAAATTCTGTACATTGAAAATATCAAAAAAATAAATGGCAGGGGGTGTTACTAGACCGACACCGAACCCAAAAATGTGATTAAAAAATTTTTTGTCTGTCTGTCTGTCTGTTTGTTCAAGCATCACGCAAAAACTACCGGTTCGATTACGATGAAACTTGGTATAATTATTCTTTAATATCCTGGGCACCACACTGGGTACTTTTTATCCCGGAAAAGTATATACAATAAAAAACAAACTTAATTTTGCGGTTCGATCCCTATACCCGATTACCACTGTCTGTACTGTACCAACCGCAAATACTAAGTTTGTCGTAGGTTGGGTCACCCGCAGTGGAGTTCATTTTTATTCCTTTTAGTTTTTAGAGTTATTTAGGTTTATTTTTATATGAGTCGTAGGTATAGATTTTAATTTTAAAGTATAGGTAGTATATTTGATAGTGTACGTAGTGACCGTAGGTTATTTTATAATACTGTTAGGTAGGTTTAGTCATTCGTATAGATATTAGTTTTTAGGGATTTTGCTTATTTATTGAGTTTAGATTAGTTATCATCAGAAATAGGTTTATTTAGGTAGGTAGGTATTTAATTTTCTGTTATTGAGTTTTTTTTTTTTAATTAGTTAGGCACTTAGGTAACGATATCATATAGGTACCCTCTTAATCACCACTAATGAGACACAATTGGTTTTCTATTGTAATTAGCCACAAAGGGCCCGCGACATAGATGGCATTCTGGGGAAGCACATACATTTTATCCTGTTAGCACGTTCCCGTGGGTAAATTTCCGACATCCACGCGGGCGAAGCCGCGGGCAGAAGCTATAGAACAATATAATATATGAAAGCTAAATTGAAATTGTTCTTCCAGAATCGCGCGGCCTGCGGGAACCTTTACGCTTTCACGCTAAACGGTTTTAATTTAGACCATGACCTGGATTAGGTCGTAGGATATTTTTATCCCGATATTCCTACGGGATCTAGACTTAAGTATGAGTAATTATTATTTCCCCGAAGGGTCCTTATACGTTAACATTATTTTTTACTCTGGCATCTCGGTTGCTACTTTCAGAGCCTACGTAATGTTTTCTTTGAGAATATGAAAACCTAATATTAAAAAGCGAAAAGTTTTTTATTTTTTGTATGTTTGTTTGTTTAACACTTGCACGCTAAAACGGCTGAAAGGATTTACATGAAAATTGGTACATAGGTAGACCATGGGAGCCTATCGCAGTCCACTACTGGACATAGGCCCAGACTGCGCCACAACGACACCCTGTCCTCCGCCTTCCGCATCCAGTCTACCCCAGCCACCTTCTTTATGTCGTCCGTCCATCTAACTGGGGGGTGTCCCACACTAGTTTGCCTACACGCGGTATCCACTCCAGCAGTGCGATTCTGTAACCATCTCACCGTGAAAACTCAGGTGAAGTGAGCGTGGAGTGAGCTGTCATTCCAACTAATGCTAGGGATTGACACTATTGACAGCTCACTCTAAGCTCACTTCACCTAACTTTTCACGGCGAGATTTTTACAGAATCGATCGGCTGGACTCGTCTGCTCCAGCGGCCATCGGCCCTTCGACAGACATGGCCAGCCTACTGCCACTTACTCTGCACATATTGAGTCGGCGCCGTTTAAATTTAAGGCAATTTAGTGATCTTTGTTTATAGATTGTTTGGCGCCGACTCAAAATTACTTAGGTATACTTACATTAGTTTAAGAACTTAGTTATTAAGGTTAAATAAAAAAGGTTTATTATTTTTTGCTTTTCAGTTTTTTCGGCGGTTAAATTTTTTTGTTAAAAAGTTTTTAATCTGGCAACTCCGTGGCGAGCCTACGCCATATTTTATTTGGTAACATGAAATAACGAAAATCTAAATATGATAAGAAAAACCGGCCAAGTGCGAGTCGGACTCGCGCACGAAGGGTTCCGTACCATCTATAAAAATCACGTCTGTTGTATGTAAAATTAAATATTTATTTTATTTTAATTTTATTTATTTTTCAAGTGATTATACAACTAAATATTTTGTGAATATTTCAAGCGTCTACTTGTTGCCGTTATTAATAACGGCAACAAGTAGACGCTTGAAATATCGAGAAAAAAATGGCAAAGAAATCACGTTTGTTGTATGGGAAGGAAGGAAAACGGGTGGGTTTTAGTCAGTAAGAGTCTGACACTCCCTTCCGCTCCACCCAGAGCGGGATCATCATTTGATGATTCCCATCCTAAAAAAAAAAAAGCCCCACTTATGTAAATATTTATTTTATTCTGTTTTTAGCATTTTTTGTTATAGCGGCAACAGAAATACATCATCTGTAAAAATTTCAAGTGTCTAGCTATCACTGTTCATGAGATACAGCCTGGTGACAGACAGACAGACAGACAGACGGACAGTGGAGTCTTAGTAATAAGGTCCCGTTTTTACCCTTTGGGTACGGAACCCTAAAAAATATTTATAGCTGGATCGAAAATAGCATTCTCTATACAAAGGATTCACTTGTCTATGACATTGTTGCTTCCATTTCCTTCCACAAATAGAATACCTGTGACTCGTCATATCCTTCCGCCCAAGTTGTTAGAATCAACAAGGGAAGTGGATTACTAATGGTATCCGTTTGTCGGAGCCGTTGAAGGGCTGTTGGCAATAATATGTCACGACACGACATACGTCCTTTTATTATAACACGATCGAATAAAGACTTCGCATACCAGAGACAACAGAGTTTTGTCTTCCCGCGTAGACGGGGCAGTCTTTTTGTCTTTGGTCGAAAATTTGACGGCACGGTTGGCGCAGTGGTTAAGCAATTGACTGCTGCGCTGCGTGTCGCGGGTTCGATTCCCGCACGGAACAAATATTTGTATGACCTACAAGTAGTTGTTCCGGGTCTGGTTGTTTGTGTATGTGAGTTTAAATGTTTGTAAACGCACCCACGATACAGGAGAAATTCCTAGTGACAACATAAATAGTCCAACATAAAAAAAAATGTTTTTCATTACCTACTTAGTTTTTTGAGTACTTACGTACTTGACAATGAGAAAAAAGACATGTGGGTGTGCATATGTTTGTGGGCGAGTGAATGTATGTCTGTTGTGTATACTGTATAAGTTGGTATTTCTCTACCTAACTCTTAAGGGAATACAGCGGGGTAATTGCGTAACACACTAACAGTAGCAATGGCTTTCATTTTGACAGTTCAACAACATTCATTGCGTTATTTACGTTGTTGAGTACACAAATTTATCGAACATATGAAGCAATGGATTAGCAATATCCTTCAAAATGATTCAGATTGAGATTGATAGTGTGTTACGCAATTAGGGTGCTGGTGTGATGTCATGTTATGTTTATGTTGACATTGACTCAAACTCACAGCTTTTATTTTAATTAAACCATTTACTTTTGAATTGCCAAAGAGCCGGTCAGTTAGTCAGAAAGTTGAAACTAGCTAAGCTGACAATGAGATAGTTTCATTGCTAAAGTTCGCGCCAAATTTTTAGTTTTTTATAAAGCGATTGTCTATCTATACTTTCCTATATTTTAACCTTTTATTATGCACTGAGCCCCGGTCTAACAGTCTTCAGATAAAAAGATTCAAATCAGATTCAGATTCAGGTCTGCACACAATCTACCTATTTCGTTCATTCCTTCGTGCGATGAAGTCGGTTGACTGACACCTAAATATAAAAAAATAAGGGAGAATTTCCCCAATGTAACTGAACGCATCTAAACCGCGTTCAAAAGCTGTCAGTGTCAAAATTGTTGTGAAATATTGTTTCTCTCAGCCATTTTATTGGTGAAATTCGCCGTAAGTAAGTAGGTAGGTCTATTTTTCGTGAAAGAGGGGATTACGTGATGGATCAGGATGATATGTTCAGGCGTGAAAAGCGTTTATTGCTAAAAGGAGAAAAGGGTTGCAGTATCGATTTTATGTCTCTTTTGAACGTGATCGAGGTATTGGACCTATTTTGATTGATAGCTAACGCCTTTTACAAAAGGGTTACTAAGTAGATAAGGGCGAAGTGGGATCCCTTACATTACATTAATTAACCTTCCAGTGTGGCTGTCACAAGTCTTCGAATTTTTGGTTCTGGGATTCCTGATTCCTCACGATGTTTTCCTTCACCGTTTTGAGAGCAGTGGTGATGAAATTAAATACCCAAAGTAAAGTGCCTGCCCGGGTTCGAACTCCCAAATGGATTTCTACCACTAGCCTAAGTTTTCCGAAGTATTTAAAAACTCGTCTCAAAATAATTTTTTAATCCGACTCGAAGTACTCAAAAGCAACTTCTTAAATTAATTACACAAGTTTCATAGCAGTTGATCTCATTGATTAAAATATACTTGGTGAACGACAGTTGTCTCTGTTTTCATTAGGGAGCCCACGAGCAACTATTGTCTCCGCAACTAATTTGTCTCTCAGATCATGTATTTACTTTAAAAATCATTGAGTTTCAAAAATTCGCAATGAATGTGCGCAATATGGAAGGAGTGATGGGGCTATGGACAAATGCTGTACTTGCACGCTTCGTGAGCGTGCGTGATCCATCGCCACTCGTTCGATGTCCACCGCGCACAGGATGGATCGAAAGTAGCACATGAAGTGATTTTTTGCTCCATTGGTGTAATTGCCTTATGGCGTTCTAGTGTGAGGATAAATAAATAAATCAAGTCTACGGGTTTGAATGAAAGTGCGCGCAAGTAGCGACGCGACAACTGGGAGACATTTTTGTCGGCGGGTTTGGACGCAACTGTCTATTGGTTGCCATGCGAGTGCGTGCTCGGCGACAAAAAAGTTGCTGGCAACTGCCAGTTGCCAGCCTGTAGTTGCCAGTTGCCGCTCAACCGGAAATACAAAAAAAAAAGTAGCGTTGCTGTCTCTCCCGTGTGCGCATCGTCCAAACTCCTCGACGAGGAGACAGCGACAGAGACAAAACGTTGCTGGGCAACTAAGTTGCTCGTGGGCTCCCTTTTATAGCTTAGAAAAGTAAGACGTCTGGGGAAATCATGTCAGTAATCTTGGCTTGTTTCGTTTCATGTATATATTCATTATTAAGATCGTGGTATGTACTCTCTGAGCCGTCAATTTCGAATTTCGAATATCAAGTGTTTAGAATCAGGGGCTTAACCTTTTAACCTATGTGCCTCGCCGAGCTTTCATCTTAAATCACTGCGCCCCTGATTTGTTAAACCGCGTACGCACGAACAAACAAAAACGTGGTGAACACGAACATCGAACAGTGTGTTTGTTAGTGGTACGTACGAGCGAACAAAGTGTTCGATGTTCGTGGTGATGAAACTTCTAGGAGCAGATGACGGCGGCTGGGTACAATGACTTGAGCATATACCTAGGTAGGTCCTTACCTACCTAGGTATATGCTTCAAGTGTACAACGTGTTTTAAGTAATTTGATTTATTTATAGACGTCTCAGGTCACTGCTTGCTAAGGATTGTTGGCATTAAGCCATTTTATCTAATACCAAGAACTTTAAGTTAATACCTGTAAGTACAATTTATTTTTGGAGCCGCCGCGGCCCCTTTGAGTCTATGCCGTCTATGGCCGCGCCCCACGGGTTGGGAACCCATGATTTAAAAGAACAATAGAGCTATGATATTGTTGGTTCAGACTCTACATTATAAGTAAACTCTATTTCTGAAACCTAGATAAGTAAGTATTCTATTTGGAGGAAGAAAAAAAATGAGCAAAAAGGCGCCAAAAAATATCCCTAAAACAACAAATAAACAAGCTGGAATTCCTTCCAGCTTGTTTATTTGTTGTTTTAGGGCTATTTTTACAACAACAAGAAAAACAAGTAAAAGTAGAAAGCTACATTTTACCATCATTTTGTGAATCTACTTCTGAAACTAAGGTAACTAAACAAGGTAAGGTAACATAATGCGGGTGATTTAGGTCTTTATGCAGTACCTTGAGTCCTCTAAGGTCATCTATTCACCGTAGGGGAATGAACGACAACACAATTTGACAGTTGTCCCTAATCCATCGGGATTAGGGACAACTGTCAAATTGTGTTGTCATTCAGCATTGAACACGTATCTGGGGTCTACTCTCTAAGTCCGTCAACGAAGATACGGGCTCGTCAGAAAGTATGTAATTGATCCATCAAACCTGTGAAAAATTCGTTTTTTCGAAAAAAAAATATTATCCGTGTTCACCGATTCACATTAAATGTTGTAGCGCATACTGAATTTTATGTGTATTACTAAAGTAATTTTTGCTGAACAATCAGAGTCATTAAAAACTCCAACTCAGAAACAATAATTATGACTGATGAAAAGGTTCCAAATAACAAAAACAGAAAAGGGCATATTTTTTTAATAACTAAAGCCAGCGGCATAGCCGACTTTAATTAAATAACGTTTGTTCCTTGGTCCACTTCAAAACTCCATGAAGAGGACTTCTCTGCAAGTCCAAAGAATTTGTCTCGTTTTGAACAGAGTACTTATTACTGAGTACAACTTACTGTCAACCTCAGTTTGAACGACGACAGCATTACTGCTATGATATAAAAGCGCTATTCATGTCAAATTAATATCATGGGGATTGCGGTTGACTGTTTAAAAGTAAAGATTTAAACAAAGTTCGGTATTAATTTTATTTCAAACTAGCTTCTGCCCGCGGCTTCGCCCGCGTGGGATGTCGGAAATTATCGCACGGGAACGTGCTAACAGGATATGTATGTGCTTCCCCAGAATGCCATCTATCTCGCGGGCCCTTTTTGGCTAATAACAATAGAAAACCAATTGTGTCTCATTAGTGGTGATTAAGAGGGTACCTATATGATATCTTTACCTAAGTACCTACCTAATTAAAAAAAAAACTCAATAACAGAAAATTAAATACCTACCTAAATAAACCTATTTCTGATGATAACTAATCTAAACTCAATAAATAAGCAAAATCCCTAAAAACTAATATCTATACGAATGACTAATCCTACCTAACAGTATTATAAAATAACCTACGGTCACTACGTACACTATCAAATATTGCTACCTATACTTTAAAATTAAAATCTATACCTACGACTTATATGAAAATAAACCTAAATAACTCTAAAAACTAAAAGGAATAAAAATGAACTCCACTGCGGGTGACGTAACCTACGACAAACTTATTATTTGCGGTTGACACAGTAATGGGTCTAGGGATCGAACCGCAAAATTAAGTTTGTTTTTTATTGTATATACTTTTCCGGGATAAAAAGTACCCAGTGTGGTGTCCAGGATATTAAAGAATAATTATACCAAGTTTCATCGCAATCGAACCGGTAGTTTTTGCGTGATGCCTGAACAAACAGACAGACAGACAGATAGACCGACAGACAGACAGACAAAAATTTTTTTAATCACATTTTTGGGTTCGGTGTCGGTCTAGTAACACCCCCTGCCATTTATTTTTTTGATATTTTCAATGTACAGAATTTTCACTTCTACAGATTTATTATAAGTATAGATATAGATAGATATGGCTTTAACTTCTCAAAGTAGACAGAACCCTAAACAAACAAAACTCCTATGTGGGACTAGGTACCCTTGTTACCTACCTACTGAAGAACAGTAAAAAACTGCCGATCGATTCTGTAAAAATCTCACCGTGAAAAGTTAGGTGAAATGAGCTTAGAGTGAGCTGTCAATAGTGTCAATCCCTAGCTAGCATTAGTTGGAATGACAGCTCACTCCACGCTCACTTTACCTAAGTTTTCACGGTGAGATGGTTACAGAATCGCACTGCTGAACCGAAGAATTTTTCTGTAAAAATTTCCCTATACAGGTTGGCAGGGACATCGACGCGCAAACTGATATCATGAATTCAGCACATGATTCTGCACCCCCTGGCGTAGAAATGTTTCGTCGGTTATCAAGTGCAATACCTACGCGGTCAAAATGTATGGAAAGGCAATTTATAATTTTTTTTTGGGTGGGAAATCATCATATGACGTCTCCCGCTCTGGGCGGAGCGGGAGGGCGTGTCAGACTTTATGCGGCCCTGGCAGGCATTGGCCCTAGCGGACACCGTCAGTTCGTGCTGACACCTCTTTGAAGCGCGCGTGGAAAACAACGCGCCGTCGACCTGGGCCTGATCATTATCGAGCGGCGAGCTGCCCATTGCTCGCCGGCCGCAAGCCCGCGCCTGCGGTGGCCAGGAGTCGGCTGTTGCCTACCGACGTCCAGGGCGTCTCCGCACTCTCCATGTCGCCATGAGATCCCGCCGGAGCTCTGTCCGCTGTACCGTGATTTTTCGCGGCAGCGGAGTTACGCCCCCGCGTTTTGCCTCCTCTCGTCACTCCCATATGTGGGCGAGGACTTTGGCCTCCAGATCCCAAGGCGGCAATCCGGCAAGGAGGCTCGCCGCCTCAGCGGAGACCATGTGCTATTCTCGAATTAGCTGGATGGCCATGACCCTTTGGGACGCGTTCAACCAGTGGACTGGTCGCCGCCTCAAGGAACGCGCCCACACCGGTGCCCCGTAAAGGGCCATGGACCGCACGACCCCCGCATAGAGCTCGACGGTGGCGCGTCCCGAGGACCATGAAAACAAATGGGCCTCAGACTTGTGCAAGGCCACCTCAAGTCCCAATTCCCGGATCCTCTCGACGATTGTCGCAACCCAGCGTGTCTTTACTTAGGCCGCCGCCTGGTGCGACCTCCCCTGCGCCAGAACCAGCGTGTCGTCAGCGTAGCAAACAACGCTGGTGCCGTACCCGGTTAGACTGGAAGCCGACCCCAACATAGTTGGGAAAAGGCTAGGCAGATGATGATGTTTATAACAAAAATATGTAAGTACTATGTTTAAGTTAAGGTATTTATGTATCTAAGGGCTTGTGTTGCCTGAACTGAAAATAAATGGATTATTTATATTAATAGGCGAAAGTTCACAAAATCCCTCTGGCGTAAGTATACCCAGATGAGGTACCTATTCATCAAAATTTCCACACGATACAAAAGTTAAGTCAAGGCAAATCAAATACTCTTAAGAATTGCAATCCCTAAAGAAAACAAATTAAAATCACATCTTCATTGGTGCTCATTTCTCTAAAAAGATTTTATTCCTCCTAGGATTAAGTAAAACACAAACGCATTAGGAAGCAGTAACAGGAAGCTATAAAGGCTCCCGCAGACAGTCACGAGGTGACTCTAGTAGAAAAAATTCTACATTAACTTGTTCTAAGAAAGAAAGAAAGAAAATGCGTTTTAATTTTAACTGTTGCGCGTGTTTTGTTTAAACATTACACAAAAATATCAAAACAAAAAGGCGTGGCCATACACATTTGTGTGATCTTTTTATTTTCCGAGCTGCATGGAAAACATTCCCCGCGCGGGTGGAGAAGGGAAAGGCCTGTTTCATTTTCAACCGCCACGCGAACCGCGTACATCTAGCACTTAGCATTTTGACACAGGTTTTGAGGTTATATAGTCTTGTCAATTTACACTAATCTAAAAATATTTGAATACGCAGGAGACAGCTTGTGTATGAAAACAAATGTTTATGTGTAAGGTTTTTTATATAATGTTTCGAAAAAACACGCGCAGGAGACACGGCTTTAGATACTGTAAAAAACAAAACACCTTATCCTTAGCACTATAAAAACAGAAAACTTTGCTTAAATTGCCAAAAGGGCCTTAGCTCAGCATAATGTCAGATGATAACAAATCTATACTAATAATAAAGCTGGAGAGTTTGTTTGAATGCGCTAATCTCCAGTCGGATTTGAAAAAATATATAATAATATTGCATTTGGTAGTCCAATTCTTTTCTTCACCAATCACACTCTTAGGAGCCGAGAAAAAAGAAAACAAGTAAGAAAGAACGCTAAGTGAAAACGAAGTGGTACCGCGGGCAGGCGATGCGATGCGATGGGGTAGGTTGGAGCACAGAACAGATAAAATATCTATTCTGTGGGTTGGAGGAACCAGAAACCGTCATACTGTCGCGTCGCGGCTGTCTGCGGGGCCATTAAGGCGCTAAGTTTAAAGACAAGAGCGATTAAAGTTTAAGAAACTTAATCTAATTTTCTTTGCAGTGTTTCAATTTGCGGTAATTTTGTTAAGACTCTTTCTTTGAGACACTTTATTAAGTAGGTATCGTAAAAGAAAATACAAAAGTTTATATTTTATTTATTTTAGGAAAACTTCCTGCTAAACAGATACAGTAAATAATAGTTTATACAAAATATGGCCAATTAAAAGTGTCCACATGTACTTAGTTTAACACCGTTAAATTTTGATCGTTTTAATCCTTAAAAGGGGTCATTATACTCATCATTATGAACAACTTTTACTACGGGACCGATGTGGAGCATACGGTGGAGGTCTGCCCCGCTTGGGCAGAGCACCGCCGTGTCCTCGTAGAGGCGATCGGCAGCGGCGGCGACCTCTCTCGTCCGGCCCTGGTTCAAGCCATGGTCCGGGGCGAGAGGGAGTGGGAGGCAGTCACCTCCTTCTGCGAAGCAGTCATGCTAGCGAAGGAGGTGGCGGGATGGATGAGGGAGAGAACCTCACGCCTCAGCCGCCACGAGAGACGCTCCGGGCGTCGGGAGCCGCGTGACGACTCCCGGCTACCGTAGGCGCGGGCCTGCGGGCGGAGAGTAATGGGTAACTCACCGTCCAATCAGGACTAGGCCCGTGCCGGACGGCGCGTATGTGTTCCACGCGCGCCTCAAAGAGATGTCAGCACGAGTGACGGGGCCCGATAGGGCCGAAGCCTGCCAGGGTAGCGGGATCGTCCGAAAGGGTTACCGCTGCCCTGGAACATAAAGGGCTAAGGAAGGAACACGGGTGGGTTTTAGTCAGTAAGAATCTGACACTGATACTCAAAAAAAAAAACCCTAAAATCGTGAAAAATAAAAATCAGTTGATCCATACAATACATTATGTCGAGTTTATATGCGAACATTTAAAATCTATGGATCTACTGATTTTTTTTCTGAACTGATTTTTTGATGAATAAATAAATAAAAAATAAATAAAATTAGTAAAATGACCTAAGTACTTAGTTCAGTTTCAAAAGTTAAATGTGGACCGTGCCGTTTAGTTTAGGCTGATTATTTTTGACTTTAATATTTAGTATTAAGGTCAAAAATAATCCACCTAAAGTTTATTATAATTTAAATAGGTTTTTAAGTAGGTAAGTGGAAATAAACTCTTCTTTATACAACAAAAGTTAGAGTAGATACTACTGCTTTTAAGAATTCTTAGCTAGGTACCTACTTAGTTTAATTTCGATGCTGTAATTCTGGGGGCCTACTCCGAAGTGCAAAGTGCGAATGTTCGGATCGGACCGACACATGGCCGAACCGAATATAATGAAAAAATCGAAAAAAGTTCGGATCGGCTCAATTGGGTCGGGACCATAGTCAATACTCGAAAGAATGTAGGAGTGTAGGATCGTAACCGACCGAACCAAATAGTAACTTCGTAGCAGGAAACGGCCGATACTACTTCGGAGTAGACCCCCAGGTTAACTTCGTAATTGAATATGTACTCGTAAGTATTTCATCCCTTACTAACACCTGATTTCTGAGAAATTGAGTTTCTCTTCAAGTACCTACCTAATTCTTGACCTATCTAATTCTCTTCTTTTGACGGCACGGTCGGCGCAGTGGTTAAGCGATTGACTGCTGCGCTGCGTGTCGCGGGTTCGATTCCCGCACGGAACAAATATTTGTATGGCCTACAAGTAGTTGTTCCGGGTCTGGCTGTTTGTGTATGAGAGTTTAGATGTTTGTAAACGCACCCACGACACAGGAGAAATTCCTAGTGTGGGGCAACGTTTTTTTTAACGAAAAAAAAAAATCTTAACTTCAAATTCAATTACGATAACGGATGTAAATCTTCTCTAGAATTTGGAACTTGGCACTCACACAGATAAAATCTCAACCCAAACACAAAAAAACACAAGAACGCAACAAACAACACTAACAAGTGAAAACTTCTCAATATTCTTCAATCTTTCGTAGAAAGTTGGTATTCAGTGTTAATTTTCCAGATTTATACACATGGTGGCCAACGCGCTAGCTGTTACCTACCATAGATTCAGTACATGATTCGTAACACCCCTGTGTTGAAAGTTTTCGTCGATTATTATTTTTTAATTAGCTGTTCCGTACATTTTGACCGCGTAGGTATTGCAATTTTCTATGAAACAGCCGTTCGCTAAGCGGTGTAGAATACTGTGCTGAATTCATTGTTATAATTTTTGCATCGACGATGTCCCTGCCACCTTGTATGAAAAAAATTGTTGTTAGGTTACTAATCTATCTGCCTAGCCTTTTCCCAACTATGTTGGGGTCGGCTTCCAGTCTAACCGGATGCAGCTGAATACCAGTATTTTACATGGAGCGACTGCCTATCTGACCTCCACAACCCAGTTACAGGGTAATACGATACCCCTTGGTAAGACTGGTTGTCAGACTTTCGGGCTTCTGACTACCCGTAACGACTGTCAAGGATCCCCGAATGACAGCCGGGACCAACGGCTTAACGTGCTTTCCGAGGCACGGAGGGGTCTCGGTATGTAAAGATGGTCACCCATCCACAGACCAACCACGGCAAGCGTAGCTTAACCTGACCGATCGACCTGTGCGGCTGTTATTATTTAGCCACGGGCCCCTCTGTTAGGTTACTAATGTGATTATTTAACCATGCCATGCATGCAGGTGTACATCGGCTGTTGTCTGGCCAAGTGTTAAGGCAAAACATTTTTTAATGCCGTTGAGATGGCAAAGTTTTGGGCCATCAATATTGGGACACGCGAATGACACGAAGAATACCAGGTAGGTACCTACCGGCCTATACATTGTCACATGTGTAAACAAGTCTAACAAATCCACAGTGCTTACATGACGGACCGTAACAGGAATCTAGTTAGTCCTGTTACATCCTTGTTTAATTGAAGTCGTCGTGATAAGCAGGGCTTACACAATGAAGTAATCCTTACGACGGATTACTTGCCCAGGATTACGATGCAAAGACGCTAGCTGGTCCAAAGGAATAAATAATTGGGAATAAACTGCTTTATAGGTACAAAAACAGTATTTTCGTAATGGCTCCAAAATTATACTTACAATAAATTGCCAAAGTGTATCAGAAGTGAGGAAAAGGTCAGCCATTTAAAAAAAAGTTGTTCCTGTTTCTAGTTTACTAGACGTATTACTCGATTGAAGACTTTTTAAATGACAAATTATGACTTATTAATTATGATAGTAAAAATAACCTGCTTACTAATATTATATTTGTAGGTAAGGTATGCCGATTATTGGCCGAACATACAGATCAGCTAAAATATATAAATAACACCTTTTTGTACTTATGTTCACAAATAAAGATTGATTTGATTAAAAATAAAAAAAAAAAACAACTAAGCAGGGTCAAATTACATTAACTTAGGGAAACTCAATAGACGTGATGGGATTCGATATCTAGACATAATGAAGCAAAAAGAAATGATCTATTTTTCCACCTTATTTTTTATAAATCCTGAGTAACGTAGCTAAAGTTTTACAGAAAATACTAAAGTTGTAAGTAATTTACTTTCCTTTGGTTTATGATATTTTTGACCACTTGCATTGAATAAGGAACTCGGCGGTTGTGATAATCCACCGGCAAGCAAACTATTTAATTTTATTCAAAACGTGTATTATAACGCCATCTAGTAGCGTAAATAGATAATGCTTACTAATTCTAGTTTTATGTAATATCGAGAGATGGCGTAATTGGCGCCGGTATATTTTAGTTTCCCAACTACACAACAGATGTCGGAACGGTTGTGTAAAATAATATTATTTTTTCACATTTAGTCTATCAGTAAATATCAGAGTAAAATAATAAAATTAGACTTAGTATAATCTTATTTTACCATGACGTGTATCCTTGTGCATTACACTCAGGATATTATTTTAATTAATGGTCTGGTTTATCTCTATTGTTACCGTACAATATCTGTGTTTATTTTTATTAATTGTCTATGGCGCATCAAAATGGCCGTCTGTGGTGATGTCCGATCGGAGTTTTATGTTCTTTGTTTACGATAAAAACATATTATTCGTTTCAAATTTCTGACTTTAATGTGACATAATAAAATGTATAGAGGTATAGAAACTTTGGACAATAGTTTGGGTTCATACAAGTGTGTGATTTGACATAAAACGAGTGGTACCAGACTCACCTTGTAAAGAGAAAATGGGGAACTGTTTTAGTAGTACAGGAGAAAAGGATTCTAAAAGCAAAAATGAAGGAAGACCTAGCAACCCGCACGAAGAGGACCCTCGACAGTTTCAGACTCCAGTGCCGACCCCTCCGCCTGATCCAATTAGATCTACGGTAAATCAGGGCACAGATACGAGTGAGGTCCCTCCCACCCGAATATTCGTAGCCTTGTACGATTACGATGCCCGTACCGATGAGGACCTTAGTTTTAGAAAAGGGGAGCATTTAGAAATCTTAAATGATACACAAGGTGACTGGTGGTTAGCTAGAAGCAAGAAGACCAAACAAGAAGGCTACATTCCATCGAACTATGTCGCTCGCCTGCAGTCTATAGAGGCCGAACCGTGAGTAATCATATCTGTTTTTTATGCAATCATTTCAATAGTGAGCGGTTCCTGCGCGATTTCTTTTCCTTTAAGTGCATTAACCAGTCATACATGTTTACTGTTCTACATGAACTAAGGCAGTCATTACTGGAACAACAACTTACCTTACAATATCTATTGATTTTTAAAAGTAATCAATAGTAATTATCTATGTTCTACTTAATTTTATAAACCACAACAATGATCAAATACGTAAATGGTACTTATCAGCAACTATTACTAAATAATATGAATACAATTAAGCACATATTTCAATAAAGCCTAAACTATTTATTTTTCCTCAGTTTACAGGATATAAAACCTATTTATAAATATAAACAGTTATAATAATATATTATTGTCCAGTTATTAATGTAAATAACGAATGAGCCTCTTTTTCCTGTTTAGTAAAGAATTATCAGTATCAGTACCTATAAAAATTTACCTTTTTTAATTTCACCTAAAATAACAAGTAAGGACATTTACTAAGAAATGCCAGCGTGAGTTGGACTTGTTCCTGGTTGATTGGCCTGTGAAGGCACAACACATAAGGAAAATTGGAAAGTATTGGGAGACCTTTGCCCAGCAGTGGGGCAATTTTGGCTAGATAAAAATAAGATAACATTTTGTAAACCATACAAAATGGTATGTGAAACATTGTACCTAACTTGTTTTAACTCGTAGCATGTTTCATCAGAATCCAAAGTGAAAGCATTACTGGTATGCTCACATTATCACAGGCACTCACACTGCTAATAGGCTGTGAACATGACATAGAAAGGTTATTGTTTAAGCTAAAATCACACTTATTCTCTTTTCCTACTACACCTATTCAATTCTATGGTCTTCATACATGCAAATGTACTAGGAATTCATAAAGTACTGGAGCAAGCGACAACACTTCCACATGTTTAGTTTATGACTAATACTAAAACCAGACTAATTTAATGATTAAGTGATATTAGAAATCTTGTTTTCTGCCATTACTGTGGAATTTCCAAAGCAATGTCTTGTTCAGCTTTTACTTTCACATGGTATTACTGTTATCATGTAACATTTTTTATTCTGCACAGGTGGGTACCTATGCTGCCTTCTGCTGTAAGACAAGACATTACCATCCTTCTTGTTTTGAGCCTTTTTTAAATGTATTCAGTACTGTTGGCCAGCTATCAGATGTTATGAAGTAAAAGTAGAATGTAATGGTACTAAATGGTGCAATCAAAAGTGATTAAAAGTCAATTGTGGTGGCTAACTCTTGGCACCGGTCATATCCTTGTTGTGACATATGCGCTGTGACAGTAGATAGTAGGACAGTGACACCCATGACTGCCCTCATTTGAAGCTATTAAACAGTCATCTAGTGCTTGTCACTAATTCTAATCAATTAATTGTTTGTTGTTTTATACAGTTTATGTGTTTTGCTAGCCTATACTGTCCCACTTCCGGACAAAAGCCTCTCCAAAGCCCTTTCAGGTACACTTTTCCCACACCACCTTGAACTTTGAACCTTGGCAGCGCCATCCATCTTTAAGCACTTTTTATTAGTAAATTATATTTATGTCATCTCTTTTCATGATAGGCTTTAACCTGTGTAGGTCTAATCTAAGATCTTAGTCAATATGACTCATGCTGCCGAGAGCTGTATCATTATTTTATGCAGATTATTTAAAAAAAAATTTTTTTTTCTTTGTCTGTTCCTATATTTTTCTAAGAAACAAAAGCCATTATTACTTTTTCAATACTATTCCAGAAAAAAACAAAGTATTTAAAGCATAATAGTAAATAAACAACACTAACTCTTTATGTACACAGTAAGTACTGTGTCAAATAGATAAACAACTCTACCTTTATCAGTTCTCTGCAAAAAAAAAACATTGTATGAGCATTCTATTAACACAATTTGTCACTGTAAAAGTAGGTCACATTTCAGCGTTTCACACATGCACAACACTTTCATAGTTGAGTATGCGAGGGCAGTGACCTGTGGTTGAACATTGGTGCACTATGATAATTATTTTACTAAAACTGAATGTTAAAACATTCAGTTTTAGTAGCGCATATGGGACACACCCCTCCCTAGTCCAGTCTGATGTATCTGAATAAATGAAATCTACTCTAGCTCTGGGGGCCTAAAAAGGCCTAAAACTATAAGCAATACGTCTAAAAGCTATTAATTTCCTGAATTCCCAGCAGATCATTAGCAATTCCTCTAATTTTCGTATAATTTCATTTCATATTCGGTGTAAACATTGCTGCATGAAAAAATAAAAACCGTAATTTTATCGGTCACTTTTTCATTACAGTTTTTATTTATCAAATTGGTTTTGTATTTTTTATTTCTTTGTGATATGAATTGCACACAGATCATATTATGAATTGTCAGTTTGTGACCATTTTACGATTTTGAATATGATTCATATTGTTATCCTATTAGGATTCTGCCAAAGTGGCCCTTTTAGGCCCCCAGGAGTTAATATGATTACTTAGGTTGGATTTTTCAATTGTCAGATAACTTTTATCTAAGAATAACTATAGCAGTTTGACATATTTTTTTATACAAAAGCTGTTTTAATCCTCAGATAAAAGTTATCCTATCTTAAGATTGAAAAATCGACCCTCAGATGTAAATAATAAGTTAGTCTTATAATGTTACCCAGAAAGCTACTAAGCTGACGTGGGATTAAACTGAATACAAGTCTGCCGCACGTCAGATGAGCCGTGGGCTAAAATAACCCCAAAATAGTCTCATTAAATACTAGGCTACACCACAGCATACAGCAGTAGCCAGACAACCATGACTACTACCGATGAAAGCACTTGCCCAAAAAAGCAGTGAAAATGCAAGTGTATGGAAAAGTGGGAAGGCCTATGTTATGTATGTGGGACAGGCATACCAGATTATAGATCAGATTATAAGAACAAAAATTGCAACTAATTTATTTAGATTTTTATTTCAAGGATTTCCGTAACAATTTGATACTTAACTTTAAGTAATTAAGAGTTTCACTCTATAATTCTCCAATGTAGAATCGACCGGAAATATATAAAAAAAACTGACATATTTTCTGTAACATACCAATTTTGAACTAGTTTATTTTGAATAGAATAATGACTGAATTAATTATTCATTTGTCTGTTTACACTTTCTACTAATAGCACGCGTTGCCAGCGCCCCCTATTGAGTGGAGCTTCTATTAACCTTAATTATGTGGACCAACTTGTTAGGCGTCATAAATTGTGTTTGTTTAAGCATTTAGCCATAGTCATTCATAAAATCCTTAATGTATTATGCAATTTATTTTGAATGAAACCGTAACATACCTACTATCATATCTGTTTTTTTTAAATTAGTTTTCACACTTCGGAGGAGGAGGGCCACCTCTCGTCTGTTACATGAATAATAGGCACATTTTGCCAGTTATGTTTACAGTCTAGTATGTAATAAACTGGCGGACTAATCCGGTGCTTCGACTGAGAAATTCCTAAATAGAAAATCCCAGTAAAACTGCCCGACCTAGGGATCTAATCCAGGGGGCCTACTCCGAAGTGCAAAGTGCGAATGTTCGGATCGGACCGACACATGACTGAACCGAATATTATTGAAAATTGCGAAAAAGGTCGGATCGGCTCAGTTGGGTCGGGACCATAGTCAATATTCGAAAGAGTGTAGGAGTGTAGGATCGAAACCGACCGAACCAGATAGTAACTTCGTAGCAGGAAACGGCCGAACATTCGGCCGATACTACTTCGGATCGGAGTAGACCCCCAGGACTCATTAGTACACGACCACTAAACAAACAAGGCAGTATGCCGAAAGTTTCGGCAAAAGTTGATAAACTGTATTTGTGGTCGATATACAGTGCCGTGGCAATGACATACGGATTGACGATTTAAGTGCAGTTCAGCAGTTGATAGCAGGCTGACGGCGATCGACGTATGTAGTGCTCTACGCCACAAAAAAGTGATTATTTCCGTCGGTTGGGTTTTGGGTGAGATTTCATTAGTAACCAAACGTCCCCTACTAAACGGTGTCCAATGTCGCACCTCTATTTTATTCCCACAAGCCCAACCCACTGGATGACTAATAAAACGCAAATCAGATATTACGTCTGCTTTCATTAATATTTCGTTATGTTTTTGTTTCACTCCCCGATTAGCGAACACACAAATCAACGGGAAAGCTAAACTGAAAAATTAGTTCTGTGTAGATGGCGCTACGTTTTTGTTACTTTCATTCATCTACCAATGGAGTTTCTTGTTTAAAACTTTACTGTGAGATGGCGCTAAGTGTTTTGTATTGTCGCCGATTGGTCACTCTTCGCTCTCTCGTGGCGAAGCTTCCATCATCAACCCCAATGGTATTTTAGTTTGCTAATTGTGAACCAAAGACCGAATGTAGGTACAGAGATTTTTCAAATGACGTTACCCATGTCCTTAAAACGGAAATTCCAGGACTCGGTCATCATCATTCATCATTCTCTCTTGCCCTTATTTCAATTTGTTTTGGGTCGGTGCAACGTGTCTTTTTCTGCCATACTTCTCTATTAGTCGTCATCTCGGTGGTCACCCCCTTTCTAACCATACAGTCCATCCATCGTTGCTTACAGCCATCGACGTTCATACTCAAAATTTTCCTCACGACATTTTCCACAGTCCTCCGTATCACATGCCCATACCATGGCAACCGATTTTTTATTATTCTTTAAGTATATAAATTAAACTTTATTTTGGTCACAAAGACGATTCGCAAATTTAAATTCTGCCGTCATTGCTCCAAAACTGAAATGACTGAACTTGGTGACTTAGAATCTCTTCAATCTTTTTTAATCCGAAGCCCTTCAATGGCACTAAAACGTAACTGATCCCACTGTCCTCTTTTTACTACCGGACATCCCATCCTGGCGAAGGTTATTCCATCTATTACAAATAAATAAAATTGAAGTGTCTGTTTGTAATGTCAAAATAAAGTCAAATGAGGCTGAGAATCGGCACTTTTCTAACGACAAAATTAGACAGTTCCCAAAACGCCCGCCCTTCTCCACTTCCTAGTACTTTCGCTGGGAAGAAGAAGCTTTTTACTAAATGCATATGAAAGTATATATACGGTACTTATAACACAAAACATTTTTTTTATTATTCCTGACATTCTGTATGTTTGCTCCGGCTAATCTCTCTAAACGGCTATGCCGATATTGATAAAATATGGTATGGGGATACTTTAAACCCGGGGGCAGGACATAAGCTACTTGTTATTGATATACCACGCGGGCGGAACCTAGTTTTTTATTAATCAAGAATGAGTAATGTAGAAATACTCATTTGGCTAGTCCCCGTCACAGTGCAGTATACAACTTCACCCTGAAAATTCTAGAAACTTAAATGTAAACAACCGTACACGGTAAACAAAATTATACGCCCTCGCCTTGTAGATGCAATAAAAGAAGACGACAAAGGACTTAAGCTGAAGGCTGGAAAGTAGTATTTTCCTAAACGCTAATAAAAACGAACAGTGATTAACTACTGTCCTTAAACTATCGTTGATTCGGTTTTAATCGAGAAAACACGAGATCCTAGAAAATGTTACGAGATAGTAAACGCTAGGTTTTCTTGGTTAACTCCTGGACTCATAAAAAAATCGCAGCCTATTCCGGTTGGTTTATAAATAATATCATATCTCTGAATACCACAGGTATTCACTTCCTCCGGTTGTGGTTATCCTCATTCGAAACCACACGATGAGACATGAGGCGAGTCATGAAGGTAGAACAACTAACAAAAAGGCCAGATACTTGATACAAAATTATAAAAAAAATAACTACTGTCTAATTTTGAAGTTGCTAGTCCATTGCGTATTCTAATTTTATAAATGCAACAATGACCGGATAACCCCCTTCCTGTGCAAGAAGCTGGTGATATATTCCATTTTTTCTTCGACTCTTAAACTGTGGGAAAGAACTCCTTAAATTCTAATATCACATTAGCCATCAGACAGTTACTCATGACATGGCACAGACCTGTACAATTTAGGATTCAGGTAAAATATAGTAACAACCTCGCTTGGTAGATTAGTTTTTGGAGTATCTACTTACATTCTTATTACCGTTACTGAGAACACTGCTGCATATCCCCTGACCATCTGAAGGCCTATTCTCGTAATTTAAAACGTTCAAAATCTAGTCGCAGTCTCATCTCGGCGACAGAAAATAATGTCAAACATGTAGTGAAATTAAAGGTATTTTTGACAGATTGAGATTGAGTTCAGGCTGTGAACGTTCTTAAAATTACGAGTATTACCCCTCTGATCTAAAAGAACATAAGTTGCTTTTCACGCCACCAAATAAAAGAAAACTGGTTCGTGAAAAAGAATAGCGCCTTTCCACGAACAGTACATTATCATAATACAACTCTATTTCGATATTTTTATATCTCACATCACGCTCAAGCTCAAGAATCCAGATGGATGACCTATTATTATTGGGTTAATGAATTTTATTCCTATATTCCTCTGTTTTATTTAGGCTAAGTAGCTTTAATGGTTTTTGCTACTGCTCAACAATAGACAATTATTACAAGATTTATGTTTCTTTGCCATTAGTTTCTAGGTATTGTGAAATGGGAACGAATAATTAACTCCACGGCCTTAGCGATTAGTTATTATTTGCGTATTTAGTATCATTGGACTGTTCACTGTGAAGACATTGCAGAAGTTATTTGAATGAGAGTCATGAATTATTATACATTTTTGTCTCTTGGCCACCTTGCAACTCTTCCTCCGGAAAATAACTAGTTAAGCTTAACTTAAGTAACATAAAATACTATGTAACGTATAGTTACTTATCAGCACAGAATTTGCTACCTTAGAACTACCTACCTACGAAACATTAGAATTTGTGTATCCGGGATTTCCATGCCCCATAATAATTGATTTAAGCGTTGCCATTCAATTGTCAACACACAGCACCCAGTTTTGCTACAGAAATTGGTCGTTAAGGCACTTTCTCGCCACGCCCAGGCCCCCTTGCACCTCGTTTAGATTAGAACGCTATTACAATAATAATTACAAGTGTTTACCACGCTTCTAACTATTGCGCAACTAACCAATGGACACTGCGTTGTACTAGAAAATTTGCAAGCGAAAGTAAGCACCTCACTGACGTACAACATTGTGACAGATCATACTTATTTCACATGCCCGTTATGATTAATTGTCGCTCACATAAATATTTGTTTTTATTTTTTACGTCACGTCTCACGACCATTATGTTATGTCCGTCGATATTTATTAGCCACATTTGTCATATAATGCACTTTTTAGTTAACTTGTTAATAACTCAAATCAAACGTTTGACTCCGCTGTCTCGTTATTAATTTGACTATCTCTTATTTATCATCTTTCACTTACATAATAATCTACGTCTCTCAAAGAGTCAAAGAAGTACTAACGAATGAATTCAATCATCAATATGATATACTAACAAAACATCACACAATTAATTATATATTTACAAGAAGAGAGGAATTTTAATGATATGCAAAATATTTTAAGCTGGCCATCTTTACAACTCGTTTCACAACATTCATTGGATAAATATCAAGACAATTTTTAGTGCGTCTGTTTTGACGATTTTCATTCAAGAAAATTTTTGTTGGATTCGGTGTTTTTTGCGTTAATAATTTGATATAACACCCCAAGACAGTTGATCTCACGTTTATCACGATATTGTAAAACCACAGAGTAGATCTTGACGTCACAAACCTTTGTGTCACGTTGTCATTATTTGTTTGCTTGCTCCATCCGATACCCCTTTAGCTGAGGTAGTGACTCGTGAAGGACAAACATCAATCACCGTGGAACACACTATAATAATAATGCTACTGACGGATAGCTTTCATAAAATAATGGAGTACTAATCTCAACATTTAAACAAGATGCAGGGCAACATAACTATTGCTGTATCATAAATTCTCAGATAAGATACTGACGTCACTACTCAAGAACTATTTCATATATTTTTTTCTTAAAAAACTAGCTATTCAGCGAAACCAACATCAATATGCATCTTGGAAATTCTGTCGGTTCATCATAACTTATAATTATTAAGGTCATAAGAAACGGAACTCAAATTGTTAGACTCTTAAATTTTATGGGGACGAAAAGTCACCTTCAGACGGTATGACAGTCCAAGTTGCGAGAAAGACGAACGGCCTCGGTAATTAAAACTGCATCGCGTTCCGCACGAGCTGAACACTGGCTTCACAAACGAGGTCAGCTGCAACAAGCAGCACCCAGGACTGTTAATTACTGCTGAATTTTAAACGATCCTTGAGTACCCTTGAGACAATACGAGGTGCGTTACTTGACTTGCTTGTTTGCACTGAAGTCCGCTGAATCGTTGTTACCTACACGAAAATAAACAATAGTTAATGCGGCTCGAGTAAACGCGGGGGGCTTACCGGAAAACGTTTCCTAGTCAAACATGCAAATTGTATGGCAAATATTAAAATGGCGAGGTTCCTATGCTTTGTATGTGGCTGTCGTACCGCTAACACACCGACGACCAACTAATAGCTATTCCCTAGCTGCAGCTTACTTAACGGTATGCTTGATGACTTGAATAAAACCATTGGAGCCAACAAAACAAACATTTTATCGTTCCTAAGTATTTGAGAACACCGAGACTTCCGACGTGCAGTAGACGTTTTCGATATACTTATTATTGCGATTATTAGAGAGTGAACTTGGAAAATATCACTTATCAAAGCAATCATTCTCGCAATCAAAGAGTCAAACTTATATGAATATTGGTGACGGGCGTATTGGAAGATGTGTTTATTCATGGCACATGCCTGTGCTGCAGGAAGTTAGCCGGTTCGGTGAATCGAGCGCCTGTGCGACGGCAACCGACATACGACACTGCGCCAACGCATTCTGATCGACCATTATCAATAAACATTTTACATTTACGCGGACAATAACCACTATCGACACATATTTCTGAGTAAATTATTCTATTTAATGATCCTGCAATTCCTAGTTTTGCATATTATTGCGTATTTAGGTCCTTTTGAGATGGAAGATGATTGTAGATTCAGTGTCCTCGTAATACAGTACAAATGTCATATGGGTATATGTAAGGTTTATTAGTTATTACCCGTATATTATGTTAATTTAATGAATGCTTATCGCCTATACTTAATGTAAACATTGCTGCAAAATTTTGAAATAGCTATGTAAAATATTATCCGTTCATACAGAATGAGGAGGTATGTAATTATTTTTAGAACAAGGCTCACTTTAGTTGATGTGTCGGTAATAGAGTGAAGAAATGGAACTGTAGAAAGACACAAAGCGACCAATTAACCTACCAAGAAGATGTATGAGCCGGGGTGTGCTACTAACACTGGCTTCTAAAAACCCACATTTCCTAGTAAAGATAGTAAGTTGGCCGACATCACCGACTTCGGATACAGGATGCATTTGAGTTCACCGCCCTGCTCCCGTCCCTCAAGCGACGCTTACAACGTTGTAAACCTACACTAGGTGAACATTAATGTGGTTTTAAATGGATACTTGGGGCGCGTCTTTCTCTCTGGCGCGCCTAAATACTTAAGTTTAATGGACGTTTTTCTCATTAAAGTTTATAAATATTACCTTTCAGACATCCTCTTTAATTAAATAAGTTGAAGATGTTGAAATCTTACATCAGACGACATATGCGTAGTCAAAACATCGCTGAATTTCAGAAAGCATAAATATACAATCATAGTAAGTAACAGTACATGAAATTAGCGTGTCCCTCATCACGAAATGCTATCATTGAATGAAGTACAATACAAATAAGTTGGAGAGGTCAGTGACTGGTTGCATAAGGTACGCGAGTAACGTTCACGTGCAGGGCGGATCATCCAATGTTGATAAGTGGGGTTCTAGGGCTTTCAAGTTTGATTTAAGAGAGAGCAGTGGCCCAGATCATCGGGCAATTAAGGTCGGTGCAGACGATGTGTCGCGTGTACCTTGCCCCTCATTCACACATTGAACTAGACATACTGCACCTTAAATCACGGACTTGTAGACTGTACCTTAACAATCACGAAGAAGAAAGCTCCGAAATGAATTTTAAAATAAATGATAAGTATGTGATAAAGATTAATAACGTAATGAAATTAAAATGCAATTTACATGTGAGTATTAAAATGTCAAGTCGTAAGCCGGTTGTAACGGGTGATCAGCCCTGTCGCCGCGGTAATGATAGCTTCCCTAATGGTACGAGTGCTGGGGAAAATTCGCATAGCACCGTCGCACGCGCAGACGAACGATTAACCGGCGCCACTGATGTATTAGTCCACGTCACGGATATACTTAACTACTATAAAGTATTAGTGTCACCTCCCTACAAAATATATCTACAGTTGGCTCTTTGAAAAAACCCAGCAATTATCATTAGTGTTGCTTATTTCTGGATAGATGTTTCAGTTTATATCATGCTTTTTTTATTTTCTGCTTATCAGCTTTGTGTAAACCATTATTTATCTCAAGTTTATACAGTTTCTTGTAACTCTTGGTTACTTATAGCTATATTATCCTCTTTGTAAAGTCACGTAGGTAATGGTTTTGAGTGGGTGTTAAACAGTTATTTGTGGATTGTGAAGAGTAAACAAAACTATTCATGAATTACAATTGCTTATCATATTCAACTTTGTTGTCCGTATGATATGAGAAATAATTGTCTTTACTTTCTCGTACGATCCCAGTGGCGCCGATGTCTGCAAAGCCTACGATTATTTTTAGATTAGAAATGGCTCAACCGCTTTACGTAATTGCACTAGTCGCATGCGCAGCTAGTTCCAGAGCGTTTGCTGCTAAATATAGTCACAGAGGTGGTGTGCAATTACACCTTATTATCGCATGTTTCCACTGGAAGCTAGGCTGCGTCTTGTCTGCCACAGTTATTACTTACATGTTGCAGTTTCTTTAGAAAGTGTCCAGATATGACGAAATTGAAATGACCATGTTGGGCAGATTACAGAATGGTCGCAAAGTAGTTTCCCTTGCTTTCGAGTTCTGCGTAATGCTGCGTGCATGCCCGCAGCATTACGCAGAACTTAGGTACCTCCTCATAGTGCCCCAACACTACACAACGCAAGTTACCACAATTTAGGGCAAAACACTGTTTGTAATACAATTACCGTGTTAACAGTAGGTAAGTTCCTAGTACTCTTGCAAAGTTCTTTGCGTGTATATGTATAACTTTTTTCCAGATTATATTTTTAGTTTTAAAACCAAAGGCGAAATATAAAAGTCGCCCATGAGTGTCAACAATCAAATATCGAAGCACTTGTGATTGTAATAATGATCATGTATTTTGAACGGATGTTTTTCGAAGACGCCTACGCAAGCGCGACACGCGCCCATCCCAAGTCATGGTCAATTTCGTATAGAACATCGCCAAGACCGTGAAAACGACTTGACACAGATTCTATCTGGTACAGAGTGCCTGCAAGTGATGGCACTTTCAATTATCACTGCACTGATGTTCCCACCCACACTTGATTATTGATCATTTCTGATGCAGTGTTTCACTGTGTTATTTTACCAATACTTTCTCTTGTTCCCAGATTTTTTTTCTCTTGCATACCTATCTAATGATCTCGAATGCGCCTGTCATTCATTACATTTTCACTGTCTCCTAATAAGTCTCGATGTCGTCGTTGTTAATCTTAATTACTAATTTAAATCCAATAGAATGTGACGTTGCATTACAATTTAATATTTAAATGATCTTGAATCAGTAATTTGATTTTAGTTGCGAACCATGTCCAAAAAAACAGCGCACCAATTAGCGTGCGTGCTGCGCCTCATGCAGATCGGATCCTGGTAGTACCAGGTGTCCGTCGTCGAGATGTGATGTAAAAGGCTTTCAGTGAATCGTTGGCGTCGTAAATTTCCGTTGACCCAGATATGATGTGATTAGAAACGTATGTACGTCAACGTACAGCGAAAATGATATTTTTTGCTAGTGCCAATTTATCGGTAATGGAGCGTCGTGCACACGAGATGCGATGCGACATCCGCAAGTGAGAGTTCTGCGACTTGTCACCGAAACTGGTATGTGTACCGTGGACCACTCTAACGCGAATGTAATTATTATTGCCTAGAGAGTATTGATATGTCCGGTACGGCATGTCAGCAAAAGTGTAAGTGAGGTCGTTCATTAAACCCTCAGATATAAACATTATACTGCTTACGCCATAAACTATAGGTTATTACGTAGACATCAATATGTTTTTTGTTAATTTTTATGCTCATAACATGCATAACATTTCTACGAAATATCTAATAATTTATTATGCTATGAAAAGTTGAAAGAATGTTATAATCTTGACATCAACGAATCTGACGTAATAAGATGACTGTTGCACTGCAAACATTCTTCTTGGTCATTTCAATGAGAAAACACAATTTCAGCTTAGATCAGTTCGGTTCTGAATCGTTTTAAATTGCAAATTTCAGTTAGGTAGCAGCTTAACTGCAACTAAAACTTTCAGGCCTGGAAATGGCATTGACGACAAAATCCAGAGAGTGCTGTAAAAAAATTATGAGTGAATCACACATGAACTCACACATCTGCCGTATAACTACAGTATGAAAAAAGTTGGCATTATTTTAATGTTGTTTAATATTTTAGTTGTTTATTGTGCTGAGGCAAACGGAACGGGGGCGGGTCCGCTCTCCGCAGCCGAGGAAACAGCCTCACACTGAGCTAGGTCGTTCATCGACCCGCCACGCAGCCGCGTCGCGCGCACCGACCGCAGATGCGATTGTTTATACACCACCATTATCTAAACACTGTTTTGCTGCTCACTTCGTGACATTCCTTTGTAATCATTTTGAAATGTAGGTTAAGGCTTCTCTTTCAAGAAATCGAGAGAGGCACTTTTCACTTCACTATTGTCCTTTGTCAAAGTTGTACGATATCTAGTCTTTGTTGCATTTTCCGGTAAATCGGCAATTCGACGGTCGATCGAACTCATTACATCATTTTCATATGTTTGACCAGAACGACATCACAGTTATGCATTCATAAGGAAAAAAATTATACGTAATTCCCTTTACAAAGAAAGATTGGATCCTCGACAGGAGGATTGCAAGATTAATGACACAAGATGAGTGTGCAGTTAGGTTTTAAATAAAATATGTTCCGATACGGTATCGAAATTCGTTAAAGAAATCAAATATTTTTATTTATTTAAACCTAACGGATTGTGGTAGCTTTTCGCGATCAGAACAATGTCTTAGCCCACACAACGTGAAAACAAAGGTTTTAAATGAGTACTAGCTACTACCTTAGAGGCTAGAGAAAATTATGTTTAGAAATACAATGTCTTTGTGTCTAAAAATATTGAGGTATACGACGCGTATCTAAACGCTGTAAGATTTTACTCGTAATGTCCTCTGGCGTTGCGAAGTCGTCTTCGGAGACTTGTTTTATTTTATTCAAGGCACGGCCTTCTCTATTCCCTACTTAATCTTCTAAAGTCATTACTCCGCGATACACTGTATTTTACGATGTTGCTTTTATTTTTTAGTTTTATTTTAAAGCTTGGTAGGGAGAATGCGGATCGCAGGACATGCGCGGGCGCCGCAGAGTCGCGCCGCGAGCAACTTTCTACAGCCGCGTCTAGAACGCTTTAAACCGTAATCTGCAGATTGACGTACCTTCGAGATGGTTACGACAGGCAAATTAAATTGCACATTAGTGCTAAAAATGTGCAATTATCTTTGAAAATCTTCCTCCCCATTGGTCCAGTTGACCGTGAATTTCTCTCCGTAATAAGAGAAGATTTAAACGAGTCGTAACTGAGCTGTACGTCTGCTGATATTTATTGTGTAGTATAATCATATTGCACATAATCGGTTTAATTTTATGACTTGCGTCTGGGATATTTGAAATAAGCATATATAAGCAGATGATTCAGTGGAGCTTAAACAGTATTTTCTTCAAACGGGACCTAATCTACCACGAAGTTACGTAAAGACAAAGGAAAAAAATAATCTTTAAGAGTTAAACCATTTAAAACCCTTTCAGAACAAACTGCAGTAAATAAGCGAACAGCTGAATATAAATACTTATAATCAATTCTGACAAGGTACTGATGGTTTTCCGGAAATATATGAATGTGTGCGAAAATTCAACATTTTCCTTGTTTAATATTCATTATGTATATGTCCGCTACTTTGTTCATCTTATCATCGTTGACTTTAAAGTAACGATGTCTGCTCACTAATTGTAATATTATTCTTCGACAAGGTTGGAAAAACAGCTCACTCACATGTATACTAATAAAGATAGATAAAAACAATAACATTCGTGAATACGAGCAGAACGTTTGTGAAATCTTCACAATAATTAGTTACGGTCAAGTCATTGTTGGCTTTTGTTGTTTGCATATACTTGACTAACCAAAGTGGCGTTACGTTTCATTAAACCCTGAATTGTTCAGCTACACAATTTAACTTTCAGAAGATTTTAGTAAAATACTACAGCTAGTATTTTAACAAATCAAAAATTCTTTGAATCAATAACAAACTTGGAATAAGTCAAAATCACTTGGGGCTAAGTCCGGAGAATATGGTGGGTGGTCAAGGAGATTGAAGCCAGCACAGCGGATTCCGATCGATGAGCAGGAGCGTTATCTTGAAGAAACAACACGCCCAACGATAGTTTTCCACGACGTTTTTCTTTAATCGCTTCACGCACTTTCGGGATTAAATGTGCATAATAGGTTCCAGTAATCGTCTGGCCTTTTGGCATGTAATCAATAAAAAGGATTCCTTCACTATCCCAGAACACTGAGGCCATAACTTTGCCAGCGGTAGGAGCAACTCGAAATTTCTTAATGGATGGAGAGGATGGTCGTTTCCAAGACATGCTTTTTCTCTCACCATGGATGTAACCCACGTTACATCCATGGTGACAAGGCGACGGCAAAAATTATCCGAATCACGCTGGAACATTTCGAGATCACGCTTAGATATTTCCAAACGTCGCTTTTTGTTTTCGTCGGTTAACATTCGTGGCACCCATCTTGCCAACACTTTTTTGAGCCCCAGTGAATCAATTAAAATGGATTGAACACTACCAAATGATATGTTTAGCATCTCAGCTATAATTATGTTTGATAGTTATTCTTCTGTCTTCCAAAACCAGATTCCAGGTTGACTTTTTGACATTTTCTTCCGTAACGGAGGTTGAAGGCCGCCCAGAACGCGGGTCATCTTTACAGCTTGATCTACCTCTTTTATATTCAGCCACCCAGTACGCAACCGTAGAATACAGCATCATCCCCTAATGTCTGCTAAATGTCCAAAAAAATTTCCTTCGTAGAATTTTTTTTCAAACTTAGATATTTTATCATCGCACGTAACTCACTTTTATCATAATTTTGGGTTTTTAGCAACTCGTTGTACAAAACAATTTATTACATGCGAACGAACTGACAAAAACAAGTGACAGTTTGCATAAATATTGTGTGATTGACACTCTTTAATTTGAATATCGAACTTCTCCCAAAAAGGTTTTATATACTTAATTATATGCAAAATGGTGAATCAAAAAACTTTTTGATTCACCCTCGTATTAATAACATGACAATCTGTCCCAAAAATTCAACTTTCCGGGCAACTTTCCCAGTTTTTATTTCCACGAAAACCTAATTCGGCGGACTAGATATTACTCAAGTGATGCGTTTACCAACGAACAGCACTTCATTTTTATTTATCTATACATATAATAAAATAGTAACGGAGAATTGTAGTCTGTTTGTCTGGGTGTATGTACATATGTTCCGGATTGGCGCAAAAACGGCTCAACGGATTTGGATGGAGTTTATAACCTGGATTAACACGGGCTACTTTTAATCTCGGTAGTACGTTCCCGTAAGATATTTTCCGATATCTACGAAAACCGCGAAACCGCGGGCCAAAGACTACAAGGGGCTTAGTATAATTATAGATGACATTTCAAAACGAAGAACAAAATATGTAACCGGTTATTTATTGTAAGATAGATACAAGTAATAAAATTTAATATACTTGCCTTCTTTGCCTAGTAAATAGGTAGAGACTAGAGATACTTACAATAGATTTTCCTAATGATAGCCTAGCTATTAAATGCACGTGTTCAGGCACATGTTAACTTGGCTACTGTTGAAAATATATTACCTATTAAATCTCCTTACAGTAAACCTGTAAGGAGATTTAATAGGTAATATATTTTATATTATAATCAGAAACATGTGTCCGAACACGAGTGTATCGCTCCTCATGTATAATTAAGCTGCGTTTCATTGGATATTGGTTTCAGCTGATTAGCTACGTGCAAACGTCAGTTCATAATTTGTGCTCCCATTTATCAATGCTATGTGTAATCAAACGGTAGCGTTATAAATTTACACGAGGGTACGGTTAATAATTTTATGATGTCGAGAAAAAAATCGCGCGTCGCGAAATGCACGGGCGGGCGCCATGTCATGGCGCCAACGCCGCGCCGGCGACGCCGCTGGCCGCTTGCTTCCTCGAACCGTGCTATCACTGGCCGACATTATACAATAAGTAACAAATTCGACAACCTTCACGTCATTAAATCACCTCATTAAGACACACACCAACAGAGAAATCTTCATTTGTATGTCATCCTTGTTTATAGTCATCGTGAACATTTTATAAGATGATTTATCTAACACATCATAAATTTAGTATATTCCTGCAGATCAAAGCTTCATCATGAGCGATAATGAAGCGTTTGTAATTAAATAAGAAGTAATATTATCATTGGGATTTAGCCAAATGACTATTGCATTTATTTAATTAACGTGTCATTTGGTTTCTATAAGGATTATGCAAATATTCACTTTCAAAGAATTCGCATTAACTTGGAATTTTGCATAGCAACCAAGTTACTTAACAAGCTGGGGTGAATGAATTTTCATTTTGCATTAAAATACGAATAGTGTTTCGGATTCTGCACGGCGTGGTACGTGAGACCTAGATTTCAGATGTAATAAATACGCATCTGTATCTTCTACGTATATGAATGACCCAATGAGACTGCATGCTCTAGTTGCAATTGATTGCAAACTTTCCTCTAGCTTTTTCCATCTTGGTTCCCTCTTACAGCCCTTTTGCAAATCTCTCGTGTACGTACGTACATTCAAATAACACTTCACGCCTCAGTTTTGAAATGCATCGAAAATATGCAAATGAATTTAATACTCTTGCAAAAAAAAAAAAAACATCTGAGACAGTGAATTAAATGTGACGCACACGCTTTCGTCCTTGCCCTCGATAAAAACACAAGTTAAAAACGAATTTTATTTATTTTCCTGGGGTATAAAAGAATCATATTTCCATTTAAATTTACACACTGTCAATGTCGTGTATTAATATGAATTTTGAATTTGGATAAAAAATTGTTAACTAGGAAGTAGTGGTGTTTCCAAATTGACTTGCCCCTGTCAAACTGCAGATAAAGAATAAAAGTACAATTCTTAAACAAGGTACAATAAATATGCTCGCATAACGTAAAAACTATATCTGACAAGCTGGAGCTTCTAAGCTTCGAAAAGACAACCTAAAGAGAAATGAGATCCTACAAGGCTACCGGCTATAACCTTTAGTCTAAAAATCTGCCGCCATGCATGTCTCATATGATATATCGAAACAAAAAAACCGTATTGAAATCGATTCGTTCCTCGTAAACAAGAAAACAAATCGATACTTCCGTTTATATAACGGCTACTTATAAAACAGCATCATTTAAAATGTTCTACGGTAGTAATAAATAAACTTCTTCCCTTTTAGTCGATTCTAATTCATAGAAGCGGGCAGTTACTGCAACATCGTACGCGGCACCAAGGTCTGTTGTTTGTCTATTGTTCGGTGCATCCGATCGATGTTCTTTATCTGAATAAATAATACTTTTTTCCTGTAGTCGAACGGTTGGACTTCCCCAAACCGACCGTTCCATTGAACGGAAAGTGATTCTTCGAAACTGATGCGAGAGTTTGTTTGCTACCAGCATCTGAGAGGTCGTTCATAATCATTCGTGCATACACCTACGCACAACGTTTTAATCTTAGAATACGGTTATGGTTACAAGTAAAACACTAATCTTTCTAGCTGCATCTCGCCTAAGCCTAAAATCTTGATATATTGAATTTTGCGGTTCCATGTAAATTTAACGAATATTTCGATTATTTTATTAATAGGGTCGGTTTATCTATCAATCAATCAACTCAGCCTATCGCAGTCTACTGCTGGAAATAGGTCTCTCCCAGGCCAGGTTTATCTATACTTCTACACTAATATTATAAAGAGGTAAAATTTGTTTGTTTGATTAATAATAATAATAATATAATAATATCCCTGGACATTTCACACAGCGCCATCTAGTCCCAAGCTAAGCAACCTAATGCTTGTGTTATGGTAACAAGATGGCTGATAAACTACTTATATACATTTTTTTTTTGTAAATACATACATATTATAGATAGAAAAACACCCAGACTCAGAACAAATACATGTAGGACTTACAAATATTTGTTCTGTGCGGGAATCGAACCCGCGACACGCAGCGCACCAGTCCGATCGCTCAGCTACTGCGCTAACCGTGTTGTCATTGATTGAATGAGATTGATGAATTGAGATTGTATGTATATAGGGGGTAATCTCCGGAGCTAATGCTCTAATTATAAAAAATACAGGTAGAAAGTTACATTATTCCTGAGTGCTATAAATTATATTTCTAATAAATGTTAATCCTTGTCAAAATAAAATATTTTATGATCACAAGTATAGATGTCGCAGGTGGATTGTAGAATGAGCTGTTTTACAAAACAACTCAAACAACTGAACAACGTTCAGAGGTTTTCCATAATTGCTGAACCTGAACATGCAGAATTGCATAAACGTTTTGCATTTATCAATACAGCGGGTCAACGATTAGCGGTTTTGTAAAATAGCGTGAAAATTACTTTAACTCAAGTGAAAACAGTGATTTTAAAGACAATATTAATAAAAAGTTATCAGAGTTTTATGAAAGCCACTTATTGTGACTGCAAATATGCCATTCTGCATTCTGAACGTTGTTCAGTTGTTTTACATAACGGAGCTGTTTTATAAAACAACTAGCGGTTTTGTAAAACAGCGGATTCTACAATCGATCTGGATCTGCGACGTATTATATAGTTTCGCAGATAATATAAAATGACTAAAAACGCAAAATGCCGCTAAAGCATTCACGAATACAACTTTCATTCATACCGCTCTAGCACAAATGCTTTGTGCGGACTTTTTATCCATTTACCCATAGATGGCGCTGTGGAAATACGTATTTTTTCTGAATCGTGTTAAGATTTTCCGCGGATTGATGACTGTCTCGATTAATTATTTGCAAATTTGTTGGTCGACATCCTCATCAGGGAGCGCCTTTGACGGTACCCCTGTCGCTAGTCGTTTCCTGCCGGGCCTCATCCGGGGAACAGCGCCTTTGAAGGTACCTCTGTCGCTAGTCGTTTCCCGCCGGGCCTCATCCGGGGAACCGGAGACCGGAGGTATCACCTAGCAGAGATAGACCGGGTGACGTGAAGAAAGCGGTACTGTAGAACAGTGCCCTGGTGCACTGTTCTACAGTGTGCACACCAATGCATCTACACATATAGTTCAAGTATAAGTTCTCTTCGTAATTCTGTTGCATGATTGATCCTAAAATATCTCAAGTTGACAACAAACAACAAAATTGAAACGACAATTTAGTTGAGGTAATCTATACTAATAATAAAGCTCAAGAGTTTGTTTATTAGAACACGCTAATCTCTTAAATTGCCAGTCGGACTTGAAAAAATCTTTTTGCATTTGATAGCTCAATTTTTGAGGAAGGCTATTTAACATTACGATACGACTCTTCGGAGCCGAGCAGAAATAAAAAAAAACTTGACAGCCAGTTATACTTCGTTCCATCCGGGTGTCCATTGACACAAGGGACACCCGGATGGAACGAAGTATAACTGGCTTGCTTTCTATAAGAGAGAGAGACAGACAGAGAAACACGCGCAAGCCGCACGGCTTACAACTATAGCAAAAAGTGTCGTTCCAACTTTTGGTCTTAATTTTTTCCGTCTAGCCCCCTTTCGCAACGCGCGAAAAGGAACTTCGTTCCAAAAAGTCAGAAAGAACGCTAACCAAAAACGAAGTATGTAATAGCGTGGGCAGGCGAAGCAATGCGACGTGGTGGGTCGGGGAATAAGAAAATTCACGCGGACGAAGTCACGGGCAGAAGCCACTACATAGGCGTGCGCATACTAGCTTACCTAAGTCCTGTACAAATTAAAAAAAAAATCATTAAAAATCCCATAGAAACAGGATGTTCAGTATTTCCCGAATTTTAACATTTTTCTGGAAACTACATTTACACAAAAACCTAATTCATACTATTACGAAAATTTTCAACATGAAATAGCCAAATCGGTCCACCCGTTCTCAATTGCGCTAACGCCGTGATGCGCTAACCAACGAACACCAGAGTTATACGTGCACTGATATACAGTACTAGGATTGTTGCCCTTTTGGCGTGAAAATTCAACATAACGCTTACATATTGTTTGACGTCCTCAAGTCCATTCATTTTAAAGGAATGTTTAATTGTCTTCCACGTTTAACTATAAGGGGTTCATTAAGCGTCGTATGGGTAATTAATACTTGATTTGCCCGTCCCAGATACGGGTGGCGCATCGCAAGCTGCGTTGGCGCCGAGCCTAACTGTCCACTGGCATTTGCGCATGACGGTGTTACATGTGTATACTCGTAGCCACTATCTATGCGCATTTATTTTATTTATCTAGCAACTATTAATTACCTTATTGCTTTCTTAATGCCTTTAGGAAACAGCCTTAGCAAAGCCTTGGAAGGCATTTACGCGATTTAAAATAAAATTCCGAAGCTGTTTTCAATAATGCCCCAGAATAGTAATCATTGTATATCGTGACTAAAATCTAGGAAAACAATGCTGAATGTAATTACCGAAGAAGGTCTGCAGGCACTCTGAGAATATTACAAACAAGAAGTTGGGCTTGCATACAGCTTGCGGTATTGCATCGGCCGGCGCGACGACTGAGTGATGGACCGTCCTGACACGAATAGGGCCAACACAAAGCGACCTAACTGTATACGACAGGATGACCCCACATCAGATGGGGTGACTTACGACTCTCTGCTCTCGATTGCCTACTTAACTTGCAACAATGAAAACCGATTCCATTTACAATATTGAAAACAGTATAAGTTATTAATCACCAAGAATCTAAATTGTTGGTAATGACTATAAACGACGTCCGTGGTCGACGAATGTTTTACTAATTTTGGTACGTATTCGTTACGTCACCGTAGCAAACCTACTTGAATTCCAGTCCTTGCATATTTTATGCAAATAAAATGAAGATTGCAAGACAAGAAACAATTGGCATCGGTCTTGGTCTAGAGTCTAGACTTAAAAAAAAAAGAATATTTACTGGATACATGTTATAACAGCGTTCTGATCTAGTTGAACTGGCACGAACATATAATTTTGAACTACATATGACATCGAGTGTAAGAGCAGCTTTTTCGAAAACGCCAAATATTTTCAACCGCCTAATCATGGTTTGACTAGGTTGGTTAACGGTTAAAATGGGTTATCCATACCGTTACATAATTCCGTCGAGGAGTGCATCGGATGAAAATTGATGTATGATCGAAGGTGATGGTGCGGCGGCGTGGCGGGGCGTGCGGCGGGCGGCAGTGGTGCGCGTGCGACTCTCACCGCCTTATCTCTCGCGACCTCCGCCGGACGCGCACGCACGCCGCGCTCCACCACCCGTTACCGCGCCGCGTTCGCGCTATGCCGTCTCTTCGACAACAAATCTATGTGCACACTTACTTGTACTTTTTTCAATTCCGAAGTGTAGGACGTAGCCCGGAAATGCGCCAGTGAAACCAAACATACTTTAACTTTGTGACAAATTGTTGGATTTTTGTTGTATTTATTCAAAACAATAGTAGGTTGTAGAGACAATATCGAAACGAACACTGGACCGTAACGACGATGGTGTCTGAAGGGGCTCTGCCCGTAGTATGGTGTATACGCGATAATCAACTTGTGCCTCACCAAGTGTCCGGTGTTAAGTTACAAGGAGCTGTAACAGGAGCCCATATAGCCGCTGTTACTGATTTTTTGCGTATGGTAGCAGGGACCCCTATTGTCCTCCCGCATACGGCGGTTCCTGAAGATGTCGACAATGACATTAATCAAGAAAAAGAAAACTCAACCAGAAGACGAAAAATGTCAATGCAAGTGGAAGTGCCTTGTGTTTTCTTAACTGAAAGCGCCTTACAAAAAGCTAAAAGCCGCAGTAATTCTAGAGAAGAAAAGGTAACAATTGAAAGGTGTAATATTACAACAACTCAAATGTTAGACAGTCAATCGTCCTTTCTAAGTTCATCTGATATTTTAGAAATGAAAGAATTTGAAGATAACTACAAAGAAATGATAAAAGATAATTTTAAATCAAATACTTCGGAATCATCAGTATCATTGACTGAAAATAATTATCCTCAAAGAATAACGAGAATTATAGAATTAGATGACTTGAACCCAACCTTAGTAAATATAGAATCGGAAAGAGAACACCCTCAAAGGATAACTCGAATTATAGAATTTCAAAAGGAAAAGGCACCTTCACCGGTATGTAGTGATGGAGAAAATGAAATATTACAAAGAATAACTAGAATAATAGAATTGAATGAGGATAATTCATTTTCTACCATTACGAATAGCACAGAATCATTGGACAAAGAATGTCCTCAAAGATTAACTAGAATAATGGAAGTTGAAAAAGAGAACAACTTTCCGAGCATGACTAAAATAATTGAAATGGAAAACGACATATCTAATGAACGAAGAATTTCTTTGACGAATGAACGCGAAACTGGCGGCGGAAATATTGAAATTTGCAATGAGGAAGTGACTGTTAGGTCTAAGTTTGTGCATCGAAGTACCCCTAGGTTTAGTCTTGACTCTTCGTGCTCCGAAAACTCTTATGTTAATATTGAGTGTATAAAGAGTTTGCAGGATGTTAGAAAAGAGGAAAACACTGAGAGCGGTGTGAATTCTGAAATATCTCCCGCTGGTAGATCTATCCGTTCTCGATTTCCGAGGAAAAAGACGTCGGTATGTTCGATTGGCTCTTCGGACTGCGACGATGAGGTAGATGTAATTTTCAAATCCAAGCCTAAATCTAGTCACTGGGTCAGTTTGGATTGGATACCACCGCCTCCCAAAGAAGAGCCAGTGATTATGCAAGTCTGTGATAAAAATGATTTCATAACAAAATGGATAGCTGAACAAAATTCACAAGACTCTGTAATTATTGCTGACGAAAGGCGAAAGAGCCTTCCACCAAAATCGAACGAAGTATATCTTCAAAATATGAGAAGATTTAGTGACAGTTTACAAATATGCAAGGAAGATGCCGCCAGTGATTCTCCAGCTACAGTGAAATGGAAGTGGCATGATATAGTGAAACGCCACCTCCAATTATTAAAAAGCGAGAAAGGCTCTAGACGACAAAAAGGCAGCTGGATGCGCACGGCGAGACGACTGTCTGGAACTAATGTAAACCACAAAGACTTGGAGTCTTTCCCGTTGGATAACTACATGAAACTTCAGACTATGCCGTAAGTGTCAATTGTCATTATTTTTTTAAATTGCCGGGGTCGTTTATTCAAGTTTAGTATTTTAACAGCCAAATTCACCCTTAGCATTTTTGTGAGGGTTGTTTTTTTACTAGCCCATATTTTCTCACTGCTGGGCGAATGGCCGTTGGAATTGCTGCAATTTAATTCATAAATACATATTTGCGAAAGCAGTATTATTGACATTTTTTATTAAATTTTCCATGGTGTCAGACCATTTTGATACTCATTCAGTCTACATCCCATTACGATACAAGTCTATGCACCGCATTCCAATGTTGCTCAACTAATCGATTATATTGGGAAATCTCAAAAGCAACGTTGTATTGTTTTTATACATCGCAGTTTGTAAATGTCGAAGGATAATTGAAAAAAATCAATAATTGCGAAAATTCTAGGATCTTTGCAAAAGCGGATAACTAAGAGTGATTTTCGTTATCATACGAGCTATTATCAGAATCATTCCAAAAAACCCAGTCTGTTTTGGACTGTCAGAAACTTGAATGCTGAATGGCTAATCCAAGAACCAATTCATAACATCATTCTGTATTCTGGTTGGTTAGATCGAATCTAAGTCAGCGCATCCTAGTGCCTAATGTTCATATCAGCTAATTAGCGTTAATACTCATCGTCGTTCTTCGCGGTTTCTCTAAGATAAGCTGGATATTCGCAATTATCTTGATATTAGCTCGTATGACTATAATAAATTATTTTTCTTACTTTCCCATAATCCGGTCCTTGCCAATAATCCTAGAATTTTCGCAAAGCTTTGATTTTCCCAATAATTATTCTGCGACATTTGACTTCCAAGTATATTCTTTAAAAGTAATTGAACTATTTACTAATGTGATTAGTTAATAGTTTAATGAACGGATTAATCCAATCACAGTTTTTCAAGAAAATAAGTTTTTGTGGACTAATTCACCAGGGATAAGCAGCAGGGTTACAAAATTCACACGTATTGATTGATTATCTACTCGTACAGCTATGTTAATAAAATATTGCGCAAGGACGTTATATAGGACATCTAGGATGATAACTCCGAAGTCGCAAGCAAGTGGCGGTTACCATTTATATCGACAGTCTCCTGAAATACCGTACTTCTTTGATTTGTTGTGTACACTCTATTATCAGCTTATCTTTCTAGCCACATTCCGTTCTCATATTTTTGGACGCGACCATCCGTGCCAGCCACGTCGGTCTACTTACCAAAGTCGACCCGTTCAGCGGGTGGAACTGGTTACCACCTCACGAACGGCCTGCGGTCGTCCACAGCTTTGTGCTAATCATTGCCAATGACTTATGTAGACTTACGCTGTAACTCTTTCTTTTGACCATACGAGCATAGGTTCGTTCGGGGTTAATGTGCGGTCGCTACCAGGAATCACGGCAATAAATTGTCCGATCTCGTTTAAATTAACTCGCGGTTTTCCTTTTGATTCCAACACGTTGTGATAGAGATAAGGCGATATCTGTCAATGTAGTGATTTGTCGAGTCTGTTGATAAGGGGCCGTGTTACGAGACCGGGTTCGAGGCACGCGCTTCCGCAAGGCCGCTCGATTAGAATGCAGGGAGCTCGCGTCCAAGGCTACGGTTGCGCGGCCGGTCGCTGCACCGGTGGCCGCTGTCTTCCTCCCCGTAGTTCGGCAATTGGAAGCAGGCTCAGGAAGTGAGCCGTGAAGGTAACGCTCACAAAACTTAACTGCCAGTTGATCGGAAGCGACTGTGCTTTGAATTTTTGACGTACCTTTTGTTGTTCGGAAATGTATGCGCTTCCTCAATCATCTTGAATAATTAGGACACGAATAATTCATTCAATTCGTTCGAACTCGGAACAAATACATGTTTTGCCTGAATTTTAATAGTCAAGCTTAGTCATCTATTAGGAATGTTTCGATATCGCAAAAAATCAAGAAGGAGCTATGAAACAAAGACTAAATTTTAAAACAATCGTACGATTAGGGAAACAGCAATACTTGTGCTGAAGCGAGGTAAACGGATGTACCGACGTCAGTTTCACTGACGAGCCTTGAGAATTACTCTATTTGCACAACAGCAAACCGCTTATCATAATCAATGAAATTTATTACACAAACAGCGACTGTTTCAATGGGGTTTTAATGAATTACTATGAATATGATGCGCGAAGATGATTAAAGCTCATTAAAACGCTCACATTACCTAAATATTAATTTGGCAAGTTAATATGTAAATCAGAACTCACCGTAATGCGTTAGGATTTTCGTTTTCCAACTCTACAAAACCAGTAAACTTGTTTGTGTGGCTACCGTTCTGAAAACATGAATGTTGTGCTCAAAGTGCATCAACATAGCTATTGTACCAAATGCGCATACGCGTTCTCTGACGGAAACAAACGCATTCACATCGAAATATTTGCTTGTTTTTCAGTTTCTCACAGTTTCTTGTTACTTTTCAGGAAAACCATGATAAATTCGATACGCGCACATATCTACATTTATATTAAAAAATTTACTCGCAAATGCTCATTTTCAATTATTGACGGCGAATCGGTGACTTTTAAGTACTATACCTTGTAGGTGTATTTTATATCTCTTATCAATCTTTAGGAAATCATATTTATCTTATTATGTAGTAATACTCTGATTGGAAATTGATATGGAATTGTAAATGATTTCTTATCGTCATTAGTGTTTGTTTTGCAGACGCACATGACGTCGAGTATAGTCTTTGAAATATTTTTCCCTAAAATATGTGCTAAGAAGTGGTTCCATGTGCTTGTGATACAAGTATAGTTCAGTTGCATTGGTGCAGTTCCAAATGGAACTAACTTTATTAAAACGTGTTATTATATCGTATTTAACATCTCTCGGGTGTGGCTGTGAATCGTGATGCCGCCTCGCCAACTATGCTTATTGGTGCAACAAATCATGCAAGCTGATTTGGCCTTCGAACACGAAAAAGAAAACATTTGCAATCAAAAGTAAGCATTTTCCTCATGAACCTTAAGTTAAACAACCTTTCACCTACTTGGACTCTATCGCTGCGCTAACAATACAATGTAATGCGTATTTGCAAATATCGCATAACTTTATATTAATAAAAAATTAAAACAGACTAAAAGTTTTGTAACGTGAATTGCTTCTTACTCACTTTCACTATGTCGAACATTTAGGTTCCGTTTCGTGACGTCTCACTTAGTAGTCTCTGTAGCGTCAAAAATTAACTTGCTTCTTTTTTTTTTTTTTTTTCAATATCTTACATCTCGCTTTCTATTCAAATCGTGAATCATGCCGTTTATTATATTTTGTCAATGACACTCTCATACTGAATGCCCCACAGTAATCGTTTAAGTCTGTCTGCGTACAGACTCACGACAAACGCTCTGTTTATCGAACAATAACTTTGCATTGCAAATGTTTCTTTGTTATACAAACTAGACACGTGTTAGAAAATCGATGAAAATGACTCGTTTCTTATCAAAAGGCCTGAGGTCGTCTCTTGCGAAAGAACAATACAACTGGTTTTAATGATTTGTTTTTACTTTTTACGGCCGCTGTGTGCACCGCCTGCGCCGGCGCACACCGACCTCCGCCGATAATTGTTACTCCTGCGGATGTTTTCGTGCCAACCATTTTCGAATGCGAGTACCTTACTAGCAGCAATACAATCGTATATATCATAATACATATTATACTGTAACGGGTTAGCTTGTTGTTAAATCCATGCGTTTATCGGTTCATCGGTTACAGGTTACAGTGAACCTTTCCAACTGCCCGAACACGGGAGTGACTTAGTTGTGTGCTCAGCAATGTTTCCTAAGAAGACATAATTAAACATTTAAATACAATCGTTTGTAGAACCGTCTACCTTAAACAGAGTCGCGTCATCACCTACTGGATCCAATGAACGATGGCTGACCACAAATACTTTAGTTCTATTGGCAATTCGCAGTACTTATCATTGCTTGTTTTACGTTTCGCATCATGCCCTTACCTGATTAACAGAAGGCAGTAATATTTAACGACTCATTGTGAAGTTCGCTAATAGTTCTCGCTACGCCAACAGATTTCTTAATGTTTTATATCTTAAATAACAGTGCCATTTTGATTGTTTTGACGTCGTAGTTCAAATGAGCGGTATGTTTACTAGATACTGCTCGCCATAACCGATATGAAGATTTCTATCGTCCATGGAAACTTGTCGGGTTATCGTGACTAGGTTTCGTGTACCGTATTATCTGTGTCACGCTCACAATTCTTAGCACCTAGCAAACAAGCAAGGTATCTGGGAAGTCTTATTGTGAATTCAATCGATGTCGCCATTTGTATGACTGATATCCTTATCTGTCATTTGTCTGAACAAATAACGGACAAACCCATATTACTCACGAAATATACCGTTCAAAAAATACAATTATCTCAAATGGGGTTTGTAGTTCATGCATCTTAACATATTACCCAGTTCATTTTGACTTTTCAAAAATTCGACGTTTGTATTGTTATTCCTTCACTGTCACTGTTATGAGGTTAGAAAACGAGGGTATCTATATGCAAATAAAAGAGTCATCAACGCAGAGCCTATTTTTGGAAACTTTACCCCTAAGAGATTCAAACAGGGGATGAAAGTTTGTATGGCAAAGTCCGAAATCATCGGTGACGAAGCTACTACCAAAGGGCTTGTCAATAATAAAGAAGTGTTACATCCTTCTCTAGCAAAGATTACTCCCACGCTATTAAAGCCTTTCTTAACAATGATATTTATGTTGTTGCGGGATTCAATCCAATTTACTCGTTTCGTTGTATCACACGCATCAGCAATTATAAGCCATTTCAACTAAACGTTTTGTCACACGTGTACGTACTTCTTTTCTTCATCCTACCTATCTCTGTAATTTTCTAATCAACTTGTCAACATTACATTTACTTGTACCTAATAACCCAGCATTGAAGTCATGTTTTTTTCAAACGACACCTAGCTTATCCAGCCACCTCTAGACATCTTATAAAAACATCTTGTTGAAACGATATCGCTCTATCCCCTGAAAAAAGCAACTAGTATAGAAGTTTAAGGCAAACTTACTTGTCCATCCCGAGAGGGAGACCCTATAATTAGATTACCCATCTAGCGAGCAACCCGGAGCCAGGCGAGACTGGCTTAGCAAAAAAGTTGTGGCTACATCGGCACGCGAAGGTCGATGACCGGCGCCTCTGCTTAACTCGCTATATTATAAAACTCTGAGCGAAAGTCACGTAATTAATTCCCCTTGATTGCGCCACTTTACTTCTCGATGTCAAAGGGTTTAGGCCAAATTTTCTTGACACTCAAACCCAAATCCGCTTACATAACACCTATAGGCTGTTTTTATAGATAATAGCGATAGTAAATTTAATATTTTCTTATCACAACAAAAGTATTATGATGCTATGTTTACGTTATCGAATAATACATCAATTTCGGCACGTGATTCTCTATAACACTCGGCCATTCAACATTATGGCAATTATCGTAAATAAAATTTGCATTTCAAGTTTTAATAATTATCTTCTAGTTATCAATACTATAGTATTATTCTAATTAAGATGTTTGCAAACCGGAAACTCGGTTATGTAACAAACCCAATATTGATGTTTATAGGAATTTCCGTCCCCCACCTTGACTGCTAGCAACCTGCCTATGACATTCTATTAGTAGTAGGTATTCGTTGCTTTGACAGATTCATTACATAAGGTAATCGATTCTTATTGGATATCTTCGTGACAAACAATAATGATAACCTGAAATATGTACATTTTTCGACACTATTAGACGTATGCAAAATTACACTTTATATTGACAAACTAACACTTTTACTAAACTTTTTCCGAAGTCTAGACAAAGAAGCTGGTCAAATTTGCACAATGCTATTTGCACTTTCGAAAATCTGCAATTGAAACGTATCTACTAGAATAAATATAGCGGCAAACTAGCTTGTTTAAATAAGCTTTATTCAAATCGGGAACATGCTTGTTTAGTGTCGCCCGACATTTTGTACAAATATTTGCTAAACTTTTTAGAAATATCAATGATCGCAAACAGTGCTAATCTTTTAATTTAACCAAACTTCCACTTCATTGACAAAAAGATGTTTACATATTTTTTATTAATATTCTCAGTAATCGTTACGCAAGTTACCTTACCTGAAATCGATAAATGATATCATCCATACAAAATTCTCTGTAGAGAGAAGGTCTAATATTATGTGGGCATGATTCATGATACAGATGACGATTTCTCTTCGCCTATAGGGGGGTCAAGGTCGCTCTATCTGTCTGGCACATTGATATACTTGTGTTGTTGACAGGGTCACTAGTTCAAACTTTATTTCGGGGCTCTCGAAAGGTACCAAAGATTCCTGACGACAGGGGTAAAAAAAAAAACAAGAATTTAATGATAGGGCAAAGAACTCTTACAAATGTTCTGTTGGTGTAAGTTTGATCCTTAATAACAACTTGTATAGACTTTTATGAATTGACTTTCTAGATCTTTTACGCTTAGATAATTTCTTCGCGTATGAGCGGAGTTTAGTTGTTACACCTCCTCTCAATGAAGCTTACTTTCTGTCTAGTCATGATTACATCGTTTTGAACACTTTCTATTTCTTATTATTGAGGAAATTAATTAGCTTAATAAGCATGTGTATTATTAATCTATTCTGCGTGCGTTTTCCACGTTAAAACCTTCGACGCTATCTGCTAGTTACCGATCTATGACCCTAAGTATGCCCTTAGTGCGTGCCGAGGTCTCATCGAAGGCATTCGTAGTTACAGCCCGTGGCGCCCTTTTCATGTCTCATTTTTATAGCGCATGCGACATTGTTCATAATAATTTTCCTCCATAATATCATCTGAAATTGTTATTGGCTTGATAGCCTGTTTGACGATTATAGAATTTTAACTAGATCCAGATGCAGCTGGGCTATTGAAATAGCTACGAGGCTGCAAGTTATTTGCCGGGTGCAAGGCTTTAGATAGCTCCTTGGCTTGCAGGATAAAAATAAACACACGCTTTTTAACATACAATTTGATCGTTTTGTAACGCTACGTGGTTTTAATGTGTTTTTTTGTGAAAAGTAGGTCGCAGGTCGACCTTTGTGATGTGCATTTCGGAATTGCAAAAAATCACATTATTCTGCGATTGCTCTTAGATATTGCCACGTAAGTTTATTCTTGTAAAACGGTTAGCGAGTTGTTGTGTAAAAAAATTACTTGAAAGTATCAAGTTTATTTATGTTAAGTTTCAATACATAATAGCGAAAGAAACCTGACAAAAAATTAAGTGAGTGTGATATAATATCTTTGGGGTATTTCAAATGAATAAAAAGAAGCTTACCTATCGTGAATTTTGTTACAAAACTAGCTTTTGTAAATCCGCTAGGCATTTTGTCTTTAGTATGCTAAATGTACAGTCACCAAAATAGACAAGTAACCTGTGTCGTCGGGCATAGTTGAAGTTTAGTAAGAAACCGATGGATGTTTTCGAATGAAATTTAATTTGATAAATGAACTGCGGAGCAATTGCGTAACACACTAACAGTAGCAATGGCTTTCATTTTGTCAGTTCAACAAAATTTGGGGTGATGTTTGTTTGCTATTAAACAAATTACATTTTATTCGAAAACATCTATTGTTACCTATCTCCTTTGGTGACCGTACAGAGATAGGTATCAGGCTTCTGATAACTATCGTGCTATGAGTCGTCCATTTAATTACAGTGCAAGGGTCCATCCGTGATTCTCAGGCGGAACAATCTTTTGAACAATAGTAATCATCATAGATCAATCAGTATTTCCAGTCACGAACGAGATGAAATTATTGTGCGACGACGATGAGATCAGACGTAGACGATGTTATCAGTGCTGAGCTTCTGAAAAGCTAATCATCAACCAATAATCTTGCCATTGAACACCTACCCAAGGTACATTCTAGGAAAACTAACCTAGTATTGTTCAATTAGTCGAATTGTAGAGATACTTTATCAATCAACTTTACGCTGGCAATTGTTTCCGGATAGCCATTGAGACAAAAATAAATATAACGAAATAAAGTTAACCCAAATCCAATCTCGTGTGTCGATTTCACGTAAATAGATTCGTAATTGACGAAGGTAATTGTTTCTAAACTTTTCGCTTACAGACACACAAGGTTGCTGTACTAAGTTGCAGCAATTCTAAAAATATGTTCGTTGAGAGTAATCGTGGCTCTTTTTACTGCTCAGTTTACCGTTTTACAGCTGTACTACTTAGAACTATTTTTATATCAAGAGCCCGACGATCTCGCCCGTCTGTCGCGCGGGATTTGATGCAACACTATTGTCAGACCCCTACAGCTTTGTGTTGCAATCATTCAATGAGAAATGAACCTGATTTATGTTCTTATTAGTATGACCGTCATAATTGCAATTTGTATCTAGACATCGTTTGTTCAAAATTCGTCCCGGCGTTACTGTACAAGTTCTGTTATTACTGTAAGGACAAATTATGATTCATTGTTAGCAGTGGGGCTCATGTTAAAAGCGGTTACTACAATAAGTTTGTCTCCGGCGCAGACGCAGTAAGCGTACGTCCATAGAATGCAGAATACCATTCATTCGTGCTCGTTGAGTCACCGACAAGCCGCTTTCTGAACACCCTACGAGAACGATACCGGTCCTTTATACACTTATATTGTCATATTACAATGATAATCACAATGTACAGCATAATGAAACACTCCTCAGGTGGACAATTCATTAGCTTGTCAGCTCGTAGATGTGCAGTATTAATTACATTGTAACAATTTGTATTAAATTAACTCTTTCGTTGCTACTTGTATTAATTTTAATGGCGTCTTAATAGACTTTTTAAATGCGCTTAACATTTTTACGTTATTCCCTATACGCATCATACTTTTCAAACTCGAAACTCTTTATTGCATTCATGTGTAGGTACATTTCGATTACTTTTACTTACTTATTTACTTTTCACCTTCAATTTTGTTTAAATTGTATGTAAACGCGTAATTTAACACTGCACGTATGCGGTTGTTGTTATCAACCTTCAGTTATATTGATCGTAACTTCGATAACTTGCATATTTCTAAGTTTTTCAATGTTGTTACAGATGGTACTTCCGCAAAATAAAACGAATCGAAGCGGAGAAGAAATTGCTCCTTCCCGAGAACGAACATGGCGCTTTCCTCATCCGAGACTCCGAGAGCCGCCATAATGACTTCTCGCTATCAGGTAACATCTACGTCATAAAATAATTCATATTCTATTGATAATTTCCTAATAGGAAATCGTTTAGAGTAATATACACAGCAATATACCTACAGCAATATTTATAATCTTAATCATCTTGTTAGCTCGGAAAATAGAAGAATATTTATGCTATGTGGTAGGTACTGGTTGGAGATGATTCATACGTACGTCCTGTGGCACGCAGCACAGTGCTAAGTGCTATCCTGTTACAAACGCATCCAGTGGTGCTGGGCGATTCGATCACGACGCCAAACCGGTTGAAAGTTTTTCTAAGGCCCCTAGCGCAGGCGCCGTGGGAACAAAGACCGAACAACTGAATGACTGCCTCGATATCTGCTAATTAGTATTGTTTATAAATGCAAGGCTTCAGCTACACTTTTTAACTATTTTTGAATTGCTCGAAGCTATCTTATTGCATTCCAAACAAAATGCAGAGACGTGACAGCGGTCATCTAACCCAGATATTAAATTATATTTATTTTGCATTTGCATAAAATACGGTTTTCTGTTTGACTAGTTAATTTCGTTCTAAATCATAGTGCTGTGCATTTAATATGTTTGGTTTTTATAAAATTATTTATGAACGTACCTCATTATGCAAATAGCAATATTGTATTAACGATAATTGAATGCGGGGACATAATATTATATTGCTTTTCACTTACATCTTTCCCGTTGGTGCAGTAAGTACATAAAATATTGCAGTAATAAAAACCAAAGATTATAATTTATATTCAAGATTCACCTCGAAAAATGGATGTTATTGACATTTTCGGTTAGAGATAATTTCTTGAAGGAGGGTTACAATTGTTACAAAATTTAAAGATGAGCCGTGAAGGTAACGAGCAGCAAACGTACCGAAACTCAATGCACGTTGGTTTTTCCACACAGTGATTATTATTATTGTATTTTCCATGAGAATTGCAACAGACATTGTTTTGTGAAAAATACCATTTGTCATACCTAAAAACAATTTTGTGAAAATTCAGACGTCTCTCTAGAAAAATCACAGAATAATATTACATTATTCATGAATAAATTACCTTAGAATTTTTAGGTTTCCATGGTAAAACAATGAGCTCTTAGACTCAGTCTGCTGTTAATAATTACAGTAAATACATGTAAAAAAAAAAAAACTTGCATGAAAAAAAAAACATATCGCGTGATTAGAACAAAAAACTATTTCTTAATTGATACAGGAAAAAAAAAGGAATTTCAACAAGAATAAATCAAAATATTCCTAAGGAGTCGCGTCTGCGCTAAAGGAATCTTTTAATTTATTAATTGGATTATCTTATACAGAGGATTTATTGCGCGTTGAGATAATCTAGAGCAATAGTCGCGCGACAATGTTACATCACTATTGTAACATCAAGGACGTTTATCTGTTTTTTATTCTAGTGGTTTCTTAGAACATAATTTATGTAATAACTATCAAATACCTCTGTTGGATGCCAACATTGCCAACTAATCGTAGCAACGAACAAAACTTATTTCTAAAGAACATTGTTCTCCGAGTCCTTTTATTTTACAACGCAGATTTTAACCGCAGAATCGTTAACGTGTACTCCATAAGTAAGAGCTCTCTTATTTCTGCAGTCAATCTTCATTAGGTCCGGTTTATGCCTGTTCAGCCCGTGTCATTAGTTGAATAAGTAATTCAAGCAATTTATAAAGCGCGTGTGATACAGTTTACTAAACACGATCGAGATTTCTACGATAAAGAAATATTATTATTATTATTATTATTTTTTATTTTATTTATTTATTTTTGAGTATATTCTTATGTTATAATAATATTGTATTGTATGTGTTTGTATGGGCCTTGTTGCCTGAAATAAATGGATAGATAGATAGATAAAGTTCGATAATAGTATTATTTATATATAACATGCCTAATCCGTTTAAAAAATTGTAAGCCTCATGTCGGCGATTTTCCCGGAAAAATGTTTTATCTTTGTGCGTCGTTCGTAACAATTTGAAGGTGAAAGCTGTTTTAGATTTACATATTCGTTTAATTTAAATAATGATTATTTTCTTAACAAAATACTTTTTAACGAAACTGCTGCGTCACAAATGAACAATGTATCCTACATATAGTGTCGTTTTAACCGTTTTTTCCCGAAGCAGAACCTTTCCACTTGGATTCCTGGTCATAATTATTTACACAAAATGGGTATGGCCCACATTCCCAGAATCTGTTCTATATTTAACTTCAATCGATAGACCGGGCTGACACGGGGAAGTGTGCTAATATTACCTCTAATATTTACAACGGATAGCCATGAATATACGAAGGAAAATAGAAAAAGGTCAACCTTTGTAAATACGAAAATAGAAACATTTTATATTTCTAACAAAGGCTTCTGTGCGTGGTTTTGGAATCACTTTCCTACGAGTGTGTTGTTCGAATAAACTTTCACAATCGAACGTCGGGAGATGCATTTATCTGTTTAAGTTTTAGAAAGAGCTATTGCCTATCATTAGGGTATACCACTAATCATTTATATCTGCATATTGAATTAGTTTCGCGAGCCTCCTAAATAGCTCCCTCATAAAAACCCCTTGTCGTACGCCTAACCTATAAAATCATATTTATTTCTATGTTTTGCATAAATTTTCCGACTGCTTTCTCAATCAATGAACGTGAAGTTTCGATTCTTTCACTTCAGCAAATTAAAATTTCACGTAGAACGAAGTTATACGTACCTGCTAACGTGCGAATTCGGATATTGTTGACAGTGCTCAGTTTGTCTACTGATCTTCGCAGAACTGTGCAGTTTAGTTTTCTATATCTCGCACTTTATGTGCTACGACTCCTTTATTTGAACATGACTCAGATTCACTGTTAGCACTTTGCCGCCGCTAGTGGCAAAACTAAAATAGAACTATTTAATGGTCCGTTTAGATCACCCGATAAGAAGCGTAGTGCAAATCTCCAGAGGGGCTCGCGGGCGGAGTGCGTACCTAACCTATTATATACCAGTCTTTATGATACTTATGGAATATTACGCGTTGGTCTTCATCAAACGCACTTATTTTGTGCCAGTTCTTTAAAATATTGACAAAAACCGCATTCGAATCCCTTGCACATGACGTTTTAACCATTTTTTAGGGTTCCGTACCCAAAGGGTAAAAACGGGACCCTATTACTAAGACTTCGCGGTCTGTCCGTCCGTCTGTCTGTCACCAGGCTGTATCTCAAGAACCGCGATAGCTAGACAGATGAAGTTTTCACAAATTATTTCTGTTGCCGCTATAACAACAAATACTAAAAACAAAATAAAATAAATATTTAAGGGGGGCTCCCATTACCCATACAACAAACGCGATTTTTTTGCTCGATATCAATAATGGCAACAGGTAGGCACTTGAGATATTCACAAAATACTCAGTTGTATTTTTACTTTAATAATAAATATAAAATAAATATTTAAGGGGGGCTCCCATACAACAGACGTGATTTTTATAGATAATGGTACGGAACCCTTCATGCGCGAATCCGACTCGCACTTGGCCGGTTTTTTACTATTCGTTATAGGTAGCCTGGATTAATGAGATTGTTCACGTTCTAAAGTATAATACCAGTAATCGGCTAACGCAAATAAGCCATAAGTTTCATCATTGAACAAATCCTAAAACTAATATTTTCAATGCAATTTTAACTGGACTTTTTAAAGCGTATAAGATATTTGGTGTGCTTAAACATAATACCACCAATTTTTATTCGAGTTTTTTATCGATAAAATGTCATGTATTCATTAATAATTATTAAAGAATGTACTAATAGAACGTGTTATGATAATCTGCTCTCATTTTCATACTTACCAACTTTTTCTCCTGGTTTCATTTTATAATCTTTAGTATAATTATTTGTTAGTGTTACCCAGTAGCATTCATACTTAATAGTTATGGCACGCTAGTTCTCGTTATCGTTGACACCAATGAAGATATTACGAATATGGAGCCTTACAGAGTGCATTTTAGAGAATCAAGAGAAGCAACTTGAATTTGCACCTTAGTATACAGGAATAGTGCATTTTCTAAGTGTTCGTGTTTGGCCAAAACCGGTTCAGTTTTTATCAAAATCGGGCTCGAGACTTCTTTGATACCTTTGGCTGTCTTATACTTTCTGTTTTGGCCATTTTCCATGAAATTATAGCTTTAGCTCTATTACCACATATTTCAAAATGACTTTACTTTAAAAAGCATATTATTATAGGTATTCCGATGCAATATCAGATAGCCGGTCTTAAAACTAGAGTAAATACTTAAACATTGACATAGTCAATAAATTCCATTCTTGATCTTACTCGGTCATTTAATTTCGCGATAATATAAAGTAGGCAAAGAAATATACTAGACTTAGAAGAGAGAGTGCAAGGTTCATTAAGCAAATTGATCTTGCACACACGCATGTACAGACGCCAGCACATCAAGCTACTACAATCTGTCAAATTTCTTTAATAGATTTCCAACTTAATCGCTAAAGCATTAAGGTTCAAGGTTGATTGGGAAAATTTGACAGTTTCGGGTAGCTTGACCAGCTGGCGTCTGTACAAAAAGCTTGTAATAATATGTGATTAAAACTCAATCAAACCACGGTAAGATGCGGACGTTACACGGCTTTCTAGTTCTGTTTTCTGATTCATCACGTACTTACTTATCGTAACATTAGAATTACTTCAGCAAAATCGAACTACGATAACACTGTAATAACCCGATTCGCGATTGTTTCTTTTTTTTGCCGAATACAGCATTTTTCTGCGGTATAGTTTTATTTACATTTTACATGGTTATACTTACATAATAAAATAAAGCAACTACAAACAAATGAAATAGAAGAGACATCGCAGCTAATTCTAAGCTTGCAGATTTCAATGAAAACGTGATTAAACGTCAGCTCAAGATTACCTTCATCAAATGAATCGAACTGTCAAAATTGACGCGATGATTCTGAGAACTTCAGCCATTAATTATACAGCGTCTGTATTCTTGTGGCTTAGCAAGGTCGAGATGCAAGTTTCTCGACCTAAGATAAGTAGGTATGAGAGACCCAAAAACCTCAGATCTGTGTCCCGATTAAGCATAAGTTAGCTCTCTTTGCGACTTCTTAGAATTGTAACTTTCTTTTTGAGACATTTTGATGGATATACTGCTGTTATTTCTGAACTCGTTGGCTCGCCACTGTGGCGCTACGTTGATGACTGCCTCTATATATCATTTGTGACTTAACACAGCTTTTGCAGCGTTTTACACGTATTTTATAACCTGTATCTTGGGAGTAAGTGCTCATTTGCCGCTGTAAGCACTGTAATTGATAAGATTGAAAAGCGTATTTTATGTGCTTAAACTACGGTTGATTAGTAACTAAAATATTGATCATGTTCGTATTAAATAATTCTACACATTACAAAAACTTACAAAACATTTAATTCATTGTAAGCATTCGTACTCCAGTTTTACGCAATTTGGATTGCAATAAAATGCAAATTAATGAATAATTGTTGTTCACAGTGCGAGACGGAGATACGGTGAAGCATTACCGCATCAGGCAGTTGGACGAGGGCGGTTTCTTCATCGCCAGGCGCACCACCTTCCGTACGCTGCAGGAACTTGTGGAGCACTACAGCAAGGACGCTGACGGCCTGTGCGTGTCACTCAACAAACCCTGCGTACAGGTACGACACGATATTCCAGCACTACTCCATCATCGTCTGCATCCTCTAGCATTTTAACTATGTGCGATTTACATAAGCATAGGATGTTCAGGTATCCGGTAATGTCATTCCCATTTCATCCGTTTACATTCCCTGGTAATCGTAAATTGAATGCACGTCGTAAATTCAAATCTAATTCAATTCCCGTTTCTTATCCATAGTCAACAGTTATTACTAGAAGTCTTATTAAAATTGTAAAACAGTTACTCTACCAAGTGTGATCTGACATTCTTTCCGAATGCATAATGCCACCACATACATAACGCTTGAGCTTGACCCGACCTTCCACTACGATGCTACAAAAAATGATTGAACTCAACATTTGACAGTAACGCACAATCACGGAATCATAGTGTTGTCAAGTCAAGGTCACGAGACCGATATAAATAACAAATCGTATGAGGAATATTTATTTATTATAACGGAGCCGCATAAATTGCAAAATTCAATATCGGGACGACTATAAAATTTATGGTTTTCGCCGGGTCAACCTTTGTGCGCCGCGTGAGAAATATTACAAGGCATTGAACGAGCTCGAGGATACTTTAAATTCACCGAAGGACTCTGCTTTTCTCGGACAAAGAGCATCGTCATATTTAAGTTATTTAAGCCGAGAATGCACGGCCCAGTGAGGGCCATTAACATTTTCGAACTTATTTATTATAATATTTTCCGGCATGTACTCGAGCATTTCACAATGAATTGAGGAAAGAACTTTTATACCTTATGTACAATTTTCTTAAGCTATCTACATTTTATATTTTAATGCTTCGTGTCGAAGCGAATTATAATATAGCTTTACGTCAGTCGCGTATTTAAAATTAACAATGCTCCGCTCATTGCAACACGTGTAAATTCCATTTTTCTTATAATTGTGTAGATATAGCGCACCATCACGTAATTAAATGCGAGCTTTATGAATTCTTTTTTAATGAATCTTTGCGAGACGTGATCATTTCTCATCGTTTCGTTGTTTGTTTATTATTGGTGTTATGTTACAACATGCTTGTAATTTATGTGTTTATATTGATGGTGGAATATGATTACGCTATTAATTAGCATATAAAGCGTCAGAAATTCAAAATTCGCTGTTCCAGTTTCGCGATCGACCTACCGCCAAGGCCGTGAAGGCACTTTCGTTACGGACGACAACTCTTTGTTGTCAATGTTTTCCTCTGTTACAATGGAATCACATAAACACTAAACATTCTTTTTTCTTGTACCTTGTCGCGATCTCTTAATCCAAGATCTATAAATAATATTAGTCACTAGATACGTCCATAATGCTGCTGTCGCAAATAATTAAATACAGTTTTGCCCATCACGAGTTATCTCATCGGTGTGTGGGAACATCACTAGGATTTACAAATATATGTTACAAAATGGAATGAAACTTGACGTGTTATTTAACTGTTTATTAGTTTTGTACACATAAGAACTGTATTTCATATATGTACTTTTGTATGTCATCTAGATTTGATGGTTAAATAAGTTGATCCCTTTTAACGTTGACCTTTTCAATGTGGATATTTATTTGTTATAACTATGTATTAGTTAAATGTTGAGTAACTTACTATTACTTAGATATTATTATAAAAGTTTTCAGACCGAAAAACGTGAAGTAACTCATGATTTCAGAAAAGTTCAAATGGTCTTTTTATCATTATATCACACAAAATTCATCAGAAATCTATTTTAATGTATCTTGTAGTTTGTCTAAGTCAGAAACGAGTTTATAATCGCAAGATTATCATAGAGGGATTAGTAAAAAAAGATGGTAATTTCAACCTTGCAAGGTCGGTAAATCCTGAACCCGATTACTGGAACCTTCAATGATGAATAGTTTTTCGCACACATTTTTTCAAAGGAGGTTGTTTATACCATTCATACCCAAAAACCGCACTGGAAATGCATGCTTCACGCTTTATGAATGGTAATGCAATTAAGTATTTTATCAAGTAACTATAAAATGAAGTAAAGTGACGTCAACCAATTATAACGAGGTCTATTGTTCATTTTGTGTCTCGTTTCAACAATTGTGTTGAATTTTCTAATGAGCCATTTGTTCCTTATCGATACATTGAGTTCACATTGTGCCGATCGAAGTATCGACACAACACATTTACCGTACAAGCATCGATACTCGATAAAACAGGCACTTTTAATAAAATAGTCAAATAATTAATTTACTCGCATTGTTGGCTGTTACAAAATGCCATTAAAATAGAAAGTTATGTAAAGTGCAGTAGCGGACACGGCTTCAAATTATTTTGTAATTTTATTGCTTTCGTACCAACGGTTGTATTGTACTGAAGTAGTATGTAGATAATGCTGCCTTTTGCATCAAGACAGTCGCTGCTGCAAGTTTAAAGTTCAAGGTCGTATTCATGAACTTTAATTCTACAAAGACAAACCAAATGACTAGATAATGCACGTACAACCATTTATTGTATTGTAAATTAGCCTCATTTGGTCGAGCCTTTGTGCAGCGGATACCTGTCACAGGTTTGTTTGCACCTTCGAGGATTAAACAAGCTTTAATATTGAACTCAAGTTCGTTAACTAGCTATTTATGTAATAATATGTAATGTTTGACCTACGCAAGTGACGTAATGTAAAGCGCTCGTATGTAGCAGTGCCCCCTTCACTCTCTACCTTATCGGTGTACTGTTAGCATTTGCAGAATTTCATTGTTTCCATAGGTACGTTTATTTATACTCACCATTTCTCGGCGAGCATGCGGTTAAGTACCTCGTTTCAGACCCCGAGTACATACGAGACCTCAATATTTTAATCACTCAATTCTAAGCCTAACACAGTACAGTAGTACAGTTGATTGTATGTACGCTAAAATAATCATGATGCGCATACGCATGATGAAGTCAGAAATTAGTCTTTACCGCAGCTCACGATTATCCTCCTAAATATTATGAGAAAATATTCGCACCTAGCTCTTAGAACCTATAGCCATTATATCTGAGCCTTCTCAGAAAACCAATCACCTATCAAATACCTAAGTGTTAAACGACCTAATAGTCTCTGGTCATTTTTAATCTTTTATACTTTTTGCATAAAAAATAATTTATGGTATTAATTTATTATAAATTGTTTTGACGTTTGCTCCTTGTTACGAGAGCTATCATTCAGTTTTGATTTCACTTCTAACTCTGCTCAATATGATTGATTGTGTAATAAGCATATATCACTTTCTGCAATCGGTTTATCATCGTACCTATTACATCAACTTCAAATACATAATATTATCAACTTGTATTTCAATGCTTAAATCTGACGTTTTAGAATTTTTTGCAGCAAGTTTTTTCTCCCTATGATGACTAAGCGGAAACGTTATCAGTTTTGCAGTTAGTATTTGCATTTGTATTACAGGACGGATTATTTCAAATAAGGCATCATGTCTTAGTAATGCGCGTTTAATAGTATGCGTAATCGGGTTTTTGTTAAGCGATAAAGGTACTACAACATTGTTATAGATCTGTGACGTGTTTCATCGTATGTCAATGTGGCTGTAATGACGTTGGAGCGTTGATTAAGTATTTCACGCCGTTCTTCACATTGTCAACAACTATCATGTTAATTTGCTGTTAATTTGTTTTTTATCTCAAATTCCTACATATGCCAACATTATTTGAATATTTTTAAAGTAATTATCAAGACACTTTATATTCAAGAAAATACATTTAGATTTATTTTGGACAACCGTTGCGTAACACACTATCAATCATAATCTCAATCATTTTAAAGGATATTGCTAATTCATTGCTTCATATGTTCGAAAACGTTGTATGCTCAACACCGTAAATAACGCAATGAATGCTGTCAAAATGAAAGCTTTTCCTACTGCAGTTAGCCCCGCTGTATAAAAGAGCTTATCATGAGCAGGGTGTTATAATAAACAGTTAATCCCCAATTGCAATTATTTCACTGATTATTATTATTAAATACAATAAGAATCTTTTGATAAGTACTACTGATAAGTACTTTTGATAAGAGTAACGGTGGAGTTTCTTGCCCATTCTTCTCCATACGAAAACTACCTTTTGGAAGGGGCGACTAGAATCAATTTTATTTTAATTTTGACGTTCAAAAGTGCCTTTAATGTGCCTATTTGAAATAAATGATTTGTCTTTGACTATCAGCATTCTAAGGTATTGGTTCTACACTGACGCCATCACTTGCTATCATTGGACGTCAAAATATCGTTATTATAATTGCAATTTACTATTTCATTGAACGTAACGATTTCATTTTGCAGATGCCATAAACTCACAAGGCTGCATTAACGTCACCGAATAGTTAATGAAACGTAAAAATACGTAGAGATTTGAATTTACGACATTTACCAACGTAGTTTTAGTACCTAATTAAAACGGTTTTTTTTATTGGTAGCTACTGCAGGACCTTTTGAAAAAATGTACGCTTACTTAGGTATTTAGCACCGGTCTCCTCCGCAACATGGCTAAACAATGCATTGCCACATCAGCTATGCTTTTCGACAATGTCAATGAGGTTGCCACTCTGTGTAGCATGCGGTAATACCCTTAGCCTTGAAGTGGAACTAACGCAACACGACTTTTAGCTCAGTCACCCCTTTAAAAAAACGGTGGTTCTAAAGTACATCTCGAGTACGTATTGTATAAGGGTTGTAAGTATTTACCGAGCATGTATTGTATAAGCAATGGAGTGGAGCGTGACAGGCACACCAGACCGACGGTCGCGGTCGGTGGACAGCACCAAAGTCTCATGTTACAAACGCACAACGCGGTGTGAATTAAAAATCACAACACTACATAATAACGCACGGATTTAATGCCTTTTAGAACTGAGCGGCACATTGTATTCGTTGTAGAGTTGACAAAAAAAGGCAAGATTAAAAGTTAAACTGAGTTGATTAAGTTTAACGTTAAAAAGTAATTTTTTTTCTTTATCCAACTATAAAAATTCGTTATCATTAGACCCCTTTTCAAATAATGTTACTGGAATTTTTCAGTCTTAGCTAGAAAAACCTAAATATCTCTTAAGCAAAGTAATAAGTACTGCTACGCTCATCGTCAGTAATTTACTGAAGACACCGACACTGTAGTTTTCAGATAGCCGACCTGAAGGTCATTTTCCGATGGGTTGTCACTGCCAATAATTGCATACTAATAACCCTGAGAAGCCCTGTAATTTTCTGTAACTCTACGACTGCATGCCATTATTTATGTACCTATTGTGACTAGGTACCCCGCAGTGGGCGCGTGCATTAAACCTTGACGCCTCGTGCCGCCTCACAGTCTGACAATTTTGTCACTCTATAGTCAATACTACGTTTTTAGACAGACTTATTATATAAGGTTACAAAACCTTTTACTCATAAACTTAGTCTACCAATAAAAAATACTATCTATTGTTTGCATTATAGAAGAAAACATTTACTAATTACACCTAGCCTCGTTTCCTGCAAACTTTATTTGTTTCCATTTCTACATGACAATTACTAACATTAGAAATGAAGCAATTCCATTGTTTTGTAGAAAATTAAAAATTACAACAATGTCGACCCACACGTTTAGGATAAAGTGTGTCTCTCAATGCCATGTTAATAAAATCTGCAGATTATCGAGTCCGTACTGTATGATAAAACGTTCTATTTTCAGCTGCTTGTCGTATGATCAGCGTTTGAATGAGTCGCATAAGAAATATTCTCGATTTTAGATCTAAACATCATTCTGTATTTTAGCCGGTATATTTCTCCGCCGGCTCTTGTAAACAAGCTTTCAAGAGGTATCGACCGAAAACACAGGACAATAACTCTTGGCATGCCCCAAGGAACAATTCTGTCTCCTGTCTAGACACGAGTCCGCGAAGAATAGTCGTAACAAATAGGAGTAAAAACATTAATGATACTGCTTCAAATTCTACATACAGTTCACTTGAAAAACTAACTAGAAGAAGTTTTAAGATTACATAACAAACCTTTTTTGCTGTCGGTACGGATTACTCATTCATGTCAATATTGTATTCAGATCTTGATCGAACGCGAATAATCTATGTGTGACTTCTGTCTAATTTGCTTCAGGTATCCTGACAGTTTGGATTCTTGTTTGTTTTATTTGAATATGGCTCCTCTTTATCGTTTCCTTTCCACGAATACCTTTAAATAATAATATTTCCAGTTAATAATCCAAGGTAATATACTCTCTGAAAATACAAATAACACGCGTTCTGCTTTATAATCTGAAGCGGTTACGTAAAACGTAATAGGACCTAAACACTAGTGAGAAACGAACTAACAACTAAACCGACCGATCAGAATAATTACATGAAACTACTTTAATTGGATGACAATCGACATTGTTACATTTACGATCCATTGTTTGAGACAAAAAAAAACTTATTAATAAGCGACACATCACATCATTCAGCTTCGTTGTAAGATTCCTTTATTATAAATTAAGTAAAAATTCAAAGTCCTGAAAACTAAACAACCGCAATTTTGTATAAAATTTTCACAAAAACATTAACAATATTATTGTAATCAGATTCGCTTGTTGACGTAGTCTGTACTGTTGTTCGTGGCCACAATGCAATACGAAGAAATAACATCATTATAGTTGCATTTATGAATTTTAAGAATGCTTTGGAATCGGATGGAGTCTTTTATAAGTAGCACTGGTGGATGATTTCCGTTCTATTCATCAGTATCTCACATTTTACAGATAATAGTTATGCCAAAGACGTCATAATCTAATCATGCCTGAGTTACCTCAGCTATAAACAAATTTTATATATCATCATTTGTTCACAGATCGAGAAGCCAGTTACGGAAGGTCTATCTCACAGAACACGCGATCAATGGGAAATCGACCGTTCATCGCTCAAGTTCGTTAGAAAACTGGGACACGGTCAGTTCGGCGAAGTATGGGAAGGTCTATGGAACAACACTACTCCAGTAGCCGTAAAGACACTCAAGTCCGGCACTATGGACCCCAAGGACTTCCTTGCCGAAGCTCAGATCATGAAGAAACTGAGGCACAACAAACTCATACAGTTGTACGCAGTGTGCACACTTGAGGAACCAATTTACATCATCACTGAACTGATGAAGAACGGATCTCTACTGGATTACCTACAAGGTAAAACTAAAATAACATTAAAACATCCCAACCAACAAAAATATAAACATAAATTGCGAATCTCAATTAGGTACTAAATTTTACAATTGATAGACCTATAAAATAGCATGTGATGATATCAGATGTAATTTAAAATTACTTTTTGACAACATCTGACATTTAATTATGTTCATTGATTTATCTATTTGTATTTTTTTATACAGGCAAAGGTCGTTGTCTGAAGCTGCAGCAGCTTATCGACATGGCTGCGCAGATCGCCGCCGGCATGGCGTATCTCGAATCACAGAATTACATACATCGCGATTTGGCTGCGAGAAATGTTCTTGTTGCCGATGCTAACATCGTGAAAATCGCCGACTTTGGCCTCGCTAGGCTTATCAAAGTAAGTTCTATCTCTCGTTAGGTTTTTTTTGTTTCGGTACCTACAATGACGACATCCTACAGGTCAAATACTTGTTAGGTTTTCCTGTATATCTGCTTATTTAAGGAAGTAGGTAATATTTTTATCATCATGTAGGTACTTGGAAGCTAAAATTTTTACCTAACCACAGGTTATGCAGTTGTGGTTTTCCATGAGTCACATTCTTATATCTTTTCCCTCTCTAGACTAGTCAGTTAAATTAATGTATTTGATTAGAACAATGAGTAATAAATTATGATAAACTGCTTGCGGTTGACGAAACAATCTCACATCACTCAAAGTCTTGTGACCACTTTTACCTGTTGGTTTTATAACGAATTTTTGCTTTCTTTTTAAATATATTTTCATAAATTAATATAAACTTGTAAAATATTGGAAGAATCATCTCGAATTCCATTGATATTCATTAGACTTAGATATCCAGATAAGAGAAATAGATGCATATTAGATACTAGCACTTCGCCCGCGGCTTTATCCGTGTATAACAGACTTTTAATATAGCCTATGACACTCGGAGATAATGCAGCTTCCCATTAGTGAAATAATTTTTGGAATTGGATAATTAGTTCCGAAGACTACCCCCTACATAAAACTCACAAATGTTGCCTCTTTATAATATTAGTATAGACCACAGACAAACCTACATGGCGAACTGAGTACCTCATTACAGTGTAGTTTCAAATACAAATGTTATTCCGTTAAAACTAAAGGCCATGTGTTCCGTTAACAGGAAGACGAATACGAGGCTCGCGTGGGCGCTCGGTTCCCCATTAAATGGACAGCGCCCGAGGCGGCCAACTACAGTAAATTCTCCATAAAGTCAGATGTCTGGTCGTTCGGCATCCTCTTGACTGAGCTCGTCACTTATGGCCGAATACCTTATCCAGGTGAGTGCTTCGACTTTCGAATAACAGTAGTTTTTGCAAGCTGTTATGAAGTTGCATTTTTCATCTGTTTTGATTTGTTTACATTTTTTTTTTTTGTTGAGTCTTTTTTGAGTGGAGGAACCCTTTAGGTGAAATTGTAAATTGTAAATATTTTTTTAAGTTTCATCATCAACTCATTCTGACAGTATTTGTCTTTCCCATAAAGATACAGTTATATTAAATATTCTTTTACCAACAGGAATGACAAACGCGGAAGTCTTACATCAAGTAGAGCATGGCTACCGCATGCCGTGCCCTCAGAACTGCCCAGCCGCACTATACGAGATCATGCTCGAGTGCTGGCACAAGGACCCGCTCAAGCGACCCACCTTCGAGACCCTGCAGTGGAAGCTCGAGGACTTCTTCACCATGGACAATTCCGAGTACAAGGAGGCTTCCGCCTACTGAGCCCGGCCCTCCCTGCCGCCCCACCGACACGCACACTCGCATCATGTAAGTAACATCATTTTGGGAACTCAGAATCTTACGAAATTAAGACACCGATAGGCTACTGTTAGATAATAGGATTCCCTTTTTAGCGTACCAAAAAAAACTTTACAAAAAAGTAAAAGACGTAGTTAAGTTTTTAATTTTGATTTTGCCGCCGACTTCCGAAATAGTCTTCCTTTTTTTTTTAGTCGGTTAAAAAAAGTAGGACAGTTTTCTCAATGACGAATGACCGAATTCGAACCTCCCTTGTCCACAGACTCCAGGCCTGTATCACATGCCGCCAGAACGCCAGATGCTGCATAACAGTCAGTCGATGCAGTATCTACCGAAGCACTCCATGGCGCAGACGAGCATCGGACAGATGCAGGCAGCGCACCAAGCGAGTATACAGCTACAAGCCGCACAACACCAGGCGAGCTTGCAAGCCGCACAACATCAGGCGAGCTTGCAAGCTGCACACCAGGCAAGCTTGCAGGCTGCGCATCAGGCGAAGTTGCAGGCCGCGCATCAGGCCAGTTTGCAGGCCGCGCACCAAGCCAGCCTGCAGGCCGCGCACCAGGCCAGCCTGCAGGCGCACCAGGCCAGCCTGCAGGCGCAGCAGGCCAGCCTGCAGCTGTCGGCGCGGCCGCTGTGCGCGCACCACGCGCGCCACGCGCCCGCCGCCTACCGCGCGCCCTGAGCGCCGACGGCACACCCGTGCGACACGAGCAGGGATTCGTCCATATCCATCCATATAGATTTGGAGTCGTGACCGAGTGATGACGATTACGATTTACGTTCGATGATACGAGCAGCGACGTGCAGGACACGCTCCTTCCGTTACATTCCCTTTTATGATTGACGGAGTACAAAACTCCCGCTCATAGACCCTTCCACGAGAATCAGTTCTACTCGTGACTAATGATTACTTTGAAGTTTGAACCCTCACGAGAGAGGTCATGATTTTATTATTGCAAGACGAAGCGAGTACGAGATATATGCGAATTTGAAATGGCGACGTAGACGTAATTTTATTACTCCTCGATCGGTAATAAGTTTAGTTAGCCTACGATTTCTAAATGTATTTAGCCATAGGTTAACATTTACGATTCTTCAAGTATTACGTAAGCCTCTTTAGGGTGATCACTTACGATATTATTCGAAAATGATGAAGTAAGCTATTAGGAGAGTGTACACTGAGTACGTCTTAATAATTTTCTCAAATACGGCAATAATATGAGTGACATATCAGCGCTTTATTCATTTTCACAGCGCTTCAGAACATCGATATTACATTGAGCTATTTATTGGCGCTGCGTGGATCGCTTCTTACGTCATTTCTCTTGCAATCTAATAAAATATGTTCTCTGCTTCGCTGCATTTTTTTTTATCGATATATAAATGTTAAGGATACATGTCAGGCTCTATGAAAAATCCAACGTAGTTTATATGTTCAGGTTCGAGGTAAGAGGCTATATCGTATAAATTAGCTACGAAAATTGGTTTCGTCTTCATAATCACATTGGATTGCTTGTGGCGCTATGGTGTAGCAGTCGTGTCGGTAGCTGGTACAGCGACGATAGGCGGGCACAGTGCAAGTGTGTGTCAATAGGAGGAACTTTAGGCTCGGCAGGGAATTAAATTATCGAGCGTCTAGTACGCGTTTTGTAAGGATTTACGTTATGAAGAGACGCATTAACAGATTAGGTATTTTCACCTTCGTATACCATGTTTAGTAGAATAACGATGTTGGTGATAGATGCCAAATAATCCTAATAAAGAACTGAATTTTATATACATAATTAATTGTTCTGAGGGTATTTAGACTAGGATTTTATTTAATTTAAGCTGTTCTAAAACATAATTAATGGAACGCTATTCTTAACTATTTATATAATTGTAACGATGACATTTATACACTTCTTATCTCGCGAAGTTTCGTTTTCTCGTAATCATTTTAATATTTGTCATGCTCAAGAACTTAGTAATTTTATTTGATTGTATCAAAATATTCATCCGAAACTGATATTTTATTTGTGCCAAGACTTTTAGTTTAAGTTGAAAGTGGCCACATTGTAATCTAAATTGTATCTACACAAACTAATTACGTATTTAACCATTTACTTTAAAGCTAAGATATAATTGGCCTAAGTAAATAAGTATTTTTGAATGTGTAAGTTTTGTATCCTAACTTATTAGACTAACGTAGTATATATATTAGATATTTTCAATTATATTACTAAATGTCAGGCGTAAATATTCTCATTCGTTAAAACTGCACATTTTTATTGAAAATGTCACAGTTATGTGCAATATTTATTGATTCTCAAACCCCGGTGCTTTGTGTATTCTACGAAAGATTATATTATAAACTTACATCCTCAGAACATTTAAAGCAACTGTTGATGTAAGCTTGAAACGTTAATTGTATAATTTGATAATAAATTACTAATACCATTAACAGTACAACAATTCATTGTTGTCGTGTACATTGAACTTTCCACAATTTTTAACTTGTAAATAGTACCACGATTAGTATTGGTTTTAAAGGTAATAAGTGATATTAGAATGTTGGTATTACGGTGTAACAGTGTGCTGCTTACTCAGGCCCACTGACTCAATCATTCCAATTGGATCAAGGCAATATACTAAAATCGACAAATAAACAGATTTAGGCATTACAAAGATGATATTTTTTAAATCACGGTAACAACTTTATCGCACAAATTTACATTCGTATCCTATTTGTAAGATGCGTGAAATAATTGCATTTGTACGTCACAAAATATTGTATGGTCTGTGACGAGTGAGGTGTCATGATTGTGCGGGACTGACCTCATTCATTGTTGGCATTTTTTGCTTGTCGTAATCATTTTCTAAGGGTCAGTTTCCCACCGTCATCAGAACCGCGTGTCACTCGTTGCCAAACTGTTTTCTCACTGCACTGTGGATAGAGCACGATTATCTAGGATCGAAAATTATATTTCAATTTTGGACTTAAATGTTAACACACAATCGGTGTTCACGATCAAGGCTACAGAAATGTGACCACCAAGTATTAATATTAACAAATCGTACGATCTTATTTCACATAATTAATTAATTCCAACGTTATTTTTGTTTATTCTCATGTATTATTTCTATAATTTATTTCTTCGTAATACATTAAGTTTTAGCTGTATGATACGCTTTAGGCTTATGCTTTATTGAATGGCTACGTCCGCTACGTCTATCCCATTATGTATGTACATGTACGGCAATATTATCAATGTATTCAATAATTTTAATTATTAGTTAGCCAATTTTAAGTATTTTCTTTAAAGTTTCGCCATCACAATTATGAAGAGATCAATAGAACGAATAGGGTTAAGCTATGTGAATGATGTATGTTAGATATAAATATTTAACTAGAATTTATTTAGTAACTGTTGCTGTGTTACACGACATTTATACTTCGGTCTACGGTACTGTACAACTGTACCAAGTGTAAATGTATCGGCGATTTAGGGTGAAGTCATAAATTTCAAGTGCGACTGATGATAGTTGATACTATTTGACATGTGAACTAAGGTCTTATTACCTCCGAGTATCAATTAAATCTATTTTAGTTTATTCTCGTGTACCAGTATTGTTACACTGCCATAACTATAAATTGCATGGTTGTTGTACTCTCGGCCACTGTTAAATGTTATCCCTTTAAATGTTTCATGTCCAAACCTTTATAGTGAAGATCTTATATGACAGTGTAATCATAATACTGGTTTTAAGTACGGTTATTATAATGATTACTATATTTCACTTATTTGTAAAGATTTTTTTTAACACAACAATAAATATAAATGTGAAATACTTTTTGTTTTATTTCTTTACAAAAACACAAAGCATGAGCTCAATCAAGTATATTGTTCAACTTGTTGCGTACATTTTTAATTCTATTCAAATACTCAGTAGTAAAAATGTTTTCTTTTATTTTACAAAGCGAACATGCGTCAGTTTCCAGCCTGCTTATAAGTTGTTCTACTTCATTGGTGTGGAGTTTTGCCTTTTTGCACGCAGGCTCTGCATCGCTCTCGGCGTCAAACAGCGAATCGATATCAACAAAATCGAAATTATTATTCAATGACTTCTGCACATTCTCGGAACCTGAATCTATGAGATCGTCGACATTTTGCAGACATTTGTGACCATATTTAAAGTCCGTTGTGTAAAGTAAATGTTCCTTCATGTTGATGTCCTCGTTCTTCAATATTCCATGTCGTATAAAACAACTCCAAGTTTCTCTCAAGGAGTCGTCTTCATTGATTATCTTAGAAACTATTCGGTCCAGTGTATTAGTTCTATACTTCCTCAGCATATTGAATAACTTATTCTTAACAGTAAAATCCGTGTCTTGAAATAATTCACTAAATGCTCGCGTGAGTATCGTATTGACGAGATGTTTATTCATATCATATGTTTCAAAATTCGCTAATTTACATAGAATATTAATCAACAGTAATTTCAATTCTTTACACCCTGACTGGACGATTCGTGAAATAATGTGTAGGACCTAAAAACGTAAAATGAATTAGTTGAAGAAATTATTTTCATAAAACTAGGTGTAAAATGTTTCAAAGGGCCATAACTAATACGCCATTACTAATACGAATCTAGCACAAGGTTTAGTAAAACAAAAACATGGGGGGCCTTCATTTTTAGGTAGGTACTTCTGAAGATCGCAGCGGAGATAAGAAGATGAGCATCATGGCATCTAACTCCACTTCAGAAATTCCTGTTACCAGAAGTATTTTAACATAACACATCACGCCTGTTTCCCCGAAGGGTTAGGCAGAAGTGTACCTATAGTACAGACGCCAGCAGGTCAAGCTACCCGAAACTGTAAAATTTTCCCAATCAATCTTGAACCTTAATGCTTTAGCGATAAAGTTGAAAATCTATTAAAGAAATTTGACAGATTGTAGTAGCTTGATGTGCTGGCGTCTGTACATCCACATTTCACCAGTTATGTTTAAGTCCCACGTAATAGGGAGCGAGCCTACTGCCACAAATCCAGACTCCAGGCTGCTGCCGAGAAATTCCTGATGGAAAAACCCAAAACCCAATAACACTGCCCGACCTGGGCATCGAACCCAAGACGTCATGCGCAGCAGTAGCGCTTGTCAAAGAGGCAGTCAAAAGTATTTAAAATCATCACAAAATAGACCCTCTATTATAACGGTGGGATTATTTTCAGCAATAGACAGTTTATAAGGCAGTTTCTTTCTGCTAAACCTACATTGTAAATGTCGTAATAAGCGGGGGAAAAGGTGCGAGTCTCATGCATGATTATGTGAAGTTCAACTAATGTTCTAAGGACTTGTAGTGATGTTTTATTTTTGAACGATCTGCACTCAATTGACAATTCGATGAAGTATGTATGTGTACTCCTTCACTCCTCAGAAAAACGCGACGATAGTCATGCAGTGCCATAAAACTATCGTCGCGATGATAAATCGTCATATGGAGATTGATTCATAGAGTTTATATTGAATTTCATGGCACGGCGAGACTATCGCTGCGATTCTCTCGCTCGTGAAGATGGTGCCTTAAGACTTTCGGTCCGATGTGCGAACGAGTAATGCGTAAAATTTTGTGTCCGTTTCGACTGCTCGGCCACAATTTCGTAGAAGCAAAACGACTACGTCAACATTACGAAGGAATTTGTAAAACACTAACGATGAAAGTCGCAAATTCGTAGATCCAATATTCAGAAAGTTGTAAAGGTTTAACCATGGCCGCGCAGTCGAAACGTGGAGAACTGCGCGGCCACGCAGTTCTCTTAAAGTTCTCTTAAACGGAGCTTCGTAGAGGTCCCATTCTTTTTGCTAATCACTGATACGATTTCGAAGAATATGTAGACAGTATCAATAAAGCCCTAATGTATGGAATTCACGACCTACAGAACTTAAATGCTATGGCCGCGCAGTTGACACGTGGAGAACTGCGCGGCCACGCAGTTCTCTTAAAGTTCTCTTAAACGGAGCTTCGTAGAGGTCCCATTCTTTTTGCTAATCACTGATACGATTTCGAAGAATATGTAGACAGTATGAATAAAGCCCTAATGTATGGAATTCACGACCTACAGAACTTAAAACCTATAATGCAAGTTAGAAGAAGGGTGACCAAGATTTATGGTGCGTTAATCAGACATTTCCAAAAGCGTCGTTTTTATACCACGTTATTATCATAATGAGGGAATAAGTATGCTTAATTGGATGGAGAAGTACCAAAGTAAGTAGATACGAAAATATTGTTACCGTCAAGATGGTAGGTACCTAAGTACCTTTTTTTGTAAAAAGGATTAATGATACCGACTACTTAATTTTGACAATTCAAAAGTGCCTGTAAATGGTTTAATTGAAATAAATGATTTGAGTTGAGTTGAATTTCAATCAATACAACAACGTAGATAGGTAATTACTTGTTAAATTATAATTATAGTTACAATTATGAAAACGAACTGCGATTGTTGAAATATGTGTGATATAGAGTCTATTTTAATAAAACTTTCTGTCTAATACATAATTTTATATTTTAAAAATGTTGTTGTTGTTTAATTTTTAGTTTTGTTTTGTTTTTTTTGTTTAATTTTGTTTTAGCTTTGAAAAAACCTGCATTTATTTAGTTTTTTTTTTCCTTATCTATTTTTTTTATTTTAAGTACGTATCGGTGCTAAAGCTGAAGTCAGTGATAACGATATCGCACACAGTGCCGCAACAAATATCGATGCGAAAGCATTCTGAAATCAGACCTATTTATTCTATTAAAATTCACCTTTCACTTCACCTTTTTGATTAAATGAGTGTTTTCTTTAGCATACTGTTAAAATTAGTATTTATACGAATACGGTGTTAATATTTTGTTTCCGTGAAGATGGAGGGACCAAGTCTTGGATTTTAGATCAGCCTACATAAAAGTTTAATACTGTAAATCTACTATTTGCTACCTTTGCACAAATTTTAGCTACCTCAACGTATACGTAGTTATTTAACAGTACGTTATTTAAAATCGTTGGTCCCTCCATTTTGACGTCAAAGTGGAAGGACCATAGGATAGGCTGGTCGGAGGAGTAACCTACCTATATAGTATTACAATACCTACCTTAATTCTAGTTTAGAAATATGCAATTTGATGATCCCTAACATGAATCGTTTGCGAAATAACGGCAATAAATGTTGGTCCCTCCATAATCACAATTCAAAAATTTGGTCAGGCATGTTAATGGATAGTATTTTTTTGGTTTTTCGAAGAATTTAATAATAATAATATCCCTGGACATTTCACACAGCGCTATCTAGTCCCCCTACCGCCGCCGCCGTCTAGTCTACCTTTGGGTTATGCAAATGAATTACGGTGAAGTTTATCTTAAAAAAAGTACTAATTGTACTGAAAAATTAGTGCAAAGGTTGCAAATAGTAGATTTACAATATTAAACTTTTATGTAGGCTGATTTGAAATCCAAGACTTGGTCCCTCCATCTTGACGGTAACGGATAAAATAGTTTCGTATATTATAACTGTATTATTTTATTATATCTACTTACTTTAGTACTTCTCCATCCAATTAAGCATACTTATTACCTCATTATGATAATAGGCTATGTGGTATAAAAACGACGCTTTGAAATGTCTGATTGACGCACCATAAATCTTGGTCACCCTTCTTCTAACTTGCATTATAGGTTATAAGTTCTGTAGATCGTGAATTCCATACATTAGGGCTTTATTCATACTGTCTACATATTCTTCGAAATCGTATCAGTGATTAGCAAAAAGAATGGGACCTCTACGAAGCTCCGTTTAAGAGAACTGCGTGACAGCGCAGTTTTACACGTTTCAACCGCGCGGCCATTACATTTAAGTTCTGTAGGTCGTGAATTCCATACATTAGGGCTTTATTCATACTGTCTACATATTCTTCGAAATCGTATCAGTGATTAGCAAAAAGAATGGGACCTCTACGAAGCTCCGTTTAAGAGAACTTTAAGAGAACTGCGTGGCCGCGCAGTTCTCCACGTGTCAACTGCGCGGCCATAGCATTTAAGTTCTGTAGGTCGTGAATTCCATACATTAGGGCTTTATTGATACTGTCTACATATTCTTCGAAATCGTATCAGTGATTAGCAAAAAGAATGGGACCTCTACGAAGCTCCGTTTAAGAGAACTTTAAGAGAACTGCGTGGCCGCGCAGTTCTCCACGTTTCGACTGCGCGGCCATGGTTAAACCTTTACAACTTTCTGAATATTGGATCTACGAATTTGCGACTTTCATCGTTAGTGTTTTACAAATTCCTTCGTAATGTTGACGTAGTCGTTTTGCTTCTACGAAATTGTGGCCGAGCAGTCGAAACGGACACAAAATTTTTGCACAATGTCCTTCACGACAATATACGCAATGTTTACGCTCAAAAAGTATTATGTTATTTAAATGTTCTATTTACTACACGTAAAACGCACGACTATTGTAAAATTAATAGTCAATATAGTATGTTAGGTTTCTAAACGTGACTGTACTAAGGTGACCTTAGTTTTAAGCCTTAGTAAGGTCTAAAACTTACCTTCACTAAATTAGCGCTGCTCCCGTGGAATATATGTTCGGTTGAGTTAGTTAGTGCTACTAGAGATTCTATGTATCTGTAATACCATATAGTGCCCTTATTTATTTCTTTGACTATGTGTTGGATGTTTTTAGGGCAAGCTTTCATCCAAGCCTGTATTAGCAAAGTCTCCATTTCTTCCTCTCTATTTATTATTGAACAAGAACTTGCTAAGTTAATTACTTTTATCTGAAAACAAAAAAATATTATCAAATGTAGTGTTAACATCTGAAATTGTTCATCATCATGATTTTCGGCCGAAACACGTCTACCGCTGGAAATAGGACTCCAACAAGTGTCGGCACATCGACCGGTCCCGTGCTTCTCGGATTCAGCGGATTCCCACGACCTTCAAAAAGTTCTCGAACTGAAATATTTATTCTAAGTAGCTTCGAAGGGGAATACCCGACATAGCAAAAATATCTCTTCATTAAAAAGAAACAATGATATAATGTCTATTGCCGTTTGACTATAAAAGTTAAATAAATGATCTTGGATATCTTCTATACTTATAATAAATCTGTAGAAGTGAAAATTCTGTACATTGAAAATATCCAAAAAATAAATGGCAGGGGGTGTTACTTGACCGACACCGAACCCAAAAATGTGATTAAAAAAATTTTTGTCTGTCTGTCTGTCTGTCGGTCTGTCTGTCTGTCTGTCTGTCTGTTTGTTCAGGCATCACGCAAAAACTACCGGTTCGATTACGATGAAACTTGGTATAATTATTCTTTAATATCCTGGGCACCACACTGGGTACTTTTTATCCCGGAAAAGTATATACAATAAAAAACAAACTTAATTTTGCGGTTCGATCCCTATACCCGATTACCACTGTCTGTACTGTACCAACCGCGAATACTAAGTTTGTCGTAGGTTGGGTCACCCGCAGTGGAGTTCATTTTTATTCCTTTTAGTTTTTAGAGTTATTTAGGTTTATTTTTATATAAGTCGTAGGTATAGATTTTAATTTTAAAGTATAGGTAGTATATTTGATAGTGTACGTAGTGACCGTAGGTTATTTTATAATACTGTTAGGTAGGTTTAGTCATTCGTATAGATATTAGTTTTTAGGGATTTTGCTTATTTATTGAGTTTAGATTAGTTATCATCAGAAATAGGTTTACTTAGGTAGGTAGGTATTTAATTTTCTGTTATTGAGTTTTTTTTTAAATTAGTTAGGTACTTAGGTAAAGATATCATATAGGTACCCTCTTAATCACCACTAATGAGACACAATTGGTTTTCTATTGTAATTAGCCACAAAGGGCCCGCGACATAGATGGCATTCTGGGGAAGCACATACATTTTATCCTGTTAGCACGTTCCCGTGGAATAATTTCCGACATCCACGCGGGCGAAGCCGCGGGCAGAAGCTAGTGTAAGAATAAATTAAGCTACATATATAAAAAAAGTTCATATCTATAGTTTGATTGTCCAACATTATTTTCTTAAAATAATTAGTTTTTAATAATCGTGAGAAGTCGCGAAAAGCGACATAATGTCGCTTTTCGCGACTTCTCACGATAAAACAGCGCGGGAGTTAATCGGAATTTTATTTAAAAAAAAGTTGCAATAGCGTTTTGAGTCTTCTATGTCCATAGGCATAAGGTTGAAATTGTAATGATAAAGGTGCCTTCAGGAACTGCCACCGTAAAGGTAGAAGGTAGAAGATAATATGTTCCAACAAGAAGTAGCCATAATCTACATATTACTCCTTAAAAAATGGATTATGTAATGTTCACAATGTTATTAGTAAAACGACGGAGTCTAGCATGAGGGACGAAGGGGAGGGGGTACAAAGTACCCACAAGCCGGAGTCTTTTTTGTTTTATGTGTGTAAAGTGTTTAATAAATCCTACTAATATTATAAATGCGAAAGTTTCTGAGGATGGATGGATTGATAATGTGAACATTTTTGTTACTCTTTCAGGCAAAAACTACTGAACGGATTAGGATGAAATTTGGCACACAGATAGTTTATAACCAGGATTAACACATACATAGGATACTGTTTATCCCGATATTTCCACAGGATCGAAACTAATGCGGGTGAAACCGTGAGGCGCTGCTAGTAAATAATATTAATGTCGTAGGTCCAGAAATGATAACAAACACGTTCAACTCACCAGTTCGTCAATATCCACAGCATTTTCAGTAGCCATAATGCCCCGCATTTCAAACTTTAACTTCTCCATTACAACTACCTCGCCGTCCAGCTGTGTCTCATTAGGCAAGTTATACAGTTTCAAACAACTCCATAAACTAATATTTTTATCATCACTTATGGAAAACATATTGAAGACTTTTATTTTGTCTTCATCATGCATTACTTCAAATAATCCAGTAATAGTATGTGTTAGGTGTACTCTTTGTGGTGAATCAGCTAATAGTGGATTATTTTCCAATTTTTGATACATTTTACACAATGATATGACTTGTGGTAGTAGGAACTGTCGGGTCGAAGTTCTGAAACAGTTAACGGTTATTGAAACAAGGTATAGTAGAAATTGGACGACAGAACGAATATTTTTGAATGCAGTTTTTCTTAACTCTTAAGAGGGTGCACACAGGTCCACTAGCGCCACTCCTTTAAAAAAATATTATCTCGTGACTGAGAAGGAATTATGAAAATCTGTTCAATCAGCGACCTCGGTAAATGTGTCTAGAATTTTCTAATACCTTTTATAAAATTTCATATTGAGACACGAAGCAACAAAATTCGATCTAAAGAAAAGCGGCCACATTCCTATATGTCGTATTTAGTTGCTTCGTGTCTCAATATGAAACTTAATAAAAGGTATTAGAAAATTTTAGACACACTTACCGAGGTCGCTGATTGAGCAGATTTTCATATATCCTTCTCAGTCACGAGATAATATTTTTTTAAAGGAGTGGCGCTAGTGGACCTTTGTACAGGCTCTTAACGACGTGTTCCTTGAGAACAAATGTCTCGTTCGCTATGTTTCAGTTATTTTCCATACTGACCCATCTCAATAGATAACACAACACAATCTTAATCATAATAATAAAAAGTAAGTTGTTCCTCGCAACCGAAGCACCTGCCATCTAAGCTCTTAACCACCCTTAACCTGTTAGAAATGCGTCAATTTGTTAATTGACCGTAAATCGCTCTGATAAACTTGCTTGCATTCCTATCTATGTGAAGTGCATCATATTGCACAACGTAGCCTGTCTGTGCCAGCGTAACCTTTAGCTTGAATCTTATTTTTCTTACTCAACTTTAGTACCTAACATTAATAATCTATACTTATAATAAATCTGTAGAAGTGAAAATTCTGTACATTGAAAATATCCAAAAAATAAATGGCAGGGGGTGTTACTTGACCGACACCGAACCCAAAAATGTGATTAAAAAAATTTTTGTCTGTCTGTCTGTCTGTCTGTCTGTCTGTCTGTCTGTTTGTTCAGGCATCACGCAAAAACTACCGGTTCGATTACGATGAAACTTGGTATAATTATTCTTTAATATCCTGGGCACCACACTGGGTACTTTTTATCCCGGAAAAGTATATACAATAAAAAACAAACTTAATTTTGCGGTTCGATCCCAATACCCGATTACCACTGATTGTACTGTACCAACCGCAAATACTAAGTTTGTCGTAGGTTGGGTCACCCGCAGTGGAGTTCATTTTTATTCCTTTTAGTTTTTAGAGTTATTTAGGTTTATTTTTATATGAGTCGTAGGTATAGATTTTAATTTTAAAGTATAGGTAGTATATTTGATAGTGTACGTAGTGACCGTAGGTTATTTTATAATACTGTTAGGTAGGTTTAGTCATTCGTATAGATATTAGTTTTTAGGGATTTTGCTTATTTATTGAGTTTAGATTAGTTATCATCAGAAATAGGTTTATTTAGGTAGGTAGGTATTTCATTTTCTGTTATTGAGTTTTTTTTTTAAATTAGTTAGGTACTTAGGTGAAGATATCATATAGGTACCCTCTTAATCACCACTAATGAGACACAATTGGTTTTCTATTGTAATTAGCCACAAAGGGCCCGCGACATAGATGGCATTCTGGGGAAGCACATACATTTTATCCTGTTAGCACGTTCCTGTGGGTAAATTTCCGACATCCACGCGGGCGAAGCCGCGGGCAGAAGCTAGTAATAATAATAATATCCCTGGACATTTCACACAGCGCCATCTAGTCCCAAGCTAAGCAACCTAATGCTTGTGTTATGGTAACAAGATGGCTGATAAACTACTTATATACATTTTTTTTTGTAAATACATACATATTATAGATAGAAAAACACCCAGACTCGGAACAAATACATGTAGATCATACAAATATTTGTTCCGTGCGGGAATCGAACCCGCGACACGCAGCGCAGCAGTCAATCGCTTAACCACTGCGCCAACCGTGTCGTCCATTACTAATGAATTAATGATGTTATAAGCTCATAAGCAAGGGATTACTGCGGGGTAGAGAGAATAATGAGAAAACTGAGCGATACTAAAAATACGTGTAACTTTATGAAAGAAATATTAAAAGCAGACAAATAAAAAATCGGCTAAGTGCAAGTCGAACTAGCACATGAAGGGTTCCGTCAAGGCAAAAACACGCCGAAAATACACGTTTCTTGTATGTTTCAACCTTTTAATTTTGAACTTTATTCGGTTGGCTGGTAGAGAACGCCTAAGGCATTAATTCCGCCTTTGTACAGACGCCAGCACATCAAGCTACCCGAAACTGTCAAATTTTCCCAATCCACCTTGAACCTTAATGCTTTAGCGATAAAGTTTAAATCTATTAAAGAAATTTGACAGATTGTAGTAGCTTGATGTGCTGGCGTCTGTACATATTTTTGTGTGCGAAAAGTAGTAAATAAAAAATGAAAACTTAAACGTAATTTCACAATAAATATTTCCTAAGTAACTCGTAGCATTGACATGGTAAATCAAACAAAGGATCATGGTATTTTCATACCTGGCCAGAAGCACCCACAGGTTAGCAGAGAACAGAGCACTCAAGCAATCAGTGCTAAGTATGGCTTCCACCATTCTCTTCTCCAATACATTCACCTCTTCATTATTCATTGTAGCTGATAATGTGAACGTTTGTGCAAGTAAGTGTTCATATAACCCGTATGTTTGGAACTGACGGCTTGACTTCTCACATTTAAATTTGAGACCCATATTGAACCAGACGTGACCTGAAATCCATACTTAAATTATAAATGCGAAAGTAACTGTCAGTCTGTCTGTTACGTTTTCACGCTTTAACGGCTGAACGGGTTTCGATGAAATTTGGCACAACAGTAGACGAAACAGCGGGCAAAATCTAGTTATTGAATATTTTATGAAAGAGACAAATTGAATTAGCTGGCGAAACTTCAAAGACATGGCGGGTATCGATATTAAATCATGATAAAAGAAAAGTGACTTTTTATAGCATTGGGATACATTCCGGAAGATATATCAACGTATAGAAGTACTAGCAGTGCCCCGCGGTTTCACCCGTATAAGTGTCGATCCCGTGGAAATATTAGGATAAAAAGTATCCTATGTGTTATTCTGATTTATAAGCTATATATTACTATAAAGTTTCATCAAAATCCGTTCAGTAGTTTTTGCGTGAAAGAGTAACAAACATCCAGCTATCCATCCTCACAAACTTTCGCTTATAGAAGCCAGATGGGATTTCCCATCACCAAAAATGACGAACTTCTAGACAAATTTCCTTGAACCCCTTGAGGATACGAATTTTTAAAAAATCCGTAGTGCTCACCTTCGTTGTATAAGGAAGTGTTGGGCAAAATTTCATGCTTCTAGACCCAGAGCGTTGTCTGTCAGTGAATTAATGAATTTATGATTTTCCTTAAGTAGAAGTTTTTTTGGAACGAGTTTCCTTATCGCGCGTTGCGAAAGGGGGCTAGACGGAAAAAATTAAGACCAAAAGTTGGAACGACACTTTTTGCTATAGTTGTAAGCCGTGCGGCGTGCGCGTGTTTCCCTGTCTGTCTCTCTCTCTTTCTCTCTTATAGAAAGCAAGCCAGTTATACTTCGTTCCATCCGGGAGTCCCTTGACACCTCTCAAGTTTTTTTTAGCCTACATTGTGTCCCACTGCTGGGTAAAGGCCTCCCCTTGTTTCTTCCAAACCTCCCTGTCTGTGCGATCTCTGCATGGCCATGTTGGACCTGCAAGCCTGGAGCAAGGCCCTGTTACCACATGGTCTACCTCGACGGCGATGTCCTCCCTCAGGCGTCCAGTGAGTGACGATTTTGCGCTCCGGGTGCATTCGTGAGACGTGTCCTTTTGTCCTTACTGAACAACAGAAGTCCAAACTCAAGTAGAAGATTAAAAGTAAATATTTACTTACAATGAGGCAATAAGCTGTAAACAACATTGATCAACTTTTCCTTTGATACTTTTAATGACTGCTCCCCAATTTTTTGTACTAATATTTTAAATACAGATATTACAAGAAGTATCAAGCCAAGCAACTTTTCATCTTTGCTCATTTCATTTACGTCGTAGTTAAAGATGAACTGCAAATAAAATCATAAACAATGAATTTGGACTCGAAAAAGATAGAATTGTGTGGAAAGGAAGAAGGAGTACTGTGCCCTGCAGTGGAGCAATAAAGCCTAGTTAGATTAGATTTAGATAAGAACGAATTTGGTTCCATTTTTCCTACGTTTCCCTGTAATAATTCTACTCATTAGATAAACTAAGAAAAATAAATTATATTAACTTGTTTTTGCAGACATATTATTTGCAGAAAAACAATGATTGCTAAGAAAAACAAGTAATTTGAAATGCAAAGCGTTGTGAATGTTGTTGAGAATATACAGTGTTGACAATGATTATAAGTGGGATTATTACAGTTAAGGCTAGCTCACATCGGCGGACAGCGGGGCAGAGTATATTTAAATTTACCAACGTAAATTCGTACTTATCTAATGGTAACAAGATATAGATTCCAAAGCTGGGGAATTTGTTGCGCCACTTTTTCTTGAAGTGTGTGAAGAAGTGGAAGTGGTGTAGTGCGGGCGTTTTGGGAGACGGTCTATTGTAAATTTTACGTTCAAAAAGTGCTGATTCAGCCTAATTTGAATAAATGACTATTGATTTTGAAAAGCTCAGAGACCGACCATGGAGCGTCAAAGGGGATTTCTCTCTGCGGTATTGAAAAGCGCGCTGGAGGATACCGCGGCGGGATGCGACGGTATGCGCCGGAGAGCGCTCGCATGCGGTGGCGGGGGGCAGGCGCACGGCTCGGCACTGCGCGGCAGCTGCCCGATGCCTCCCTCGCCGCCCGCCGATGTGCGTTGGCCTTTATCATGCTCATTCATTTTCATAGGAGGAGACTAAATTCGCTTCGCCTTTTAGTTACGCTCTCGTGATTAATAACAATAACTGACATTTCTAATATTCTATTTAGAATAACACAAAAATCTACAAGATGGCAGGGACATCCACGCGCACTCTGTAGCCATGGATTCAGTAGGTACATGATTCTGACCTCGTTGCGTTGAAATGAAAAATAAAACAAAGCTGTTCCATACATTTTTACCACGTAAGCAGGTATTGCACTTTTCTATGACACAGCAGTTTTTTTTTTATAATCGACCTAATATGTCTACGCTACGCAAACGTCTAGAATCATGTACTGAATTTATGTTTCAGTTTACATGTCGATGTCCCTGCCACCCTATATCTATCTCATATACAAAAAGTACATCTGAAAATTTTGTTATGTAAATTTTAAGAAAATGCAATGATTTTAAGAAGCCATGAGACAGCTAAATTGTTCTGAAAATGACTCTTTGGCAGTTTAAAGGAACCTATAGATGCTGTAATAACAATAAATGTTTTGACTTTGTATTCATTGACCAATTTACATAAGCACTAATAATATCCAAGTAGTCATTAGTCTTGTTAATAAATAAGTATAACATAATCAGTTTATGTTCCCAGTGCTGGGACACAGGCCTCCTCTCCGTGAGAGGGAGTGGCACACGGGTCCAGTGCGGGTAGGTAGATGTCACATGTCTTCGAATTTTTGGTTCTAGACATGCCAGTTTCCTCACGATGTTTTCCTTCACTGTTTTGAGAGCAATGGTGATGAAATCACTTACACAAAGTAAAAGCGGTGGCGAGATGAACTGGACGCGTTCCGCGAGAGGTGGTTCGAGGTGGCGCGGGAAAAGAGTTCCTGGAAAGACTTGGGCCTCTTTTCCCGCCTTTGCCCAGCAGTGCGAACTCCTACCTCCTCCTTGCTCCTCCTACCTTCAAGTCTTAAGTCGCGGCCGTTACCGGTATGAGGCAGGCTTATATTAATAAATAATTTGTGTAAACCTCCCTGCACGTCTTTGTGCACCAATATATTTTTAGCATCTGTTTTTTTGGAACGAAGTTCCTTAGCGCGCGTTGCGAAAGGGGGCTAGACGGAAAAAATTAAGACCAAAAGTTGGAACGACACTTTTTGCTATAGTTGTAAGCCGTGCGGCGTGCGCGTGTTTCTCTCTCTCTCTCTTATAGAAAGCAAGCCAGTTATTTTCGTTTCGTCTTTCTATTTCGCATTGAACAGTGTGGTGTCGCGACGATTATTTTTGTTGAGTGTATACAGGTTTTTTGTACATAATAAATAATAAAAAAATATAATTAATCGAAAGGAACTTCGTTCCATCCGGGTGTCCCTTGACACCTCTCAAGTTTTTTTATTATAAAAAGTATGTACTTATAATACTTACAGCCAATAATGTGTCATCCATCATCAATTCTCTTAGCAATAGGTTAACTGGACCAGTAACATTGTTATTGACAAGATTTATAAACTGTGGCGATTTCCCACGCATTGTGTGTAGATAAGCTTCATTATTTCTGAAACCAATTAAATGATAATTATTATAATTATTAAAAAATAAACCTGTTTCTGACTGTTGTTTACGTTTTATTGACGTGCATGTTTCGGGATTGCCCAGCTGGTTATGTAACTTTCTTAAGCTACGTATCACTAACAGTACTATCGCTTTCATTTTGACAGTTCAACAACATTCATTGGGTTATTTACGTTGTAGAGGAGACACATTTTTCGAACATATGAAGCAATGGACTAGCAATATCCTTCAAAATTATTTAGATTCCAGTGTGTTACGCAATTAGGGTGCTAGTTTGTACAAAATAAATCTAATTGTATTTTCTTGAATATAAAAATAAATAAAATAAAATAAGCCTTTATTGCTGTTAGATTTTATCTTATTTGACTAAACATTACTTAATTAATTAAAATAAAGAGTGACGTTTTTAAAGTAATAATCAATCCACTTTATATTCAAGAAACATTTAAGTAATGTTTCTTGAATATAAAGTGGATTGATTATTACTTTAAAAACGTCACTCTATGAGGCAAATTGCATTTTTTGCATATGCCAAAAATTTCCATTTGTTCGTTTACCGTTCATATCGAGCTTAAATGTCCCTCATACAAAGCCCTGTGTTAAGCTTCGTATCAACTAGAGGCAGGCTAAGTTTCCCCTGAAGTACGCAACTTTAAAGTCTATTCAAACTAATGTTTCAAATTGATGTTATTTCAAGTTAAACAAATATCAACTTTATTTTATTGGTAGGTAATTAGGCTGATTTCAGTGACTAGCACTATTGTTACAAAAATGTTTAAAAGTTACAAAAATGTTTGAAGTTATAGCGTAAACTGAATCTTATTGTGTAGGAATTTAAGTTATTATTCCAGAGACTGTGACCTCTGAGTTTGTTTCGGCCTTTCTTCTCAGACTAGTCAGATAGGAAACGCCGACCTCATCTAGTTTTAAAATATGATTGACGTGCAAGTGTTTGTACAAACGTACTTACAAAATAAAATCATTTATCATAAACTCATAAGTATTTGTTTACATTTTTGGCAAATAAATCGCGAATGCAGATTAAACAAACCTGTTAAACAGTTCCATGACTGACTTGACAGATGGCGCTCGGCAAAACCAGTGCAAATAGAAACATGAGATTTGGGTTATGCCATATTCCTTAAAGCGCACATTAGAGTCGCGTCAACACGCGGTGCATCGCATTTCAATACAAAAAATTGCAGTGCGGCCTGTCTGAAGTGTGCGATTATTCATACAACATATATTTATATTTTGCAAAGCGGTGCGGCTCACCCGAATCTGCGTCAGCTTTTACACAACGAACACGCAACAAACCCATAGACAAAAAAACTTATAAAATATTACTGCAAAACTTACAAATGAACATAAAGTAGAAGTTCCACAATAGATGCATGATCTTTTAACACTGCATTCTTGAAAGTCATACAGACTCTTAACAATATTTTCAGAGCGAAACTGCTTACTTTTAATGACCTCAAAACTAGTTTCTCTTCTTGATTCTCCTGTAAAAAACAAAATAGCTGTTTCTCAGTGAAATACAGGGTGGCAGGGACATCTACACACACATTCACTACGTGTTCTATCTTACGGGTTTGGTTTCCGCACTTAATCCTTCAAGTGGACCTTTGTGCGTAGGCCATGGTGGCCGTCGGTGGTTATTCCAACAGGACCACCTACCTCCAGAAGCTTATTAGGTCTCCTGGCCTGTTGAGAACATGTGTAAGATCTGGCTGTCACGAGGGTTTCTGACCTAATCTGGGTGACGCCTGTGCACTCAAAGAACACATGCGCGATGGCTTCATCAGCCTCCATGCAAGCTCTGCACAGGGAGCTGTCCGTTATGCCTATTATGTGGAAGTGTTTGTTTAGCAAGCAGTGTCCCATGTTGGTCCCCGTCACCAGGCGCAGGCATCCGTGGTTCATTCACGTGTTTTTACACTTGGTTACCACAAGTAAAGGGCGCGTCGCTTCGTAAGATAAAAATACTCCAAAGACCATTTCAATTAGACAAAAAAGTGTATAGGCTATTTTTATAATACCTATTTATCATATTTATATTCTTAATTCATTGGCCGTTTTAGTTATAACTCAACCTAAATTAGTGATTAGGTTTTTACAACAATCCTATAGGATTTCTACATTGGCTATTCTGAATCCAACAAGTGAATTACCTCCAAAGCTGTTCTAATATTATTAGTGACCATACAACACAGGACTCTAGTACAGTCACTGTAAATCTTCTTGTCCATTAAACAGTTGGAGTATTTTTCACATATCACAGTGTAGGCCTTCCACTGTTCGGCCATAGTTTTCACATCCAGGCTCTGAACTATTTCACCTATCTTCAAGTTGATGTCTAGAGCTGAAACAGTTAAATGATTTCTGTTATTTTCGGAAGTAGCCATTGTCTTTCAATATGTACTGAGCTTCTTCAATAAAGACTGTTCCCAAGCAGCTCTGGGCAGAGTGAAGTCGAATGAAAGAAGTGAGGTTTATCAGTGGAATAATAATGGTGTTCATTAATTAGGGTTTTATAAACAGTTATTAAGTTCTCCATTAAAAATTTACACTATTTGTTTGTATTATGTGCAGAATTTCTTTAACAAGTAAATAAAAGAGGAAAAGTGATTTAATAATTATGTTGCTGCTACTCTAACTCACCTTCAATAAGAATATCTTGCTCCTCTCTTTCAGTTAAATCAAAAATTAAATGTTTTTCTAAAACCATCAAGTATGTGAACTGAAGTTCATGGCAAGTTCTGAATAAGTCCTTTAATTGTTTCTCTACACAGTTCAAACTGCTTCCATAGAGAGTTTCACTGAAAACATAAAGCAAAATAACCGGCTAAGTGCGAGCCGGACTCGCGCACGAAGGGTTCCGTACCGTTATCTATAAAAATCACGTGTGTTGTATGGGAGCCCCCCTTAAATATTTATTTTATTTTGTTTTTAGTTTTTGTTGTTATAGCGGCAACAGAAATACATAATAATCTGTTAGCGGAGCCGGGGTTGCGCGCGCCGCCGGACTGCGGGGCTGCGCGTCGCCCCACGCCAACCCTACTGCAGCCATCCGCTAGGACTAGCCTAAACAAGGTTGCCCCCTTGTCACGCGCCATAAGATAATTAAATTTGATTTCTATTGATATATTTCACAATGAAGTTCCCAGGAGCAGCAGTAAACTGGCAATCCTGCCAGCTTTTTGGGCACTTTTCCCATTGATAACAATGTGGATGAATTTTTTGATGATCTGATTCTTTCCTTTTTATGTTCTTGTACATATTATTATATCTTCGACATATCTCGGGACCCTGGGGTCCCAGACGTTCGGAAAGCCTGCCAGGGACTGTAGTCTGCGAGGTCACAGGCCCCTTAGACCATTTTAAATGATGAGGAGGCACTATTATTTTAAGACTGTTGGTTTTAAAATTAATTTTGGGCTGAACAACAACAAGGTGAGGGCAGGAGGAAGATGAAGTGGTTCTGATTAATCATTCTACACTTACCTATCTTTACAGTGTATAAACACTAACATAATAATACGGCCAGTTACAGTTGGGAATATTTTCATAGAACAACACTTCATTGACATTTTTTCTATGACTTGTTTAATTAAATCTGATAATAACTGTAGAAGGCACACTGCATCATTCATATATTCTTTTAATTTGTTCTGTTTAAGACTTTTTTCTGCCAGTAGCTCCGTGATGAGGTCTAAACTCTAGAAAGCAAAACATTTTTTTTAAACAACTATTTTATTTACAATTACGTCTGACGGCATAAGCCTTTAGTCTACGATTTATATAATGTATTATAAAGATGTAGTGTTTCTTTACCTGAGAAACACAAGTACCGCAGTCATTTATTAGAGTCGAGAAGTAAACCGAAAATGTTGACTTTTTTATTTCGTTTCTTATACTTGTAAATGCTGTTTTTGTATTCAATACCAAAGATTCGTATGTTACAGTGTCCATCTGTTAGCTTGGTCAAGAAAATAAATAGTTGTAAAAGAAAATAACAGAACTGAAAGTGGTAAATAAAGTTGTTTAAACAAAAGGATACGATAGCTGGATCGGTAGGGCTATTGCAAAATATATCGGTGCTTTCGGACAAAAAATCGGAGCTTTGAGAATCGTCCATTTTTATTCAAGTGAGTCTATTTGGCATTTATGAACAGTTTTCATTTAAAAATTAAATCACTGCCTAGCAAAAACCAAAAATATCGTCCCGCTCAAAATAAACGTCACTGTCACATATCACATAATGTTGTAGTCTGTGCCATTGACATAGAAAAGTATGGACTGGAAATACCTACAAAAAAAGGGTGCATACCTACAACTCATATTGTCGCATAAAATGGCTGCCATTGCTAGGGTTGTGTCAATCAAGGAACAACTGTTATCTCGTTGTTACTATAACGAGTAACGATACTATATACGAGTTTTACTAGTTATCACGTTTGGATCACGATGGATTTTGGTGCTGTGAAGTGTGAACTTTAATTGTTTCTCTACACAGTTCAAACTGCTTCCATAGAGAGTTTCACTGAAAACATAAAGCAAAATAACCGGCTAAGTGCGAGCCGGACTCGCGCACGAAGGGTTCCGTACCGTTATCTATAAAAATCACGTGTGTTGTATGGGAGCCCCCCTTAAATATTTATTTTATTTTGTTTTTAGTTTTTGTTGTTATAGCGGCAACAGAAATACATAATAATCTGTTAGCGGAGCCGGGGTTGCGCGCGCCGCCGGACTGCGGGGCTGCGCGTCGCCCCACGCCAACCCTACTGCAGCCATCCGCTAGGACTAGCCTAAACAAGGTTGCCCCCTTGTCACGCGCCATAAGATAATTAAATTTGATTTCTATTGATATATTTCACAATGAAGTTCCCAGGAGCAGCAGTAAACTGGCAATCCTGCCAGCTTTTTGGGCACTTTTCCCATTGATAACAATGTGGATGAATTTTTTGATGATCTGATTCTTTCCTTTTTATGTTCTTGTACATATTATTATATCTTCGACATATCTCGGGACCCTGGGGTCCCAGACGTTCGGAAAGCCTGCCAGGGACTGTAGTCTGCGAGGTCACAGGCCCCTTAGACCATTTTAAATGATGAGGAGGCACTATTATTTTAAGACTGTTGGTTTTAAAATTAATTTTGGGCTGAACAACAACAAGGTGAGGGCAGGAGGAAGATGAAGTGGTTCTGATTAATCATTCTACACTTACCTATCTTTACAGTGTATAAACACTAACATAATAATACGGCCAGTTACAGTTGGGAATATTTTCATAGAACAACACTTCATTGACATTTTTTCTATGACTTGTTTAATTAAATCTGATAATAACTGTAGAAGGCACACTGCATCATTCATATATTCTTTTAATTTGTTCTGTTTAAGACTTTTTTCTGCCAGTAGCTCCGTGATGAGGTCTAAACTCTAGAAAGCAAAACATTTTTTTTAAACAACTATTTTATTTACAATTACGTCTGACGGCATAAGCCTTTAGTCTACGATTTATATAATGTATTATAAAGATGTAGTGTTTCTTTACCTGAGAAACACAAGTACCGCAGTCATTTATTAGAGTCGAGAAGTAAACCGAAAATGTTGACTTTTTTATTTCGTTTCTTATACTTGTAAATGCTGTTTTTGTATTCAATACCAAAGATTCGTATGTTACAGTGTCCATCTGTTAGCTTGGTCAAGAAAATAAATAGTTGTAAAAGAAAATAACAGAACTGAAAGTGGTAAATAAAGTTGTTTAAACAAAAGGATACGATAGCTGGATCGGTAGGGCTATTGCAAAATATATCGGTGCTTTCGGACAAAAAATCGGAGCTTTGAGAATCGTCCATTTTTATTCAAGTGAGTCTATTTGGCATTTATGAACAGTTTTCATTTAAAAATTAAATCACTGCCTAGCAAAAACCAAAAATATCGTCCCGCTCAAAATAAACGTCACTGTCACATATCACATAATGTTGTAGTCTGTGCCATTGACATAGAAAAGTATGGACTGGAAATACCTACAAAAAAAGGGTGCATACCTACAACTCATATTGTCGCATAAAATGGCTGCCATTGCTAGGGTTGTGTCAATCAAGGAACAACTGTTATCTCGTTGTTACTATAACGAGTAACGATACTATATACGAGTTTTACTAGTTATCACGTTTGGATCACGATGGATTTTGGTGCTGTGAAGTGTGAACCACAGGCCGGACCTAGCTAGGTCACTCGGACCGAATAAGACGCAAGATTATTTATGTTAACATCGCAGAATATACTGATATCGTTTCAGCGGAGGAACTAGTTTCGAAAACTATTACGGTAAGTCGGCAACGGTACAACACTATTCCATTATGACATCTGTTTGTAAACAAACGAATGAATTAACAAATATAATAAAAAGGCCTGTTATATGGAAATTAACCCAAATATCAATACTTTAGCCATAAATTCATGATCGCGTTACAATTGTATCATCGATTGTGTATTATTGTATGTATTAATGCATGAAAACCGGCTACTAACCTGTGCAACTACAATTGAGGTTGATTTTCATTCTTTCTTGCACCACACTTCACAATACAACACACAGGCATGTTGAACTTCTGTTTTCCAACATTTACATGCAGTTTTAAAAGGTAAAATCCTCGTAATTTTCTCGCAAATCTCAATAATACAAAAAACAAACAGCCATTTGACAGCAAAACTACCACGAAACTCGTAACTCAAGATGGCTGCTACGGCACTTACCTACAACTGTCACTACGTCAAGACAAAATGTTGCCATAATTAGCAACAATTAAAATATAGTTGTCTCTTTTATCAAATGAGATTATCTCACTAGAAAGAATGAGACATAACGATATTTCAAATTCTGAATCATATTTCACTCATATTTGTATAAGCAAATGTATGTATAGAATAACGCGGCATCTCCATGTTATTTCCTATCTCAATGGTCTGTGCTCACAGTGTGCTGTCACTTGTCAGTCAACCAACCGTAGTCCATAGATTAATATACAGTAACCGTAGTCCATTTTATACTCTAGACAAGGAACTTATATCCAACATGGAATGTGGATTTCAATTTGACTCCAATATAAAAATAAACCTTATATGTATCAAGCTAAGTTCTATTACAGACAATCACTTGGTCAAAGAGAAATCCGGTCCGAGAGAGAAAGCGCTTCGAGAGCCGTGTCCCTTTCTAAAGTCCCAGCAGAATTATTCCCGAATTTAGCAGGAATGGTAGGAAAAAATAATATTGTCATGTCTTATTAAAAAAGCATTAATTTTTGTTCTGATATATTTCTAATATTTTGAATGAGACCTAGACAGAGAATAGTAGGTAGACAAGACCTCAGCGTATGCGGTATGAGATAGCGATAGTTCGACATAAGTACAGACGCCAGCAGGTCAACCTACCCGAAACTGTCAGATTTTCCCAATCAACCTTGAACCTAATACTTCAGCAATAAAGTCGAAATACTATTAAAGAAATCTGACAGATTGTAGTAGCTTGATGTGCTGGCGTCTGTACATTACTGATGATTACTGCAGCTACGTACAATTAATATTGCCATACTTAGACTTTTACCCCAATCGTGTGGGTAATATGGTACTTATTGAGTACTTTGATTGTACTACGTCTACGATTTTTTGATGTTATATTTATTTATTTATATTTACTTTATTGTACACCACAAAAATACATAGCATAAAAAATACATGGCACACTACAAAATAACAATGGGCGGCCTTATCGCATTACTGCGATCTCTTCCAGGCAACCTTAGAATGGACAGTGATTTTCCTTGACATAAAATGGGACTGTCGTTGGTGCAAACATTATGTATACAATAAACTAAAATAGATACACAAATATATACATATCCAAAATTATAGATATATAAATACATACATACTATAAATACAAGCAACGAAAAATAAAAGAAGACTGTAGATGATTGCAATTAGGACAACAATATCACAACGACAAGTAGTGGTCCTTTACAAGTCTTTTGAACACCTGTAACGACTGCGCGCATTTTATTTCAACTGACAATGCATTCCACAAACGAGCGGCCTGGACAGTAAAGGATTTATCAAGGAAAGTATATTTTACTTGATCTGGTGATAAGCCTAAAATAAAAACAGGAACGATTTTTTTTTTTGGATGCCAGTCCCGTACACTCGGTCCACTTATTTCTTAAAAATGGTTCTTTCGAAAAACTAAAAACAAAAATTAAAAATGAAATACGTTCAGTGATAAAAACAAACAAGAGCTGGTATCCCCGTTAAGGTATTATCCGACTATTGACAAAAGACACGAAGTAACATAGATAACCGCCTAATATAAAATGCTTCACACTTTGGTCGGTTAATACGAAAAACAAGTTAGGATTTAATCGTCCGTCGTTAGATGAAATTATCACAATATTTTGCTTATTATTGACACAAAATAGTCTTAAAGTATGTACAATATTTTTTTAATTTACTTGCTGTAATAGTTAAAAAATGCCACTTACCAATGAAAGAATTAAAAAAAAAAAACAAACAAAAACCCGAATCTCTTCAAGGCGAGAGTGAATAGGCTTCTTCTGGGCAAGCTCGTACCACCGTAGATCTCATCCCTGCCTCTGGGCTGGATTGAGGTCAAGAGTGAGCCCATTGTCAATAAAAAAAAAGAAAAGTTATGTTTGGTTGATTTCGTTCACTACGACTTTTACAGCCGATTACACAGCAACTCACCATCATTACACACTAAATATTACCTTTTGGAATATCAATAAAGTCAGAAATTACACAAAGTATGCGTTTCACAGTTTTTTTTTTCATTTTTAATCAACGAAAATATTTTAACACCACAATTTGTTTGGCATCGATGTGATCGATGCCAAACAACAAAAACGGATACGCAAATAGAGATAGAAAATGTATGCTATGTCCTGCTCACCCATACACATTTTGACATGTGTCATATTATTTTAACAGCATGTCTATTACTATCCTCTGTCTACGGAATGAGAACATTTTTTTAGCAATAATTTGGACACTGTATTGAAATGTAATTAAAAAAGAAAAGATTAATAGTAGAATAGGTATATAATTATGTAAGTTAGACTGGCAGCCCGTCAGCCATATTAATTTGTTGTAATTATGGTGATTTGAATTTAACCGCAATTTGACGATAAAACCATCAATTTCTTTATTCGGACGTAATAAAGATGGTTAAAAAGTGTGCGATTCAAGGTTGCAAAAGCGAATCCTATGCAGGATGCGGTGTTTCTTTCTTCAAATAAGTATATTTCAATTCTTGAAGCAGGGTGGCGATAATGAATGAAATTATAAGATTATTTACACAAGGCAGCATATAAATAGGAGGTAGTCTTCAACATAAGCATAACTATGCATGTCTGTTATAGGTATTTTATGTTTATAATAGGCTGATTTTAACATTTATTACAGTAGGTAATATGTGTGTTGAGACTGTTCTGTAGTACACGCCACGCATATAACTTTATAAGGATTGGTGTACCGAATAGGCTTAATAGACGTGATCATGAAATGATCATGCCAAAAACTAAGTGCTCAAAGACTTTTTTAAAACCATATAAAATAATCAATAAATCAAAATCAATGAAAATAATGTCAGTGTCATCGTGACAGCAAAATGGACATTTATTTCACGTGTTGCTGTACTTTGTAAAGGCACAACACGCGGCCGGCTATCGGTTTTATTTCTATTTACGCAAATATTTGTCATAAACCTTTTATTTTTTGTTTGACGGAATGATAAAATGTCGGTGTGCAATATGTTGATGGCACTCAAAGCGGTAGGCGTCGAAACTAAGACAAGTGAATTAACTAAAACATGTGAAGAACTTCAGGTTAGTATTAATTTCATGGTTTTTACTGTTAATAAAATAAATAAGGCTAACAGAAATTATATAGTTTCAAAATATCACTATTTGTATATTTAACGTGCTTAAAATTAACACAATGTGGTACCCGGGTACATAGTAATATAATAATTCCATATACTTATTGTCCCGGTGAGTATTTTAAAAAGGCAGACCTTTTTACAATACTCACATATCTGAGTATGTATGGCAGAATGGTATTGAGAAAATGGCCCCTAGTGCAATAGGGTGTGGCATTCCCCTTCCCATCAATAAACATAAATATAATTCAATATTATACATGCATTAAGCAAGCATTATTATTGTTTAATGTTTGATTTATTTCTTGTGTTGTGTTATTGTGGTTTACAATAAAGTATATAAGTATATAAATAAGTAAATGCTTTATTATTATATAGACTATAGATAGATTTTTATAATCTCTTAACTAACTATTTACACCACATACTAAATTAAAAGACTAACTAACTATATAAACACAATAACAAAGATATTTAGGCGTCGAAGTACACATCCGCCTCGCTGTAAAAACAAAAAAAGAACATTTCCAGAGCTTGTTGCCAAGTAGAAGCTGTTTATGAACAGACATTGTATTTCTCTTTTATTACTGTCTGTTGTGTAATATCTATTTCATGTATTACCTTTTTAGCTGATAATTATGATTATAGTGCCAAATTTATATATTCACATTGCCATGAATTCAGCATAATTATACTTATTATACCTTTTGTTCTATGGCCCCTCGGTTACCGCTGTAATGTGAATACAGCATTATAAATAAAAGCCATTGAGCAGTTGTAGCCCAGTGGTAACGGTTGCAACTTAAGAGTTGTGATCGTAGATTTGAACCCAGACTTTACTTTGTCTAAATTAATTCATCACCACTACTCTCAAAACGGTGAAGGAAAACATTGTGCGGAAACCGGCATGTCCTAGAACCAATCATTTGAAGAGATGTGACATATACCAACCCACACTGGGCCCATGTGGTTCGTCATGGCCTACTCCTTATCACAGAGAGGAGCCCTGTGTCCCAGCAGTGGGAACATCATAGTCTGATTATCAAATAAAAGCCATAGAAATTAAGTGAAGTTTTTGCTATCACTCGACACCTACTTCCTTTCCATTTTTGTATTTAAATGCATGTATGTGTCAGTAATCTTTTTAAAAAGCGATGACATAATAAAATAGCCTTGGTATCATAATAAGCCAGAATTCATTGTTTGAACAATGTGTTTACAAGATCCAATGCAAGTTACGTGATATTTTCATGTTATTATGTACAGACGCCAGTACATCAAGCTACTACAATCTGTCAAATTTCTATAGTAGATAATCAACTTTATTGCTAAGCATTAAGGTTATTATTATTTATATATACTTTATTCAAGGTAAAAAAGGGGGGGGGGGGGTTTAAGGTTCAAGGTTGATTGGGTTAATTTGACAGTCTCGGGTAGCTTGACCTGCTGGCGTCTGTACACATTAAACAATTCATTTTTTTTACAAGCCTGCACTGTCCTACTCCTGGGCGAAGGCGTGTCCTGCTATCTTTTGCGAGCCCATGTGACTGATGTGATTTATAAAATTAATAAGTGATTACCTATAGTTATTAATTTTATATTTTTATTTGTATTTATTTATATATGATACAACACAAAAAAATATTGATTGAGCCATAAAAATAAATTATGTATATTTTATTTATTATTTTTTCATTTATAGGTATATTGTTATAATGAAGGTTCTATACTTAATTGGTAAAACCAAACCCTTACTTAGTGCAACATTGTCAGTTCATCTTTCACAGTTGGTTTTATTTTACTTTCACAGGGCTCTATAGATTCCAACACTTTTGACATTCAAAATGCTATTAAGCAGCTATCAGAGTTTTTACTCAAAATCGAAGATGCAAATCTATTCAAGAAATATCTATCAAACATTCTTCTTGCTTTGGTGTCGGCGAAAATCCCCTTGAAACCAGTATTTTCTAATACAAACTATGACACATGCAGTGATGCTGAAAAGACTAGTCACTTGGAGTATTCTATTATACTGGCTGCCTTGAGTGGCCATCCTGATGTATTACAGTAAGTGTTTTTGCTCAAAGCTTTGCTGAAAGGTTGTAGTTTTTTTCTCTCTGATGCATTACAGTACCTAAGTGTTTTTGCTCCAAGCTTTGCTGGACGTTTGAAGTTTTTTTTGTCTCCTTTATCTAACAATCTGTCACTATGTTTAGCCCAGGTTTGTACGGGCGCTTTTTTCAGCGATTGTTTTTCGCGCACTGGATTTTCAGCGCTGTGCTTAGCGCCGAGGGTTGAAAATCCTCTGTTGGATTCTCAATGCTCGGCTCAACACCGAGAGTTGAAAATCCAGTGCGTGATATTTTAACGTGCATGCGAATATGGGCTTAGCTGACTGCAATTGTTATGACGTGTCGCTTGATATATGATAATCTACGTTCGCGTTTGATTCATATAATTTCGTTCGCAATATGAGTTATTGGAAAAATAACTTTAATTCCTACACAATAAAGTTCCGTTTACGATACAACTTCAAACATTTTTTAGACTTTAAATAATGCTTGTGCAATAAAGTTGATATTTGTTTAACTGAAAATAACATAAATTGGAAACGTGAATTTGAATAGACCTTGGTATGCGCCCGTGATACTAGTAGGTACTTATAAAGCATTAAGCTAAGCCTGTATATTCCTTTTTTGGTTTTAAGCTTGTATCAGAAAGAAAATCACGCTATCCTTGCCAAGTTGCCTTTAGTTTTAATTTCAATTTTTATATTATCACTAGCTTCTGCCTGCGGCTTCGCCCGCGTGGATGTCGGAAATTTACCCACGGGAACGTGCTAACAGGATAAAATGTATGTGCTTCCCCAGAATGCCATCTATGTCGCGGGCCCTTTGTGGCTAATTACAATAGAAAACCAATTGTGTCTCATTAGTGGTGATTAAGAGGGTACCTATATGATATCTTTACCTAAGTACCTAACTAATTAAAAAAAAAAAACTCAATAACAGAAAATTAAATACCTACCTACCTAAATAAACCTATTTCTGATGATAACTAATCTAAACTCAATAAATAAGCAAAATCCCTAAAAACTAATATCTATACGAATGACTAAACCTACCTAACAGTATATAAAAAATAACCTACGGTCACTACGTACACTATCAAATATACTACCTATACTTTAAAATTAAAATCTATACCTACGACTCATATAAAAATAAACCTAAATAACTCTAAAAACTAAAAGGAATAAAAATGAACTCCACTGCGGGTGACCCAACCTACGACAAACTTAGTATTTGCGGTTGGTACAGTACAGACAGTGGTAATCGGGTATAGGGATCGAACCGCAAAATTAAGTTTGTTTTTTATTGTATATACTTTTCCGGGATAAAAAGTACCCAGTGTGGTGCCCAGGATATTAAAGAATAATTATACCAAGTTTCATCGTAATCGAACCGGTAGTTTTTGCGTGATGCCTGAACAAACAGACAGACAGACAAAAATTTTTTTAATCACATTTTTGGGTTCGGTGTCGGTCAAGTAACACCCCCTGCCATTTATTTTTTGGATATTTTCAATGTACAGAATTTTCACTTCTACAGATTTATTATAAGTATAGATTATTTTTTAATTTCAATTATTGTTTTATTCATAACTTTTTCTTCATGTTTATCCATCTTCCTTACTTTAGTCTATTTTAGTTTTAGTTTAGCTTAATATACTTTTCAAAGCAGCAAGATAATATAATCAATGCTATGTACGCCGTAATTGTCATGTACAGATGGTGTGCTGGCGGCACATCAAGCTACTACAATCTGTCAAATTTCTTTAATAGATTTTCAACTTTATCCCTAAAGCATTAAGGTTCAAGGTTGATTGGGAAAATTTGACAGTTTCGGGTAGCTTGACCTGCTGGCGTCTGTACATTAGTCCTTTAGTTATTAAGATTATTCTAGCATAAGTTTAATGTGCATGAGTGATGTTGCTGTGCTTTTCTTAAATAAATAAATAAGCATTGAAATTTATCTGTATGCAATATTGTGATTTTAAAGGGGCTTACAGAAATATGCGTCACTTTTCAATTTATTCTTTTATTTTTTTTTCTAAAACATATTCTAAGCCCTCCTTCTATTTTAGATATGCACTAAAATATTTCGAAGTTAATCCAGTGGCGCCATTTGAAGTATTCAGCCATCATGAGGACTCATACAATGTTGCTCCAAAGAAGCGAAGACTGCTTGATTGTGGGCAAAAAATTACAGAAAAACAGGTGGTGTCATGCTGCCATACATTGCTCAGCAAGTTACCAAATGAAATGGCTGGTAAATGGGATTGGACCAAATTTATAGGAACTTATGGGAATCATGGAACGGCAGAAGTCAGATGGTATGTTATTCTTAAGTTATTAGAAAGAAAGAAAAATTGTTTTGTTGTTGTGTTCGATTATTTCGTTTATACACATTTTTGGGGTGGATAAATGGAATAGCTTGTTGTGTTTTGTCAACATTAGTAGCAGTTCGAGAGTCGACAGTCCAGACGCACTGCGGGATACCACCCCTATTTGGTTAATATACCATATATACGCACTAAGCGCTTCTCGTCATCTTTTCTGATGCGCAAAGCTAAGGAGTGGAATCGTCTGCCTGCGTCTGCATTCCCAAAGTTCATACAATCCGAACCTCTTCAAGGCGAGAGTGAATAGGCTTCTTCTGGGCAAGCTCGTTCCACCGTAGATCTCATTCCTACCTCTGGGCTGGATTGAGGTCAAGAGTGAACCCATTGTCAATAAAAAAAAAAAGTTCTGAAACTATTGTTACAACTTGTAATAGCAATTATTATTTGTATTGTCCTATTACTACTTCTGCAGTGTCTCAAGACGAAAGTCTTTGACCAGTGCGTGTTGCCAGTGATGACCTATTGCACTGAAACGTGGTCGCTTACAATGGACCTTAATAGAAGGCTTAACCTCACCTAAAGGGCTATGCTTGATTCCCTGCGTGATCGAATCAGAAATGAAGAGATCCGCAGGAGAACCAAGGTAAACAACATAGCCCGAAGAATTGCCAAACTTAAGTGGCAGTGGGCAGGGCATATTGCTCGCAGAACAGATGGCCGATGGGGCGGAAAAGCTCTGGAGTGGCGACCGCGTACCGGAAGACGTAGCGTTGGATTGCCTCCCACATGGTGGACCAACGACCTTGTGAAGGCCGCAGGAACCCGTTGGATACGGGAAGCACAGAACCGGTCGAAGTGGAGGTGCTTGGGGGAGGCCTATGTCCAGCAGTGGACGTCTTTCGGATGAAATGATGATGATGATTGAGCTATTGCTGAAAGTAGATGATCTCTTATAAAAATGTGCCACATTTAGGAAGTATACAAATGAATTTTTATTAATGTACTTTATGAAATTCCACAGGATGATAAAAGAATGCATGGTCCTCCTAGCAAATATGACAGACACACAGTCTATGATACTATCCATGAGAATGCTCTTACAAGAACAGGAGATTCACGAACGTTTGCAGCGAAGTAAAACTAAATCCATTCACAGTATGAGTGAAGTAATAAAAGATGATTTAGGCCCTAATGTTGTCAATATTGATGGTATACTGCTGCCTGTATATGACAAAGATAATGTTCAGAGCGGTAACTTAGTTCAAGTGAAATCTACAGTCAATAATCTCAGGAGTTTGGCTCTGGCTGTTGCTTCAGGTGAGAAGAGAGGTTTATTTAATCTTATTGTCAATATTCAAGACCTTTTTTTAAGGGAATTGAGATATTAACGTTCAAAGTTGATCAACTTCGAACATTAATATCTTGGAAACGTGACACTTTACGGGGTTTGGTCTTGTATGTGGTATGTTTTCTGTTTGCATTGATATCAGCTATCGATTTATATAGGATACAAGCGTGGCGGCCATTTTGGAAAAAAAAACAAAATGGCAGATAGGCAGTATTATGCCGCGGACCTTCAACGCCCTTTGGAAGATAATTGCAGTTGTAAATTATTATGTTATGAAATGTTAGTTCTTTAGTGTAGTTACACTGAAAACCCTATTAATATTATCAAAAGGGGTAAATCCTTTTGATAATTTATAGGGTTATCACAAATTAATGACTGGTTATCCTATCTTGAAAAAGGCAAGTGTTACATAACAGTAATCACAGTTTTATCCCATATCCCTCATTAAGCTTCTAAATTCTTTATCATCACATTGACTCGTCCTATACATTTTCCTTATTACAACCATTTCTTTCGCAGGACAAGCTCTCAGTCTTATGGGCCCAGTAGGTTCAGGAAAGACTTCTCTAGTGGAACATTTGGCTGCTATCACTGGCCGCAAAGGAGTGGCCTTCAAAAAAGTGCAGCTAGGAGACCAGACGGATTCCCGCATGTTACTGGGAGCGCATCAATGTACGGACATCCCTGGAGAATTTGTGTGGAGGCCTGGCGTATTGACTGAGGTATGAGCTTGGCAATGTACTATGTTATACGCACAGTCCCACAGAGCACAATATCACCGGGCCGGTAGCGACTAGTGCCACCTTCACGAATAATATTCGAATCTGGCGCACCTGAGCGCAAGCTAGCTGCCACTGTCATTGTTAGAATCATCACGATTCATGGGCCGACAGTTTCTATGAGTAAATGGTGACGTTCACTGACACGCTTGGTTTGTATAAAAAGTTTTGGCAGTACAAGAGAGGCAGTATAGTACAAATCAGCAAGAGTCATGATTTGTGCCCCTTTCCATTAAAGAGGTGAGGTGTATGCTGTAAGGGGTGAGCTTATTGCCATCAGTAAGCTCCCCCTTACTACATGGGACTTAAGCATAACAAGTAACAACTTCGGCATAACAAGAGGCCTATTCTCGCAAGTAAAAATGTTAAAAATCTAGTCGCAATCTCATCTCAGCGACATTACAATCAATGTAAAAAACTTGTCAATAATGTAGGGAAATTAGAGGTATTTTTGACAGATTGAGATTACAATTTGTACGTCGTGTAGACTACTGACTGGGTTAGTGGTCACAAAATAAATACTTGCAGAGTTTTAGAGATACTATATGTATTGATTGACACACTTACATTGTTGGTAGGTAATATACAGGAGCACTTGAAAGCGATTGAATGTAACATTTTTAAAAATTTGGCCTATATTAGTACTTACCCCAGCTACGTGGGCGCACGTAGTGGGTACACCTTTGTTAGATTACAATGTTTTACCTATGGAAACGTTTATTTCGGCTTACATTCCCGACAGGTTTAGACTTGTCTGAACCTGTCGGAGTTACGACCCTGAGCTGTGATTGCGCCCTTTCACAGCTTCGATACACATAAATATAGGTTTACGATTCTACACAAACAACAATTTCACACATTTACAGATTCTTATCGTTACGCACAGACTCTATACAAACAACAAGTTGTACGTGATTTAATTATTCTTATTGTCCCGCACATTATTGTCCTGTACACAATTAGAATGCGAACTTTCCTTAAAATACGAGAATAAATGTCCCTCAGGTGAATTGTTAGAGTATGTCTGGTTTTCAATTAATTAATAAATTGGGTCACGGCAGGTATGCGTTAATATTGTATGGTCACCAAGTAACATGAACAGTAAATTTCGATTGTTCACTTATTTAAATTTCTCAAATAATTTGTTTGAACAGATGTCAGTTTGCTTATCTTGTGCAAGTGTACTCGGATACGGTATATTTGCATTTACAATGTGTTCAAAAGGTTGTAAACGTCACCATTTACATTAAAATAGAATTGATTTTATTCGCCCCATCCGAAGGTTGTTTCGTATGGAGCCGTTAGACTTTTAAAACCTTGTCTACTGTCTTATTATTATTTAATTATCATCGTCATCATTCTTTCAACCGGAAGATGTCCAGCAGTGGACGCTGAATTCCACAATGTGAACTTAGGTGGTAGGTATATAAAGGCATGATCATTGTGGACCCTCATAGGCTTCCCCAAACGTCGTATGATAAAGAAACTATAATAACTCCCCTCGTCTCTTCGCTGTCTTTACAGCTACTGACTGTTTCAAAAGTATCTGATGACAGTGTAAACAAACGATGTTCTGGATAAATTCTGGTTGGTGGGTCCGTGGATTGGTGACTATCTTCACATACCTAGACCCTTCCGTGCCTCGGAAAGCACGTTAAGCCGTTGGTACCGGCTGTCATTCGTGGATCTTTGACAGTCGTTACAGGTCGTCAGAAGCCCGAAAGTCTGACAAACAGTCTTACCAAAGGGTATCGTATTACTCAGTAACTGGGTTGTGGAGGTCAGTTAGGTAGTCGCTCCACGTAAAGTACTGGTATTCAGCTACATCCGGTTAGACTGGAAGCCGACTCTAACATAGTTGGGAAAAGGCTAGGCAGATGATGATATTCTGGTTAAACTACGCAATCACTTACCTACTGCGAATTAATAAGACATCCATCTGTATTTAGAAGGTTTTAACTTTATATCTCACCACTTCTTCCAACAATTATTGGTTGAATAACATTTACATAAATTAGGTAATCTGCGTTCGCCAATTATTTGCGAAACATGTAAACAAATATGAGTTATTGGAAAAATAACATTAATTCCTACACAATAAAATGTACAGACGCGAGCAGGTTAAGCTACCCGAAACTGTCAAATTTTCCCAATCAACCTTAAACCTCTAAAGCTTTATTGATAAAGTTTTAAATCTATTAAAGAAATTTGACAGATTGTAGTAGCTTGATGTGCTGGCGTCTGTAATATATACAACTTCAAATTTTTTAAGACTTTTTAAATAATGCTAGTCACTCTGAAATCAACTTAATTACTACTGAAATAAAGTTGATATTTGTTTAACTTGTAATAACATCAATTGGAAACGTAAATTTGTATAGACCTTAGGTAGTTTATAAAATTAACCTCCATTGTCAAATAAAAACATCTTCAAGGTGATTTAAATTTAGAATTTCAGGTTAAAGTATTCAAATAATCAAATGAAAACACTCAATTTGTAAGTAGCACTACAAATTGGGATCCACAGGTACATTTTCATATCCGTTTGTTTACATTTTAATCAGATACTTTTAACTGAACAGACTATATGTCTTTTAGAATAAATCAAACCCAAAAAAAGTAATCCGACTGGTAGTTTCATACATTAGCGCGTTAAAACAAACAAAACAACAAACAAACTCTTTAGCTTTATTATTATTATACAGGGTGACAGAGAAACTCGACGTATTCCTTGAAAGACGTTATACTAGATTCATTCGCAACAAATTTAGCCCAGTCAACTAGGGTACTAAATTGGATTGTTACCGAGATGTATCGGTTTTTCGATTTTCTAGAAATTACCAAAAAAACAATTAATTATGAGAAAAAACTACTCCATTCCAAACATTTAATTGATACTTTTCTGAAAGTTAAAAAATGAATGATCATTAAAAAAAAAAAAATGATTGCATACCTTACATAATCTCAGAAATAAAAGGTCTTTAATAGCGAAATTTTTATTTTTTAACCATCCATTTTTGACCCCTAGTTCACTAAACTTAATTTGTTGCTAATGACTTCTAGTATAATCCCTTTCAAGGAAATACGTCGAGTTTCCCTGGCAGCCTGTGGATTCACTCATCACCTAACAAAATTTTCATACGATTTAATGACTTTTAGGCCGTACAAAATGGACACTGGCTGCTACTAGAAGACATAGACTGCGCAGCACTAGATGTGGCTTCGACCCTCAGTTCTCTACTAGAAAGAAACTCACTTTGTGTGCCTGGCTATCGAGATTCTTTGCCGGTCACACCTGGCTTCCAACTCTTTGTCACTCAACGGTAAGTTCAAACAGACCAAATTAAACTTTAGCTGTATGGAAATAAAGTTGATTTTCGTTTCATATTTGATCTGATGAATTTTGTTTTTTTTAGAACATTGACGACAAATTACGGCTTTCAAAAGAAAATATCCAGCAGCAGTACATTGCTTCAAAAGCATTTAACACAAATAAACGTTGAACCTCTATCGAGGTCTGAACTCGCAGAGATCATACAAACTCTGTACCCAGCTCTTTCAACTATCTGCTCTAGAATGATTGAAGTATTCATGATGTTCTCCGTAGGCAGTCACGACACATCCCTGCAAGCTACCGAATCAGTAGATAGCGATAAAGAAAAAAATCTAATTCTCATCCGGGGATCGAGACTGATTTCAACCAGAGACTTGCTGAAGTGGTGCTCTCGATCAGTAGTAGGCTTTGATGTGACTAGTCCTGAATCCGCACTAAAAGTCCTTCAGGACGCTCTTGATATCTTCACTTGTTCAGTCTCCTCCCCTGAACATAGATTGGAACTAGCCAAAAAAGTTGGTCTATGCCTCGGTATAGTAGAAGCTAAATCGGAATTCTATTGCAAACATTACAAGCCTAATGTATCACTGACTGACACCTTCCTAGAAGTTGGCAGGTCTAAGGTTCCGAGGGTAGAGAAGAGTTTGGAAACGATAGATTTTGATAACAAACAGGCAGTGTTCTCGTTTACGAAACAGTCCGCCTGTTTACTTGAGAGGATTGCCTGCTGCGTCACTTCCAATGAGCCAGTTCTACTCGTTGGTGAAACGGGTACTGGTAAAACTTCATCAGTGCAGTACATAGCTAAACAGACAGGCCACAAACTGGTCGTCATCAACATGAACCAGCAGTCAGACTCAGCTGATCTACTCGGTGGGTACAAACCCGTCGACCTGAAATACGTAATTAGACCAATCAGACTCCAATTTGAGGAACTCTTCCGAAAATTCTTTAACACAGAAAAAAATGAGAAGTTCTTGGGCCACATCGAGACTTGTTTCGATGCGGAGAATTGGACTGCTTTACTGGCTTTGATGAAACAATGTCACAAAGCAGCCGTCACTAGGTTGACGGAAGCAAAGTCTACCACTAAAGTGAAGAAATGGATAGCCTTTGGGTTTAAACTTACGAAGTTGGAACAGCAAGTTAAGGCAGCTTCTAAGTTGACCTTCGCGTTTATTGAGGGGTCTCTAGTCAAAGCGATGCAGGAAGGCCATTGGGTGTTGCTAGATGAAATAAATTTGGCGTCCGCTGAAATATTGGAATGCCTAGCTGGGTTGCTAGAGGACAAAAATGAGACTATAGACTTGTTGGAAAAAGGCGATAAAGTCCCTATTAAAAGACATCCAGATTTCACACTATTCGCTTGTATGAATCCAGCTACAGATGTGGGTAAAAAGGACCTGCCTGCAGGTCTTAGAAACCGTTTCACAGAGTTCTTCATCGATGAGTTGACCGAACGCAATGATTTGATACTGCTTATTGGTGACTATTTGTACCACATGAATCTTGGTGGTGCCGTTTTGGAGGCCATCTACAGTTTCTATGCCAGTATTAAGAAAGAAGCTAAACTGAACCTAGTGGATGGATCAGGTAATACAAGAAAAAAAATTCTGACCTTAATGAAATAGTCTATAGTCTATCATATTTTGTCTAATGTTTTTTTGTATTATTTTAGGAAACACTCCTCATTATTCTCTCAGAACTTTATGCAGGGCTCTAACAGCTGCTGCCAAAGCTAAATGTGGAACAGTATCAAGATCGCTATACGAAGCATTTTGCTTATCCTTCCTTACTCAGTTGGATAGTTCATCACATCCGAAAGTAGAAGCCATGATTGCCAAGTACGTATACATTTGAATAAGCTACTATAAGAATAACAAAATTCATGTTTGCTAATAATTTTTCATTAATTTTCTAGGGCAGTAATCGGCAAGAAAAACGTGAAATCAGTGATAAACCAACTCATCCCCGAGCCGCAAGTTTTAGGCCAAACATACTTGCTTTTTGAAGGCCACTGGATCCCTCAAGGCAAACTAGAAATAGCTATCCCAGAAGGCTATATCCTGACTCCTACAGTAAAAAAGAATCTTCGTGATATCGCACGAATTATATCCCTTGGTCGATTACCGATATTGTTACAAGGAGACACATCGGTAGGCAAAACGTCCCTTATTACATACATAGCTAAAGCTTCTGGCAATTATTGTGTCAGGATAAATAACCACGAACATACAGATCTCCAAGAATACATAGGGTCTTATGCATCCGACTCGAACGGTAAGCTGGTCTTCAAAGAAGGTGTTTTAGTCGAAGCCATGAGGAAGGGATACTGGATTATACTTGACGAGCTGAATTTAGCACCTAGTGATGTGTTAGAGGCTCTAAACCGTGTGTTAGACGACAACCGAGAACTGTTCATACCAGAAACTCAACAAGTCGTCAAGGCGGATCCCAATTTCATGCTATTCGCTACTCAAAATCCGCCAGGCTTGTACGGCGGTCGGAAAATGCTGTCCAGAGCGTTTAGAAACAGATTCGTCGAGTTACACTTCGATGAGATACCAAAGAATGAACTGGAAACTATTTTACACCAAAGATGTCATGTTCCCCCAGCCTACTCTAAAAAAATGATAGCGGTTATGGCTGATCTACAAATAAGGCGGCGCGGTTCCGCAGCCGTTCAGGGCAAAGACGGATTTATAACCCTACGAGACTTGTTCAGGTGGGGTCAGCGATACAAATGCACTTCAAAGGATTCTTTGACTGATGATAAGTTTTATGATTGGGATCAGCATATAGCTGATGAGGGCTACCTTATCTTAGCTGGAAAAGTGCGACAAAGTGATGAAAGATCTATAATCGAAGAAGTGATAGAAAAACACATAAAAAGGAAGGTCAATCCTACCAACCTCTTTAGTCTTCATGCGGCTACGTCTCCCGTTACCAAGTCAGTATTGGAGACAATCTTGAACAACAAACTCGAAGAGTTTAATCACGTTGTTTGGACATATAACATGAGAAGACTTGCAGTATTGATAGCCAAGTCTTTCATTTTTAATGAACCAGTATTATTGGTTGGAGAAACGGGCTGCGGAAAGACAACCATCTGTCAAGTGCTAGCAGCCTTACAGAAACGTCAGCTCCTGTCAGTCAACTGTCACATGCATACAGAAAGTTCAGATTTCCTAGGAGGTCTTCGCCCTGTGCGTCAATACAAAAACGATGGAAGACTCTTTGAATGGGTCAATGGACCGTTGATAAAAGCTATGGAGACAGGAAACATATTCCTAGCTGATGAAATATCTTTGGCTGATGACAGTGTTTTGGAACGAATGAACTCTTTACTGGAACCGGAAAGGCAGTTGGTGTTAGCCGAAAGAGGGACCGACGATAATTCTGATGTCGTTGTAATCACGGCAAATGATAGTTTCCATTTTATCGGAACAATGAACCCTGGTGGAGATTTCGGAAAGAAAGAGCTCTCGCCCGCTCTGCGTAATCGATTCACAGAAATATGGTGTGACAGTGTCACATCTAGAGAAGACTTACTGAAAGTACTCGAAAAGAGCGTCAACAAAGGAGTGTCGCTTGGCAACCAGGAAGATGGCAGTTCGGGAATTGGTACCTCCATATTGAACTTTACTGACTGGTTGAAAAATTCAGAAGTGACGAACAAATTCCCGTTCAGTATTCGTGATCTTCTTTCGTGGGTCCACTTCATAAATATCACAGTTGCAAAAGGACTTTTGGACACCCCTGAAGCATACGTGCACGGTGCTTGTATGACGTTCCTAGATTGTTTCGGTACAGCACTAACAGGCCATATCGATAACGAAACGTTGGTCTTATTACGTAAAAATGCAATTAAATTCTTGCTGGATCAAATAAAATCAATTGGCAGCGAATATATGGAGAGTTTACAAAAAATGTTGAGTGAAAAACGGACCAAATTCGTTGCTGAAAGTGCTTCCGAAAAGTTTGGTATCAAACCTTTTTATATCGAAGTTGGACAGAAAAGTGGCAACACCGCGAAAGAAGAACGAAAATTCGCGTTCACAGCCCCAACGACCGGTGCTAATACTTTGAGGTTGCTGCGTGGCATGCAGCTAAATAAGGCAATCCTTTTGGAAGGAAACCCTGGCGTTGGAAAGACGAGCTTAGTAACTGCACTCGCTAAATCATCTGGTCATAAAGTTGTCCGGATCAATTTGAGTGACCAAACGGTAAGTCTTCCTATATTATAAAAAAGTTTAAAAAGTAAAAATGTTAATGGTTAGTTGTTGTTAGTTAGTTGATTAATAAAGTTAAGAATTTTTTGCTGTCGGATACTAATTTGTACTTTTTTTTTACAGGATATAACAGACTTATTCGGAACCGACCTACCAACGGAAGATGGCTCTTTCACATTCAAAGAAGGCGCGTTCTTGAGCGCTCTTCAAAATGGCGACTGGATTCTATTAGACGAGTTGAATTTGGCACCACAACCCGTCCTGGAAGGTCTGAACGCGTGTTTGGATCACAGGGGAGAAGTATTTATCCCTGAACTAGGGAGAACATTTAAAGTTAAAGAGCAGACTAGATTATTTGCCTGCCAGAATCCTTTAAAACAAGGGGGTGCCCGAAGAGGTTTGCCAATATCTTTCCTGAACAGATTCACTCAGGTTTACATCGACACACTAACTAAAGAAGACTTGATATACATTATGGAGAGCCAGTACTCATCCATACCAAAAGACATTTTACACAAAATAGTGGAATTCAACTGCAAAGTTGCACATGAAGTTACAGAGATACAATCATGGGGCCACAAAGGCTCTCCTTGGGAAATGAATCTCAGAGATATACAGAGGTGGTGTGAGGCTCTCATTCTGGACCAGAATGAAGAAGATGATCCACTATCCCCTGGAAAGTTCGTCGACATGCTGTATGTGAACCGTATGAGGACCGAAGAAGATAAGCAGAAAATGATCGAAGCATACGATAAAATATTCCTACCTGATTATCCAAGGAGTGACAGTAACCCTCAATTCCACATGACACATACACATGTTATATTAGGAGACGTTAAACTGGGCCGCAATGAACATAAAGAATTCAAAAATCGCAGAGCTGCTGAAACGAATCTGCTTGTACTAAGAAACCAACTGCCGACTTTGAAAGCGGTGGCTCAAAGTATCAAGATGAATTGGTTGACGATACTAGTTGGTCCATCAGCCACTGGCAAGAGTAGTGTAGTACAATTACTTACTGACTTGGTCGGCATCGAACTACAAGTCATACCTGTGACGTCAGCAATGGACGTCTCTGACTTACTTGGTGGTTTCGAACAAGTTGATTTTAACAGAAATCTTGAGAGCTTGTATGATAAAATCGAGACTTTAACCATACAAACTGTTAGGAACGTCTGGTTTTTCACAAGACCCTTCGAATGGAAGGACAACCTGCTACTAAGTGAGCTTTACGAATACAAATCTCTGCAGAAAGCTTCAAGCACTGACATATCAGATGAAAACATGGATATGTTCAAACAAAAAATTGAGTTCCTAAATGCTCACTGTGAAAAATTGACTAAAAATAACGAATATCAAGCAGCTATCTTGCCAAAAGTACAAGAAGTTGTAAAACAATTAAACAAGTTGAAGAACAAAGTGTCGCAAGTTACTTCCGTCAACGCCGGAGGTAAATTTGAATTCGTGGACTCTTTGCTTGTGAAAAGTATGATTGAAGGCTCGTGGTTACTCCTAGACAACGTGAACCTCACTTCCGCAGCCGTACTTGACAGACTGAATGGTTTGTTGGAACCCAACGGTGTGTTAAGCATTCCTGAAAGGGGTGACGTTAGTGAAATAAAACCTCATCCTAACTTTAGAGTGTTCTTCACTATGGACCCCAAATATGGAGAGATTTCAAGGGCTATGAGGAATAGAGGAGTGGAAATATCTATACTAAGACCAGATGATTGGCAGATATCGTATGTGTCAGAAACTGAGAACCTGTTTGACTTGACGGCTTTGTTGTTGTCTTGCGGCTTGCCCAGCAAATATCATGATTTATGTATCCAATGTCATGAGTTGATGCAGTCCTTTGTTGAAGGTATGTATTTACATAGATTTGTTACTTAGTAACACTTATACTTAATATACTTAATAACAATAATACTTAATAACGCATAAATATAAGTATATTTGCTTTATGATTTGATACAAGAACAGGTAGGAAACAACATAACACCACGCCCATGCCCCGAAGGGTTAGGCAGAGTACAAATGTAAGAAACAAAATGTTCGTTTGTTCACGGAGACCTTAAGAGGGTGCTCACAGGTCCACTAGCGCCACTCCTTTAAAAAAATATTACCTCGTGACTGAGAAGGAATTATGAAAATCTGTTCAATCAGCGACCTCGGTAAATGTGTCTAGAATTTTCTAATACCTTTTATAAAATTTCATATTGAGACACGAAGCAACAAAATTCGATCTAAAGAAAAGCGGCCACATTCCTATATGTCGTATTTAGTTGCTTCGTGTCTCAATATGAAACTTAATAAAAGGTATTAGAAAATTCTAGACACACTTACCGAGGTCGCTGATTGAGCAGATTTTCATAATTCCTTCTCAGTCACGAGATAATATTTTTTTAAAGGAGTGGCGCTAGTGGGCCGTTGTACAGGCTCTTAAACATTGTTCCTTTTCTAGGACTCGATCGGCCGACTATTTCACATTTACTGCAAGCGGCTCACTTGACCTGGCAGCAGTTACTCCGCGGTATTTCCAGCACCACTGCTTTCGTCAGCAGCTTCTCTGACGTTTACATAAAACCGAGATGCGGCGCAGACTTCGCTTCAAGTGTCAATTCGTCACTCGCGGAAATGAAGAACTCCATGTTAAAAGCTCTTGATGAGTTAGTAAAAGGCGAGGAACAAGACAAAAAGGGTATGCCCCTCGCAATTATGAATCACACGCTCTCAGTAAAAGGCTTGTGCTCCAATTCTACAATGGAACTCGCCAAGCAACTCGCGTACACAGCAGTACAAGAGACCAAAGACGGTACGTTTGAATCATACCTACACGTCATCTTTAGTTTGTTCACCGTTTATCAAAGATCTCATCCAACGGTATTGACGAACGTTTACTCTATTATTCATCACCTTACGAAGAATAAATGCCGCAGCGCCAACGTACAGTACGCTGACATTCTCAATGACACTGCTTATGAAACCTACAAATATTACAACGGTGATATGCAGTCATACAAAAAGTACTATCCAGAATTATACATATTAAAAGAAAGACAAATACGTTTGGGCAACAAAGAGGGACTCATCATGTTCAATAACCTAATGACGTACTATTTGTCGAACATTGCCCCTGAAACTACGTTTACAGTAACAAATTATTCAAGAGCGGTCTTGTCGGGCAAACTGACCGACGATTTTGCCGAATATCCGATACTGAAACATTGTCTTAGATACTTGGATGTTATTGAGGAATTTATACAAAGGAGTATTGACCGATCTGCGAACAAATTGGATACTGAAACAGCTTGTAATATGTTCCAACTTCTGAGCTGGCGGGACAGGTTCTTGAAGCTGGCAAATGAGCCTATATTCGTTGATAATGAAGCCAGTAGGCGCAAGATTTTAAGGGAAGACATCGTTCCTCTTCTTTATACACACAGTAAATGGTTAACGAAACATTTGATGATACCTTTAATGAGACTTACAAGAGAAAGCCCCGCTATGATAAGTAATTTTAATAAAGCCACGGAAAATATAGTGATGCCAGCTGACAACGATAACTCAACGGTTACTAAGCTGAGTAAAAAGATCCGTAAGATGTATGGCCAACCGAAGTTATTACTTGACAAAGAAGAATACGAGAAATGTAGCGAGAAGTCTAAAATTTACGACAAAATGGCTTTGGACCTGAATCAGCCTATTTCGAAGCAACTCAACAGATTATCTGTGGACAACTATGCCGTTACTGACATGCATTTAGCATTGGATGTGCCAAATAACGATAAATTAGAACTGGTACAACAAAATATCACCAAGCTGGTTGACAGTGGTGTCGTTGAAAAACCAGGATCCGACGTCAAACTCCTTCCAATAATCTCTTATGTAGTACAGAGAATATTGACAATCCTACAGAGAGATTTCTTTGATGTAGTGTATCAGCTATCAAAGAACGAAGACAACATAGATGTGAGGATCGAATCATCAGAAGTGTTGGCCAGTTTGGTGCATTTGGGCAAAGTGACTAAAGGATTTCCTCCAGCATTATTGAATCTTTTAGAAGTAATACTCAAACTGCAAGACAATGGTGACATGATTAATGAAAGGTAAGTTTTTTTTTTACATAACCATTGTTACGGGTCGTCAGAAGCCCGAAAGTCTGACAATTAGTCTTACCAAGGGGTATTGTATAACCCAGTAATTAGGTTGTGGAGGTCAGATACGTAGTCACGCCATGTAAAATACTGGTACTCCGCTGCATCCGGTTAGACTGGAAACCGACCCCAACATAGTTGGGAAAAGGTATCTGATGATGATGATGATGAATCAGTATCTCACCCATTGAGAAAACACTACAGCAAGATATAATTGTTTCAGAATATCGTCTCTTCCTGTCAAATTTTGGGATGAATTTTACAAAGCAATGGTTTATTCTCCTGCTTTCTATCCTGCACCATTTTTGAATCCACATAATAGTGAAACCTCGGAAGACATAGTTGAAGCAATACCGATTAACAGCAAGAGATTGTCCAAGAATGTGCCCTTGCTTCCTTATTATCTGCAGCAGTTCACCGTGTCTGCTGATAATCCAGGTATTTTCGAGTTTATCTCATTTATTTTAGTCGAATATGTTGATATTCTAAGTCTGCCTATCACTGCTTGGCATAAATTAGCGAATAAGTCCTTTTACACCAGTAACTTGTGTTGAAATCATGGTCTTTTCGCTATGTAGATAATAATAATAACATCTCTGGACATTTCACACAGCGCCATCTAGTCCCAAGCTAAGCAACCTAATGCTTGTGTTATGGTAGCAAGATGTAAGATGAGTTGGCAGGACCAGTCTTATGTCAGGCTGATCCGCGCTACGGATCGTAGGACTGATCTCATTATGACCTGAAGGCCAATTCTCGTAATTTTTAATTACGAGAATTGGCGAGTGACGTTCAAAATGTTGCAATCTCATCTTAGTGACAATCAATGTCAAAAACTTGTCAAAAATGTATGGAAATTAGAAGTATTTTTGACAGATTGGGACTGAAATCAGACAACATTCTTGAAATTACGAGAATTGCCTGTCGACAGATACACATGGAGAAAAAAAAAAATGATGAATGGCAACTAATGGATACTAAAATTTATATTTCAGAGTCACGTCATTTGCTAGCCTATGAAGCTGTTTCAATAGAAGGCAGAACTGATTATTCTGTGCAACTAGAAAAAATCTTGAATATCTTGTGGAAGAACATTGCTACATTGGATTCAGCAGTTTCGTTGAAATTGTACGTATTTTTCTATCGTATAATTCTAAGTTTTTAAATACCTTTTAGATAAATGCTTTTTTATTTTTTTTATGTGTGCAAACCGACTTTGAAACGTAAATAAATAAAGCCTTGGTTTGAATTTCTTGATCGGCAAAGATTTTCTCGGTTCTTCTGTTCAAGACTTCATAAATTTGGATTACCACCCAATCTTCATAAATGGCCAACAAGTGCCTTACGCAAATACAGCCAAATACCTTGGCATAACGTTTGACGCGAAACTACGCTGAAAACCGCACGTCAAAAAGAAAAGGCAGGAACTAGACATGCGTTTTAAAAACATGTATTGGTTGATTGGACGGAATTCCTGCCTATCGATACATAACAAAATGTTATGCCGACCAACACCAAAAATTATACAAACATTCCAGAATAAGGTACTCAAGAGTATTGTTACGCCCTGGTATACAGGGTTATTTGTAAAACATCAGCAACCTCTTAAGAGGTCGTTGTACTCATCATTATGAATAGTACAGTGTAAAAGTGTAGAAATAATAGTGCCAATGATACACATAATAATACATGCTTGCAAAGCTAGGCTAATATAGGCTTCTTCTGGGCAAGCTCGTTCCACCGTAGATCTCATCCCTGCCTCTGGCCTGGATCGAGGTCAAGAGTGAGCCCATTGTCAATAAAAAAAAACAAAAAAAGCTTATATCATCATATCAGACTCTAAGAAAGTGGAACAGACTTGTGTAAAGTACAATAAACACTATTCTAAGTTTTAAAATAATTATCAAGTAATAAATTAAGTTAGATTAAAATTGCTTATTAGTCTTATAGGCTAGATTGTAATTAATTATTAAAAACCTGGTTCTTTTTAATAAAGGATAAAAAACAAAAATAAAAATTATGTCGCATTCAAAACTAGCTTCCGCCCGCGTTGTATAGTAGCCTATGTCGTTCCCCAGGGCTTAAAGTATCCCCATACTTAATTTCATCAAAATTGGTTTAGCCGTTTAGTTAGCCGGAACAAACAGACGGATAGACAATTTTTATTTTGGCTATAAATACATAAGTACCGTATAAACGTTATTTTCAAATTACAGACAGACACTTCAATTTTATTATTTTGTAGATTTGTTGTTTAAACTAGATATGGGGATGCAAAGTGAAACCTAAATTTATTCTTTTTCTTTCAGAATATCAGACGCCAAATTCGAAATGAAGAAATACGAGCAACTTGTGCACTTCTTATACTCTGCTCTCGAACTCAAAAACGACAATACATTTGACGACATGTGCACACATACTATCGATATGTTCCGCATTTGTTATAAAGGCACATCGTTCGACGACATTCTAGCCGAAGCAAATGACGCTTATCAAAGACTCCGAAATTCACTAGAAATTAAAACAGATGACTTGAGAACAAAGATCTTAACAGGACAGCTATCATTACAAACAAGTGTTTTAATCACTAAAGTGTTGTCTGAAATTAATCCGATGGACCATGTCGCAAAGTATCGATTAAAAGTCCAGTATATCGAAGAAGATGTGAAGATGATTGATGCACTACTCGGCGCTTATTACTTCCATGGGCTTGTGTTTGGAAATATACCCCATTACGGTGCTATTGAGAAGCCTTCACAAGTAACATTTAGTAAGATGGAGAAGGACAGTGGTTTGATGAAGGTACATCCCAATTGTAGTGTCCTTATGAGGCTGAGACAAAGTACTGCTGACAAAGTTAGCAAGTACAAGCTGGGTAATACTTTCAGACCTGAAGAACCGACCTATAACAGTTTTGCTAATGTAAGTAGAACATAAACAAGTATTTACATATCAGGGGGGTAATTCTCGTAATTTTAAGAACGTTCACAGTCTGATCTCAGTCGCAATCTGTCAAAAATACCTCCAATTTCCCTACATTTTGACATTTGTTTGTCGCTGAGGTGAGACTGTGACTAGATTTTGAACGTTTTAAATTACAAGAATTGTCCTTCAGTTTTTTTAGTATGTGCTATCAGTGAATTCCAAAAAGTCATAATATTTTTGCGTATTATTTTGTTAATCGTTAGGTAACAAAAATTATATGAGTTCCTTTTGTTTCTTTTTAGGACTGCAAACACTTTACAAAATCAGTACTATCAGCAAAATCAGTCCACGACATTACTACCAACCTAATAACAGCTTGCAAGAATTTGTACAAAAACTTACTTACCTTCACTGTGAACAAAACAACCCTTCAAACCGGGTACACTGTGGTTAAAGAGACATCTTCTTGGCTGTTTTCAGTCAACGCATTTTACAAAAAACTCGAGGCATATTCCGACGCATTGCCGGACTTGGCAAAGCCTCTACAGAGTTCCATATCCCAACTCGTCTATAGCGTAACCTCCTTGAATGATTTGACCAAAGAGATCATAGTCAAGATAGAACAAGGTCCGGTCCTAAAGGAGGTTGTAACGGATTTGATGGTGTTCCCCAATGGTATACCGAATAGGAAGAATAAAAAGGATTATGTCAATAGATTTGTGTCGACTAAGTTTGTGCAGTTATTGAATAGAAATGTGGTTGCTGGCAATGATGAGAAGTTTGCTGCCGAGTTGGAGGGTATTCAGTGAGTATTTTTTGGTCATTATATTTTCTGTAATAAACTTTTCTAATATCGTAGCGAGGTTGTAGGTTCAAATCCGACCAAGTACTAATCTGACTTTTTCAATTCATAATAATGTACTTTCTGAGTTAATCTTGGATATTATTAACATCAGAGAGAGCAGACAAGAGCAGTGGTGGCCCAGTGGTAACGGCCGCGACTTACGAGTTGTAGGTCGTTAGGTTCGAACCCAGGAAAGCGCTTTACTTTGTGTAAATTATTTCATCACCACTGCTCTCAAAACGGTGAAGGAAAACATCGTGAGGAAACCGGCATGTCCTGGAACCAAAAATTTGAAGACATGTGACATCTACCAACCCGCACTGGGCCTGCGAGGTGGATTACAGCCCACTCCCTTTCACAGAGAGGAGGCCTGTGTCCCAGCATTGGGAACATTAAAGGCTGATTATGATTACTAACATCAGTCTTAACTGATGTTAGTAATGTAAAATACCTTGGAAAAAAAACTGTGAGGAAACCTGGACTTACAGTTAATTAAGTCTGAAATCGCCAATCTTGAGCAAACGTGGTGATCAATGTTCAGTCACGAGCAAAAGTATGTATACACTTGGCTTTATTCACAAGCGATTTACTCCTTTATTTTTGAATAAAATTTTATATTGTTACGAACATAGCATTTTCGAACCCATAGGTTTATGTAATGTGTCGTATTTAAACGATGCATTCGTTATTTCACGAAAAAATCGCAATTGAAAGTTGCCAAGTGTTGACATATTGGTGCTCGTGACTGTTCGTGCCTTCTCTGTATGAGAAAAAGCCTTTGCCGTGCTGTGGGACAATAAAAGGCTTTATTAGTAGCGTAGCAGCCTAGTTTGACTAACAGTGGCTTATATCCGCACTTATTTATTTATCCTCACACTGGAACGCCATACGGCAATTACACCAATGGAGCAAAAGATCACTTTATGTGCTGCTTTCAATCCATCTTGTGCGCGCTGGACATCGAACGAGTGGCGATGGTTGGTTCATTTTTAGCCTTATGTAGCCCTTCTGCTCTAAATATCATTAGGTAAACTATTATACTAGAATAGTTCAGTATTGTGAAAAGCTTAGAAGTGAGAATAAGGTAGGTACAGACGCCAGCAGGTCAAGCTACCCGAAACTGTCAAATTTTCCCAATCAACCTTGAACCTTAGTGCTTTGGCGATAAAGTTGCAAATCTATTAAAGAAATTTGACAGATTGTAGTAGCTTGATGTGCTGGCGTCTGTACCGGGACTGACTTTTCAGGTTGCGCCGTTTGTACCTAATCATCATAATTATTACAGAAGGCGTTTTGTTAACGATTATCACGCATTTAGAAAGGTAGTTAAGCTAGCAAACTGTTGTTAAAGTTCATTCTAGTCTAAACATTGTATTATTTGCAGGGTTCTAAAAATGAATCTATCAGAGCTGCGCATGTACAGCACAGCGTTGGACAAACTGGACAAGAGCACGATGGATTCCGTGCTGGCGACGCTGAACTCTCTCGTGAAGGCGTGGGAGCAACAGCAGAGAGATATCGAGAAGAAGAAGCAGGATGATGAAGCGTTGTATGTTACTAAGTAAGTTCGCGAGTCTTTATCTAGTTAATTACTTTGCATACCTGCTATTGTTTAGAATTAAGTTTTTTCTAACTGAGCCGACAGCTGTGCTGCTGGGCAGTTTGTTGCGCCACTTTTTCTTCCCAACGAAAGCACTAGGAAGTGGTGAAGGGCGGGCGTTGTGGTGGACTGCCTTATGTAATTTTGACGTTCGAAAAGTGCTGATTCTCAGCGTAATTTGAATAGATGACTTTTGATTTTAAACATGTGAAGGTAATTGTTGATTTCTCGTACCTTTAGATCTAAATGTGAAGATGAAGACGAAGCCGCAATAGCCTTCGAAGAAATGCAAGAAATGTTCCCGTCTTACTCTGACCAAGACTTCGCTGAATTCAAGCCGCCAACACTAGAACAAGTTCCAGTTAGAACACAGAACAACTCAGAAAAGGCTAAACAAAAACATCTAATATCCCCAGAAGACGTTTCTCTAGTATACAAATGGCATTCAAACATAGTTCGAAATATGACATCAGCGGAATGGTTACCCGCCCGGAAGAAGTTGGTTGGCAATGACGTGACTAGTGCGTTCTTGCAGAGGTATCCCACATTTAGTCGGGTTATAAATAATGTTTGGGAGGCTTTGGACGCGGAGTTCGAAGGGAGTATTTCACCGAGTTTGATGGTCCTTATTTCGCAGATTAAGGCTAAAGTTGACGGGCAAGGTAATTTGTTGTTCTTTTAACTACTACAAATATAGAATAGCATAATCAGCTTATAATGTTCCCACCGCTGGGACAGGCCTCTTCTAGTTAAGAGGGAGTGGGCCGTAATCCACCACGTGGGCCCACGCCACTTTTGTGCGTGCACAGCATAGCACACAGTACACAGCGTGTTTGTACACTTGGTGCCCACAAGTAAAGCGCGCGTCGCTTCTTGAGATAAAAATACTTTAGTATACACCTACATATATTGAAATGCTCATATGTTTTTATTTTAGAGTCTACAAGCAAAGTGGACTTCTATAGATCCGCTTGGGTCTCAGAAACGAAACAGTGCGTGCCCTTACTTCATAGAGTAAAGGACAACACAAATGAATTACTTGACCAATGGCCAGACTTCCCTACTTTGAAAGAGGTAAGTGACTGTTCGCAGGATTTTCATTCATCTTTTTAATAGTTGGTAGACCAAAACTTTAATTGTAAAAAAAACCGTGGCTTTTTTTATTGCGTTTCTCAATTTTGTTGTAACTTAATCTAAGCGTTAATAATTATGGATTTTGTGGTAAAGGGATAAATTATTCGTGTCTGTCTGAGTGACTACGTTGTTCTTCTAAACTCCGCGACTGATTCTGATGCGACTATCACTAACATTTAGAGAATGTATTCGGAAGGTCTATGTGTACAGACGCGAGCACATCAAGCTACTACAATCTGTCAAATTTCTTTAATAGATTTTCAACTTTATCGCTGAAGCATTAAGGTTCAAGGCTGATTGGGAAAATTTGACAGTTTCGGGTAGCTTGATGTGCTGGCGTCGGTACAACACATTAATATGATACGAAGAAATATAAAATAAAGAAATATCGGTGTTTTGTCAAGTCGGTAAGAACCGAGCGAAGATTAGAAGGTGGCAAGTTTACTTATAAATAATTTCTTTATCTGATCTCCATAAACATTTCAGATAATTGTAATAGTGAACAGAATCCTAAGCTTCCCAGTAACGAGTCCAGTAAGTCGTTTTCTCACCGGTCTAGAGTTACTGCGGGACAAGATCGAGGAATGGAACAAGAACGCGCATAAAGGCAACAATATGATCGACGTGTCGCTTGCCGTGGGGCAGCAGATTATCAACTGGAGGAAGCTGGAGATGGCTCACTGGAAGGAGTGTCTTAATAATTTGTATCATAGGTAAGTGGAGATTTTTGCCGTTGTATGGTTTTGGGAGCAATGTGTAGAGTGGCGTATTATGAAAGGTGAAGTTTTTGTACTGGGAAATATGACATACAAAGACAATATATACTTTTTATGTCCTGCATTAGTCAGCCAAATAGTCCAAATTGTTGGACACGACCAGGCTGGGTTCTTTCTTTAAGCTTTCAGTAATTTGATATGCAAGTGAACCATAGCCGCTGACTATTGAAAAAAAAAAATGATCAAATTATTTACGAGTACTAGATTTAGACTGCAGCAAGTTTCAATTATTTTGTATTATTGGGTTATAGATTTGATTTATTCAAAATAACATCCATCAAATTGACCATCATAAATACTGAATCCATTTTAGTATGCAGTTCTCAATATTATGATGCTCATATTTACAGGAAGCAATCCGAAGCGCACAAATACTGGTTCTACCTATACGCCGTCATCAATTCATACTTGGACTCAACATCAGACCCCGTCCAAGCCGACAGGGTCATAGCTGTGCTCAAAGATTTCATGGAAAAATCGAACTTAGCAGAGTATGAAGTAAGGTTGGATATCATATTCGTGTACCATTGTCATTTGGTGCATTTGGAGCCTTCTCCAAAGAGAGGTAAGGGGGAAATTATTTTTTTCCTTATTAGACTGTATTATTTTCACTAGCGGTTCTTCAACGAGCGTAGCATAAATATGTCAGATGTGACCGTGATGGCAGTTCGGACTATGCAATAAAGTGCAAAACTGCGCATATTGTCTGACCACTTCTACTTTTGAGTATAAGTATAAAGTATCGATAATCGCAAAATATAAACTATCGATGAAATGACTGGGCAAAGATTTTATCCACGAGTATTTGGCAAATTCTAGCGAGCACTCAGAAGTTGACCGTCGTTGGTAGGCTTGCTCCTAAATAAATGTACTAAACCATATCAACATCCCTTTCAGATGAGCTCCTCTCAATCCTATGGAACACTTACAACTACTACGCGCAGTTCAGCGCGCAAGTCACCTCCCACATCAAAGAGAAGCGCGCTCCCATAGAGAAGAAACTGCGCGATTTCGTCAAGATATGCACGTGGGACAGAGACCTTAGTTACTGGAGTGTTAAGGATACTGTGGAAAAGGCGCATAAGGCTCTGCAAAAACATACTAAGGAGTTTGAGGTTAGTAGATTAATGAAAAAGAAAAACAATCACTTTTACCCCGCGTTTACATAAGTAAAGGTATAAAACATGTATTCAACATGTTGCGTCTACTGTTTTTGTTTATCGTTTACATGCAAATCCACTTGTAACGACTTGTATATAAAACTTGTTAAAAAGTTGAACAAATTATCTAATAATACATGTCGGAAACACGGTCAATACATGTTTTATTACACAACATGTTTTGACAAGTCTTGTAAAAGTCTTGTCGAAAACAGGCATCACAACTTGTACAAGAGTTTATAACGAGGGTATGAGATAGGTGGCTTTATACGGCAGAGTATGCCAAAAATATTGAAAGCTTAGCACATACCAAAATGCCGTGCAGAGCAGAAGATTTTGATGACATCTAATTATAAACTTCATTGTGAATAACTTAAAGTGCCTCGGAAAGCACGTTAAGCCGTTGGTCACGGCTGTCATTCGTGGATCTTTGACAGTCGTTACGGGTAGTCAGAAGCCCGAAAGTCTGACAACCAGTCTTACCAAGGGGTATCGTATTAGCCAGACATTACCCAGTAACTGGGTTGTGGAGGTCAGATAGGCAGTCGCTCCATGTAAAATACTGGTATTCAGCTGCATCCGGTTAGACTGGAAGCCGACCCCAACATAGTTGCTAGGCAGATGATGATCTTAAACTGCAACGGAAAGACTCGAGGGCTCGTTCGATGTCATCCAAAAACGCCCTGAGAACCTTTTGATGTCCTTTCCTTATGTTCGTACAACTTTATAATTTATGAAATTGAGAATAAAGCAATGGCATCGTTTGCTAAGCGTGATGTAATATTCGCAATGTGGCAAATCTGTTTTCTAATTTGTTAATTTTATTTATTGTTTATATTCTAGAACGTTCTAAAAGAGAGCGTAACAAGCTGCCTAGTGGACAACTCAACCGAGGTGGTAGGCGACTACGTCGGGCTATGGGACCGACCTAAACGTACCACCACCGCTAATGCTCCAACAGGTGGCGCCTACATGATTGACGTACAGAACCATATCGTTCTCGCTAGGAATATTAAGGTATGTTAGATTATGTTTTTGTTTTTGTAGTGGTGTACAGACGCCAGCACATCAAGCTACCCGAATTTGTCAAATTTTCCCAATCAACTTTGAACCTAACGTTAAAGTAAATAAAGTTGAAAATCTATTCAAGAAATTTGACAAATTATAGTAGGTTGATGTGCTGGCGTCGGTATACTTGCGACATAAAAAAGTTAAGTTAAGCTCTTTTGAAAATCTATTTTTCAAGTAATCAAAAATGAGCTTAGATGTTTCACTTTTTCGTTTCGCGATAGTATGTAGTGAGTTTCTTCTATTCTGTAATTTTTTTAACCAATTTTCAAATACTTAACATGACGTTATGGTAGCACCTAGTTCGGCTGTAGTCTTGTTTGTGTTATGTATAAGGGGCCGTCTCTACGAGCGAGAGAATCGCGGCGATATTATCGTCGTGCCATCTAATTCTCACCGCGATGTTATCGCCGTGTGGAGACACTTTCTAAGAGAGTGTAAATACGTGGCACGACGATAATATCGCAGCGATTCTCTCGCTCGTAAAGGTCGAATATACAAAGTAGTAGATTCTAACGAACTAGACCGTAATAGTAGATATACAAATAATACTTCTAGTACTTAATTATTTTATTATTGTACGTATTTTTAATTTTCTTTTATTTCTTTACATACAATATTTATTTTAAATTATTATTTTATTTATCATCACTAATATTTTCAACACTTTTCTATTTTTTTATTAAATAAATAACTTATCGAGTTAATTTAATATTTTGGGAGTGTTACTTTTCTTACCGAAGTGTAACCCATTTAATACAGCGGTGAAAAACTGTTTATTGTGGAAGGTATTTTGCAAAAAATACGAATGATGACTCATTGATGAGAAGCGTATTGGAATCGGGACGTTAAGGGGGATGCGATAAGTAGCTCACGAAATTCAAATTTACTTAAGCCTTTTGCAATTTGCAGGTATCAGGTTGTATGTTGATTAAAATCTGATTCGCGACTGTAAAAAAATAAAATCATTAGAATATACAACTCTATGAGTTAGAATTGGTCTTAAATGTCTTGATTTCATGAAATAGTCATTCAATAGTGTAATACGAACTTAAAGAGTTGTATTGATGATTTTTATTATCATAATTCTATAAATAAACTAGCTGACCCGGCAAACGTTGTTTTGCCATATAAATTATTTCTAAGTGCCCGGCGCTACTTTGTTCGCGTGGTGTCCTATCCCCTACCCTACTTCTACCCTACTCCTACACTACTCCTACCCTACTCCTACCCTACTCCTACCCTACACCTACCCTACTCCTACTCTACTCCTAATCTACTCTTACACTACTCCTACCCTACTCCTACCCTACTCCTACCCTACTTCTACCCTACTCCTACACTACTCCTACCCTACTCCTACCCTACACCTACCCTACTCCTACTCTACTCCTAATCTACTCCTACACTACTCCTACCCAACTCCTACCCTACTTCTACTCTACTCCTAACCTACTCCTAACCTACACCTACCCTACTCCTACCCTACTCCTACCCTACACCTACACTATTCAAAACCCTTAATTTAATACTTGTTTCAATTCGAGTGGACCCGAGTCTACCGTACCGAAGGGACGATCGTCAAATGTTTGACAGGAAAGTAGGTAGAACAGTTTATATGGGAAAATGAAATAGTCGTTTTTACTATCTTCCTCGCAATTTTTCCATTTTTTCTCGCCTTTTAAACCTTCCCTAGACCTCCACGAACATTTCAAGACTAAGATAAGATAAATCCGTTCAGCCGTTCTCGAGTTTAAGTGAGACTAACGAACAGCAATTCATTTTTATATATATAGATATTAGTTACGGCCGCGAATCATATTTAGATCAACACACAACTTGATACTGACCTGCAAATTGCAAAGAATGTAAGATAATTTTACTTACGCGGGCTACGCTGACGCTTCCGCCTTAAAAAGACACATTTATGAACACTTTATGATACACTAGCTTCTGCCCGCGGCTTCGCCCGCGTGGATGTCGGAAATTTACCCACGGGAACGTGCTAACAGGATAAAATGTATGTGCTTCCCCAGAATGCCATCTATGTCGCGGGCCCTTTGTGGCTAATTACAATAGAAAACCAATTGTGTCTCATTAGTGGTGATTAAGAGGGTACCTATATGATATCTTTACCTAAGTACCTAACTAATTAAAAAAAAAACTCAATAACAGAAAATTAAATACCTACCTACCTAAATAAACCTATTTCTGATGATAACTAATCTAAACTCAATAAATAAGCAAAAACCCTAAAAACTAATATCTATACGAATGACTAAACCTACCTAACAGTATTATAAAATAACCGACGGTCACTACGTACACTACCAAATATACTACCTATACTTTAAAATTAAAATCTATACCTACAACTTATATAAAAATAAACCTAAATAACTCTTAAAACTAAAAGGAATAAAAATGAACTCCACCCAACCTACGACAAACTTAGTATTTGCGGTTGGTACAGTACAGACAGTGGTAATCGGGTATAGGGATCGAACCGCAAAATTAAGTTTGTTTTTTATTGTATATACTTTTCCGGGATAAAAAGTACCCAGTGTGGTGCCCAGGATATTAAAGAATAATTATACCAAGTTTCATCGTAATCGAACCGGTAGTTTTTGCGTGATGCCTGAACAAACAGACAGACAGACAGACAAAAATTTTTTTAATCACATTTTTGGGTTCGGTGTCGGTCAAGTAACACCCCCTGCCATTTATTTTTTGGATATTTTCAATGTACAGAATTTTCACTTCTACAGATTTATTATAAGTATAGATGATTTACCTGGTAGTGTCTGGTAAGCTGCTGCCTGCGACATAGCAGGGATGTAGCGGTGCGTCTAAAATAAATGTTTGTAATGCCCCAGCATAAAGTCTATTCAAATTTAAGTTTCAAATTAATGTTATTTCAAGTTAAACAAATATGAACTTTATTTTAATGGTAATTAAGTTGATTTCAGCGTGACTAGCACTATTGAAAAAGTTATAAAAATGTTTGAAGTTGAAGTTGCGTAAACTGAACTTTATTGTGTAGGAATTAAAGTTATTTTTGCAAAAACTCATATTTGTTTACATTTTTGGCAAAGAAACCGCTATCGATGTCACCCGCTCCCACTATTTCTCTGACTGGAGCCGGACCGATAGACTGTATCTTAGGATTAATGGCCACAAATGATTGAATTGCTCAAAAAACATCAATTCAGAATCTCAGATAATTTACGATGGTTAAGTTTTGAAACAACAAACTTATATCATACCTAACAAAGTTCAAATTCCATTGACACATTACAACATAACGCTAAAGGAGATAGTTGAGTTAAGCTATGATTTCCTAGAAAAGCGGTGACCGCACATAACGTTCGTAGTGACGGCTGTCATAAAAATGATGATCGTTAGATACGCCCGCGCAAATACCGCGTCAAAAGATAGTGGCGTTTCTGTTTCACCTCTGACACACAATGACGCAGCGACTTGACTTGATTGTCATGGAAACGCTATATAATAGTGTGAGCTCAGTATGGACACTTTCGCGTGACTAAGTACGGTGAGGTCAAATCTAGCGATTTAAATCTTTGGGTAGCGGGGGCGGACTTTACGGTGTTAGAAACGCTCTCTAGAAAAACACACCAACTGACTTTCATAAATAACGTTTCAGTGACGTCATTCACCAGTTATTTGACGCTATGTGGCGGTCAACGCTTTTCTAGGGCACCGTAAATTTAGAGAAATTTTAATGTCAATTATCTAACATTCTGAATTGAAATGTGCGTCCATGTAAAAAGGGTCTAGTAGTAGGGTATTGAGTTAGACTAGATTCGGTATCTAGAATAGTCAATTGATAGTAAGGATTGAAAAAATATTAATAAACTGGCACATGTTTTTTTATCAGACATTTGTAGTTGAAATTCTGAAAAAGAAAAAGACAAATAAAAACTATATGAAATTGTAGATTAATAATCAATTAAAATCGCGAATTGCAATTTTTCGCCCAACTTTACAAAACTTCTTATAGCTCGGATACTAAATGCAGAGAACTGCACCCCAATTGCGTAACACACGATAAATCGGAATCTGAATCATTTTGAACCAAATTGCTAATCCATTGCTTCATAAGTTCGAAAAATTTGTCTGCTCAACACGTAAATAACGCAATGAAAGTTGTTGAACTGTCAAAATGAAACCGATTCCGATTGATCGTGTGTTACGCAATTAGCGTGCAGGACCCTTTTTGCTTGGACGCCCACAAATATATACATATTTGCATGCACTTCATACAATTCACACTTGACTTCTCACTTTATTTTTTTCTCATTGTTTTATGTACTTACTAATTTTCTTTTTTTGTTTTTAATTCGCAGCCGATGCAGGTAGTACTGATTGATCAATACATTTTTCTTGTTTTTAAATTTTGAGGTTTCTGTACACAATAAATATTCCATTTTAACGTTCTTATTTAATAGTAAGTGAACAAAGTGTTTTTAATTAATCAAACGTATTTAATTTGAGTTATTTTTCTTTCATTCTTTTTCTTTCTTATGCTAATGGCGAAAGGCCCTGATCTGTTGTTTTGGACTTCTTCGTATTCTTTTTGTCATAATGAATCGTTTTATATTTGTTTTTTGAAAAAGTACAGACGCCAGCACATCAAGCTACTACAATCTGTCAAATTTCTTTAATAGACTTTCAACTTTATCGCTAAAGCATTAAGGTTCAAGGTTGATTGGGAAAATTTGACAGTTTCGGGTAGCTTGATGTGCTGGCGTCTGTACATCCTATGGCGTCTATGTATTAAAATAATCTTGAGATTTTTTTTCGTGATCGTGAGCCAAGGCGGGCGCGGTGGCACCAATCATAAACCGTATATTTATAAAATTGTATGTTCTTGGTAACTAGACAAGGTTAAGGCTAGATTCCAAAACCCAATCATTTCATTAAATAGTTACACAAAAGCTCAAAAGAAAACCGAACCAATCCGAGCGGGTTGCATACATTTTCGAGATCGCTTAGCTCGCCCTAGCATTCTACATTCTCTTATTTCTTCAGCTTTTCTGCATAAATCGACAAAGTAAATCGGGGGTCTAGTGATTTTAAAAGAAAGGTAGGGGGGCGCGTGTAGTAAAAGGTTGGGAACCCCAGTTCAATGTTTTCATTAATTCAGTATATGTTATTGTGTACAGAAGTAATTAGATTGAATGGTGTTTGTTCAGTAGTTATTACTAAGCGGTTGCGGGGTAGATTATCTTTATATTATACATAACCGTAGATTGGTTTGTTTTCACATAGCTAACACTAGAGTACAGTCACGAGCACCAATATGTCAACACTTGGCAACTTTCAATTGCGATTTTGTCGTGAAATAACGAATGCAACGTTGAAATACGACACATTACATAAACCTATGGGTTCGAAAATGCTATGTTCGTAACAACATACAATTTTATTAAAAAATAAAGGAGTAAATCGCTTCTGAATAAAGCTTAGTGTTTACATACTTTTGCTCGTGACTGTACACCCAACTTCGTCATACATTAACCCACTATTATTCTGTCCTTCTATAGAAATATCTGGATGAACTGGAGCAGCCGTGCAAGATGATAACAGACGGCAGTCTCTTGTCCAAAGTGTCCAGTTTGCTGAACAAGGCTAAGACGTTATGTAAGGATACTATTACCAATACTGGGTACCCGTCGTTGGTGCAAGCGTTGGATGATTTCGTGACGGTGGTAATCGAGACCAGCACACATCTTGGATCTTTAGAGGTAAGGCTAGTCTTTGTCTCCTATTTTGTTGTATGTAAAGTCAGGCTAATTATTTGTTAAAGCAAATTTACCAACTTTAATTGTCCGTATATTCAAATCACAACTTCCAAAATGCCAAAGCCATTTTATACAACTTCCAAAGTTGTATAAAATGGTTATAACACGTCAAATTGACGTAGGGTGTCAATTTGCTTAACAAATAATTTACCAGACTACAAAATACGTGTATTGACGTGGAGTTGCGGACACCAGCTCGTATCTCCTATTACCCTACCTGACTACATTGATTCTGCGATAATAGAACAGAAATAACCAGTCAGTGGTATAAGAGCTACATTTTGAATTGCAACTTTATTATTTCAAATATGGTAATACCAACTTTTTCTGTATAAACATATTCTGGCAGAGCTGAAAGTAGCCAGTAGATTATATCGTTCTTAAACTAAGATGTAAAAAAACCTACTGAGTTTTGAACAGTCAGAATTAAAATTTTGTGATTAATTTTTCTCGGTTCATTGAATAATATTGAAGATTTTTAAAAGTAAGGACTTTTAGAAATCTTCAATATTATTCAATGAACATATTATTATTTATATTTTATATATTATTATTTCATTTACATATTACACATTTGCATTATTGGTATTTTTTTGGCATTTTACATATTTATGTTCTGTGTATATGGTGTACATAATAAAGAGTATTCTATTCTATTTCTAATTAGGTTGACGGCTCCCTCCCAAAAGAGAAGCAGACATCCCAAGCAAAGAACTTCGTGCAACAAAAACGCAAAGCTTTATCCGATCTGTTCAAGTACTTAACTAAACTTGGTCTAAACTACCGCACCGGCTTAGTAATACTGAGCGCAACTGACAAGGAATTGTATGACTTTACTATACCGCCAGTTGATCTGGAAGCTGCTGTCAGTTATTTGAAGAGCAGGTTGGTAACCACTTTTATTTATTTACTAGCTACGCCCCGCGAATCTGCGCGGGTGGAAAGTCTCATAGGAACTGAGCATTTTTCTGGCATGAAATGTATCCTGTGACACACGGAAACAGAGTAGGTTTCTGAGTGGTTTTTTTTTTAAATTGGTGAGTTATTTCCAGAGATAACCTCTTACATACATACTTTTTGTTTATAATATGTTGTTGAGGCGTTTGCGCAATGATAATATAACACGTGAATAAATATGTTTCATTCACTAAAACCCGACACACTATTTCAATATTTTTAGACGTTGCGACGCCTCCCTGTCCCTTCTATGGTCTGGTTGCGAGAAATACTTCCAGAAGAACATAGCTCGCCATAGAATCCTTACTTTGTCGTTACAAACACCTCATCAGGACTTGGGTATGCAGAACATTGAACGATGCAAAGGATTTGCGGCGCAATTACTGGTAAGATTATAGATACAACTATGTTATAGTTATAAATATAAATAAATTTTACTATCTAGGTACTTTCACTCTTGATTTAGCATCCAAAAGCCATAAAAGCTACCGAACTTTTTGCTGAGGTAGTAAAAAGTTAGCCATTTACCAAAAACATCTTCTTTTGTTGGATGTGTCCATGGCAATCTAAATTGTGCCAGCCTATAGCCATCCCTAAAGAGTTTCTTTTTAAGGTCAATAAACTCAATCGTAATTTTATTTCCAGAAAATAACAAACACTCAAAAGAAATCTATATCAAAATATTCGCGACACCTCTGCGACCTTCGCACTCTCACCGCAAACTTGATGAACGCTCTCGACGTTGACAACACAGACACAAACATATCTACATTAAAAACAAAGATAGAAATACTCACAGAATGCTACGCAAACACTAGCATTGTTCTAGAACAATTCTATGTAGTACTAAAGTCGTGCCCAGAAAAGGGCCTGAACGCAGAAGGGGAACCAGATTTCGATAACGTTCTATCTGACTCGAAAATCGTTCGTTGTTACAAAAACAGCGACGAATGGCGCGATCTTAATAAGAGAATCAACGCACTTATAACTCAAGTTAATAAACAAAAGAATGCTTTACATAAAGTGTCCAGTCACATGCCTAAAGAAATCGGCCAAGATGACACGAAAGTACCTGTGGTGTCTCAAGCTCATATTGACATTGCAAACGATTGTAAGACTCATTTGAACAATATGCTCAATGACATCGACGGCTTGCTGCAAGACTATCAATTTAAATTCAAGTTGTCTACTTTTGAAATTGTACCAAACCACCCACTGCTAAAGAGCATAGTCAACCTTTCGAATTACTTGAAAGAAACAGTCAATGAGCTCATTAAATTAGATGAAAATATTGACGTTTTCATGGATGGAGCAACAAGTGATAAACTCATAAATGAAACTGAAGATTTAATAGCTACAATGCTACTTATAATTCAGTCTGTCTACAAGAAACATTTACCAGACGATAACTCAGAAAGCACCGAAGTTATTAACGCTATTGACGAAATCATAGATAGCGATAAACAAGAATCCAAGGATATTATTGAGGACAAACATTTGAAAGAACATTTACAAGATAAACTGACAAACGATTCCAGACTCCTCCAACTAGAAACTCTGATTCATAAAACGCAGATATTGTTGGGCAACTATGTCGAGCATATCGCGAATGGTAATGTTGTAGATGAAGTTAAGAGTGTGGTGATGAGATTGGTGCCAATATTGGAGCAAACGGTGTTGTTTGTCCAATATTTTATTACACAGAAGGTGTCAGTGCACAGAGTGTCGTGCAAGATGCTGTCTGTACTGCTCAAAATATTCTCAGATTTGGCTTCAAAAGGGTAAGTTCAGACTAGTGTCTCTGATTTATAATCTGTCTCATCACTATTGTGATAAACTCTTTCCTTAGCATATTGAGTGTAATTTCCTAACTGCAATTGTAACCTAAGTTTAAAGTCAGTCAATAAAGTCTGTCAATCCCATTTGTCTTTTTCAACATCTTCATAGTTCTGTCTACATGGTGTTCAATATACTTCCTTTTACAGCTTCTGTAAGCCATCAGACCTTGATATGGAAGAGGGCGAAGGCGAGGGAGGTCCCGGCAAGTTAACTGGAGGAACCGGGCTCGGTGAAGGCGAGGGTCAGAAAGACGTGTCGGATAGAATCGAGAATCAGGTAAGGAAGATCAATTATGATTTTAATGAAAATATATTCCTTGTCATTACTTATTACAATATGATTTCTAACTTTATTCCGACTAAGGTAAAGTTACAAAAAATTACTTCTAGTACCGAGTCTAGAGGTGGGTTCAGGTCACAGATCGCACTTTGGCTTTACTTTGCCAAGTAAAGTAAACGGCTCATACGAATGCGAACTTTGTTCTTATACGATTAATGTTGATATTCGTACGAAACGTTTGCTTTCATTCGCTTATACGAATATGAACATTAGAAGCATGAAAATAAGATTCATATTTGTATGGAACGCTTACTTTACTTGGTAAAGTAAAGTCAAAGTGCGATATCTGAATATTGCCTTAGGTAGTTAATGTTGACTTTTGTGTTTAGTTTTGCAACTATATTCCCTCAGAACTTTTAGGAACTCTACAAATAAAATAAAACTATTTTACCTTTGGATGTACGAACCGCTACAATAATGGTTTTTTTTTTCTACAGGATCAACTAGACGATGCCCGTCGTCCTGGTGATGAAAAAAAGGAAGAAGAAAGAGATTGCAAAGAAGAAGAGAAGGGAGTCAACATGACTGATGACTTTGATTCACATTTGCAAGATGTCGAGAAAAAAGGTATGAGCTTACTGAATATACATAATCTGCATTCGCGATATATTCGCCAAAAATGTAAACAAATATGAGTTTATGGAAAAATAACTTTAATTTCTACATAATAAAGTTCATTTTACGCTACAACTTCAAACATTTTTATAACTTTTTCAATAGTGCTAGTCACTCTGAAATCAACTTAATTACCACTAATATAAAGTTGATATTTGTTTAACTTGAAATAACGTCAATTTGAAACATAAATAAAATATCAATATACATTGGCGACTGTGTATGTCTGAAGCTAATAATTGTTACCTATACTTGACACATATTGTATACAGAAACTGTTGGTCAAGCTTTATTACTAAATAATAATAATAAAATGTATGGGAGCAGTAAATAGTCACCTGCATTTAACAAAACTGATACCCAGATTCTATTTTTTTTTTTTGGGAATTGGCATAAGTAACGACTTAGCAAGGGAGCAATATTGACTGTTGTGTTGAATTCCTAGTTTTGATTTATGCGATTACCTAATTAAATAAAATAAAATTTTATTTCAGGCCAGGTCCATAATTTTGTTAGTATTTTGATGTTAGTAACAATAATGCTAAATATATATAAAACATATCGTTGAGCGTCGGAACGATGAAAAAGCTCTGTGCTCTGTTTTTTATCGTATTGTGAAATCAAATGCGTGTGGTATTGAAGTCTTGCACGTGTGTTAGGGCAATATTACATGTTCAACCAAATTGGAGATGACAGTTATGGCCGAAATAACTGTTTGTTTTTTAAAACTAACAATACTAACGTAAATAGGTTAGTATTGTTAGTTTTCAAACAGTTATTATTAATTCAGACCTAGGACTGTCCCCACCCAATGTCCCTGAAAGGGATAGTCCGCTCTGGCAGCGATCATTTTTATCTCTGCCAGTGATCTAATGAATGCCTGTTTCTACTGAAATAACAGTGAATTAATAAATTGTTATAGAAGGTGAACAATCAGATCAAGAGGACGATGAAGACGACGCTGATAAACAAATGGGTGATACTGACAATGCTGCTGAAAAGTAAGTATTCAAGTAAATAACCACGACTAAATGAGGCCATGAGAGCCACAGTGGCCTGTCATTTTTTCAATACTGACTTTATTTGAAAAAACTGCTCTAAAATGTAAAAGTCATAGCGCCACAGTGGCCTAAAAATTAGTTCAATTTTTTTTCAGTTAGGCCACTGTGGCTCTCATGGCCTCAAATCAAAGTAATGATAGTTATTACTGAACGAGTAAAGTTAGTGTATATGATTTCCGACCATTCGGTATCTTTGCCGTGTAATGCTTTAAAAAAATCACTCGTAATTATTGTTAGTCCAACTCTGTAAACTGCAAGTTACTAAAGTTTTTAAGGCAGCAGCTAAACGTGTAATTTTCTAAATATCTAAATCTCCCACACAGACTGGACCAACAAATATGGGGTTCAGAAGACGAAGAAGAATTGGACGAAGAACAAGGTCAGAAAAAAGATAAAGAAGAGAAAGGCAAAGGAGAGAGTACAGGGGAGAAAGAAATGTCCGCAAAAGATAAGGAACAGGAACAAGGCGCTGATGATGGGGCTGACGGCAAAGATAAGCAAAAGAAGAAAGATATCAACGAAATGGAGGAGCCCGAGGTTGATGATGATCATGTAAGTGGTTATACATAAAGTTGCTTAAAAATATTTAAATGTAGATTTGGGAGGACATTTTCTCAAATATTTTTAAGCCGACGCGACGGTAACAGTTTCTCCAATACTAAAGTAATAGAAGTATTATCATTTGTCGATATCAAAATATAACAATGGGTTTGATGAGCACACTTGCAACTTGCATTTATACAAATCCTATATCTTTTGAAGAAAAGGCATGCAATGTTTATACTGATTTTATGTTTATTTCTTGTAGACTGATGCTTATCACGGAAACCAGCAACCTCTCCCCGAGCCTGAAGACTTCGAATTGCCTGATAATATGGATGTAGATGGTGAAGAACCTGGTGATGAAAATGTAAGATTTCTATTATAACCTTTTTGTATATTGTATATTAAATTATGCTCAAAGTTATGTTGTATGCTGCGTTGCTGCTGTACTTTTGCATTTATCGTGCAAAAAGTCTTGGGTTAATTGGGACAAACTACTTGTAAGTAATGTCTATCAAGTTGATTGCGCGGTTTGTCTGATTGACTCCTCAAATGTTGTATATGACTTTAAACTTTGGTTTTTTTTTTTCTTTATTAATAAGAACTAAAGTTCTTAGTAATCGATTACAATTTACTTTACCTTACATTATACTAAACATCGTAGTTTTAGACACAAGTACTTCTTTTTAAAACAATAATATTGACCAACAGGAAGGTGAAACGGAAACAGAGAATCCATTCGACATTGACGTAATGAAAGAAAACATACCAGACGAGCCCGAAAATGAGGGTGACGACAAAGCAGAAGAAGGCAAAGATACTAACAACGGACTCCAAGTGTCCAGTGATGAGGAAGATGGTGACAAGGATGGAGAGGATAAGGAAGGTGGTGATGAGGATAAGGTATGTATTAGAGTTTTGTATGTTTTAAGATGTTCTTTATTGATTGATAATTGATTGAGTCCTTGCAATTCACAAGTTGTGTGACGCGTCATATGACTCTAGTGAATTCAACAATTATAACAATGTTGCCTAAGATTTGATTATAGCTTTGATTTATAATAATGATTGATTTAAGAAAAAAAATCCCTTAAATATTCAAACATGCACAAAAGCCTTTTAATCTTCAAAATTGTTGTAGATTAATTAACGAATACCTTCTAAAAACTAAGTGCAATTACAATAAATATAATTACTCTTCAGCAGGACAAAGAAGATGATCCCGATAAACCAGGCCCAGAAGAAACACCACAAGAAGAAGAAGAAGAAAAAGATGGCGGCCAAGAAATAGACACTGAACAACCAACTCCCGACCAGCCAGATGAATCAGAATCACCTGAAATTGCCGAAAAAGAAGATAAGGAAGATCTCCCAAAGAACCCAGAAGATATAAACGAAGAAGATGAAGTAGAACAAAAGAACCAAGAAGCTAATCCCCAAGCCAATCCGTCGAACAATGATCCTACTGCAGAGGATAAGGTGGAGAATGCAGAAATGGAGAGGGGCACAGATGATAATGTTGAAACTAACGCTGAACAAGACAAGGATGAGGAGTCTGCTCCTTTTGTAAGTATATTTTGATTTTGTTGTTGAAGTAAATTGCGATTCGGGTAGTCGTTGTAGAATTTGCAAGGTTAATGTAGCGGTATCTACAACGCCACATGCGAACAACGCGTCATACTGACTTCCCGCAAAATCCTGCATCTCGCAAGCAGAGTTTACCGCGCAACTAGCATAAATACAACCGCTCAACATGACTCATCGGGCTTTTGCCCGCCAGACACAACACCCGCCTGATCGGAGGATCCTCCCTTTTCTAAGGAGGATGAGAGAACTTTACACCCGGTTTTTCCTACCTCTATAGTTAATTTTAGTTTTTTTTTACCAATATTTGGAAGAAAAATCTGTCTGGTGAAAATGTTATTTTTATTGAGAGTAACTTCACACCTATAGCAGCTCAATTTCAGCAGCATTGCCTGCCGTTATTTTATATATTCCTTTGTAAAAGTAATAGACAGAATAGATATAGACAGCAATAAATAGAGATAAGTGGAAGGAGGGAAGGGAGGCTTTATCTCTGCAGTGTGATGAAAGCGGCTGATGATAGTTATAGTAACGCACACGCTTTCAAAGTAGTGTTAATTTTACATAATTATATCTATTTTATTATTTATTTATTATTGTAATTGCCCGTGACATGACAGCGGGCCCTATCACAATATCAGCGCTGCGACATTTATTTTTTAAATTTCGAAGCATCATGCTGAGATAGGAGCCTTTTGGCCTCGCATAGTACTTTCTGTTTCAGTTTTGTTTCTGTTACTTTTTTTAAAATATAATTTGTTGGAACGAAGTTCCTTATCGCGCGTTGCGAAAGGGGGCTAGACGGAAAAAAATAAGACCAAAAGTTGGAACGACACTTTTTGCTATAGTTGTAAGCCGTGCGGCGTGCGCGTGTTTCTCTGTCTGTCTCTTTCTCTCTCTTTGAACTTCGTTCCATCCGGGTGTCCCTTGACACCTCTCAAGTTTTTTATTTTTGACTGTGTTTAGTTTAGTTTATGATCTTCCTGTACGAGTTGCAATAAATACTTTTTCTTTCTTTCTTAATCTATATCAAATTATTAATATTATTTCGGTATATTAAACAGGAACAAGCCCAAGAGCAAGTCGGTGAAGAGAAACAATCTACAGGTCGTTCTGAACTAGATAAGAGTGATAAAGGTCACCGCGGTGAGAAGCAAGCCGCGAGCCGCACTGACCGCTCGCAGGAACAACGCAAGAAACATGAGAACAAACCGGGCAAGACTGATCAGGAACGAACGCTTGGTAAGTACTAAATGTTCAAGTCGACTCTTCTACGAACCGATGACGTCAAATTAAACTATATCATTAGTGGCTATATCCTTAAGTTCTGAGTTAAGCTGCACGATTACTGACAAATGCGTGCACTGACTGGACAGGTCCACTTAATTTGTGTGGTTCTTTCCTAAAAAGTCCATTTCAGACACCAATCTGCATGGTCAACACATGGTCTGACCAAGATTATGACTGGACTTTAAAAGAGACTGACCTCTGAGTATGTTTCGGCCTTTCTTCTCAGAGTAGTTAAATAGGGAAACTCGACCTAATCTAGTTTAAAAAATATGACTTGAATTGTAAAAGTCACTTTTACAATCAAGTCATATTTTTTGTTTAAAAGTGTTTGTACAAACCTATTTACAGAAATAAATAAATAAAAAAAAAAATTGTACAAATGACTTTTATTTCGATATCAAGATTAGAATAAAACTAAATAAATCAGAATAGTCGTTGCAAATCACGAGAGCGAGTCACGTGACTTATAGGTCATCGACAAAAGGTTTAAAATGCTATGATTTACAAGTGTAATGCTACAACTAGAACCACGTTGAGCAGCAAGACCCAATAATTATACCCAGCCGTGCTGATAGGTCCATTCCATCAAAAGTAATATATGTTTGTTTTCTAGGTGACGTAAACGAGAAGAAACACAAGCAGTCTAAAACTCTGAACGTAGAGCGTGAAGACGAGGCTGAAGATGGCGGCGACAACGACGATGACGCTGAAAAGGAAGCTGATGCCTACCAACATGTGAAGCAGGCAAAGAAAGATGACTTGCAGGTAACGTGTTGACTTGAAATACTTTTTTAAATATACAATGTGTAATTGAATTAATAATAATAACACAACAATAATAATACTGGACACGGCTCTCATTGTCAGGAGGTTCCTCTCACTGGAGCCCTGACCACCGGTAGTTTGGACCTTGTTCCCGGTACTGGTGGACTATTTTTTATATTTTTAAATGTTTTTATACTTTTTATATTCTAATATTTAAAAATTATTTATATGTATTTATTAATATAAATACATATAAATTATATTTTTAAATATTATTTCAAGGAAATAAAGGAATAATAATAATTTATTTATTTAATTTGACAACATAGGTCCAACGGTTAGTAGAACAATAACTTATCAACTAAGGGTTAGTAGGGGGGCTGGAGGGGGGTGTGGATTAGTATTAATGTATATTATGAAAGTAGTTTGTTCAGAATCATTTACTGAATCGATTTCTATAATTTTTAATACAGGTAATTTTTTATTCCAAAAATAATTAAATTACTACCTAAATTACAGTCACACTTCCGCTGTATAGTCAAAACAAACCAAAATGGACGAAATACCTTCTACGCTAGACCAAAGGACGTTGTACAACTGACGCCGGTGTCACCTTATTAAAACACATCTTTAACGCATGGGAAGAGGCACAAGATGCAATAGGCATCTTTTGTGATCTATCCAAGGCATTTGACTGCGTGAATTACGAAACACTGCTCTTGAAACTTGAGCATTACGGACTGGGTAAACTAGCTGTTAGCTTAATAAAATCATATTTAAATGACAGATTTCAGCAAGTTCAAATAAACGGTGTGAATTCATTGGGTTTAAAAGTCAAAATGGGTGTGCCGCAGGGCTCAATATTAGGGCCGTTCCTATTTTTAGTTTATATAAATGATTTACCTCATTTACTAAAAACCCGACCACAAATGGTGTTATTTGCTGATGACACATCACTCATTTTTAAAGTGGATAGACGTGCAGAGCAGCTTGACGACGTAAATAATGCTATGCTTATGGTCCATAATTGGTTTACTGTAAACAATTTAGTATTAAATGAGAAAAAAACTAAATGCATTAGATTCGCTTTACCGAATGTTAGAAGTAGTGAATGTCACGTTGTAGTGAATAGGGAGATACTTGAATTCGTCGAAAGTACGGTTTTCTTGGGTATCACGCTTGACTCAAAGCTGCAGTGGGGTCCTCACCTAACATCACTTGCAGGGCGGCTAAGTTCAGCCGCTTACGCTGTCTGGAAAATCCGTCAATTAACAGACGTGGAAACCGCAAGACTGGTCTATTTTAGTTACTTCCATAGCATCATGTCTTACGGTATTTTGCTGTGGGGACGGGCTGCAGATATTGATTCTATATTCATTCTGCAAAAGAGGGCTGTCAGAGCCATCTACAATCTCAGCAGACGCGAAACTCTAAGGCAACTGTTTAAAAAAATTAACATCATGACGGTTCCTTGTCAATATATATACGAAAACATTATGTACGTTCGAAAACATCTACATCTTTTTAGTAAGATAAGTGACAGGCATAACTTTAACACTAGGAATAGGAACAAACTAGATCAACCGAGCTTCAGATTGTCTAAAGTAAAAACTTCTTTTATGGGGTACTGTGTAAAATGTTATAATAAAATACCACTCGATATTCTTCAACTAAATGAGAAGAAATTTAAAACATGCATTAAACGCACACTATGTAGACAAGCATATTATAAGGTGGACGAGTATATAGTAGATAAAAATGCTTGGCTTAATGCTGGTCCTGCTCCACAGGCAGTTGGGTTTACAAGTTGATCACAATTTCAATATTTGGAGGAGATGCTTCCCCGTTTTGTTTTTTTTTAGTGTTTATTTTATATAATCAGGATTTTTAATACTTCAGTATTAAATACCTCTTCATGATTGGTAGTAATTTTTTTTTCTCTCATCTCTTAATTAAATTGCAAACTATAGTTTTGTATAATTTAGAAGCATTTTTGAAAATTTTGTAAATGTAAGAACCATGGATCCGCTTTTTATGTTATTTTGATGTTGACTTGAAAGAGCATGGCAGTTGAGAATATGTCATGCTCACTTAAATGTCTCACTGGTGGTGGCGCGTGTGTTGGATCATTCGGTTCCCTACGAAATGGTTGAGCTGGGTGGTGCTGATCCACGCGTCATGTTCGTGAACGGGCGCCATCTGTTGAGACTGGTCATCTCTTAACTGCCAGGGCTTATTTTTAATTTTATATTTTTAATTTTATATTTTAATTTGTTTCTTAACATTGTTCTCACATATAGAAGCAATAAGAATAAAAGAATAATGTAACCAGGATTTTGTAAAAATGTCTTGATTTAAAAGAGTGTCCGTGGAGTTTCTTGCCCGTTCTTCTCCATAGAGATCTACGCTTTGGAATGGGCAACTAGCTTCAACTTTCTGACTAACTGACCGACTATTTAATTTTGACAATTCAAAAGTGCCTGTAAATGGTTTAATTGAAATAAATGATTTGAGTTTGAGTTTGAGTTTGACCCTTATACGTAAGCGACTGCGTACGTATGTAGATTTGTAAAGTGACCACAATTTTTTCCCACAATCAGTATTAATAATTTAATAAATAAACAATGTTTTATACATAATAGTAAAAATTCAGTGTATCTATTATGATTATAACATTATATTCAAATTGGGGTCAAAATCAAAATCAAAATCAAAAGTCATTTATTCAAATTAGGCTGAGAGTCAGCACTTTTCGAACGTCAAAATTACAAAAGACAGTCCCCCAAAAACGCCCGCCCTTCACCACTTCCTAGTGCTATCGCTGGGAAGAAGAAGTGGCGGAACAAACTTCCCAGCAGCACAGCTGTCTGTTCAGTTAGAATATAGTTGCATGTATACAATACTAGGAACATATGTTCAGTAATTAACATTACAAGAAACTTAAATTATTTGCCATAAAATATGTCAGCTAGCCACGCCAATATACCAACAAATATAATAAAAACTATACGTACTTAAGCTGAAAAATAATTAATTAAAATGGAAATAACTACTTACTACCTAAATAAAAGCCTCCAGGCATAAAGGGCGTGACAGCTTACATATTTACGCATAGCTGGGTTCTGGTCACATAGCTGTCACTTGAGTCACAGATGAAAAACTAGGACCATTGAAGTAAAATAAATAAATAAGTTAATACTAATAACAATAACCTGTCAGTAAGCTGATTCTGGAGAAAGAACATGAACATTGTCTTGAGTTAATTAGGGCGACCAACTATTCTTATCGTGTAAGTAGTCGTTGATGGAATAGTAAGCCTTTGAGCAAAGGTTAGATTTTACTTGAGCTTTAAACGCATTGAAAGGCAAGTCTAGCAAAGAAGAGGGTATCTTGTTATAAAAGGTTATACCAAGCCCAACAAATGAGTTATGAACCTTATGAAGCCGGTGAAAGGGGGCACGTAGTTTGTCCTTATTTCTAGTGTTAACACTGTGAATATCACTGTTTTTAGTGTACAAGTGCAAATTTTGCCTAATATATAAAATGTTGGCGAAGATGAATTGTGATGCAACCGTGAGAATACCAATATCTTTAAAAAAATCTCTTAGAGAAACTCTGGCACCTAGCTGGTAAATTGCTCGAACAGCTCGTTTTTGAAGGACAAATATATTTTGTATATCAGCGGCTTTGCCCCACAGCAGAATACCGTAGGACATAACACTGTGAAAATAACTAAAATAGACTAAACGAGCTGTATCAACGTCAGTGTATTGTCTTACTTTCCTGACGGCGTAGGCAGCCGAACTGAGCCTTCCTGCTAGACTTGATATATGAGGTCCCCACTGAAGTTTGGCATCTACTGTTAGTCCTAGAAAAATTGCCGAGCCTACTGTTTCAAGCACCTCTTTATTTAAGACGATGTTGGGTCCTAGATTTCTGACATTCGGTAAGGCAAACTTTACACATTTCGTTTTCTTGGCATTGAGAACTAGGTTATTTGACGTAAACCAATCTGTAACTATTGAGAGTGCACTGTTTACGTCGTCAAAATCTTGTCTATTCCTGTCTACTTTAAAAATAAGAGAGGTATCATCTGCAAACAGTACAACGTCACAGATGCCCTTCAAATGGAATGGTAAATCATTGATATATACTAAGAACAAAAATGGACCCAGTATTGAGCCTTGCGGAACACCTAACTGAACTGGTAGCCCGGAAGATTTCGCGCCATTAACATCTACACATTGGACCCTATTATGTAAATAAGAAATTATTACGTTGAGAGCCACGTTTCGGACACCGTAATGACGTAACTTACGCAAACGCGGTGTTTGGTGGTGTGAGTTAATTCCGAGACATGTTGTAGTTGTGGAAGTAAAATCATTAGAGTATGTTTAACTACTGAAGTTTGAATCAATACCTTTTATGAACAGTTTATTTATCCGGACAAGGAAAGAATTTTTTTTACAATATTTGCTGTGACTTGTTTCTTGTTATTAAGGGCGTTTATATGCGGATAATGTCACGCACGCGAAGATTCTATGGAGTTTATTTGGAAACAATGATTATATAGTTAAGTGACGTTTAAACGTCAAGTATGGTTAAACAGTCGCTAATCACTACTTAACTTTAAGCAACATTTAAGAATAAAGAGGTACATTGTTTTAAAGAAAAATATGTCATGCATGTGGATAAGCCCCGTCATCACAACGCAAGTTTTTAAATAGCAATTTTACATTTTCCGACTAATAATTCCGGGCTAGTGCCTGCAGCTCCACGGCCAAGCGTGTATAGTCGGCAACCGTACGCAAAATACACGCTTGGTCACGAGTCAAAGACACTAGTCTATTTAGCCAAAAGTCATCAACGATTCCTCACAATAACTCGAACCAATCTTCTAATCTGGCAGGCAGTAGATGCCGCCACAAAAGAGCAAGCAGAGGAACAGCCAACGTTACAGCAAGAAGAAGACGAAGACGCTGAGACGCTCAAAGAAGATGAAGTAGTACCCATGGATGTGGATGAAGATGAGTTACAGGTTAGTTTTGTAATTGGTAGAACTGAGGGGCAATCCCGTATTTCTAGGAATGTTCCTATTAGATATGAGCGCCGATGGCCAATTCCACGGCGGCGGCGTGGCCTGATTATTTCCACGGCGGCGGCGGCGTCACGGCGGCGCGCGGCGCGGCGTGGCCGGCTGTGGGCCTTAGATATTTTTTTACCAGGGAGACATTTATATTTTTTGATAAAGGAACGTATTTGTTCATTAAAATTTAACAGTCTTCTAAATAATTGGAGATCACGTTTAGTGAAAATTAATATTTTCGTTATTTTCAGTTGAAGAGACACTGAGCGTTTTTAATCACATCACTATCTATCTATACATAAATAGTAAAAACTAAAAAAATAAAAAATAAATAAATATCAACATAACTGTTAAATATGTATAATTAAGTAAATTCTATAATAATGTAAAAACTAAGAACATAAAACAATCTATATAAGTACCTAATTAAAGTAGTATCATCTACTTAAGTGAGTATTGCTGGCTCTTGTTATAGAAAAAATAAAATATCAAAATTTCAATAACAATAATTTATAATAAGATATGACAGACGTAACTTTAATTCCTATTATACTTACACCAAAAAGCAAAATACATACTGTCATGGATAAATACTATCTTAGTTAGCCTCAAAAGATTTACGCGGTGTCCTGCGTGAGCGACGAATACGTCGCGATGCGACGCAACACGACGCGACGTAATGCGACGCGATGCTACACGCGACTAATGTCCTACGTGGTTTTGGTCATTACTTCTCGAATCATGGAGAAGTACAGTACAATTTTGCTCGTAATTCGTGGTGACGCGTCTGGTCGCCCTGAAAACAAGTACGCGTTACGTCGCGTCTCGCCGCAGACTGTCATATAGGCCGCAAGCAGGGTATGCCGTTGAGTTGATCACTGTTTTGGAACAAAACGAACTTTTTGAAACAAATAAAATTCTGAATGGGCTTAAACTTACTTATAAATTTATAGGAAATTATATTTTAACATGTCTTTCTCAGTTTACTTATAATAATTTTGCTTACAGGTGGAAAAATCAGAAGAATTAAAATCAGAGAAGATGAAAGATGGAAAAGACAAGGAGAATGAGAAGTCTGGCAACAAGAATGAAGGAGGGGAGGAACCTACAGGAGAGACGGGGATCGAAGTGGAGGGGGAGGCGGTAGTTACTGCGCACGTGTCTAGAGGGATGGATACTTCATATCATACTCGGTAAGAGCATTCTTCTTCTTTCTTTTCTTCTTCTTCTTTGCCCATTCTTGGCGAAATGTTTTAAGTACCGACGCCAGCACATCAAGCTACTACAATCTGTCAAACTCTAATAGATTATCAATTTCAAAATCTATACCCCAAACACCAGCAGGAGACGCCAGCAGACGGCAGGCAGGGTTAAATTGTATTTAATTAATAGAAAACAAACAGTTAATTTATCAAACTAAATTTCATTCGAAAACATCCATCGGTTTCTTACCAAACTTCAACTATATCCGGCGACACTGCATACTTATCACTTTTGTTGACTGTACATCTACTTCAATATGTTAAAATTATTTCAAAAATTATTATCATTACCTTAGTTAGCTAAGATGATGTAGGGGAGTGAGGTTGCCAGTCTGGCAATCTCATTCCCCTAATGAATCTTCACTCATTCTCCGACCTCCTCTCTGACAACCTGAACTCTTACTGTACGTGAGAGTTCTCTGTCTTTTGGTACACTTAGCGCTGCTTACTTTAAGATTTTAATTTTCTAAACCTTACGCAGGCTCAACGACTCCCAATCCCACTCGGAAGACTTATCAGTAGACCAGTACATGGGCATCCGACAGTGGTTGAACAGCGGTCCCACACAGAGCCAAGGTGGAATAACTGTCTCCGTGTGGAGAACTTTGTGGAGAGACTCGTCCGCGGCCGCGAGGGCGCTGTGCGAGAGGCTCAGGCTCGTGTTGGAACCGACCGGCCGCTCCAGGAGAGCTGGTGAGTGTGTTCTGTAGCCAATGTTAGAGATATGTGGAGAGAGAGACTCGTCTATGACTTTAAAATCGAACTTGTTTTTCGATACAAGGTTATTTTGGTTCTGGCTAAAATCTTCTTGTTTACCTGAACAACGTCTTTGTATTACCTTCACTTCTCATGTCTAAATGACCTTTACGAAAACAGCTTGTAAAGTTAGCTTAGTTGTGAAAAGTTTAGCCAATCTGCGAGATTAATAGTAATTCCCGGCCCAGGGTGCATAGTTACTAAACAATATAAAAAAAAATGTATATAAGTAGTTTAATAGCCATCTTGTTACCATAACACAAGCATTAGGTTGCTTAGCTTGGGACTAGATGGCGCTGTGTGAAATGTCCAGGGATATTATTATTATTATATCAGTTGATCATTATCACTGGAGCTTATATAATTAATTGTAAGGGTCTTAGTAAGATAAAACAACAAAAAGATTAAAAAAAACTAAATTACTTTAAAATTAAGAGATGTTGAGACTTGTAATTATGAGTTTAAATATCGTTATAAGATATCAATACCCATCACATCTGTGGAGTTTCCAACAACCCTCTAACGTTTCCTTCCTCCATCACAGGTGACTTCAGAACAGGCCGCGCTATCAACATGCGCCGCGTGATCCCGTACATCGCGTCCCACTTCAGGAAGGACCGCATCTGGCTGCGACGCACCAAGCCAGCCAAGCGCGAGTACAAGATCGCTATAGCGGTCGATGATTCGAGTTCCATGTCCGATAATAGGAGCAAGGAGCTGGCATTTGAGAGTCTGGCGCTTGTGTCACAGGTATGTGTAAAATAAAATCATCAAGAAGTGTTCCAGGTCTTGTCGCAGGGCTTATTTAGGCAGTTTGTAATGTGGTCTTTGCAAATCATGAGCCTTTATGAACATTGGCTTAGCGTTTAAAATACAATGATTGACGAGCACTTGTAAAATCTAGTGACTAAATTATATTGCCTGAGATATAAAATGATTTGCCAGAGAGTCTTTCAATTCAGCTTACAAACCTTTATCGTTTTAGTACTTGATTTTACTAGACTTCTAACACAATAACTTCTAAAACAACAGGAGTTAATAAATGTTATTGTATTTCCGAGTCTGACGTTTATCTTACACTTCTTTATATTTCAGGCGTTGAACCTCCTCGAATCCGGCGACCTAGCCGTGCTCAGCTTCGGCGAGAAACCAAACCTTCTCCACCCGTTCACCGAACAATTCTCCGAACATTCCGGCTCGAAGATTCTAGAACAACTACGCTTCGAACAAACGAAGACCAAAATAGCCCAACTCCTTGATTTTTGTACCGTTTTGTTTGAAGAACAGACGATGAGAAGCGATGCTGTTAATGCTAAGTTGTTGGTTGTTGTAAGTGATGGAAGGGGGATATTCTCTGAGGGAGAGACGAAGGTGTTGCAAGCGGTGAGGAGGGCGAGGCAGCAAGGAATCTTCTTGGTTTACGTTATCATCGATAATCCAGATAATAAGGCAAGAGTTTTACTTATCTCGAAATTTAGTCATGATCAGCCTATAATGTATCCACTGCTGGGCCACAGGTCTCCTCTATGTGAGAGGGAGTGGATCCACCAATGCGGGTTGCTAGATGTCATATGTCTTCCAAGTTATAGGTTCTAGGACATGCCAGTTTCCTCACGATGTTTTTCTTCGCCGTTTTGAGGAGGTGATGAAATTATTTACACAAAGTAAAGAGCCTGCTCGGGTTCGGACCCACGATCTACAACTATTAAGTCTATCTCTATAGTCATAGTAGTATCGAACACTATTATTGGTCACTTCTTGACTGATCAATAACTCACCTGCTAATATTCAAACAGCTTAAATTAAATGTGATGTTACAGATATGTTCTGCTAAGCATGAAATATTCAGCCCTCAGTTTATAAAAGCCAATTTCCGTATTTAAAAACGTTCAAAATCGACAGTCAGTCTTGTCAAAAACTTGTCAAAAATGTAGGTAAATTAGAGATATTTTTGACAGACTGAGATTAGAATGCGATCGTTCTTAAATATCTTTCTCTGGTGCCATGAGATTTAATAATAATAATAATAATAATTTATTTACTTCAGACCAGGTCCATAAACAACACACATTAAAATTTCATACTAAAAACAAAAAACACAAAAAACATACATACATCATGAAAACACAAAACTACACCAAAACAACTTACTTCAAATAATGGAATGACGCACGATGAGTGGTCATCCATTGCCACATCATTGGACTGTCTGTCCTGTCGGCTACTATAGCCACCAAGCTGTTGGAGCTGTCGCGCACTCGCCGCATCAGGGATGCTATCCGTGTCCGCATCAGTGCGTAAAAATCTGGCACGCCATTATCCGCGAACATCCCCGACGCACTACTAAAGCGCGGCAGCCCCAACATAACTCTGAAGGCGTTATTGTATTGGACTCGCAGAGCATTGTACGAGCTTTTTGTATAGCTGACCCATAGGGCACACGTGTACATGGATTGGCAATACGCTCTAAAGAGTGTAATTTTCACCTCCCTAGTACAACGTGCAAACCTACGAGCCAGCATGTTACATCGAACTGCCAATGCTCTGCGTTCCCTCTCCAAGTCCACATCGTCGGACAGACTATCGGTGACCCAATGCCCCAGGTACTTGAACTTCGTGACCCTGGAAAGCTGAGCGCCCCCCAAGGTGACTGGTGGGACAGTATCATAACATTTGTTACCCGCTTTAAAAACCAGTAGCTCGCTCTTGGTCGCATTGTACCTGAGGCCATGAGCCACCGCATAGTCCTCACAGATGCGAAGAAGCCTCCTAAGTGCACTGACCGATGGGCTCAGCAATACCATATCATCCGCGTAGCTGATGTTATTGACGCAGTGCCCGTTAATGGAGCACCCGATATTGGTATTGCTGAGCTCACAGATCAGCTCGTTTACATACAGGTTGAATAGCTTGGGTGAGCTGATTCCCCCCTGCCTCACACCGCACTCCAACCCGTATGCATCCGACAGGACACCCGCCCACTTAACATAATTGTATTGGTTTTTATACCAATACTTTAGCACTACTACTACTACTGCTACTGCTTCACTTTGCACTTTTTTGATTTAATTAACATAAGATTTTTTTACTCTCGGATAAAGTATTGTATTATCAATGTTATTGACCTATCAATGTAATTTCAGGACTCCATCATGGACATCAGGCGCCCCCTACTGGATCCGACGACAAACGCTCTCACAGGATTCGTATCATACTTAGACACATTCCCGTTCCCCTTCTACCTGATACTGCGCGATATGTCGGCTCTCCCTACTGTACTGGGCGACGCCCTCAGGCAATGGTTCGAACTGGCTGCTAATACTGCAAACTAAGGAACAATAAAAAAAAATTGATCACCGAGAAAAACGGTCGTCAGCATTTTCGGTTAACGTGTAACGTGTCGGCGCCCACGAGCAACTTTTGTCTCCGCAACTAATTTGCCTCTCACATCAAGACTACGGGTTTATATGAAAGTGCGCGCATGTAGCGACGCGACAGCTGGGAGACATTGTTGTCCGCTGGTTTGGACGTAACCGCCTGTAACGTTGTCGCCCGTTTATTGGTTGCAATGGAAGTGCGCGCACGGCGACAATAAAGTTGCCGCTCAAACGAAAATTTAACAAAAAAGTAGCGTTACTCCATTCCACTTCCGTGTGCGCATCGTCCAAATCTCAGTGAGGAGACAGCCAAAAAGTTGTTGGGCAACTAAGTTGTTCTTGGGAGCCCTCCCTAATAGTCATTTAGGTGTAAGAATATACGTATACAATGAACGTCTTGATCCCTTTGGATGGGCGGTTTAAGAAATAGGTGTCTATTTAACCATGGGTAGAAATTGCTCAATGTTAGTATCGATTAATTTCTCCATACTTATCATGTTTTTGATGTGTCAAATCGGTTTAGTAAGTATTCAAGTATCAATATAAAAGATACATTTTTTTCTCTCAAAATAATTACAATTTTGTGTCTAAGTATAATCAAAGTAGTGTTTTCAATAGAAATATGTAGCCAGTATCAGTAAAACGATTCAATTTTTTCAATTTTAATATTAAAATCAGTGTCAATCAATGTCATTATAATGTAAGTTAAATGTAATGTAAGTCAAAGAAGACTTGAAAAAAATTCAAAATTTGAGTGCTAGTACGTATTGAGCTGTGATTGATAAAGGACTGGGAAACGACTGCTATAAGCGAAAATACTTAACGTACGTATTGTATGTCTTTTTGGAAGAATAAAGGTTTGTCTGACAAAATTGTATTTTTTATTTCACTCCTTTGGATAGCCACCCTTGTATTTTAGATAACATGTTTTGTTTTGCAATCAGTAAAACTACTTCCACATTTGTAACTTTCGCCTAACAAACTTCCAACGTATGAAGTAGAGTAGCAAAAAGTGACGTCACACAACGTTTTGCCGTGCCAATTCTATGAAGTATGTAGGACATATTTTCTTCTTTCTAATTTCCTGAGCTATCGCTATTTAACTCAAGTTTCGGACCATTTTATTTATTCATTGAAGAAGGGAACGTCTACGGATTTTGAACGAAGAATCGGTTTCGCATTTTCAGCCTTTGTCGAGATTTATTGAGTCGATAATTCGGTCGATATAGAGCACGCGGGACTTCCCACAGGCGGGGTAGTGAGTAATGAAAGTCAAGTCGATAACGCGGTCGGTACACCGTCTGTGGCGAATCTGCGGTAAAATCAGTTTGAATATCCTATCGGATTGGTGATCTTATCTGGTGGATATAGTCGGTTCAGATCAGTTGGAGCATCTTTCGGGATAATCACATCAAGTTGAATTTCTTGTCTGGCTCTTAGAAGACTTTATAATAAGTACGTGGTAATGAGTAATTTTTATTGTGGTAGTTCACGATGCACTACCATGATAAAAATTACCCTCAAAATTCAAGAACCTCACTCAAAACTCAAGGTCCTGATCTACCCACGGCGCCCTCAGCTTCCGCCTGACGCAGGTCCTCACCGGACACGGTTGTTTCGGGAGGTTCCTGTTCAGGATAAGGCGGGAGGAAACGCCAGGGTGTCACCACTGTGTGGATCGCCCCGAGGACACGGTGGAGGTCTGTCCGGCCTGGGCGGGGCACCGCCGTGTCCTCGTGGCGGCGATCTCTCGAGTCCGGCCCTGGTCCAGGCTATGGTACGGAGCGAGAGTGCATGGGAGGCCTTCACCTGCTTCTGCGAAGCAGTACAGTAATGTTTGCAAAGGAGGAGGCGGAGCGCGTGAGGGAGAGGCAACCTCTGCGCCCTCACGCCCCTAGTCGCCGCAGGAGACGCCCTGAACGGGAGTCAACAGCCGACTCCCGGCCACAATGGGCAGCTCGCCGCCCGGTAAGGACCAGACCCGGGTCGACGGCGCGTTGTGTTCCACGAGCGCCTCAAAGAGATGTCAGCACGAACTGACGGGGCCCGCTAAGGCCGATGCCTGCCAGGGCTGCGGGTTGTTCGAGAGATACCGTAGCTCCTGGCAAAGGCAACTGAAGGAACACGGGTGGGTTTTAGTCAGTAAAAGTCTGACACGCCCTCCCGATCCGCCCAGAACGGGAGAAGTCATATGATGAACTACTAGGTCCTGTAATACTGAAATGTGTGATCGGATACTTGAACCGTCGCCACTTTGTAGTAATTCGGAGGTTCGCCGAGTTAATTGCTAACATGCTATTATGTGTAACATGTTGGTCCCTTCCACCATGGGAAGGTGTGGGTTTATGTATGTATGTCCCTTTGTTGGCGTGTTTTTCAAAAGTAGGGACGCAGCTGCGTAAAGAAAAAGCTGCGATATATCTTGTTTTGTAATAAGGCTGTCCTTATTACAAAACAGGATTTATCTTTAGCCACAGGTTTAAACCATGGAGCCATTTTTAAATTTCGAAATATAATCCAATAGAGTTCTTATTACAAAAACTGACGTTAAACCCGGTACTTGCCCATGGTCCCCCAGCCTAGTTCCCCTTGGGGTACCACAAGCAAATATGTTTGCCCGTGGAACCCCCTGAATAACAATATCCCTATTAAATATATTTTGACTGCCCGTGATACCCCATTCCAATTTGACATTAAAAAAAAAACATTAGCCATTAGCGGGGGTACAGTCAACAGCAAAAGTTGATGTTCAAAATCAGTAATTCAATACTAATGAACGAAGTTCGCTTCAGAACTATGTGGCGTCGAAGTGATTCAAAAGTATGTGATTGTAAATTATACCAAACATTTACTACTAACACAGCTGCCATATAGCTGCGAACTCCGTTCATTAGTATTGAATTTCTAATTTTGCTGTTGACTGTATCACAGGCTAAATAATTTGCCCATGGTACCCCTTCGTCCCCCTTGGGGGTTCCACGGGCAAAAATATTTGCTCGTGGTACCCCAAGGGGAACTAGGCTGGGGACCACGGGCAAGTACCGGTTAAACCCGAGTCTAAGATATCAATTTTGCATTAACAACTTTACATTTGTCGGAATAAAGTCCAAAGTACAGTAACTGGCTCGAAGGTTTAGGTTAGGTCTAAAGTTAGAACTGTTTGTAATAAGACAGATAGGATATTTTTCTGTATCTCATCAGAAAATGGAAATTCGCTATAATAAAATACAACCTTTTTAAAAAATATTATATTTGTCAACTGAAAATTAAACAATATCTTATTAACATAATTTTTTCTCTTACCAGTATTACGGGAATTAACACAACTTGTGTAAATCTTTAACATTTAGGCCTATGTTAAATTAATAAATAATTTCATTACGAACTTTCTAAATTACAGATGGTGTTGCAAGTTTCGTATTAAATACCTAAACTTAAAAACCGTGTTTCAAATTGAAACAAACTTAATGCACCTCTTATTATCTAAAACTCTAATATACATACAAATCTAAAATTAGTTTGGATTGTATACAATATAATAATGAAATGTGATGCTACTTAGAAATGTAATAGCAACAAATAATGTAGTCGAACATATTTGCTTACATCACGCAGTTGATTTCGAGTATAATTTTGTCTTTTTAGTTGTACGCACTCGTACAAACTTTGCATACAACTGGACAGGCATAATAAAAATAGTTTCAATAAACAACAAATACATACAAAGATTTCTTTCCCAATTTCCCTTTTAGTTAAATAATTTTAGGCCTTTTTTAGTTGTCTCTTTTGAACCGTAACACCGTGGAATGTGGACCGCACAACACATGCGAGCACATTTTAAACTAGTTTGTGTACCAAAGGAAATGCAGATGTTACTAAATGGCGTTATGGAGACATTAGGTTAATATTTTTGTACCATATTACATTTCCAAGGTGCGGCTAAGTATTACAACAATTGATTTATCTTATACATTCAACCTTCTGCCGTCGAAGTCAAAATAGCGATTTTTTAATTATTGTAGTATTCTTAGAAGATTTATTTCGATAAATCGTGGTTTTATAAGGTGCGTTGAGGTTAGATTTAACTCTTACTAGGTTTACAAACCTGCTGGGGTTTCTACTTGTATACTTGTAAAAAGCTAGCCCAGCACCCTAATTGAATAACACACGATCAATCGTAATCTGAATAATTTTCAAGTGAATTGCTAATCCATTGCTTCATAAGTTAGAAAAATTTGTCTGCTCAACACGTAAATAACGCAATGAATGTTGTTGAACTGTCAAAATGAAACCGATTCCGATTGATTGTGTGTTACGCAATTAGGGTGCAGGTTCGCACAGACCCGTTATTTCCGCGGCGATTTTTTTCGCGCGCTGGATTTTCAACGCACTTCTTAATGCCGAGAGTTGAAAATCCAACAGAGTTTTTTTTACGCCCTGGGATGCGCTCGGCTGGATTCTCAATGCTCGGCTCAACACCGAGAGTTGAAAATCCAGTGCTTGATAAAATCCCGCCGCGAAATTTTTACGTCCGTTCAAACGTGGGGTTAGATGTTTTATTTGCGTTATAATATGAGGTGGACATTACAGTTGAACCTATCATAGACTAAATAATGTCAATATTATATTAAAATGACTTGCTTCCTCTACATCAGAGCCGGCGCCATTCGAAAAAGCAAAATATAGACCATAGAATAAAGTTTACAATAAAATAAGCTTAACGTAACATATGTAAAATATTAATATGTTGACATAACATGACTTAGCCTAAAATATTGTTAAAAACGTCTTATAACCATGATGTCTTACTATCAAATAATAAATATGATTTAATCCTAAACAAAGAAACTCCATCTCAGTTTACTTTTGAGCGGTTTAAAGCTGTTTAGAGTCCAGCGAAACATCTAGCAATTTTTATTCGTTATCAAAATCATATCCCACTGACCTCAAGTCAGTTATGTTGTATAAAAGTATACGACTTTCTAAAGTAATCCACTATAAAGGATTTTTATCTAGCAAATTCTTCCTAGTGTAAAAAAATTTCGAAGGCCATTGTGGTAAACTCGGAGACCGTCCATATTATAAAGGGTTTGTATCACGTGAGTGTCTGAACTATGACAACTTTACGTTATAGACACGAGTGGGGTAATCGGTATTACTGCCTACTTCATACAGTGGTCTACTGCATTTAAAATTGACTGGTTTTTAACATATTTACAAGATCGTAATAGAATTTAGGGCGTCAACCTGAATGCTATCTCCCGAGTTGCAGTATCGCAAATTGGGATATACATATTTCCCCTCCCTTTGACCAACCGTATAGAGTTAAATAGACAGAGTTATAAGACACGGGCTGCATGGATACCGAAGAAGTTCTAAAAAAGATCACAGTATTCACAAGTCTAATAAAAATTGATCCCGTTAACAAAGTGACAAATAGAATAGAAATAGATACATAAGGACGTTTATATGAAACTGAATGCACGCAGTCCAGTCTTTATTTCGGCGTAAGGGCTCTATCCACACATATCTGGATCAGAGCTTTCTATGCTGTGTCCCGTTGGGAAAAAGTTTGCTGAGATACATTGAGTATGACCGGATCCTCTGACGTACTTACAAGAATGCTGATCCAGGAAGGCCCTGACCTAAAACTGTGTGGATGAGCTTAAAATAATTTACGCTTCTATTATTAAAATATTGTATAAAGTTTATTGTTAAACCTGTGATGGACAGTGGTCTCTTGAATAAGATTTTCACTTAGCGGAGTCCTTGGACGAATGATTGTTGGTCTCTTCAGTCTTATCACTGTCACCATAAAACTTTGGCTGGAAAATTTAAGGAAATATTAAATTAAAACATCTAATAATTTATTAAAAAAAAAATATGTTGAATAACGAAATTGAATAATACAGGTTGACATTAAAATGATCACCTTAAGGAATAAGGATTTTGGTGCTGGCGAGTCAAAATATGGGGATGACATTGTGTTATTAATCGTTTTAAAAATAATCATCGGAGTAGGTGCCAGTGCTGTTAACAATCCACATAATTATCATATCCCATTTAACATAATATTATTATGAAATGTAAATATTCCTTTAGCTAGTAAAAAATAAAAACGATGATGATAAACACTATGGATGAGTAGAAAAAAAAACAACACGACAAACGAATTAGTTGAAATCTATTGACAAAGACAAAAAAACCAAACAAACTCAAACATAGTGAAGAAACACAGACAGAACGTAAAGAGATAAATATTTGAAAATAATATTTTTGTGCGCTTTTAAAATAAGCTAATTAATTTAGTATTCAGATTTCTGTTAAACTGGCATTTTTTAAAAATATTTCTTGTGTGTTTCTTTACAAATATCAATACATTTCCTTGATCAATACAAAACTGCCAAGACATTTGAAAAACGTAGGTAATTGACCAAGCAAACATTTAAATTTATATCTCACAAACAATATCGCAGGACTAATATTCTGCTGCGATAACTTGAATACACTATTATGTAAATGGGGATGCGCTAGGTAGTCCGCGAAATTCTAATTTATTTAAGTTTTTTGCAATTTTCAGGTCAATGGCGCCGATTCCCTTGTTCACAAACTAAACTAAATTTAAGTGCAGTGCACCATTTTCTTTCTATTTCATTAAGAAAAGGACAGAAGATAAATATTAGTTTAGTCCTGTCAAATTAGTCAACACCTGACTTAAATTGACATATTTTTAGTCGACATGTTTTTAATCACATCTAAACTGACTATGGAGTTTCTTAATTTGACAGGACTAAACTAATATTTAACTTCTGTCCTTTTCTTAATGAAATAGAAAGAAAAAGATGCACTGAACTTAAAAGTTTAGTTTGTGAACCAGGGAATCGGCGCCAATGTCAGGTTGTATGTTGATTAAAATATGATTCTCGAGCGTAACAAATATAACTTCACACAATTTTAATAATTAAACTCATCAATACAACCCTCAATATAGACCCCCAGTTCATATAATCCTATTGAATGACTATTTAATCAAATATCAATCAATAGAATTATATGAACATAGAGGATTTTATTGACAATAATTGATTATATACGTGTAAATACATACTTGTTACGGTCGCGAATCATATTTTGATCAACATTCAACCTAATACTATCCTGCAAATTGCAAAAAACGTAAGCAAATTTGAATTTCGCGGGCTACCCTTGAGCTTCCCCCATAAGGTTACTAGCAAATATCTAAACTATCTTCAGATGAATGACGAGTACATAAGTGAATGTGAGAAAGAACAAACACATCAAAAATCAACCAGTACGGATTTGTAAAAGCATGATTTTATGCCTATAACACTTGTTCTAGACTTACACAATTTCATTTTGTACTATACTGTGGTGACTTTATTTCCATATCCGTTTTTGACACCGTTATAACTTGTAAAACCCTAGAAATAAACAATATCTGTAGGTACCGTGCTTCTAGAACTGTCATAGAATAAACTACTGAGATCAAAAATAGTCTTCAAAAAACTAAAATTATTTCAATACTAATTGCCAAACCAGCAATATCTTCTCCACAACTCCACTTCTCCGTAAACACTTTCTGAATGTTGTCGAACTCATTATTCGCACCCAATGTATAACAAATAGCTCCATATAAACAGTACAACCCGATTCAAAGTTTACGGCGGCTCTGAAGTACGCTACTCGTTGCACAGTACCTCACCCCTCACCCCCTCTGATACGTAAATTTGTTACTGTGTAGCGACTAGCCTCATTTTCCGAACCGCCATAAAATTTGAATCGGGCTGTACTAGGACAGAGCCACAGTTCAAAAGCCGCAAAGGGCTACATTGAATAGCTTCAGGGCTGCATAAACCCGCTCACCGCATACCGATTATAGCAGATTTTTCAGCATACCACTTCCCAGAGCTTATGGCCTGTTCCTAAAGTATCCGATGAAAATGTAAACAAATGGACCAAAAGACGTACCTGTGGATGCCAATATGTAGTGCCACTTACAAATTGAGTACTTTGCTTTGTTTATTTGAATAATTAAACCCGAAATTTCAATTGAGGTTAATCGTATAACCTCAATTTTCTTTGATGATATTTCGATTAGAATTTAATAATGTTATTCAAACAATATTTTTTAGAAAAAGTGGTGAGATAAAAAGTTGAAATCTTCTGAATACCGCTGAACGTGTTACTAATTCCCTTTAGACAGTCGATATGTAAGAATTTAATCTGAACAGGGTTTGTTTACACTTTCAAACAGATGTTTTGGAACAGACTGTATATCTAATAGTGAGCAGATGATGTAATGACTTACCTCATCATGTTTCTCTTCGGCGGTGACGCGGTCGTCATCATCGTCACTGTCTTCATCAGCAGATGAGTCCCCTCCTGAACCAGCCGTGTCTTTAACTGAAAAAAGAAACGAATTTGTTGGAGTCAATGTTGTTGGAGTCCGCACGTTTAAAACTTCAGTTGTCATTATTATGCACCTTCTGATCTAAAGTTAAGTTTTCAAAGCTTTTTGTCTTTTATGGTATGGTTGTGCTTGACAGGGTCCATAATGATCTCATAAAATTTTAAGAAGCTAAGTGCATTATCATCTAAGTAACAATTCTGGAATGGGAGTATTGAGATCAGTCTCTTAAAGTACTTGTGGAAACCTAAAAACTATAATTAACATCTTAATGGCTGGTAGCAAGCAAGATTAACTAAAAGCTTTCTTCGCATTTAGCCACTGTGCAATGTTAGTAGGCGCGGATCTAGGTTTTCGCTCAAGGAGGGGCAAATATTCATCTTTGAAGGGCGGGGGGGGGGGGGGGGGGGGGGTGCGTGCGAATATTTTGATGGGGATTTCTCTCTCTTTTAAAAGATCCTTCGGCATCTATTTTCCGTAAACTCAAGAATGTGCTCCTCTCAAGAATGACTACTTCTTATCTATATCTTATTGATATACTGTATACAAACTAAAAATACGGGTTATGACTAATTTAGAGTTTTAGACTCAGTTTTGTCGAAGCCCCCCGTATCCGCGCCTGAATGTTAGTAGTTTTCAATACCAAGAGTGCAAACTTTTCCTGTAACCTAAATGCATACAAGTTGCACGTTGCTCCTCGTTCATAAAGAATGACTCATAAAACTAATTGTTTAAACCGGTTTTAATCTTTAATGCCTAAAACCACACGTATCCGACGAACAATTATAAAATAAGAATGGTATGAGTAAGTAAATAACCTATACTAACAATATTAATACACAATAAATCATAAAGTCATTGAATTGATAACAAATTGGCGCAATTTCATATCTCAGTGATTTCAATGTGTCGATGAGGAAAATTTGAGTTCAAATAACTTTGTATTATTTATTTACTTAATGAATTTATGGTTCACTTTTGACACCGATTCTGCCTGATGGGAAGCGATTTATAAGGCAGTCTACTCTCTCTAGTCCGTCAACGAAAATACGGGCCCGATCGAAAATAGTTGACCGTCACAACAAGTGTCAAATAAAAAAATACATCGGGCGTAGGGATGACTGTAAAATCGTGTTGACATTCATTCTTTGTTCGGAAGTGATACGGCGTAGGAAACGCCCGTTACGGTGGACAAAGCTACGGACTTCGTGCCAGTGGCGTAACTACAGGGTGGCAAGTCGGCAAAATGCCACGGGCCCCCAGCCAGAAGGGGCCCCCGGTCAGAGGAGAATCCCAACTCCTAACATTTATAATTTATCATACATGTTCAGTAAAAAAAAGTTTTGTCTTTGATTTATTTTTGTTACCTACTCAGTTGCATACACAAGTAAAAAACTCAAAGCATTTGTAAAAAAAAAGTTGTAACTTAGATCGTATTCGATGCCACACCACACCACAGGCCACACGTGTTGGTATTACTGCGGATGTTCGGGGAATTCCCGCTGCGCGTCCCGCCAATTTGACGCTCACAGGGAATCCCTGATTCAAGTTTGTATATAAGAAAGACTCCACTATTCTATTACCTACTACGCAAGCAGCTAGCAGTTTATTGTTGTAAGCATTGGGTGTTTGTTGCAAGTGAGGATATATTTCATTAGTCAATTGGGAAAATAGGTTGACAATGGCGCCGATTCCCTTGTTCACAAACTAAAGTAAATTTAAGTTCAGTGCATCTTTTTCGTTCTATTTCATTAAGAAAAGGACAGAAGATAAAATATTAGTTTAGTCCTGTCAAATTAGTCAGCGCCTGACGTAAATTGGCGCCGATTCCCCTGTTCATAAACTAAAGTAAATTTAAGTTCAGTGCATCTTTTTCTTTCTATTTCATTAGGAAATGGACAGAAGATAAATATTAGTTTAGTCCTGTCAAATTAGTCAGCGCCCATTGAGATAGGAAAAACCTGGAGATGCCGCGTTATTCTATATATACATTTGCTTATACAAATATGAGTGAAATATGATCCAGAATTTGAAATATCGTTATGTCTCATTCTTTCTAGTGAGATAATCTTATTTGATAAAAGAGACAACTATATTTTAAGTTGTTGCTAATTATGGCAACATTTTGTCTTGACGTAGTGACAGTTGTAGGTAAGTGCCGTAGCAGCCATCTTATGCGACGAGTTTCGTGGTAGTTTTGCTGTCAAATGGTTGTTTGTTTTTTGTATTATTGAGATTTGCGAGAAAATTACGAGGATTTTACCTTTTAAAACTGCATGTGAATGTTGGAAAACAGAAGTTCAACGTGCCTGTGTGTTGTATTGTGAAGTGTGGTGCAAGAAAGAATGAAAATCAACCTCAATTGACTTTGCACAGGTTAATAGCCGGTTTTCTTGTCTTAATACATACAATAATACACAATCGATGATAAAATTGTAACGCGATCATGAATTTATGGCTAAAGTATTGATATTTGGGCTCATTTCCATATAACAGGCCTTTTTATTATATTTGTTAATTCATTCGTTTGTTTACAAACAGATGTCATAATGGAATAGTGTTGTACCGTTGCCGACTTACCGTAATAGTTTCCGAAACTAGTTCTTCTGCTGAAACGATATCCGTATATTCTGCGGTGTTAACATAAATAATCTTGCGTCTTATTCGGTCCGAGTGACCTAGCTAGGTCCGGCCTGTGGTTCACACTTCACAGCACCAAAATCCATCGTGATCCAAACGTGATAACTAGTAATACTCGTATATAGTATCGTTACTCGTTATAGTAACAACGAGATAACAGTTGTTCCTTGATGGGCACAACCCTAGCAATGGCAGCCATTTTATGAGACATTATGAGTTGTAGGTATGCACCCTTTTTTTGTAGGTATTTCCAGTCCATACTTTTCTATGTCAATGTCAGCGCCTGACGTTGTAAATTGACGTATTTTTAGTAGCCATGTTTTTAATCACGTCTAATTTGTCTATGGAGTATTTTAATTTGACAGGATGATTCGGATTTTTGATTTATGATGATTCGGATCAATTTATTTTTTGTTTTTCAAATTATTTTGACTACTCTATGTATCAATTAGATGCTGACTGTACTTTAAATTAGGTACTTATTTAAAGTGAATTATTAGATAATCAAGTACCTAAGTATAATTATAAAGTTTGTATGTACAGACCTACTTAACGTAGTGATTTATTATTGTACTCTTACGAGTAAAAGTGTATAAATAAGTAGGTATTATAAAATTTAAAAAAATATTATTATTGTTGGTTCAGCTTCTTTATATTGGGGGGAGGGGGCCCATCCGATGAATTTGCCACGGGCCTAGAACGGTATAGTTACGCCACTGCTTCGTGCTTAAGCCACGGACTCCTAGAATAGCGGTAACCGTCCACATAGCGTCCGCAATGTACCGGTGAATGACGTCACTGAAACGTTACCTATGAAACAGGTGACAACAGTCATTGTGGCCGCTATGTGCGGTCTCCACTTTTAAAGTAAACTGCGGGGTAATTGCGAAACACACTATATTATTCGTTGACTAAAAGCTGAACCCAACATAGCTGGGAAAAGGCAGATGATGATTCATCCAAAATATTAACCGTGGTTTTGATTAACAAATAATGTTATAGAGATACGTTATCAGTTTATCTAATGGCCAGTTATATAAGGTAAATAAAGCTTTAAATTGAATACAGATATTTTGGTCGACAATATGTTTGTGTTCAGTTACCAATTTTATCAGTGAGTTCTGGGAATAGGGCGATGCTCGGTCTCTAACTTGAGAGTTAGAGACAGAGCATCGCCTTTCTTTTTCTTTTTGAAAACGTTTCATACGAAATTTACAGGGTGGCAGGGATATCGACGCGCAAACTTTAACCATGAACTCAGCACGTGATTCTAGACACTAGAATAGGCGTGGAAAATTTTCGTAGGTTATCAAAAAAAAAAATCTGCTGTTACATACAAAAGTGCAATACCTACGCGGTCAAAATGTATGAAATAGCAATTTTTTCTTTTAATAACCGACAAAATTTTTTAACATAGTGGGGTCTAGAATTTTGTACTGAAACAATGGTAACCGGTTGCGCGTCGATGTCCCTTTCACGCTGTATTTTTTTTATTTTTTTTATTGACAATGGGCTCACTCTTGACCTCAATCCAGCCCAGAGGCAGGGATGAGATCTACGGTGGAACGAGCTTGCCCAGAAGAAGCCTATTCACTCTCGCCTTGAAGAGATTCGGGTTGTATGAACTCGGGAATGCAGACGTAGGCAGACGGTTCCACTCCTTAGCTGTGCGCATCAGAAAAGATGACGAGAAGCGCTTAGTGCGTATATATGGTATATTAACCAAATAGGGGTGGTATCCCGCAGTGCGTCTGGACTCTCGATGGTAGAAAGGTGAAGGCGGGATGAGCTCATGTAGCTCTTGAGCACACTTCCCGAAGTACAGTCTGTAGAAGACGGACAGACAGGCGACACTTCGCCGGTGAGCCAAACTGTGAAGCTTTGCCTCCACCAGCTTTTTATCTCCAATGAGTCTCTTAGCTGTGCGCTCCACTGAGTCTAAAGTGGCGAGTTGGTATTTAGCTGAGCCATCCCACAGGTGACTGCAGTACTCCATACACGATCGGACTTGTGCTTTGTAAAGGGTCAGAAGCTGTCCCGGTGTGAAGTACCGCTTAACCTTGTTCAGGATGCCCAGCTTTTTGGCCGCCGTGTGTGCTTTAGACTCAATGTTTTCGCCGAAATTGAGATTTGCTGTCAATTTCATGCCAAGAAGCTCGAGGTTGTCCGTCACAGGTACAGCTGCACCCCGGAAAGTAGGAGCCAGATCAAAAGGGCTCCTTTTCGCGCTAAACAGACAAGCCTGTGTTTTGGTGGTGTTGAAACTGACCAGATTGTTGTCACCCCACTGGGAGACAAGACTTAAGGTCGCATTCATTCGGTCCAACAGGGCCCCTCTTAAGGAACTGACTTCTTCCCCTCCAGCCTTTGCGCTGGACAGATATCTCTCCACGACGGTGCTGTCATCTGCATACCCAACAATACCTGGTATCAGTAGGTCATTGATGTGCAGCAGGAAAAGAGTCGCAGAGAGAACAGACCCCCTGAGGAACGCCAGCATCAATCGCCATGAGGTCAGAGGAGCAGCCGTCAATGACTACTCTGATTGACCGTTCACTCAGGAAATGTATAATATAATATACCATAGTGGAAGGAAGGAAGGAAGTGTATAATATACCATAGTAACTAACATAGCGTCATATAGGCGACTTGCGCCTTCGTGGACGTGAGCACCTCCCTATTGACCTGACCCCAATCTTAATATAAGAAATCTTTACCCTCAATCATTACAATATAATAAACCACTGCTTGTTCTTACCGGGCGTCAAATTAGCGGCTTGCGCCTGAGTGGGCGGGCGCGCACGCTCCCGGTTTAGTTCGTCGAAGCACTGCAGACACACGCGGAGCGGCTTGTCACTCTGGCCCCGGAGTATGTACCGTTTGGAAGAGCATGGACCGCAGACTACTGACCCGCACTTGCGGCAGTGATGCTGAAACGAAATGAAAAGATAAGCTAAGATAATAATGAACCTCTTTTTTGTATTTTACAGGGTCAAATTAAGTTGCTAGCGAAACTTCATATACATGGTGAGAATTTTTTTTTGTGCAATCATGTTTACACTTCAACACCCATCACGTCTGTGAAGTTTCGCTAGCTAATTTAATTTGACCTTGTACATATAATTGCACGATGTTCACAAGCCAGCTTGTATTTTAGCTTAGCCAGCTTTATTGTGCGGTGTGGTCAACCTTATGTATCGTTCGCTTTTTATGAATTTTAACTACTGCCAAACAGTTAATCAGAGTTTAACACTTTCAAAAACTATCTGTTACTTTCATAACCTACTCGGCGCCGACAAGAGATTTTTTAAGACATTAAGTAAATAAACCGATTCATCAGAATTATGAAGAGCAGACAAACCACGCGCCAGCGCTATCGGGAATCCCCGGGAAAAGTATTTCTGTTGCAGAAGTACAGACAGTAAAACACAACTGGAAAATAAAGATAGTATCATTTACGGTCAATTTACTCAAATACAGTGAACTTTCATATTCTTTTTGACGAAAAAGGATGTCATGAATATGTCATTTTATGAATGGGTAAGGGGCCGTCTTCACGAGCGAGAGAATCGCGGCGATATTATCGTCGTGCCACGTATTTCTATACACTCTCTTATAACGAGTCTAAACACTGCGATATCATCGCGGCGAGAATTGGATGGCACGAAGATAATATCGCCGCGATTCTCTCGCTCGTGGACAGTTCCTGAGGGCGGAAAGAGACTTATAACACGCCACGGTACGCAGCATTAATAATGAACCGAGCGCAATGGTCACTTTTCGTCATCCACCATCGTTTAACATTTGTTTTTTTAGTTGTATTTGTTTTTTAGATAAACGATTATCTGTACTAATGATAAAGCTGAAGTGTTTGTTTGTTTTTGTTTTGTTGTGTCGGTTATGTTATAGTTACTGCAAATTCACCGAACGGCTTTTTCCATACAGTTTTGTGCGGGGTCCTTTCAGGTGGACGAAGTCGCGGGCAGGAGTTAGTTATTTATATTTTAATCTCATGAAGGTTTTCTTCGTAATTTGGCCAAAAGGTAAGCGCGGAGTGGCGACAGACGTTATAAGTGTGCTGCGGCCGTAATTATCTATGGTAATATCAACTCAATGGACTTGCCGTGGACAGTGCAAGGCTGTAATGTAATGTCTTACCCTCCTATTGAGAACAGTGAACTGTGTCTTCTTGCAGTGCATGCAGATTGACGCCTCATTGTCTGGCACCCACACAGCGGCATGCTCTGACGGCGGTTGTTTTCCACCTGGAACATAAGAAGAATGTTAAAAAACAGTTAAAACAAAAATACTGGTAACAATGCGAGCCCCATGGCTGTCAACTTCAATGGAACTTGCTGCTCTGCCTTTTGCTGGTTTTTGGTACGACACTGCGTGGTTAGTTCTTTCTGGTAGGCTCCAGATGTTACGACCAGAGGCACGTACCGTCGGGAGTAAACATAACGTTAATTAGAACGGTTTTAAAATTGAAAGTACTCGTTTAGAACATAATATTTACTTAAGTTTTACGACTACACTAATCTCACCAATTACATTCATTATTATTATTTTATTTACATCTTTGGGTCTAATTGTGTTTAAAGCAAAATGCTTTAAGTTAGTTGTATTTTTGTTTATTATTTATTTTACAATTTATGTACACACATAATTATATAAACAAAAAAAAAACAAAAATCGTTCGAATTGACATGTTTATGTCCGCGTTCGTGCTAGGGCTCTTGATTTATCATATCTGGTGCCAACTCTTTTCTCACAAAAAGCAACAGACAGATTGCACTCTAGCAATGAAATATTATAGACTACTAATAATCTCGTGCGGGCACGATGTATACAAAAATATCTCTTAATAAAATTGTATTAACTTACTTTTCCTTAGCAAGTCTTCTATACATTTTTCTATATGCGCCATCCATTCTTCTTTCTCGGTGGCTGTCGCGGCGTAAACGGCGAAGGATTTGGAGGCAGTGCGAATTAACCAGCCGTTACGGTACTCTGTAACAAGGAAATTAATAATAATAATATCCCTGGACATTTCACACAGCGCCATCTAGTCCCAAGCTAAGCAACCTAATGCTTGTGTTATGGTAACAAGATGGCTGATAAACTACTTATATACAATTTTTTTTGTAAATACATACATATTATAGATAGAAAAACACCCAGACTCGGAACAAATACATGTAGGTCATACAAATATTTGTTCCGTGCGGGAATCGAACCCGCGACACGCAGCGCAGCAGTCAATGGCTTAACCACTGCGCCAACTGTGCCGTCAAAATTATAAAATGATTGTTTTATTTTAGCTCGTGGCATTTAGCCAGCCATACGTGTCAATCGAAGGGTTAAGCTACGTATGCCGAGGTCGGTTCGTGGATGGGTGACCATCCATTACATATCAAGACCCCTCGATGCTTCGGAAAGCACGTTAAGCAGCACACACAAGGCAGACACTGAAGCTCCGTCGCCGTCCCGGACACGGACGTTTGTTAACGAGTTCATATAAAATGTATACACCAATATTTTTTGAGCCCCTGAAGGACCACGGTCCGTCCACGTCCCGGACACGGTCATATGTGTAGATAGACCTTTACTTGTCGCTGCCGGCGAATAACTAAACCTTTGAAGTGGCGCGGGAGGTGGCGGCGCGTGCGTTGGCATCGTCACAAAGGGATAGGTCGGCAAATTAATGCATCTCTCTCTTTCAAATTAACCTTCCATCCTTCCTTGACGACACGGTTGGCGCAGTGGTTAAGCGATTGACTGCTGCGCTGCGTGTCGCGGGTTCAATTCCCGCACGGAACTAATATTTGTATGACCTACATGTATTTGTTCCGAGTCTGGGTGTTTTTCTATCTATAATATGTATGTATTTACAACAAAAAAAAAAAATGTATATAAGTAATTTATCAACCATCTTGTTACCATAACACAAGCATTAGGTTGCTTAGCTTGGGACTAGATGGCGCTGTGTGAAATGTCCAGGGATATTATTATATTATATTATATGCAAACATACAAAACACAACACAAATCCAAAAACACACATCACAAATCTAATATTTTGTCATTTCTCAACAAAAGAATATGAAATACGGTTTACAAATTCGGTCCTGAACTTAGAAAAGCTTTATTACTTTGAGATAAGTTCTAAATTTCCTTAAATTAACTTTTTTGTTTAACACAACTAGCTCGAATGTAACAAAAAGCAATGTTTATGGGTTTGTAAAGAAAGCTATGACCGAACTACAAATTCGGTTTTGCATTTGAATAAGGATTAAGCTACCTTAAATTAACTATTTTATATAACGCGCACTACACATAGGACAGCTATGAGCGAATTACAAATTCGGTCGTGTGTGTTTGAATAAGCTTTAAACCTTTGAAATAAGGCTTAAATTTCCTTAAATAAAATATTTTATAACCTTTTTATGATGCGGTGATTCTAATTTCAGTTAAATAAAAGATTTTTTTCCCGCAAATTTAACATATAATATATGTATAAATAATTACGGAAATCGATTCAGAAGCCGATTCTGCGCTAACTACTTTCAGGGTTTGCGTTTATTCTGTTATACGTTGTATAAGCAAGCACTTATACACTTTATATACTTTTATGCACTTGTCAAAAACATATTGTATTGACGTTGTTTCAGACATGTCTTAAGCAATGCCTTGCCAATGTCTTAAACAACCTTGCCTTGTCTTGCCCGTCGGTGGCGTATTGCTGAGGTGGAGTCAAAGCTCCCTGGAAGTAAGAACCGCAACGGTATTGATTTCAAAATTTATATAAAGAAACCCAACGCGACAAACAATAAAACTATTTTTTTCACATATTTTTCATTTTCACAGGTTTTTATACAACTAGTCTTTCCTACTTGTTCAAGGTGTAATAAACGAAAACAGTAGACAAAACATATTTTTAGAAATTTCATCTCACAGTTCAACCTGAGGTTGTCGTCTGCTTAACCGGGCTTGCCTGTGGATACCTCAATAGATTAAGGCCTTCAGCCAGGGCTTAAAAAACTTAAAAACTAAGCGACTACACATTAAGGGCACCCCCTATGGGGTACGGACCTCAGCTTAGGGTGTCGGTGGGAGAGGACAGCAAGAGACAGGCTGGATTGGAATTACACAAAATGTATATATATAACATCTTTTATACCTCTTAAATTGTGTCTAATCTGTTTAGATAGGTAATTAGTGCAGACAAACCTTATTCTAAAGTTAACATTTGTCATTAGATTGGTACCGCTATTAGATAACAGATGGCGTTGTGCCGAAACGTCACGTTTGTAAATCGCGGTGTTTAGATTCTCCTGCGAGGCATGAGACCTCAACGGTACCTTAATTATGTAATAAATTGTCTTACTCTGGACGCTGGTTTTATTTCTATGCGAGATATTTTTGGGACGTTGTACAAACTGTGTAAACATGGGGTGAGAAGAGAGACCAAAATGTATGAGGATTGTTTGTGTGGGCTTCCCTGCCTTTGAACATTGATCTTAGGAAATTCATAATCATTGTTTACGATTCTTTCTGTCCTAATGAGGTTTGCAAAGTGTAATCATTATTCCAATAATCTATTTATTATACAATACAATGTTTATGTATGCATAGAAGTATTGAGTCATACAAGCATTCGAAGATCAATGTCAACATACATATATCTAGTAGCGATACATAATAATATAGAATGATTCACTGGTCATTCACATGAATGAGTCAGTCAACCAATAAAATAGTTAATATAAAAATATTTTGCAGAAAAGTAGGTTGAAAAAATATTGGTTTATTTTATCTCCAGATGCTTTTTTTAATGGTAGGTTGTATAGACTGTGTTGTCTAATAATAACATTACCATATTGGTGCTTAAAGTTTATGCAAAATATTGCTCAAGTTAGAAAGTTGTTTTTGAACTAGGTGTTACTTATACCAACTTATTTTTAATTTTAGAATTTTTTTGACACATGTTGAAAGTATACTAAAAGATCTCTATACAAATAGTATAGATCTATTAATAGAAGTATCTGTTTGTAATGTCAAAATAACAACTGTTTACTAAATGTATATGAAAGTACTTATAACAAATAAGACAATTTTTGTCATTTTTTGTCAATTTTAGTGTTTTTGACCAATTTTGAGGGGACTTTCCCTCAAAATTGGTCCAGCCATTTCGGAGGATTTAGCCGGAACAAACAGACAGACAAAAATTGTCTTTAAACAAATTTTGAGGGGACTTTCACTGTTCACTATAGTCACAATCAACAGCATGTTGTTGATAGCTATCTTAACTTCGTTTTATTTAGGTATCTGATCTAAGACTTCAGAACTATTGAGTGAGCAATCAAAAAAATCTAAACGAAAGTGAATGGAAAAAGCTAGTTATCAAGGGACATAAAAATCAATTTACCATTTTAAAAAATCTGGTTCGAAAATAGAAATAAGTAATTCAAAGAGCATTGTCATACAATGATTTCCCACTTTTTAAACAAGGTTATAATTATTATGTAAGTTTCGCCATCATAGAAACAATAAACAATAGGGTTATTATAATACTCTAAACCTTTTTCACTGCTTAGAGAAAAAACTCAAAATTATAATGAAATACGCTGAGACTTACGTCCTTCATCTTTCAGGGACTCCAACTTGACCTCTTCAAGTGGTATAACATGTTGTTTGTTATATTTCTTCTTGTTTATAACAATATTTCCATAGACAAGGATGTCATTGAACAGGAAGAATTGTCTGGCTTTCGGTTTCTTGCGGCACATTTTTGTCAGGACACCCTCCCCCACAAGGACCCTGCCTTGCTCTGCCAGAGGCTAAAAAAGTAAGTTTACTTTTTAACATGCATAGGATGTTTGTGGAGCCTATCTGTCTGATAACAAAAAAGTTTTTATTACAATGTCAATATCATTTTAGTGTTTGCACAGCTTTGAGATAAAGTAAAACTGATAATATCAGTTCAAGTTTAAAATTCGAAAGTAAAAAATGATATAGAAATATTATATTAAGTCTTCAACTGGTTCATATTCACCAGACTATGTTTGAAATTAGAAACCTTTCAATAATACTAATGAGCTAACAAAATATAAGTTTCTCTAATTAGGATTTGTTTAAGTAAGTTGACAGTGGTAGTCCAAATTCGAATTCCACAATCAAAATAATGCATATACCTATTATGAATAACCATTTTCTTTAAAAAAAAAAACAGAGTATAAATGATAAAATATGTATGTCCATCATTGATAAGAATATCATGCATCAATGACTCACTTATTTAAAAAAAAATGAATATGTTTCAAGTTAAATTCCTATCTAGATAAAACACGTCCCACCATATATTTGGTAATAGTAATTGGACAGTGTTCAAGGTGTATCAATACTTTAATCATAAAATAGAATGGCAAAATACAATCTAACTGATAATGAAAAGGCTAATCAATCTTTAATCTATTTAGCTCAATTACACCTTTTAATGTGCTTTAACTATAAAGTTGAATTAAAGTTATTACAAGAAAGTTTATGCCATTGTTCGTTGAATATCATAATAATGTAAAACGGCGCTGATAAATGCTTGTTAACTTCAGTCAGAACAATCCCACCCGAGCGATGTACCGAAGATTTTATCTTGCAGAGTTTGTCGGTTGATAATACGACGGCATTCGATAACTTCTAAACTCAGAAAAAACTTATATTTTGCAACAACAGATGCTCACCTGTCCAGAACTGCCGAAGCAGCTCTCAACCATAGCAATCCTTCTAGCATTGGCCTCACTGTTCACTGGAAAAAAGAAAATTACCTACTTAAAAATTGCAGTCCTGTGTAAAAGTTTGACGTCAAAGGAAAGTGAGCGACGAGCAAACAATGACAGTGATCTCCCACGTAACTATTTTACATGAGTGCACACAAATAACACCACTGTATTCTTATTCGTTTGTCTTTCTTACACGGTTTTAAATAAATATTTGCCTACCTAAACGGTCCACCATTATCGAAATTTATTTTCTCGTAGATACGATCGAGAAAATGTGTCATTAATAGAATATATAGCCAGCTTCAGAAAAGCAGTTTCTGCTATTCCATCAATGTATAATTTTTTGATTCTGTTCAAAAATGTTAATAAAATAATAATTTACTAAAGATTTTCAGCAAGTTGTAGTATATTACATAGTGTTTTGTAGATGACTTGAACTTGATTAAAAAAATATTAAATGTAGCTTGTTGTAAGATCACTTTCTAAACCAACCAAAAGGTAGGTTTTATCAGTTAATGGCAATACTAAAATAACGTTCCGATTTACAGAGATGAGAATGGGGTATCAAAAACAATATTTTTAAACAACAATTTTAAGTAATTCGGCTCTTGTAAACAAACTTTTAAGTATTCACAATGATAAGTCTTTCTAACTTGATCCAAAAATCGTACTAAGAATTATTAAAAAAAAGTTCAAAACTTTTCAAAAATAAAGTTACACAACATACATAGACAATCACAAAGCAGAGATCATGTGAGTATCCATTTTTTGACACCAGCTGACAGCGAAGTGGTTGATACCATTTATTATAGTGTTCGTAATTCTGATAAATAAACCAGCAAAATGGCCTGCAAATTCTGTGGCCCCAAGCTGTCGCTGTGCGGGCTCGTACTGAGCGTCTGGGGAATCATTCAATTGGTGAGTAGGAACTTTGTAACTTGCATTTTAAGCCATGGTACTTCAATGCCGTAGTAACACTCGTGAATCTTTCAGACTTTGATGGGCGTCTTCTACTATATCGGGGCTGTAGCTTTGTTGGAAGATCTTCCTCTAGAATCAGAATCTGGTCACCAATCTATCGAGGGTTTTATCGGTATCGTCGAAGCTGGATACACTCAGGTGAGTCACAATCTATCTCACAAATTGATATAATGCATGTAAGGATAGTGAAGTACTAGAATGTTAATATTTTCCTTGTTGACTGTTTCTTTTTATGATTTTCCCTCTCTAATAATTGTGCAATGGGAATATCATGTAGCACTGCAACTAGTCTCAAACATGTGCATACATGATATTATCCAAATTCAAGGCAACTTCAATTCAATTAACATTTCAATCATGTGCATGCTATCTTAGAAAATCAGTCAGTAATATTGTTAAATCATAATTAAAATGATCTAAATGCTCATAATTTACTTGCTAAATTACCTTTAAAGTATCTTTTATCTAAATAAAATGAAATAATTAAAGTCCCAAGTTATTTTATTTCTATAAAAATACACTTGGGATTTTTAAACACCTCAGTAAACTACATAATTGAAAATCCACTAAGCATAAAATTATTAACACAACAGTCAGTTTTTAATCAATGTGTGCAATAACGCCATGACATTGAATCAGATTTGAATAAAGTTTATCTAATTAAAATCTTTTTGTTCCCATCATAAAAATTACATTCATGAAGATTTTTATCATAGTGTGACATGTTAGAATAATTAAAATTATGCAACTAAATACAACGGCCAATTATCTTGGTAGTTGATAATTATTCCATAACTTCCTTCAAAGATATTTAATTTACAAGGAATATGTATATCCGTTTCACTACTGGACTACCAGATGTACTGAGAGTACCATCCGCACATGGTTGATATTCTGACTAGTCATACTCAGCACTTCTCCTCATTTATTATGTGCACGGCTACTGTGTGGAACTCTCTGCTAGCATCTGTGTTCCCTTCCACATATAACCCGTCAGCCTTCAAAGTTCTTACTATCAAGGCTGATGGGTTATCACCAAGCAAGAGCTTGCTCGTTCCATCATAGACTTCATTGCAATTTAAAAAAAAAGTTATTAATTATATTTTGTCTATTTCCAGAATGCCTACAATTGCTGGATCGCTGCACTGCTATACGTCATCACTCTTGTTGTATCCGGACACCAATTCTGGATGAACAACCGTTCTTCAGTTAGTATGTAAGGTGGTATTATCAACGTAATGATGGGTACTGATGCTGGAGTACAAGTTGTTATGTTACTGTTGAATAACTCCATTCCATTAATAATTTATTTATATATTAACTCTTTGAGTCAGAGTTCTAAAACATACTTTTGATGTTGTTCTTCTAGTTCTAACACCCTTCATTATCCTGTCAAAGATTGTAAAAGATGGGTATTTTGCACTGTTTTAGCGAATATTTTCAACTTTTGTCCCTGGTTTCTTAATTTCATTAGGACGAGCTGGTACACAAGCATACGACAAGCAGTACAAATTTGTACCAGCTTGTCCCTGAGAAGTCTGGTCAAGTCAGCAAATCTGGGGTCAAATCCCATGTTAGCTCATAGCTGTAGTGATTGTTTGACTGCAATGACAACAGCCAATCAATTCACTCGAGACAATGCTTGACCACAGATATAACTACAGAAAAAAAATAAACTTAGAAACCATGTGTTAAAGTTATAACTAAAGTAGACATAAATTAACAGTGCATGAAGGTTGTTATAAATTAGCATTTAATTAACCAACAAAAGGTACATTTGAAGGTGATTTATCGATTTTCATAAATTATGCGACTCATATAGCATTATTATAAATTTAAAGCTGTTTTAAGTATTTAAAAAACCATCCACTGTATGTTTTTCAATGTTCTTTACCTACCTTATCTGTTATCCCTTAAACTTGTTAAGATTTAACCTTATTGTAATTAAAAACCCTATATTGCTTGTAAATGTGAGTGGTTTATGATTTAAGTTTCAAGTGATTCACACATAAAAATCAATGTACCTACCAAAATGAGTTATACAGAAATTATTGTGGATAAGTATTACTTACATAAATATAAATGAATGCTATAAAATTGTACATAATATATCTATTATTGTAGGTACTACATTGTAAAATGCTTAGTTTTCCTTGAATTAAAGGTACTGATGTTCATTATTGTTTTATTATCGTGCAAGCGTGGGGCTCATGTTCGGGTCAGCTAGGCTGGGCGGCAAAATCGAACGTATATTTTATCGCCCGGTTGTTCCGAATCAGGTCGACCCGAACAAGAGTGTAGCACTGCCTTACCCATACATTTAGAAAATAGGGAGAAGAAACTCATTGCCAGCCAGTTCAGTTTTTTACATGCAACAATGCTCTGATATGATCTATGGGTGTGATCTTTAGAGGAACACACAAAGACAAATATGTGTCAGTCCAAGCGAAAAGGGTCCAGTGCGCGGCATTTAGTTTCCGAGATATAAGAGGTTTTGTAAAGTTGGGTATAAAAATTGCATTTCGCGATTTTAATTGGTTATAAATAAATGCTCAATTATCTACAATTTCATATAGTAAATGACTATATACGATGTTTCTAAGTACCAGAAACTTTATGAAAAAAGTTTACTAAAAAGGTACCAGTGGGTGGCATGTCGATATTCTGGGAATAAAATACGTTTCAATACCCCGTACTGATCACTTCTAATAATTTAATTATATTTTAAGATTAAAATGTTGAAACTACGTGTAAAAGGTCCCTTAAAGCGGGGAACTCCCTGCTACTATGCAACTACTAAGGGGATTTACTTTGCTTCACTTCGACATAGCGGGGATTTCCCTGATCGTTTTTTGCTACCTACGTGTCCTATAAATAGATCTGCCTGTGATGCAATAATTTATTTGTCATTTGACACCGGAAAGGAAACAATATCCGACAGTCTTTGTGTAAATATAGCAGTTTTTATTATCTTAGCTGTTTTAAATTGAGTGAGTGAAAAGTGCGCATAAAAATGAATAAAGGTAAGTCTTTACGTTGTCTATTATATCTACTAATACTATGTTTGTTGTTACGTGTTGTGTTATGTATCGAATAAGCTCCAAAAGTACTGAACCGATTTTGAAAATTCTTTCTCCAATACAAAGCTGCATTATTCAGTCATAGGCTATAATATTATTAACGTTATTACGCTTAGCGGGGCCGAGGTCGAAAAGCTAGTTCTATAAACCGGGGTATCGGAATGTTACGGAGTTCTTGTGTGTATCTACAGCTGTTACCTACTTTTCATATTTAGACCTCGACAGGGGCGAAGCCTCCTACAGACAGCAGTCGTCTTTAAATTCGATTTTTTATGGATTTTAGAGATTTAGAGATTTATGGATTAAGCGTAGATTACGTTACGTTCCTACTTATTTATTACATTTTAAAAGAGAGCAGCTTTAATCATAATAATTCGGCTGCATCCACATAGACTGAAAACTGACCGCGACAAAGTTGATAGGCTAATGAATCTCAATTAGTCATAATTTCATCCCATTTATACTAAATTCAAATTTGTTTTTAGGTAACATAATTATTGAAGATTCAACCGAAGGTTCCAGCTCTAGTGATGAATCTAAGCATTCTGATGGACCTGTACCACTTTCTATGGAGGTGGAAGTAAACACACTACCTGTTTTGGCCTCGACCGCAACAACGCCGGATTTACCAACAGAAGAAGAAACCGTTGCACCTTATTCAGGTACTTACAACTTAGAAAATAATTTCACAGAGTCGACATCTGAGATGGATGAAACGGATCAGTATTATGAAAAAAGCACTAATACAGAAGCAATCAGTGAAGATGAAATACATGAGTGTTATGATTTTGCTAAAATAGTTAGCCGAGCCTTGTGTAAAATCAAAAAAGATCGACGTGATCATTGTATGCATGCAATAGTACATATTCTTTATGACTACAGCAAGGACTCTAATACCAATTAAGAAGTTGTGTTAGGTACCTATGTCATAGACATAGTATGAAAAAATGACCTGTGTAGTATGTATATTTCAACTATTTGTTTTCAGAGTTTACCTATTCAGCGTCTGTAGAACATGAAGACTATGAAAATTTTAATTTAGAGTTCAAAAGTCAACGGGGTACAGAATTATCGTGTGACATCGAATTTAGTGCTTGTGAGCCGCTCGAAGAGCGGCAAATTGGTAATATTTTACTAGATGATGATCCTTTAATTCTAGACGATGTAACTCAGGCCTCATTCTTAGATACTGGCTGTGGATGTAATAATAATTGTGTGTCCAAATTTCAAAAAGATGTAATATTAAGTAGTAGGTTAGATTGTATCGAATTAAATTCACGTTGTAATGAAGGAGTCAATCATCATCACTTGGTCTTGAAAGGAGCTTTAAATGCTCTCTTACGTACAAGTGAAAATACATTACATTCAAAAAACAGAAACTTGCAACGAAAAGAATACACGGTAAAGTATTTCTTTCGAGGTGTTTCAGTATGCAAGATTTTTTTCCAATATGTATATGCCACTGGTTTGAAAAGGTTAAAAAATGTAAAAAAGAACTTTCTGGACAGCGGTGTTGCTCCAAAGGTCCACGGGTCACGTAAACGACCTTACAATTGTATTAATTTGCAAACTAGATCAGACGCAATCACTTTTATAAGACAGTTTGCTAATGAAAACGGTTTAGTATTGCCGGGCCGATTACCAGGCCACCAATTTAAATCTGATTTAATAATTTTACCTTGTAGTATGTCTAAAGCGTATGTGTACAACAAATATTTGGAAACTATAGCTTTACTCGATAAAACTCCTATTAGTAGAAGTAGTTGGTATGATCTTTGGGAAGATTTTTGTCCATATGTCGTTATACAGAAACCGAAAACAGATCTATGTGCAACTTGTCAGAAAAACGTGACCACGTTGGGACGAATGGGTGGTTTAGATGAAAAGGAAAAAATACAGCTTGTAGAAAAGTCGAGGCAGCACCTTGATTTAGTGCAAAATGAACGAAAATATTATAACAATGTAATCAAAGTTGCGACTGATTCAATAACGGACTCTACTCTTATTCTTGGACCTCATGAACCATGTTCTTATGATGGCGTCATGCATTACTCTTTTGATTTTGCCCAACAGGTGCATTTGCCGCACAGTTCACAACAAATTGGGCCACTGTATTTCTTGACAGGATTTAAAGTCAGTTTATTTGGTGTTGCTGCAGAGCCTTTGAGAAAGTTCGTTTTGTACGTAATTCCTGAACCCTGTGCTACTGGGAAAGGAGCTAATGTAATAATTTCAATGCTACATCATTTTTTCGAAAATTTTGGTATAGGCGAAAAAGATGTTGTTTGTCATGCAGATAATTGTGCTGGACAAAATAAAAATAACTATGTCATGCAATATGCAACATGGCGAGTTTTAACAGGCAGACACCGAAGTTTCCGTATATCTTTCCTTCCCGTGGGTCATACGAAGTTTGCACCCGACATGTATTTCGGTCTATTCAAAAAAAGTTTTAGAAAATGGGAATGCAATAACTTAAAGGATATTCTTGCAGCTGCTGTTCAAGCTTGTCCGAAAACAAAATCTATAGTAGCTGTTCTAACTGGTGATGAGAAAGGAGAAACTTTTGTGAAAACTTACGACTGGGCCAATTTTTTTCAACCTGATTGTGTAACTATTAACCAACTTCTGCATTTTAGTCATTTTGAAACAAATGAAGATAATAGAGGGCACATGTTATGTTACAAAAAATATACTGACAGTCAACCAACTGTATCAAAGGTTTTGAACCCGAATAAAGTATACGGTTTTCCTTTAGAAAAATCCCCTGCAGGCATGACGTACGAAAGAAAATCGTATCTTTATAATAAGATTCGTGAATTTGTACGTGAAGAATCTAAAGACATTTTATGCCCGAAACCCATTCCAAATGTTGATGTTGACCACAACTCTGTCCCAACAACATCTGTCGAGTACTCTTTTCAGAAACCATCAATTGAAAAGAGTATTCGACAAAAACCAACATGTTCGTACTGCAAACAGGTTGGTCATAGGAATCAGGTGCGAGGAGGAATTTATTTTTGTCCAAAACGTAAGTTGGAGTCCCAAATAGAATAAGTTTTATTTTTATGTTTGTATTGGCTTTTTTCAAATATTATTGCAACAGAATAATGATTATTTTAGCCACTGGTACCTTTTATGACATTACATAAAAGGTACCAGTGGCTAAAATAATCATTATTCTGTTGCAGTAATGTTTGAAAAAAGCCTGTCTTGTTATTTTGTTAGTTCCTAAATAGAGTAAGAATACTTAATTTTAGTTTTTTATTGTTAATTACTATCGCAATAACTAACTTTTTATTAAATATCGGCAAGTGGACCTTTTTTACTAGACTGTGTATCCTTCTTTTATTTTGATAATAATTGTTTTAGTTTTGATGTCAAAAGTATAATTATAAGTTGATTCTATGGAAAACATATCAATCTACAATAATGAATAAAAATCTACGTAACAAGCAAGTAAAAGTGTGTTTTTTTTTCACTCAAACTTTCAAAATGCTTTTTCTCAAATCAAGCTTTTTCAGAATTTCAACTTCAAATGTCTGATAAAAAAAAACGTGTGCTACTTTTTGATTATTTTTTCAATCCATACTATCAATTGACTATTCTAGATACCGAATCCAGTCTTAACTCAATACCCCACTACTGGACCCTTTATGCCTGGACTGACACATATATTAATAGAAACATTAATTCAATGTCGCTCAGAGCTATGCTCGGAGTTTCTTTGAACGATAAAATCAGAAATGAAATTATCCGGAAAAGAACCGGCGTTACCGACATAAAAAAAAGTAAGCACGCTGAAGTGGCAGTGGGCTGGCCATGTTTGTCGAAGGACCGATGGCCGGTGGAGAAGACGAGTACTGGTGTGGAGACCGCGTATCGGGAAGTGTAGTGTAGGACAGTTAGATGGACCGACGACCTTAAAAAGGTGACAGGAAAACACGAAAGGATACGGAAGGCGGTCTCCTGGGTGTTGTGGAGAGGCCTATGTCCAGCAGTGGACTGCGATAGGCCGAGTTGATTGACATTAATAAGGAGTTACTTTGTCAACTTGTGCAGAAACTATGGGAATGAAGAGAATTTGTCGAAACGAAACGAACCTTGACTGTTCATACAGACTATGCATGTTATGCTGTGCATGGTAGGTATGCTATAGGTACGTACAGACGCCAGCAGGTCAATAAGCTACCCGAAACTGTCAAATTTTCCCAATCAATCTTGATCCTTAATCCTTTAGCGATAACGTTGAAAATCTATAGAATAAATTTGACAGATTGTAGTAGCTTGATGTGCTGGCGTCTGTAGGTACATGGTATGCTATACCTACATGCTATGCTATGTAAGGTATGCTATCATGCTATGTTATGCATGCATGTCCATGGAGTTTCTTGTCCGTTCTTCTCCATACCTAACTACTACGCTTGGAATGTCTAGAGTAGGTACAACAAATAGAAACCCAAGTCTGTGTGCAAGACTTGTGCCCCAGCTGTTCCAAAATTGTAGGCTAATTATGCGATGCTATGCATGCTATGGTATGCATGCTATGATGTGCATGCTATGCATGCAATGCAATGCTATGTATGCAATGCTAAGCATAGCATTGCTACATACCTAACATTGAAACTGTCAACTACAGGTAGTTATAGGTAGGTCCTAACTAGAGATGAGATTACTAAATGAATAGTAGGTATAGCATGCATAGCAATGCACAATGCACATGCAATGCGGATACTACAGGTTTTTAGATGCCTGATGAAACTCATTTGAGGTTTTAATCTGACCGCAGTCAACCTCTTCATCGAATCTTGTCATCATAAATATTGTTTATGAAACAATGAAACGTCACTTTGGAATTCTCGAATAGTTTTCTGCGCAGTTATTCTGAAGCTTGTGACATTTGCATTTTAATGTTGATTGTAGAGTTGTAAACACATAAGGGAAGAAATACGTTGTTTTCGCAATGAGCGGATTAATGGGCTGTGGGATTTGTTGTATGATTATCAGCATATGGGGTACTATACAGTTGGTAAGATTGTTTTTTTTGACTCCCTCACAGAGAAAAGGCCTGTGTCACAGCAGTAGGATCTTAATATGCTGATTATGCTAAGGTACCTATACCTACTAATGAATAGCTGTGTGTTACTGCCGTGGCGTAACTACTACTAAGTTGCAAAGTGGTGCGGGCACCCACCAGTGCCCGCGGTGTTTGGGCCACACAGTGTCCGGACCGGGAGGTCTGCCAAGTCAGCCTGGCAAGGTCTGGCAAGCTAATGCCTTGTTAGCTAGGACCTCAGTCGGCGAGAGGGTTTCAGAATAACATATTAAGCTAAGAACTAAAGTACACCGTAAACCAAAATCATTCACACTATGAATGGTCAAGCGAAAATGATCTTGCTGGTCCCTTCTCGGTCCCTAATCAAATTGCAAAACCATATCGCTATTGATGCATAAACTTCTTCTGGCCAGTCTCCTTTTAGAGCACACCTTTGTCTGCTCCTGCAGTCTAGGTAGTAGTAGCTTCTATTTCTGAATGAAACAAGTGTACAAGCACGCTGTGATGAATGTGTGGAAGCGCAGGAGCTCTCGGTCCTTTCATCTCAGAATACCAGATTCTTAAAATACCATTTTCTCAAAATATCAGATTCTCAATATATATAAACAAATATTATACAGGGTTATTTTTCAAAGACCAGCCAAATTTAAGGATGTGGTACAGACCATCAAAGTGAACAACTTTCTCCATGGGACAAATAGCGTAATCGCGAAAATTTTATCAACTGTCCCAAACTTCAAAACCTACTCGACCAAAATGTATGGGGCGGCTGAATTTTTATTCGCGATTACGATGTTGGTTCCACGGAGAAAAATGTTCAGTTTGATGGTCTGTACCACATCCTTAAATTTGGCTGGTCTTTGAAAAATAACCCTGTATATCAGATTTCGGATAGTACCTACTGTCCGAGACAATAGTGATGTTGCCTGTATGTGTGTGCGTGCGTGTGTGTGTTATGGGCAAAGGCGTAGCTAGGCTGAGGCAGGTAGGGCACGAGCCCTAGGCGCCTATTGTAGGGGGGCGCGAAATCACCAGTTATTCAATTTAAAAAACAAGATACACTACAATAAACCATTTCATACCCTTACTTCGTGATCCAGATCACTCACAAATTCTGCTTACAATTGCAGTATCCATCGGAAGTTGTGAGCAATCTTTTAGTAAGTTGAAATTAATACTTTCGTTTTTTTGAGGGCTTTCTTGACCTATTGTAGGGTCAAAAAAGCGTTGCTCAGGGTAGAGCGAAAAGAACTGATAAAATTAATTTCGAAAACATCATCGATATGTTTGGGTCGCAGAAGGCCAAGAAGGTGCAAATTGTAAATGTAGGTGCCTACAGGTTTTAGGACTTACTATCGTTATAAAAAAGGAAATAAATATTTAAAGTTTTCAAACGTCCGTAATTTATTTTCTTTTTTTATAACGAAAGTAGGTCCGTAATTTATTTTCTTTTTTATAACGAAAGTAAGTCTTTCTCAATTGGGTTGAACATTTTTTTTACTCCGTTATTAAATAACCGAGTTAAAACAAAAATCAAACAAACGAATCCAAGTTGCAAATTTTTTTCAATGGATAGTGTAGATATGCCTCAGGGGTGTTCCCATATAAATTTTATTAACTTTGCTTGGGTAGTTTTTGAATTAGCTTCATTAATACGATTTTTTTCACTCACTTTTTGTATTGATGATGGTTTAATAACTTCTTCGTCACTGATATTTACGTAGTAAGTAGTGTTATATGAATTGATAGGTGCAACTAAAAAGTGAAAAATAAACTTTTTTACAAAAAAAAAAATCCACTGACTTCGAGAAAAAAACACTACAAAGTTACTAACTTTAACTTCGGAAGTCGGTGTCAAAAAAAACGAACGGCGGCGGCACCAACGACACCTACTTCCAAAATTAAAGTTATTTTTCACTTTGTAGTATTTTTTTTGGAAGTCGGATGTATTTTTTTTTGTAAAAAAGTTTTGTTAGTAAGTAGGTACCTAAGATTTATGACTGTATTATTTAGTGTATCTGTTTTTTATATTATTATAATTTACGAGGGGGCGCAACTATGATCTCGTCTTCACACACTGTGAATGTTCAGTGTGTTTGTACACTTGGTTAACACAAGTAAAGCGCGCGTCGCTTAAAAATACTGTAGTTATTTGTGGCGCACCGTAGAATTCAAAGTAAAAAGCACGCGTGTAAAATTCATTGCATTTGTAACCTAAATCCGATGCAATAAGAGCCACTTTACGAGCAATTGTGTTGAAAATATATTTCCCCCTTGCCTGTAACTTAGTTTGCTGTATAAAAACTTGATATTAATTTCAGTTCATCATGGGCATATGTTACAAATATGAAGTAGTAACTCTTTTAGAAGACGTTGAAGAAGAGGAATATGAGGATTATAATGATTTTATTTCAAAAACTCAAAGTAATTATGCCGCAGTAAGTAATAAAACACTTGATTGATATAATAAGTTACCTACCGACGTTCAGTAAAATAAGCCTGTGTCGACTCATTGGTAGGTAGGGTAGATGCTCCTACGTGGAAAAATGCTCCCACCTGGGACCCCTCCTTCATCACAGCAGGTTGGCAGGTTACAGCATGCTCTCTCATGGTACAGCCCATAGATATAGGATAGGTACAGAAGCTAGCTGGCTAGCACATCAAGCTACCCGAAACCGTCAAATTATCCCAATCAACCTTGAACCTAATGCTTTAGCGATAAAGTTGAAATTATTTTAAAGAAATTTGACAGCTTGAGGTGTTGGCGTCTGTACAGACCTTTCTCAGTTATTTTTCTCTGATTTTGAATCACTATCCAAACCACAGCGATCTTTATCCTCATTCTAATAAGGTTGCTGTTGGGTAGCTGCCATTGTCGAGTCTGCCAAAATCAGTGATACCTACTTATTTCCCCCCCGACACGGTTGGCGCAGTGGTTAAGCGATTGACTGCTGCGCTGCGTGTCGCGGGTTCGATTCCCGCATGGAACAAATATTTGTATGACCTACATGTATTTGTTCCGAGTCTGGGTGTTTTTCTATGTATAATATGAATGTATTTACAAAAAAAAAACGTATATAAGTAGTTTATCAGCCATCTTGTTACCATAACACAAGCATTAGGTTGCTTAGCTTGGGACTAGATGGCGCTGTGTGAAATGTCCAGGGATATTATTATTATTATTTATTCTCCTTACACTATGGTTCCTGTTGGGTTGCTGTTGTTAGAGGTAAAATAACTGTGAACGGTCTGTATCTATGTCTCATGAGCGATGTCATATGGCTGTCATTAGGCCGGTTTTACAGAGAGCAGAAAAAAGTATTTGGTAGTTGTACATAAGTGAAAAAAAAAATATTTAAACATCCGAATTGAGAACCTCCTCCTTTTTTTGAAGTCAGTTAAAAATATTTCATAAAGTGTTTAACCCTTCGTTCCCAAAATATGCTATTCCACAAATATAGTCTACTATTCCCAATATAAATGTTACTGTTCAAGTTTCTCGTGATCTGCCAAGTTTTTTGGCATAGTTAAGTACAATTTTATGCATGTTAAAATAAAAGGGCGTTTATCTTTCCCGAACTCTTTCAACTGATGTACCTAATTAACTTCCGATTTAAGAACACTTTGCCTTACTAGTGGTACACAAGTGGTCATATGAGTATACTACTTACTAATCTAAATCTCTTTTTCTTTAAGACGTCGCGTAACTGCTTCATTGCCGCAGGCATTTATGCGATCTTGATCATAGTTTCTTATGGATGTATTAAAACAGCAAGATATCAGATAAAAAAAGAAGAAGCAAAAGCGGCAGACGACCACCTCTTCTGTCTGCCAAAGCCGCCTCCGAAGACAAATCCGAAAAAAATATTATAAAACTGATAATAAGTAATGAACGTTTAAAAATGCGCGCCCTCCACTATCTTGATAGTCTAGTGTGTTACGCAATTACCCCGCAGTACACTCAATAGAAATGTATATGATATGTCGCCGTGTAGGTACATAATATTTACAAAACTTCTGAAGTGTAAGCTACGCTACGTAAGTAGCTTGCAGTGGAGCGGCGTAATATAAAATTAATGAAAAAAAGAAAAAGTATTTATTAAATTAGAAGATAAGACCTTACCTACATAGTTCTTCTTAATAATTTGGTATAATTATGTCAATAAAATATTATAAGCTATTTTTTTTTTGTATCATTTTTACTATAATTATGTCTTTAGTTGTACCTAATTAAAATTGTGGTCTTTGAGATTCTCGGGTGGGCCTATGTGCTGCAAAAACACACCCTCTCGAGCCCGTGGGTCTGTCAACGTTTGTGGCCAAAGACATTAAATTATTATTTACTAAATCACTTTGTTTGTGGCTGCTTAAGTGCAGTAAAGAAAATATACCACTTACAAGACAAACTCGCCGAATTGGGGTGAGCGCAGACAGCAGAAATGTTCGCCTGGCCATGACAGTCGAAGGGCTGGTTGAACCCTTTATCAATTGGCTTGGGCGAAAATTTGACAAATGTGGCCGTGGGATGGCCTTAGTTGAGAGAAAGGCGTCGTAGATAACCTGGATGCGGACATGTTGCATGTTGCAGTGTTGTGGCATAACATGGGAGAGACGTCCATTTTATATTTTCCAGTAAAGGCTGCGGTGGACTGAGTTTATAATTCGTTTAAATGAAAACTTACAATACCATTGCCATGACCGTTGCATTCTTGTGGCAGCTTACTCCAGCTCACAGCTGGATCTTTCGAGTTGCGGTGAAACAACAGACGGTTTTTACGGGATCTCGTGCATTACGCGGCTACGACCACGACGTGTCTTGGTCGGCTGGCTGCAATCTTTCTTCTTGGTCAAAACCAAGCAGGAAGTTTGACCGCACAACCGGTCGTCCGACCAGTTTAAGATGTTATTCATGGCCGCGTAGCGCCCGAGGTCCCTTAAATGAGGCGGTTGTCATGAGTAAGAATAATATGCGAGGCGATTGACTTAGGCAGTAAATTAAAAAAAAGTAAAGCATAATTTGTTTATTTAAATTATTCCGTTTCTTCTTTTTAGTTGCTTTATTTCACTTCCTCTAATTTTCTGTCGAAAGTTACAGTGCCAATGTTCACGCTTTTTATTTCTTCTTTGCTGACTTGCGCGTTTTCCTGAAAAATGATGCCTTTTTAACGTAATGAGCGTGATTGCTATTATAGGAATTTGGACAGAAATCCGTTCTAGTTAAAACCACGAGGGAACAAGCCCACAACATTTGATACCCATATTGAGGGAGTTTTGTGAAAAAAAAAATGTAATCCGCCATTTTGTGGCGGCGGTCATCTTGGACCAATTTTCATCAAACATAGCGAAGAACACTCCCGACAAATTCACCTTTCAAACAAAAAAAAAAAACAAAATCGGTTTATCCGTTCGGGAGCTACGATGCCACAGACAGACATACACCCCCCTCCCCTTCCACACACACACACACAGACACGTCAAATTTATAACACCCCGTCGTTTTTGGGGTCGGGGGTTAAAAATGGTCAAGAACAAAAAGTGTTACTTAAGAGACCATGCACGAAATAGATTCAATTTTCTTCACTGTTTGTGAGAAAGAGGAAAGGAATTTCATCAAAATTGTTTCAGATAAGAAAAGTCGAGTTCTTACTCTTGCAGGTCGCTTGAGGGCGAAATTAACTAAGTATATTATTGAGACCGCAAAAGTGATGAAACTTTTAAGACAGTTGCTGTGACTGTCACAAATGGTCTTGCGCTATGAAAACTGTTCTTTAATAGTCACACAGACTTCTAATGAATATATTTTTTAGCTTTCTCACAGTCAGATTAGAAATTGACAAAAGGGTTATTTTTTCGTGCATGGACCCTTAATGCGCTCCAAGTCAATTCCTTCCAATAAATAATTTTTTTAGACCCCTAAAAAGCGGCAAACCCAGCCTGTGAATTATCACAGAGTCCCAAGTCAATTGCCAAGTCTGTGTCCTGTTGAAAAAGTTTATGGTTATGGCTGGACATGGTCAAGCGATCTAGAGAAGCCACAATGAGGACAGATATGGCGGTGCAAATGTGTTTCTCCCCTTCGTTCGTCCAGAGTTAGGATCTACTGGATCCCTGTATATTTTGTAATAATAATAATAATTTCCTCATTTGAAACGTACTAATGTATGAAAAAGACGAAGACGTAAAGAAGAAAGAAAAAGTCGTTTCGTATTTCGCATGCGCAAAGAGCAAAATTAGAGATCTAGGAAATGGGCTCAGGAACTTCACAATATAGACATTATGAAGTGAAAAGCAAAAGGGGCGTTATATTAGAGTATACAACCCTTTCCTTTTTAATTTAATGGCGCCTTTTTATTTTGGACACATTGCGACCAGAGTCAGGCGATGGAGGAGGGAGGACTGGAACTCTTCAATGGCTACAACCAGCAGAGTCTTACTTTGTGGATGTGTTGGATGGACCAGCCCTCTTAAATAAAATAAAAAATAATAAAATTAAACAGTACCCTATTTGAAACTAATTGAGATATTTAAATTGAAAGCTACAGGAAGCACAAAAGAGTGGTCACATTATAACCACAATGCGTGCCAATCCTAACAACCATGGACCTCTCTTTCCACTTGAAGATCAAACTACTTGTGGATCAAGGAGGTTTTAAATATCTATGGATCCGTGTGGGAGTCTAGAAGGAGCCTACGTTGTATTCTAACAGTGTTTTATATAGATGGATGTGGTCACCTGTGTTGTATCCACCTCTTCGTCCTTGGGTGTGTGGTTTGGATTGATCCACGTGTCTGCCAGGATCTGGGGTATTTTGACGCGCACCTTGAGTGGTGCTAGTATTTTTGTGATCAATTTGCGACAGTCGGTTGATACTTTCGGCTCACGAGGAAACGACACTTTGTTTTGCACTTGCTGTGGAGAAAAATGTGGAGAGAAAAAAAAAGTTTTAGCTTTCTTGATGCACTGTATGTATGCAAGTAAAACAAATTATTACGTGGCAAGGGCTGACTAGCGATTGGTGGGAGGGGTGACTTAGCTGATAAGCTAAAGCTTATCTAAATATTGCATTCGAGATGTAGGTACCAACAAAGCGACAGCAAACCGAGCTAAAACTGGTACCCACAAACAAGCCCAGCAGTTGGATCATGACTGAGACTTGTTGCAATAGTAAAGGACTAATACCAGTCATGAAGACAATCATGGCCACATGTACACCCATGATAACCCAATCGTCTTATTGTGCTCACCTTACTGCTTTAGTTAGTCCATCACTGTGAGGAAGTAGAAATAATCCTGGAACTTACATAAAAAGTGAACCTGGGACACAGTCCTCATTTTAATAAAAGTAATACATTGGAACACCTACAACGCGCATGAGCATTCTACGGTAAGATATAAGAAACAGCACCTTTAGCAACTGAGTGTAATTCGTATCGTCGAAAGGCAGCCTTCCATACACAATTGCGTAGAGCACCACTCCCATACTCCATATGTCTGAGTCTTGTGGCCTATAAGGAACTCCCTTCAGGATTTCGGGTGAAGCATATGCGTAACTTCCGCAGAAAGTCTCACTAAGCGCAAAAACACCATTCTTTGGCTTCATGTGACCTCGAGCGAATCCAAAGTCAGACAGTTTTATATTCAAGCCATGGTCCATAAGCAGGTTTTCGCATTTTATGTCCCTGAAAAATTATTTTTTATTTTATTTTACCATTTATGTACACACATATATAAACAGACATTGAAAAACAGAACAGAAAAAAATAGGTACAGAGGTGATGCTTATTTCATAAGAAATCTCTTGCAGCATACCTGAGATAGGACAATGGATACAGAGATGTAGACAGCGTATGATAGAGCAAAGGAGACAAAAAATAATACATAGAATTAAAAAAAAAACAATTCACTTAAAAACTAAATAAAATTACGAGAATATACTAACATACAAATAAACATACATAAATACTTCTAACTCTACTTCTTCTTCTTTCTAATTATGTAGGCCATTTTTAGAATTTCTAGCGAATGTGAGTTTACTGAAACAGATATCTAGCCGTAAAGGCCGGCCGTAAGGTAATGTTACTGGCCAAGGGCGAATTTCACCAAACTTTAGAACCTAGAATAAGTCTTAACCTGAGAAGAAATTTTGACTTTTTGACAGTTATTCCATGCTAGAACTGCAAGACGTCAATTTTGTTTCACGGATAAAATATGTCTGATTTTAGTAAAATCCGCCCTAAGTATTTAAAAAATGCCATCAGACTACGTCAAGAATCTATCCATACTTTTATTATAAATAAGCAAAAGTTGTGAGTTTGTATTAAGACCCCCTACATGCAACCTCACTTTTGCCTCATCAGAACTACTGCACCCTGAAAAGTTAGGTGAAGTGAGCTTAGAGTGAGCTGTCAACTGTCTGTAATCCCTAGCATTAGTTGGAATGACAGCTCACTCCACGCTCACTGCACCTGAATTTTCACGGTGAGATGGTTACAGAATCGCACTGCAGATCCTATTCCGAAAATTATTTCACTAATGGGATGCTGCAGTATTGCCGAGTATCATTGGATAGGATAAGATATTTTATGTGAAAACAGGTAATTTCACGTAGACGAAGTCGCGGGTGGAAGCTAGTTTATTTATAATACATAGAAGGAGTTAGAGTAGATAGATGCCATCGACTCATCGAAACGTTTATCTATTCTGTGGCAGATTTCTCTTATCAGGTAAATGTTAAAAGAACGGTGTAGAATGCTCTACACCAACCAAACTAAACTCACAAAGGCGCAGCTCAGCTCTAATACTTTTTCTTTCATTCTTTATTTTTCTCTCATAATGTTTATGATATTTATCCTATTAGTAATGTTCACTAATGTATATTGTATTTCCAATATCTAATAACATTACCAAATACATATACCAATAACTGTTTAGTATAATATTTACACAATTATTGTTCATATTTATCTATTGTGACTGATTTTACCTATGAACAACTCCTCGCTCATGGCAGTAATCAACGGCTTCCACAAGTTGGCGGAACCAGCGACGACCTCTAGCCTCATCGATATGTTGATCCTTGCGTATTATGTCCAGGAGACTGCCGTTTTCGGCATATTCCATTACAATATAGACTCTGGAAAGTGTGTTATACACGTGGAAAGAAGTTATTATTCTTTAGTAATGTTTCTATTTGCAGATCTGTTTCTTAAAACAGTTTAAGATTGTCTAGTTAGATTTGATTGAAGCTCAGCGTTCACGCTTGCAAGAGCTGTGGTGGCATCTACATCTCCACTTACGAACTACGCATCACACTGACGTCACGCAAAATCCTGCATCGCGCAAGCAAAGTTGGTCGCGCAACTAGCATATATATTTACAACGTCCCGACATCTATATACTTATAATAAATCTGTAGAAGTGAAAATTCTGTACATTGAAAATATCCAAAAAATAAATGGCAGGGGGTGTTACTTGACCGACACGGAACCCAAAAATGTGATTAAAAAAATTTTTGTCTGTCTGTCTGTTTGTTCAGGCATCACGCAAAAACTACCGGTTCGATTACGATGAAACTTGGTATAATTATTCTTTAATATCCTGGGCACCACACTGGGTACTTTTTATCCCGGAAAAGTATATACAATAAAAAACAAACTTAATTTTGCGGTTCGATCCCTATACCCGATTACCACTGTCTGTACTGTACCAACCGCAAATACTAAGTTTGTCGTAGGTTGGGTCACCCGCAGTGGAGTTCATTTTTATTCCTTTTAGTTTTTAGAGTTATTTAGGTTTATTTTTATATGAGTCGTAGGTATAGATTTTAATTTTAAAGTATAGGTAGTATATTTGATAGTGTACGTAGTGACCGTAGGTTATTTTATAATACTGTTAGGTAGGTTTAGTCATTCGTATAGATATTAGTTTTTAGGGATTTTGCTTATTTATTGAGTTTAGATTAGTTATCATCAGAAATAGGTTTATTTAGGTAGGTAGGTATTTAATTTTCTGTTATTGAGTTTTTTTTTTTAAATTAGTTAGGTACTTAGGTAAAGATATCATATCTGGTACCCTCTTAATCACCACTAATGAGACACAATTGGTTTTCTATTGTAATTAGCCACAAAGGGCCCGCGACATAGATGGCATTCTGGGGAAGCACATACATTTTATCCTGTTAGCACGTTCCCGTGGGTAAATTTCCGACATCCACGCGGGCGAAGCCGCGGGCAGAAGCTAGTCAATAATAATAATGTCCCTGGACATTTCACACAGCGCCATCTAGTCCCAAGCTAAGCAACCTAATGCTTGTGTTATGGTAACAAGATGGCTGATAAACTACTTTTATACATTTTTTTTTTTTTGTAAATACATACATATTTTAGATAGAAAAACACCCAGACTCGGAACAAATACATGTAGGTCATACAAATATTTGTTCCGTGCGGGAATCGAACCCGCGACACGCAGCGCAGCAGTCAATCGCTTAACCACTGCGCCAACCGTGCCGTCGAAATCAATCGTCCTCCCTTTTCTATGGTGGATGAGTGAACTTTACACCCTGTTCCTTGGACCTCTATAGAAAAGGGAGGATGCTCCGACCAGACGGGTATTGCCTAGTTCTGGACTTTTGGCCTAAGTCTAGCAATGGTACCATAAAACAAACAACCCGTGGTTCACATAACTTAGCTCTGGATCGATAGATATGGACTTTATAGGGAAAGGTTTTTGCCCAGCAACGGGATGATACAGGCTAACAGTAACAGTAAATCAGTACGCAGTCCTGGGTCAAGGCTATCTTCAGTAAAACTATCGCTATACGATAAAAAAACATTGCCATTATCAAACGGCACCAACAAAAGAATATGACAAAAAAACCAACTCTCAAAGACAGACTCTATTACAGTATTCCGCAGCCGGCCACATGTCAGTGGTAACAAAACCAATATCTGTTGGCCCATTAACATAATCTGCCTATAATGTTCCCACTGCTGGAGCACAGGCCTCCTGTCGCTGAGAGGGAGTGGGCCGTAATCCACCACGCGGGGCCCAGTGCGGGTTGGTAGATGTCTCATGTTTTCGAATTTTTCACCGTTTTGCCTATTATTCTATTGAAGCTCTATTCTACGCTAGGCTAGCTCCAGGTGTATTACCACTGAGGTATGGCCCATTTTGGAGCTGAGGTATCATACCTGTGAGTAGTTTCTATTGCTTGTAGAAACCGTATCAGGTTCTCATGTTTGAGACCTTTCACGACCTCTATTTCTCTAGGCAGAAACTTTTTCAAATAATCGCCTGGTGCTTGAAACTTGCTTATTATTTTGATTGCCACTTGACAGTTATGTCTGTCGCTGGTTGCAACCTACAATGGAATTTCAAAATACTGTAATGGATCCTTGTTGTTTTTGTAGTTTATTCAGCCAGTCTCCATCAAAACGGAGAGAAGAACAGCGGGGCAGATTAGAACTGACAATATTCAAATTAGTACGCGAATGCTTTGCAAAATATTAAACACAACCTTCGTAAAGTTGAAAACTTTAATCAGAAAAACAATGATACTGTCTGTTCCAAGGCAGATGCAATGATTGATGAGGCGGAAGTAACTACAGTGGAATCAAGTGAAAATATCTCCTACGGACTGCGAAATGAGTGAACATATTTCTTTTAAAAATAACACACTGCACTAGTTCCCGGAAAATGGCAGGTTTTTCAAATGTTTTAACTCTGTATTCGTTAAATATTGCGTAAGTAAGTAATGTTTGTAAAAACAATCAGATACCTTGACAGTGGCATAGGAACCAGAACCTATGGTACGTCCAAGTACATAGCCATGTGACTCGAGGACAGTTAGTTTTCTTTCAGCTTTAGCTTCTACTCCACTGTGCACAGTCGCTGTGGGCTCAGTCGACATCTCGCCAAGGACATTTTCATTGGCTCTAACATCAGGTCCAGGCATATCACAGTAATGAACGTATATATAAAATTGAAGTTTAGTAAAAGTCACATTATATTGAATTTTGCCTCATTTTATTTTTCACATGATGTTTTTTATTATATTGTACATGCTGTCATTTTTGTCAAAACCGATGATTTTTTGGTGACACTAGAACGTTGTTTCAAACAAAACTCTATGCATAGATTATTATTGTACATCGCCAGTACGATATCTTGTTACAGAGCTAAACATAGTACTTACTAACTCCATGTTATAGAGATAATATCCCAGTGATGTGTGTATGATCTTGACGACAAAAGGTGGATGTCATGTAAAAAAAAAAAATAAGATCGGAATGTTATTTGATTTTTTGTATTCGGTTGTATTCGGACCGGCATCACCGTTACGCTTGGGGCGTGTTGTTTCACGTTCACTTGAGGCACGCGTATACCTACGTCAAAAATGATGGCCTTGCCGTAACTCAAATATTAACGAGTACGTAATCGTAATTATTTGACATAATTTAAGGCCATAATTCAGTAATTGTAATTTGAAACAACGCTTTTTTTGGTTTGACGATAATTGGCGCCATTTTTTCACGTATTCGCGTGCGTCAAGTGGATGTGAAACAACCCGCCCTTCCCTTAACCTTACTTACGCAAATGTACGAACTGTTTGCGCATGCATGTCTCATGTAGATAATAGGCGGTTGTGTGTATCCTGGTGTACCTAAAGATATTCAATACAATTTCAATATCTTCGTGTGTTTTGATATTGTCATTTAGCGGACACATCCGGTCTCCGGTCTGCAACTGGGAAATGGAAGGAAGGTAGCAGAGTATAGGAACGCAGGGATTTTATTGTTATTGAAGATTTTTTTTCAAATTCAAATAATTTATTTTCTCTTCACAAACAATGACTTCATATATATGGAACTCTCTGCCAGCGTCAGTGTTCTCTGCTCTCAGTGTTTTTTCTCGTATTCGCGTGCGTCAAGTGGATGTGAAACAACCCGCCCTTAATCTTACTTACGCAAATGTACGAACTGTTTTCGCATGCATGTCTCATGTAGATAATAGGCAGTTGTGTGTATCCTGGTGTACCCAAAGACATTCAATACAATTTCAATATCTTTGTGTGTTTTGATATTGTTATTTAGCGGACCCATCCGGTCTCCGGTCTGCAACTAGGAAATGGAAGGAAGGTAGCAGAGTATAGGATCGTAGGGATTTTATTGTTTTTGTAGATTTTTTTCAAATTCAAATAATTTATTTTCTCTTCACAAACAATGACTTTATATATATGGAACTCTCTGCCAGCGTCAGTGTTCTCTTCCACGAATAACCCATCAACCTTCAAAGCAAGAGTGAATCTACATCTTCTGGGCTAGCTCGTTCCATCATAGACCTAATCAATCGCTTTCCACCAGGCGAGATCGAGGTCAAGAGCTGATTTTGCAATAAGAAAATAAATAAAAAAGCAAACTTAAAAAATATGAGACACTAGTTTGTGAGTGGCTAGTGTCTGCACTAGGAATATCTGTATAGCAGATCAACATCCATCCAGTCAGCCTTCAGTCCAGTCTATCAATAATCATTGCTTGGCAAGTATGCATACAAGACATGTTATTGTAACTCAACAGTAAAAAGAAACGCCCTGAACAATGGTTGCTCCAAGGCTCTGAGAATCGGTGACATCAAAATGAATTATTACGACACGAATACCAACATAGTGGCAGAATTTCCTGGTTAAAACACTGTCGGTCCTCAAACGTCCAGCACAAAGAAAACAATTGTCGCGATTGGAATGTTGGCACTGGTGGGTCGAGCGAATCATGTCGTGTGCGTTCCATTCTTCCAACCTTTCCACCACTACCAATCACCTTGGAGCTTCATACTCCATTCAAAACCTCTTTTACAAGCCAAACTCACTGAAATCTCGAGTGTCTCACAACACTGGCCGGCTAAAATATTTCATTCGATGACCCATTTTCGTACATCCACGTTTTTTGTTTATTTTCATTCATAAAGCTTTTTTCAGTTGATATTCTCCTGTCCCCCGTCTTTTGTTACCTTAATTGCGTATTCTGTTTGCTTATGTATTGTTGTCTGAATAAACCATTGTTACTTATTGACCTACGGCGGACGAAAATAGCTACTTATAGTGATTTTCTACTAATATTGCGGTATACAGAACTTTATGTAAGAATTCTTAAGTTCTGTAGCAAGTTCTGGAGCAGTATATTGGCCCGGGTGGTAACGGCCCCGATTTGCAAGTTCGTGGGTTCAATCTGAGGCAAGCGCTTTACTTTGAGTAAATAATTTCATTACCATTGCTCACAAAATGGTGAAGGAAAACATCGTGAGGAAACCGGCATGTTCTAGAACCAAAAATTCGAAGACATGTGACATCTACCAACTCGCACTGAGCCCGCGTGGTAGATTACTATTACTATTACCACTCCTTCTCGAAGAGAGGAGGCCTGTGTCCCAACAGTGGGAACAATAAAGGCTGAGTATATAGCAAGTTAAGAAGTTATTGCTAATATAAATAATTAAATTGTATCATAATATCTGTCTATTATATTCTTAAAGCTCGTAGCAAAATTCTTTAAAAAGTTGAAATTTGTTCGCTAACAAGATAAAAGGTAAGGAGACGGCTTCCCCACGTCTCCGCGAGGCGTCACATCAAACAATTAAGAGTTATCTCGGGAGTTAGCAACGCGACGCGATATATCGCAGTCTTGATTACTTTTTCTACTCGGAGAACTAATAAAAGTTGACCAGCAGCCCGGGAACTGACATGTCTCGTTTTTAATTGAAACACTCCAGTTTAATGGAGAATTGACGAATGGTTTTAACTGAGAATTTTGTTTTTGTAGGCAGATAAAACAATTAAAGATGGTTAATGCTCGGTTCCTATAAACAAAAACGAATCGTTTTGCTTACCAATGGTAGCATTTTTTATTGCCAAACAGGCGTATAAATAGATCCGTAAGCTAGTTTTACGTGTGATAGCTACTTCCATATGGGAGGGTCTACTACGCAAAGCTATGAGGTCTTTGTTTCATTATTGGTAAAGATACAAGAGTTTTAATTTTAACCAATAAAGGTCCGTAAATTATAGGAATCGGCCATCCTAAAATGGCTGCCAAGTAAATACCAAGGAGTTTATTGTGAGAAACTATGTAGAAGAGGCCGTGAATAAGAAAAAAAGCTTGAGAATCGGCCTAAACTTCGTTGGTCAGTAATTAAAAACCCATTAAATTAGCTGGAAACGGCGAAAATATCCGCAGAAGGAAAGGTTAAAAATATCGCTGAGCGGTCGTTCCCTTCGACGTTAGACGTCAATAATGGCCCGGGAAGCAAAAAGTTTAGCTCCGGGCAAGTTATCAATTGTATCTACCAAGTTGGAGCAGAGTTTTTCATTCATTTATTGCACGCAGAGCGCAAGGAAATGCTTAATGGTTATTCTCTTGGTCGCATTTGATATAAAAGCTGAACTTTGTCGCTATCAGAGAATCTTTGTGGCTTTTTATTTGTTCTATAAAGTGCAATTTTTGCTAAGTTTGAAGTCTGGGACGATGTAAATGGATTTGTGGAGTAATTCAAATGGAAATGTCTTTTGTCTGTTATAAAATGGATCAACATTTTGTTTATTGCAGACGTACTTATTTTGTACGTAATTGCGCAAGGATAAGTGCTTTTTTTTTTGCGTTCGAAAGAATCGAAAGAAAGAAAATACATTTATTTACATTTGTTTTATTATTCTCATTAATTGCCTGCACTAAAGGTGCTCTCATAACTCCATCGCATCTTCATTCCGGTGAAAGCATTCTATTAATATTAAGGTACACTTATAATTTCAACGCTAGATTTATCTTAATTACGTCAGTTTGCGCTGACGTTGGAAAATGAACAATTAAATCCATTGTTATTAAAGTTGAGCTGCATTCGTGTTGGGTGCAGGCGGGAGACAGGGCCGTCCCGGAACTCCGTGGCGCCATTGTTTCTAAACGGTCCTCCACAAGCGTCCGTCGCAACTCACCCAGTTAGTTTTACGAGTTTTCACCTGTTGGGGATCGGTCAGTGAATCTGTTATTTGGTTTCGACTGTTATTATGGTTTTCGTAGAGTTATAGTTTGGGGGAAAACATGCAACTTGTACAATAAAGGCTTACGTTGGTATAATTTAAATGGTGCTTGAAAGCAGCATTCAAAATGCTTTTGATTTGGAGAGCTTCTATATGTTTAATCGTTCGTTCGTTCGTTTGTTTTTAACCAGTAGTAGCAAAGTTCTAAAATAAATAAAGTAAAATTGTGAACAGAATTCCACATACTTCACCGTATACCTACGTTTTACGGACTACGTGAAAAAAATATTTTGAGATTTCGCAGCGCGGGACATAAACTCGAAACGGTGATGTAAATGTGAATAATGAAAATAACTGGGGTTGTATTACATTCCTTTTTAAACACGGGGCAGGTAAACAGACAGGGGCCAGTAACACCTCCCGGCCCTTTTGTTATTTGTAGAATTTTAATAGAAAGGTCTGCGTCATGAGCCTGCGCCCAGAAAGCGTTCATTTGTTTTGTCGAAACCATCTACATAACATAGAATCACAATAATGACGGTTAAACCGACAAAATCCGGGTTCATATGACACGTTTTGTCAGAATTACTGTGAAAATGTGCGTTATTACAAAATTGACGACTTATCCGGATAACCCGGTTCATAAATTAAAGTTATTGCGTTTCTGTTGAAGTTATGGCGGATAGTTTAGGGACGTCCAATTTATTTTGCGACCGAAAATTTTCGAGTGGATGGTATTTGGTGCTTGACCTCGATTCAGCAAATCAGTTGGGTTTACTGCCAAGCATTAACCTCTTCATATAATACTGTAATGAGGTTACTGGGTTATTTCGCCCCAATCACCACGCCTTGGCAAGGGAATCGGTGAGTTTCACCGATTTCTTTGCCAAGGCGTGGTGATTGCCACTTGTAAATCACAAGAAATCCCATCATCGAAAAGAAATTGCCACCTATCCTTTTTTTTGTTGCCGTTTGAAACATCAGGCATATACGGGGTAGACAGTAGTATTTTTTTTTATTTTGTACTTTCTACATTGGAAAAACGTGGTTGTAACTCATGATTGTACTCTTTTTATAGAGTGTTTATTGGTAATCTCTTAATAGGCCTGCGGTCGCTAATGCACAATAACAAGCTTCTGAGTTAATTAAACGCTAATTCTAATCGACAAGGTTTTTCAACAGGAGGACACCCTACTGTTGAAATTATGGTGGACATAATATTTAGAGGATTATTAATAATAACTCTTAAAATAAGAAGAACACAATTTTAAGAGTTGAAATCAGAGGGGCAATTCTCGTAATTTTAAGAACGTTCACAGTCAGAAAACGTTCAAAATCTAGTCGCAGTCTGTATGTCACAATGTAGGGAAATTAGAGGTTTCTTTGACCGATTGAGACTGAGATCAGAGGGGCAATTCTCGTAATTTTAAGAACGTTCACGGTTTGATCTCAGTCTCAATCTGTCAAAATACCTCTAATTTCCCTACATTTTGACAAGTTTTTGACATTTGTTTGTCGCTGAGATGAGACCGACTAGATTTTGAATGTTTTAAATTTCGAGAATTGGCCTTCAGTTGCGTAATACATTATTTAAACGATTTTTTTCCACCATAATTATGTTGCATTGTCATCGTAGCTCTAAATGAATGTGGAGAACTCAATCGAATTCTTGAAAATAGGTGAGAAATCCATCATAATATTGAAGCGTTAGTAGGTTTAAAAACAGATCAAATTGATATAAAATTAAATGAAACGTATAACAAACTAACTTTAGTTTAGTTTCTTTAGTTTAATTTAATTAGGAAGTCTATTTAGATTGACTAATTGAATTGTAGTTCAGTTCAACTACATTTTCAAGCTTAACTTTTAGCTCGTCTGTTAAAGTACCAAGTACGGCTCACGTTTCTTAGTATCCAACAAACTTACAAAAAATATTCGTCGCTACGAATTTCAGACGTTCGTAGCGCGGTTACATTGGTTTCGTAGCGGCTACGTCAAGTGCTACGCTCGTAGTATGCTACGAATTTTTTTGATATATAATTTAATGTTATGTACGGCTTTCCACCGGAGTGATATTAATTTTGTTTCAGATAATTATCACGTGAACTTTCCATGTCATACAGAGTGTCAAGCAAATTATTGGTTTATTTTATTTTATTCCATATGATTTGATTGTTGTTTGTATTTATTTATGTCTAATAGCATGCTGCACTGGTTGACGTCATCACGCCAACGCCGGCTGCCGGTCAAAACCAGCGCTGGGGCTCTGTCTCGTACAGGTGCTTAGCATTATGTTGAGCGAGGGCCGTTTTGCGTTAATGTGACGCATGTTTACCCCCAACTTGTTTTTTTTTGTGTGTGTGTTTGTTTCTTTTTTGTGCGTCATGTTTGCCGCAAATAAATGTATTTTCTTTCTTACTTATTCAAATGGTACATAATGAGTACTTTTGTTAATTACGAATAAATAACATAAACCTTAATCATCATCTGCCTAGCCTTTTCCCAACTATGTTGGGGTCGGCTTCCAGTCTAACCGGATGCAGCTGAATACCAGTATTTTACATGGAGCGACTGCCTATCTGACCTCCACAACCCAGTTACTGGGTAATACGACACCCCTTGGTAAAACTGGTTGTCAGACTTTCGGGCTTCTGACTACCCTTAACGACTGTCAAAGATCCACGAATGACAGCCGGGACCAACGGCTTAACGAGCTTTCCGAGGCACGGAGGGATCTCGGTATTGTAAAGATGGTCACCCATCCACAGACCAACCGCGGCAAGCGTAGCTTAACCTGACCGATCGACCTGTGCGGCTGTTATTATTTATTTAGCCACGGGCCCCTCATAACATAAACCTTAATATATATAAAAAAGAATACAAGTAATTTTAAATGTCCAGTGAGCCATTCTAGTGTCTATCACTGAAATACCTAGTACAGAAAACATCCATTTGCGCTTAGCGTGGTCAGACTAAAATCAACATAACTGTATACAGGATGATGTTACTAAGACTAGTCATTTTTGTTGTCACAGAGTCTTAATACGAATTTACCAATGGTACAGTCAGCAACAAAAGTCAATTAACACTGTTACTTTTACTTTTTTACTTTTAATCGTCTAAATTGATACAAAATGATGCGATACATTGGTTTTCTCAATTTCATGTTATAGCAAAGAGTTAATTATTCTTAAATATTCTATTACTATATGTATTTTTAAGAATATTTTGCTCAATAATTAAGATTTAAACAACTAAAGTGTTAACCGACTTTTGTTGCTGACCGTACCTACACCTTTTTATCTGCATCTGTAACAAAACGAATCACATGATAAGAAAGAAACTTGGTCTGACTTGGTTTAGTACCTAATACGAATACAGTACCTATATAATTCTTTATCGAAAAAATATCAACGTCGTCCATAGAATATGCTTCACATTCTGTTACTAATAAACTAAAAAATCTGCTATTTCATAGAAAAGTGCAATGTCTACGCGGTAAATATGTGTGGCAGAGCAAATTTAAAAAAAAAACCGGTGTCACTTCTACTCAGGGGATTCAGAATTATGTACTGAATTCATGTTAACAGGTTAAATGATAAATGATTTTATTTTGTAAGTAGGTTTGTACATACAAACACTTTTACACGTCGAATCTTATTTTAAAACTAGATGAGGTCGGCGTTTCCTATCTGACTAGTCTGAGAAGAAAGGCCGAAACAAACTCAGAGGTTACAGCCTCTTTTAAAGTCCAGACATAATCTTGGTCAAATCATATGAAGACCATGTAGATCGAAGTCTGGGTTGTGCTTCAATATCTCTGCCAGCCTATATAATACTGAAAACGATTTAAATATTTTTTTCTCAGTATCTATGCGTTTAGAAATAGTTACAAGAACACCCACTAACTACATTTTAACAGTTGTGAAAACAAACAAAGCGGACAACACTAAAGGTAGCAATCTATCTCCATTTATTATTGGAACGTAATATTTCTGTATACATTAGTGGCTCGCTCCGCCAATATTGCAACGTAGCTAATTGTCTGTGACCATTTTAATTAGTTTCTGTCGGACATATAAATGGTAATGACCGAATGTATGAAGCGTTGGCTCACCTGCTAATGTTCCGATGTTTGGTACCGTTATGTTATTTGATGGCGGATGTTTGTTTGTGAAATGTGCCGCGGGATAATTACACACACGTACACTGGCAATATCTTTCATTTTGACAGTTCTAAAACATTCATGCGTTTTTTACGTTGTTGTGTAGACGAACTTTTCCAACATATGAAGCAATGGATTGGCAATTTCCTTCAAAATTCTTCGGATTTCGAATGAAAGTGTGTTACGCAATTAGGCTTCTGTTGCAGTTCATTTCATGTTTGTATGAATAAGGAACCAAGTATTACTTTGATGATTTTTTTTTTTAAGAAACCTTGCTCCACTCTAGGAATTACTCCTGTATCGTGGATGCGTTTACAAACATTTAAACTCACATACACAAACAGCCAGACCCGGTACCACTACCTGTAGGCAATACAAATATTTGTTCCGTGCGGGAATAGAACCCGCGACACGCAGCGCAGCAGTCGATCGCTCAGCCACTGCGCCAACCGTGTCGTCAGAAGAAGAAATTAACCCTTTATATATTAATATGTTCGCGTTAATCTGCCTAGCGATTGATAGTGATAATTTTAATTAGTTTGTGTCGGATATATAAATATAGTAATGACCGAATGTATCAAGCCTTGGCTTACCTGCTAATGTTTGAATATGTTTGTGGATGCTTGTTTGTGAAATGTGCTGTTTTAGTTCATGTTTGTACGTATAAGGGAACAAGTATTATTAGATCCAACAGTTGATTTCGCTGTAAAATACGATTACCTCACGGTACATGCAATTTTCATATTATTTTGTGCTGTAATTAGGAAATGAAATGAAAAATGGTTTTGAAATCGACCCTGTTTCGGATTTTTTTATGGAGCAAGCAAAAATATTTATGAAATTAGTTAAATTATAGTGAACATTCAAAACACGATAACGTAAACGTAACGTAAACACGGTGTTTTTGAATGTTCACTATAATTTAACTAATTTCATAAACATTTTTATTTATGTAAATTTTTAGAACATTTGGTAAATCTATTCTATGATATTTTTAGCGTATAAATAGCTTAATAATTATCTTTAATCCTACTTATGCTTACATGTTATTATAAACAATATAACGCCCCTATAAAGCAAGAATTTTATTGCAATTAAAGATTGCATTAATATTTCGCCGAGAGTGCTTTCAAAAGGGGTTCTGCCCACCCCGCTGAAACGGAGCTAAGTAGCGTGAAGTTTGTGTGTTGATCTCTTCATATCAATTTAAATCGCTTTCTCAAGTACTGTGTAAATTTTCGCTTTGATATCCTTTATGAATGTTTATGCTTTTAGTAGATATTTTGTAGTGTCGTCATCTGCGAATGTCATCCCAAAACATGAACAAAATAAATGATATTTATTTTTGTAAAATGATTCAAGGATACATTTACACGTCAAAATTAAATAATGTTTTAAAATTAGATGAGTTCGGTGTGTCCTAAACGATAGTCCGTTAGGAAACACCATCTGACAAGAAGTACCATTAGAACCATTTAAAAATCCGTCTTTCTATCTTCGTTTTAGCGTGTCGCCATATACAAATAAATGAAATGAAAGAAATGAAATGAATGAATGAATATTGAAATGTAAAGTGATGGCCTGAAACACAGGTTTGAATTAAACCTAGTTCGGGTGGGTCGCTACCTAACACTCGAATTCCGAACTATCATTACTTACACCTGTTATTAAAAAAAAAAATATATATATATATTTTAGTTTATTTTTAAGCACTATAAATGTATGGAAAATTTGCCACTCCTGATAAATGTACACCTTTTTGTAATCGTTTTTTATTAAATAAAAATTATTATTATTATTACATACAGTGAAAATTACGCGCCGGGAATCCAACGTGATTTTTTTTAAATGAAAATAAAATTCATCATCATCACTTCCTAGCCCTTATCCCAATTTATTTGGGGTCGGGGCAACGTGTCATCGCGGTGGTAGTACCTTTTCTAGCCATATAATTTTTCACACAGTCCATCAGTCAATCCATCGGTCCAAAATTACACGACGTTATTTCGTTCTGGTGGGTCACGGGTAATTTAAAAAGCATTGTAGGCGGAAACGCCCAAGTTTGTTGGGGTAATTCTTTATTACCTAATCGTGGTTCTAATGATAAAATGATAAATGATTTTATTTTTGTAAGTAGGTTTGTACAAACACTTTTACACGTTAATCATATTTTAAAACTAGATGAGGTCGACGTTTCCTATCTGACTAGTCTGAGAAGAAAGGCCGAAACATACGTCACAGTCTCTTTTAAAGTCCAGACATAATCTTGGTCAGATCATGTGGTCGCAAACGCTACTGTTGAGAATGAGGTGCTGGATTCGATTCCCAGGTCGGGCAGTGTTCTGGATTTTTCCAGCAGGAATTTCTCAGTAGCAGTCCGGTACTAGGCTCAGTGCCCGGTTGATGCAATAGGCTCGCTGCCTATTGCATGGGACTTAACTGGCGCAATGTGTGTGTGTGTGTACTTAAATTAAAATTTTATTTATGTTTCAAATTTACGTTATTTCAAGTTAAACAAATATCAACTTTATTTTAATGTTCATTAAGTTGATTTCAGAGTGACTAGCACTATTGACAAAGTTATAAAAATGTCTGAAGTTGTAGCGTAAACTGAACTTTATTGTGTAGGGATTAAAGTTATTTTTCCATAAACTCATATTTGTTTACATGTTTAGTGAATATGTCGCGATTCAAATCTAGGTAACCCTTCCGGGATTACAGTCGTAATGTTATGTTATATCAAAACATTTATTAAGTAGTAAGTTCCTATGTGCCTTTGTATATATAATGTAATGATATTCATTACATTATACGTTTAATAATGCACCAAATCATTTTTTATTTATTTTACCATTTATGTACACACATATATAAACAGACATTGAAAAACAGAACAGAAAAAATAGGTACAGAGGTGATGCTTATTTCATAAGAAATCTCTTCCAGCATACCTGAGACAGGACAATAGATACAGAGATGTAGACAGCGTGTGATAGAGCAAAGGAGACAAAAAATAATACATAGAATCAAAAAAACAATTCACTTATCATCTGTAATTTATGTACTATTCATTTAGCTACATTAGCTATCAAGTATTGTTTACAGCGACCAGTTCCTATAATCAAACGTTTTGCGCAATTTAATTAATTAGCTCATTAATAACGTTGTTAGGTAACATTTGCGGCAAACACGTCTATGCATCAAACTAAGTATTGATTTATAAACGGCTACATTTTGTAGTTATGGTCAGATGTTATGGGTTGTGACGTCATTTGTTCTGGTTTAGGTCTGTGATGGAAATAAAACTCAAACTCAAACTCAAATCATTTATTTCAATTAAACCATTTCAGGCACTTTTGAATTGTCAACATTTTAAATAGTCGGTCAGTTAGTCAGAAAGTGAAGCTAGTTGCCCATTCCAAAACGTAGATCTCTTTGGAGAAGAACGGGCAAGAAACTCCAAAGAACGGGCAAGAAACTCCAATAGGCTGCTTATTGTGTAAAAGAGGAACAAAAATAAACCGAATCTAAAAAAGGCCGTCCTGAGTCTCAACGGGCTGTATCTCCTGAACCGTAATAGGCAGACAGTTGAAATTTTCACAGACTGTGTATTTCTATTGCCGCTATAACAACAAATGATAAAAATAGAATAATGTTAATAAAAATTGCAGGGAGTCTCCATACAAGAAACGTGTTCTTTTTGGCGTTTTTCGCTTTGTGATACGAAACCCGTTCGTGTGCGTCTCGGACTTGATAATTTTTTTTTTTACATTTATTTATTAAAATCTCCCTACCACTATCATTACAGGTGTATACCTAATGCAATAACGTGGTCTTAAAATTAACTTAACTTACAATTTAAAACTATGAATAAATTAAAAAACTAGTAGTACAAGTATGCACCAAATTCCCTAAATAAAAGAAAACAAAATAAAAATAAAATAAAAACAACAACATATGCCTACTCTAATCTACATCATCTACATTTGTCATGGTTTAGCGATATGATGGATTTAGGCTTTTTTGTTGGTGTACCTCAATAAGAGAGCAAAAATAAACAATCGAGAGGCGTCGTTGGAACGAAGATCCTTTCGCTCTTCCCATAGATATCCAAGCTTTTTCTTACATTTTGATCTTCACAAACACTTTTGCTACGTATCAAAAGTGTCATGGCGATCAAAATGTTACACTTCGGTGTAGCTCTCATTCACCATGTGCGCAGAGTATACCTTGCAATAAGGAACTTCGTTTAAAAAAAATACAACTTAATTAGGACAAGGCTTAAAGAGCGTCATCTACTGTTTTTGATGACTATGATGTTACAAATTTTACTTATTTCTTAATTGTTCCTATCAAATGTTTTCATAAATCCACTAGCTGCAACCCACGGTTTCACCCGCATAACTTTCGATCCCGTGGGAATATCGGGATAAAAAATATGCTATATGTTAATCCTGGTTATAAACCATCTGTGTGTCAAATTTCATCTAAATCCGTTCAGTAGTTTTTGCGTGAAAGAGTAACAAACATCCACCCATCTATCCATACAAACTTTCACGTTTATAATATTTAGTAGCATATTACAATGTTCTCTGCTTGTGTAGCTCACAGAATAGTCCCGCTACGCGCGTGCTACGCCAATGCTACGCGCTATGCTACGGCGTAGCACGCACTAAAGCATTATTTTCCTAGGAGAGCGGTTCCGTCTCAATATAACGGCCTACATGAAAATATGTCATTTTCACCAGTATTTGAAATTCAGGTGTCAAAAAACACTGTATTTGGACACCCGTTATTGTGTGACGTTTCACCGCTTTCTTAGGAAACCGAAGCATTAGTTTGGTTGATTTTACCAGTCTAAGTTCAGAGAGGCCCTAAATCTTTAAAAGAAGAAAAATTAATAAGAAAGAAAATACGTTTATTTGCGGCAAACATGACGCACAGAAAGAACACAAACACAAAAAAAAAGAAAGAAAAATAGGTTTATTTGTCACAGAAGCACGTGCATACAAAAAGATAATACATTCTAAGGAAAAATAACCCCACCGACGTATCTCTACGTTGATGTCGTGGTGGGGCTTGCGCGCTCTAAACTCTAGGTCTGTGACGGAAGAGTTTACTTTGTAGATCAGGTCTAGGGTGACGAGCCAGACCAAGAGAGATACAGGAACCCGCAGGGCAGCATGTGGCTAGCTGTTGGGCAGTAGCGACCCCACAGACCCTATCTCCCGGGAGAAGTCTTGTTCCTCACCTCTGGCTTGCCTTTATTGGCCAGCTGGAGTGAACATTGATGAGGAACAGAGCTCCCACCTCATTCTTGCCTTTATTGGCTGGCTTGAGTGGAGATTCGCAAGAGCAAATGTGCTCGGAGGAAGGAAGTATTTCAGTAAGATGCTGGTAGGGATCTTGACCGTACTTCCGAGATTGTCCTGATAGCCGTGGAATACCTCTCCACCCCTCACAAGTACCTCAGGACATGTTGCCCATTTGTTGCTACGACACTGTGTGCTAGTGAACGTTTTTGGGGGCCCATTATTGAGTGTGCAAGTCACCCCCTGGCATTTTATCTGTGAATTATATTCCATAGTTCAAGGTAACCGATCTACTATAGCCACCCACACCCATAGCCCAGTATATTTTGTTTCCATGTTCTGCAATAGTCCTGCACCAACCGGGGGTTGTCCTTGGGTGCACTTGCATGGTGCATACAGGGATAATCGTCGGTTGGTGCCTCCTCATAATTTAAAATTGTCTAAAGGGCCTCTGCGAGTTGGCTTCGGCCCCTGGTACGCCTTTCAAAGGTCCGGGACCCCAGGGTCCCGAGATATGTCACGGAAAAATAAAAACAAAATATGTCTATAATCATGAGTACAAAGCAGGTCAGTCCACGGTTGCACGACATGTAACAAGAAGGCTTCCACTCAGCATGATGCAGTGCTTTATTGACCCACAGCACAGTAAGCACAAGAACAAGTTGGGGGAAAATATGCGTCACATCTACGCAAAACGGCCTTCGCTCTTTGAAAACATAAAACAGTTTTATCATTATATCGTGACTTAAAGTACTTAGATAAAACGCTTAAAAAACTAGTGGAAAGAAAAATGCCTAAGTAGGACCTAATAAACTTTTATCTCTTCCTTCAAAGTAGAACAGTCGTAACTCCTAAGTTACGGATCAAGCACGCGATTACAAAGTGATCAGTTATTAAGACAATAGTCCGACTTCAGAAGTTGAAGTCGATCGGCACTTAGAATTAGTTGAATTGATGTGATGAATTCACTCCTAGTGTAAAGCACATTTAGCTCTGTGCTGAGTTAGGATAGTTTATCGTTCTTGTTGATTAGTGACTAGTTCAACTTACTGCATTAGCAGGGATATTAGGTGTCTTACAGGTACTTTAGGTAGGAATACTTGTACCTGTGTACAGGTATTAATGTACGTATGACCGTAATGAGTAACTTATTAAGTTTGTCGTGAGAGTTTTAATACTATCAACATTATTTTAAAGAATAGGAGCCCTTTTTAAAGTCACTAACTTAAATCGTCCGTATGCTCAAAAACCAACTATCATTAATTTCATATAGCAATTTGACAGTTGTATCAAATCAGTCAGCAATTTAGCAAGGCAAGGTAGGAAACGTCGGTGCCATCTAGTTTTAAAATTTTGACCAACAAAATATTGACGTGTATTTGAAATAAATATTGCTATATTGTATATTATGTGTTGTTTATTTATTTATTAGGGACAAAAGACAATTGAATGCTACAAAATACAGAGAAATACTTAAAATAAGTTTTAACAAACGAAATGAAATGTTCATTTCTGTAAGTAGATATTTTAAGATACTTACACGTCAATATTTTGTTAGTCAATATTTTAAAACTAGATAGCGTCGATTTTCTAACTTGCCTTGCTAAATTGCTGACTGATACCTGAGAAGAAATACCGGAACAAACTCAGAGGCCATTGTCTCTTTTAAAGTCCAAAAATTATATTATTATGTTTTTATGTGAGTCTAACAATACAGGACCATGTCTGGAAGGGCTTTTTGAAGAAAGAGTCATTGCAGCTTTGAGTTGACCTGTCCCAACAGACGGCATGCATGCATCAGTCATCAGATAGCTTAACCTTACATATTTAAGGGAGCTCAACGACCCGTAAAATGGCGCTGCCAGATCTGCAGGACATTTGCATAGGCCATATACAAAATACTCAAAACCGCCAGACAGTTATAAAGTCATGTATTCAATCTAGCCTGCATGGTACTCATATTCATAGTCAGTATTCTCTTTAAACACGGAAAATTGATGTAGGGACTCAATATGCTTACCAATAAATATTCTTGACTATAAAAAAATAGGCCCACAAAACTTTATAACCAAAAGTTTAAGTACCCAAAACAAAATTATTCCAAGCAATTAAAAATTAACAGTTAAACATTTTACACCAAAACATAGGACGCTATATCTTGCGACACATCTACTAATTAACTGTAATACTTTAAAAGAAATAATTAATAAAATGAAAAGCTAATCAAGAACTATTAAAGTGCGCTCAGTGGCACACCTGTATATACAAATTTGTGTTTCACATTAGCAACGTATGGCGGCCATTAGTGAGCGAATATTAAATGGCTTTTAGCTTTTTTTTTACTTTTTGGTGTATGCGACCTGTGTGATGTCTTAGATAGGAATGGAGGTATTAAACGGTTCGGAAATGTTTAGTAGGTAGGTATGCACAGTGATTAACGTGACTAAAGAGTTGTTATTATGGACTATTTTGGTATGCACTGGAATTTACGTGACTCTAAAGTCTATAGACTTCATTCTAAGGACCATTTTATAATTATAACGATACTCAGACGTGAATCCCGATGAAAACTACACGAATTTTGATGAAATCTGTGAGTTTTAATACGAGATTGAAAAACTTAGCTTCGTTTCTGAATACTGCAGGCCGAGGGACAGTCAATATTATTTGTGATCACGAATTATCAACTGTCATAAATACAAACCTTCAGTTCCTAATCGACCCAGATGTATGACTGAATATTTTTCGGCGATTAGGATGTTGGTCCCATAGACAAAGTTGTTCAGTTTGATGGCCTGTACCACACCCTTAAATATAACCAAACCTTTTTTTTATTTTTGGTTGAGAAATCATCAAATAGCTTCTCCCGCTCGCCGCCGTCCGCTAAACCGAGTCGTTGAGAAAATGTGTCCGTCTACGAGCTGCCATAGTGATCCATACAACACTGACGAACGTGCATACACATGACGTATAAACCGCGCCGTAGAAAACTCGGGTCTCAAACTCAAACTCAAATCATTTATTTCAATTAAACCATTTACAGGTACTTTTGAATTGTCATAATTAAATAGTCGGTCAGTTAGTCAGAAAGTTGAAGCTAGTTGCCCATTCCAAAGCGTAGATCTCTATGGAGAAGAACGGGCAAGAAACTCCACGGACACTCTTTTAAATAAAGACATTTTTACAAAATCCTGGTTACATTATTCTTATTGCTTCTATATGTGAGAACAATGTAAAGAAACAAATGAAAATATAAAATTAAAAATAAGCCCTGGCAGTTAAGAGATGACCAGTCTCAACCGATGGCGCCCGTTCACGAACATGACGCGTGGATCAGCACCACCCAGCTCAACCATTTCCTAGGGAACCGAATGATCCAACACACGCGCCACCACCAGTGAGACATTTAAGTGAGCATGACATATTCTCAACTGCCATGCTCTTTCAAGTCAACATCAAAATATCATAAAAAAAAACTGTCGACAAGGTTCCAAGGTTAGTGATCCATACAACACTGACGAACGTGCCTACACATGACGTATAAACCGCGCCATAGAAAAAACGTGTCCGTCAACAAGCTTCCATAGTGTTCCATAACATTGTCAACCGTGCGTAGACACTGCGAATAAACCGTAGTTTTTCACGAAAGAAAAACGTGTGTCTACAAAGGGCCTTATGATACACGCTGTATATGTATGAGAAGAAGATTTTATCTATAGACATTTACAGGGCGATATTACTATAAAGCTAAATTACACATAAAAAGTTAAGATACGACGCTGTTCTTTTACTTTCCGATAGTAAAGCCAAATAGAGTCATAATGTATTAACTTGGAAAGCACTATTTCAGTTGACAAGGTGTTAATCCGGTTCTTACGAGTATTATTTTGACCTACTTCCTTCACTTAACTGTTCCCAAGTTGCTCGGGTGTAACTCCAATACGCTGTGTTTTTCTTACAGTCTGTTACAGACTACTTACTTACACCCTAATTTCGTAGGTTCTTAACGTAGGCGATAACGCCCACGAGGGGGCGTTTGAGACGTTAAGGGGGCAGTAGAAGACTCAGAGAAAATTATATATCCTATCTTACGACTATATAATATTACATGTTTAAATATAATCATGGCAATACCTGTTTCAGATTAGCGACAGATGGTAAGTAAAAAAAAGAGGGCTCTAGAAAAAAAAAAAAAACTCAAAGTTGGCGATGGGCAAAATAATGTTGAGAACCTACGCCTTAACACGCTATCAACCACAAACTGCATTATTTTGAAGGATATTGCTAATCCATTGCTTCAGATGTTCGAATTTTTTTTTGTATTTTTTTTTGCAATTTGTCTGCTCAATAACATAAATAATGCAATGAATGTTGTTGAACTGTTAAAATGAAAGCCATTGGTATTGTTAGTGTGTTATGCAATTCACCCGCAGATTAGCTTGTAGTCTTCGAGTAAAACGCCACAAAAAGAGTCAGTTTAGTTCACATAAACCTACATGGGCAATTATGAAACGTCAGAAGCTAGGTGCACGGTTCCAATTGGACGTTTGCTACGGAGAAGAGCGGGCAAGAAACTCCACGGTTACCTACTCTTTTGAACATAATTGGCTTTTACAATGTTTTCAAATTAAAATGTTAATAGGTATTAGAGGACAGTGCAGGCATGTCAACAAGCACCAAGTACTTAACAGAATAGGAAATAAATGAGATACTGGCGATGACTCAAAATCTTGATTCGACTTCAACCATCTTCCACTATTTCGCAGTATATATCTACCCTGGGTTTATCTAAATCAACACAATCACATTCGAATATTAAAGATTATTTTAAAAGTTAAAGTCATCAGCCCTTATTACAAGAGAATGATAAAATATTGTGGGTTAACACTGTCTATGTATTTAGTCAGTAAACCTTTACATAAATAAATATGGAGTCTCCTATACAGGCATGTTTTGCTTAAAGGGAGGCTCCAATCTCAAATTTGTTGTACGTTTAAGGTTAACAAATAAACTATTTTATTTTTTAAATAAACTATTAAAATAATCTTAAATCGTTGGAGAACTAACAAAAATAAAAGTAGAAAGTATTTCAGTAAAGTGTTCATACATAATTACGAAAACTTAAACATTAGAAAAACAACAAAACCTCTCACTCATACTGTAAACAGAAAAGGGTGTTAAAAATAAGCGACAGCGAGAAATATAAATAAGCCAACGTTAGCAGAAAAACTATTAGCTATTAAAAGTCGTGCAGCTTTCAGAAATATAAAACACGGCACTTAGGACACCGTACCGAAACGAATTTTTAAACACGTAGGAGCTGGAACCCTCACTATTGTTACGTACCTACGTAGGAAACTCATTTTATGGTCCGTGGGCAAAAAATCTTTTAATTAAATTGCTTTCGAAGAGATACAACTAAATTTATGTATAATCTGCTTTAGACACACTAGTGAGTTTAGGTGGATATTGTTACATAAAGCATTTTTTCGGAGTTTTGCGATATATTTCAGATGTCTTTAGAAGCAAGTTCTATTTCAGGACCTACATCTACGTATAAACAAAAAAAACGATGCAAAAAAAAAAAACACACTTATGATAAAATATAATATACATAGGATAACACGGAGTCGCTATGTGAGTTCTTCTAAACTTCACAATGGATTTTGATGCGGTTATCGCCATTATTTAGAGCATTTATTCTGAAAGGTTTTAAATACGTGAATAAATAGGCCATAAGTAAAGGGGAAGACCAAAGAAACAATGGACGGACTCTGTCAAAGATGATATTGCTAGATAGGGGTGACTACCGAGATGACGACTAATAGAGAAGTATTGAAGAAAAATACATGCTGCGCCGACCCCAAATAAATTAGGATAAAGGCAGGAGAATGATGGTGATAGCACAGAAATCTGGATCTTTTGACAAATCACCATTGCACGCGAGAATAGCAGGGCCGGGGCGGAAGTATTCGTATTACAATTAAAGCTTTAAGGAGTCTGCCCACTACATCGTATCATATCATGGCCGTGCTAGGAACGTATCAGGCAAAAAAAAATTCTTCGTATTGAATAGTATGTGACTGATACGTACATAGCACGGTCATGGTATGGCACGGTGTAGTGGGCAGACTCCTTTATTCAACAAAGTTAAGGCCTTTGACAAAGTTTTATATGTATAAATAAAATATTCAACGTAAGTTGCCTGCTAAAAAAGAAATTATAGCATATTCATAATGCACGTCAGTATGAGCAGTGCCAAGAACAGCAAGCAATTTACAGGAGAAAATAAAGTCATGTTTTAAAAATAAAATTCCTAGATCCAGACAGCATCTCCCAATTTATTTACAATACTGTGTGAGATTGTGTTGTGTAACTCGTGTAAGCGAACGTTAATTTTTAAGCGGCATTGTGTCACGACGTCCATCGCCCAGTCCAGTTATGATGATTGTAGTGGTTTTTTATGACTGCTACTTTATTAGGGAAAGTGGGGGTATAACGTCTCCGCCATTTTGTCGTGATGCGAGCTGTATCTTTTATAAGAACGCGGACATTTGCCGACAGGTTTATTACTTGTCCTTTTGTAAAACGAGGGTTATGCCGAGCTTGGGTTAAACAAAAAAGTTTTTACAGTGATTCTGTTAGGAAATGGCTTTTCTTGCTGTCTAGACATGTTTCATATAGTGAAGGGTATGGCACAAATTTTTAATGGCTCAAGTCGTAAAATTTGTTGACATTGTGTTCGTATCTCGGCAAAATCTTAATCCTGCGGTACATGTTGACCAAGATCACAAATACAGAATAAAAGCTTGTTCAAACACCTCCTCAAAGAAAGTACTGGGACGAGTAAAATATCAACAGGGATCCTATTAGTGTGAGGTTTGTCAAACACAGATAACAGTGTCAATTCGCTACGGACCACCAATCGAATGTAAAAGGGATGTTTGAACAGTATAATAATAGTGCGAGTTCAAGGACGGGCGGCGGGCGCCAATTTCAATATAAATATTATTGCAGTAGCAGGCTGAACGCAGGATAATATTTGCATATTTATAAGAGAGCAGCCCTCAGCAAACATGGAGGGAATTGGTTACGAGGTTGGGTTTGTTTTTGACATAATGGGCCCTTTGTCGATGTAGGCTGCTCCTTACAGTCATTACTCAGGGCCGTATGAGTTAGCATATTGAGGGTATGCTCAGTACATAAGGCGTAGTAAATTGAAATTAATTGAAATCGAATGTGGTGGATGGTTCGCAATTGTGTTGAGCTTGTGTAGAATTTCAATTGAGAATTCTAATAAAGGATCCAATTTTTGCAGACTTTCTATTTGCGTACCTATCCATTTTGAATTAAAGGGTTTGTGATAGGAAAGTAACTATTATACTTTGTTACATTTTAGATTAAAGTCTTTTAAAACATAAAACGTAAAAAATTGCTCATAGAAATATCATTTAGAAAACGTATTTGCATTACGTGACCGCAGAAACTTTACTACGAGCGAAACTCATATTTTATTTTCGGCTTAGAATTACAAACTAGTTTTCGAGAGTTTGGGGTCATCGCTACATTGACCATCCATGTAAAAGTCACTTTCATATGAAATTGGACTTATTTGCAAATGATTAAGTAATTATAATTTATAGGGATTCGCCACAATTTAGTTTTGCTTGAAATGGGTATAACCACGAAACAAATTCAAGTAAACTTTTCACTCAATCAAAGTTTTAGATAACCTGTCTACAGAATTAAATTAGTTTAAGTGATGTTTTTACGAGCCCTAATTATAACGTGTAGTACACCCATAGCTTTGTTGTCTGTGATGTGTTTTGTTTTTTAGTAACATACATGTCCAGCAGTGGATTGTCATAGGGAAATTTGATTGTAAACTAAGTATTTGACTAAAACTTTACATATTGACACATTTTTTGGGGAATTCAAAAGAAGTTCTAAGAGACTATAACTTATGAGTTTCTTTTGTGTCTTCTAGTAGTTTTAAAATATTATTATTTCTGTTTGACGTGTACGTTAAAAATTTCAAAGTGGGTGGTGGGCATAATAAGGTGGAGAATCTATGGTATAGAGTGTACCTATTCCAATCGCAACTGTCATTGTTTGACAGTTGAACGAAATGTTTATAACACGTCAAATTGTCGTAGGGTGTCAGTTTGATTAACATTTAATTTCCCTGACTGTACAAATCAAGACACACACATGCATAATCTGTCTACATAAGCACATACCTATATGTATAGCTTTACGTAGAATAATATGGCACAATATGTCTGTATGTACGTGATACGTCGCGACGCTGCGTCAGTCAGGTCATTTATCTTAACGTTTTTATTAAATGAATTATTCAAGCTGTTTCTACGTATGCGAATTTATTATTCCATACTTTTGTTTGCACACAATTAGAGGGTAATGTGAAAGTCTTGTTAGGATCGTTGGCTTCTATTTTTATACTACTTAGCTTTTAAAGCATGTTTGTTTGAAGTGGATTTTGTAAGGGACTTCTTGATAACATTACATAACATTTAAGATAAGTAGGTCCGATACGTGAAAATCTCACCGTGAAAACTTAGGTGAAGTTGGCGTGAAGTGAGCTGTCATTCCACCAGAAGGCCAATTCTCGCAATAAAAACACTCAAAATCTCATCTCAGCGACAATCAATGTCAAAAACTTGTCAAGAATGTGGGGAAATTTAAGGGTTTTTTTGACAGATTGAGACTGAGATCAGACTGTAAAATGAAGACTGTGAGAAATTCCGAGAATTGCCCCTTTGCTGCTAGGGATTAGCACTATTATCAGCATACTTCACATACATATAAGTTTTCACGGTGAGATTTTTACAGAATAAACCGGTTTTACTATGACTAGTTGGTCTGTGATGTAAACTAAGTAGATTAGTTATGTTTTTCATAGGAATTTCCGTAAAGTTTTTGACAGTGAAAAATGTGAAGTGAAAGCTATAAAATATGCTATGAGTATGTTCATTTTCTTTTTGGTTTCGTCAAATTTTACAAAGGGTGACATAATGTGCGGACTTATCGCTAAGAGCGATATTTTAAAGACAATCTTAGGATGGATTAAAAATAAAAAATATCTTTATTTCATACCTCCATACGTTGTTAGTGATTAGTAACAGATTGAGCTTAAATACTATGTTAGTGTTACTATTATTACTTAATTAATTAACATAAACCTATACTTATTAAAAAGGGGAAGGAGAGACTACTGTAGGTAGTCTGTGGTATACCATTTACATAATACCATAAATACATACATAAAGCATTATGTATTTGTCAATACACTTTAGGCAGGTACCTATTATACTCCTCCGGACCGAATTTCGGCCATGACGGCAAATCTCATCGGAGACTAGCTATCGAGACGCTGGAGGTATTATACTGCACAAGTGTGCGTTCAGACACAGGTGCACTAGCTCTTCCCTCACTCATAGCTAGATGGGGCGGCAATCCGACACGACCAAAGAGAGATCTGCCGATCGATTCTGTAAAAACCTCACCGTGAAAAGTTTGGTGAAGTGAGCTTAGAGTGAGCTGTCAATAGTGGCAGTCCCTTAGCATTCGTTGGAATGACAGCTCACTCCACGCTCACTTCACCTAAGTTTTCACGATGAGATGGTTACAGAATTGCACTGCTGGCGCAGGACACGGGGGTATCATACCGCCAGCTTCCAAACTCCGGGCTGTTACTAAGAAATTCCTTATAGAAAAATCAAATAACATTTTGCTCGACCTGGGAATCCAACCCAGGACCTCACGCTCAGCAATCACCATGGCGACCACGTGTCCAACGGGGCGGTTAAGTAGGGCAGGTAGGTACTACCTAGTGGCTAAATACCTAGTTGGTGTCAGAATCGTTTGTAACATATCTAATTGGACCAATAATGTTGCACTCAATCTCGAGAAACAAGTGCGAATGCAAGGTTCACGAATACATCATAATTAATGTATGATAATGGCGATTTAATTCGAAAGCATCGTACGAAACTGACTGCACGTCATCATTCATCCTTTATTAAAACAAATGGCCACAATTTATCATAATTTATGTTAAAAAGCGTGAATTTAAAACAACAGTGCGATACGTACACTAAGATACATCGCAACCAATTTGAAAAAGAACGAACCATGACATTTGTTGAGTGTAAAATTCATGTTTTGCATTCTTGAAATAAATTCCGTCGCTCCCGCCAAATGTTAGAGTGTCACAAGTGGAATTATTCGTGAAATTCAACACTACATTTACACCTGGCATTGCTGTTTATGCTTGGTCTCCCACCCCTCCCTGAGGAACTTAACACACAGTACTAAAGTAGGGTCTTGGTATGTGATGTGAGGGATCAGAGTGTGCTGGTCGTGTTGTTCAGTTAACGCTGGTGGCTAAGGACGTGGCATCCGACGACGTCACCCAGAGGTGGCTCAGCTCGAATTCTAGAGACGTTTGTTGCGTTCTCAACGTCTGTTCTCGTGATTACTGTCAAATAGCTATTAGAGAACCCTTTGATAACATTCTGTTCTGTCATTGTTCTATAACAATTTGAAATTGTTCGAAGATAAAGAGATACTCTTCAATTTAATATTATCGATGAAAGACTTGTGTCGAACTCGAATAGGTACTTATTAGACTTTTGTTCTGCAAGAATTTATAAGTGTTCTTTGTTTTATGTCAGTACTTAGTACTTACATACTTTTGACAAGACTAGAACTGTAGCCTTATAAATAAGTACGCAATTTCACTTACACTGAACACATTTTCATGCAGTATTTTTGTCTAAATCATATTAAAGCCATTCATATTAATACCAGTCTCAAATCGCCAACCCGTCTTGAACAAGCTTGGTGATCAATACTCTTACTCTGTATGAGAAAAAGGCCGTTGTGGGGCAGTGGGACAATAATACCGTACCTATTTTTCCTGTTCTGTTTTTCTTGTCTGTTTATATATTTGTGTACAGGCGCCAGCAGGTCAAGCTAACCGAAACTGTCAAATTTTCCCAATCAACCTTGAACCTTAATACTTTAGCGATAAAGTTGAAAATCTATTAAAGAAATTTGACAGATTGTAGTAGGGTGATGTGCTGGCATAAATAAATAATATATAATAAATAAATAATATATATATAATTTACATAAATTGTAAAATAAAATAAAAAATAAAATAATAGGCTGGTATTATTATTCAACGAGTATAATAATGTTGTTGTTATTATGCAACCAGCCTTGCTTTAAAGGATCGTCCATCACCAATTATATTGTAACAACATCAGCCACACATTTTAACTTTAAATATATTACTAGTTATAGTTAACATTAGCGTCGCCATATTCCCGTTAATAAAAAGCAACAGCATTCCGGAACAAATCGTCGAATCCCCAGCGATTTAGGGCGTGCAAAATTTAACATAGTAATTTATTTTTATGCCTCTGACGGACGATCCCTTAGCTGCAGTCCGCCTCGGGAATTGGGGATTAAATAATCACATCACTGGCAACACTGTTTATCTCTGTTGGTCCAGATATTGTTTAAATTGTGGTTTAAACTGTGCACCTTTTGTTTTTATGTTTATTTTATGTTTACTGAGAAAAATAGAAGACTCTTTAGTCACCATCCTACTTATATTATAAACGCGAAAGTTTTTATGGACGGATGGATGGATGGATGTTTGTTTGTTACTCTTTCACGCAAAAACTACTGAATGGATTTGGATGAAATTTGGCACACAAATAGTTTATAACCAGGATTAACATACAGAATATCTTTTATCCCGATATTCCCATCGGGATCGCAACTTATGCGGGTGCGGGGCGCAGCTAGTCATCTCTAATCATACGAGTATCTGTGTGCTTTACAGAAAGTGTGACTTATAAATAACTGGATGTTGGCCTACGCTAACTGTTTGACTTAGCTTTAATGGTATCTATAATTATCAATGAATGATTTATGCAATTTAATTAATTTTGAAAAAAACAATGTTGTTTGTTTTTGTTTTGTGTGTAATTTAATGTATTTTATTTATTGTTAATGAATAATGAGACAATGACTAAATCCAGTTTGATAAAGCTCTAGACAGACGGACCGCATTTCAACTGCAATCCAACCGTAAATTGCAGTTCGGATGCAGTTTGAATGCAGTTGCAAACCATACCAACCATGCAGTTCTGTTGCAGTCGTGTCAACCGTCTGTCTAGAGCCTAAGAGCAGTTCAATCACTTATGAGTATAGTAAAACTCTGACTGAAAGTCCTTCGTCGAGTCGAAGGTTTTTCAGCCCATAATGCTACAGATTCCCCATACTTTATGATAATCTTTAACATCTATCGTTATCTACAACAGGCCCAAAAAAGTAGTACGCGTACCTACGCGTAATAATTCATCTGCAGATAGCCTTATTTGTTACCCTAATAATTCCTTTCTTTTCAGCAAGGTTTAAAAAGTTATCACAAAAAAGGTCCATTGAATATCGCTTAGAGGTCAGCCCATTTTATAAGACTAAAACGATAACTTTTTCCTTTTACACAAAAGGAGAGAGACTTAAGAAAATATTTTATGCTTCCAAGGTGTCACTATCGAAGATAAAAGATTAAAACTATTTAAGAGGAGGGAAGCGGATCCAAAGTTCTCGTTATTATGGTATCAATTTCTTCAGTAACTTATGATAATACTTGAAGGAGAGGAGCCCTTCTGAAACCACTAGACGAATGAAGGTTCATTCGATAATAAAGTTTTGACACTTAAAACCTCCCGGGAAATTATTGCGCGTTAAAATATTTTTGTTGACTTAAATTAATTTGGAAGGGATAACCCGTTTAGTCAACACTATGTTGTGGATTATTGTTAGTGTAGGATATTAATTTAAAATATTATTTTGATACGTCTGTATCGCATGGGGTCATAGCATTATGCTGATCGATGGGTGTTTTGGGAGGATGTAACACATATTTCCTTCCTAACTTGCTCTTTTTTGTGTTTGTGTCTTTTCTTTGCGTACTTATTTTCTCTTTTTTTTCTGTCAATATTCGGTGTTTATGTGATAATGCTAGTACCCAAATACAATACAATTATATGGTCGCGTCTATAACAATTATTAGAATCACAAAATTGTATTGTGTAATTTTTTTAGTACCCCATATTTTGTTCTTTCTCGTTGCACTGAAGTGAATCAGTACATTAAGGGGTTTATTTATAAACGATGATTAAATTTAAGTGACGTTCAAACTTCAAAAATATATAGTTAGACACTCTAAGCACTACTTAATTGTAACATTTATGAATAAAGGGGTTAATGAAGAGGTCACGACACCACATTACATTCTACGTGGTGAGGTAAAACATACATGTATTAACTACATTCAACCTATTATAAAAAATGGCTTAAACATAATCAACCAGACTGAGCCAGTCTGAGCCGAGCGAGCAAAAACTAGTGAACAATATTTGTTATTCCCGAGATTTACTGCATTAAAACAATACAATCCGACTTCAATCCGCGCCCATTTTTACTTGATGACGTTAAATTTTTGAGCATTCCTTCATGTTTGCCGAATATAAATTAACCCGTATAATATTTCGATAAAACGTTAACTGCCAACATTTATTATTTATGGTTGAATTTTATCATCAATCCAGCCCATGGTAGGGTTATCACGGCTGCCATGTCCAGATATTTTATACCTTTAGAGCTCATATTTTAAATACGGCTGGGATTTGATTTACAGTTCACGCGGATATCAATGTTCGGATATACTCGTAATGTTTGGTGTGAAATAAATGGCAGCGATCAGTTTTTTATCTCTTCCGGTTATATATCTATGGCTTGTCGATATCTAGGTATATCTAATCTGTATTTGAACTCTTCTTACTTCATTACATACATTGTATAAAGCCCTCCATAATTCCAGCGGAGGCATTACGTAACCAATGAATTTCATTGTGACAGTTCAACAACATTCATTGCGTTATATACGTTGTTGGGCAGACTAATTTTTCGAACATATATAGCAATGGATTAGCAATATCCTTCAAAATGATTCAGATAGTGATTGATATGTATTACGCAATTAGGGTGCTGGTACGAGTTTGTTAAGGTTTTGATGGTCCTGAAAGCAGATTCGCATTTTATTTATTTGTTACGTGCACATAAGCATTTTTAAAATTAGATGTCAGGCAGGATAGTTACAGCGCTTTACTTTCCTGCCCAGCAAGTGTCTATCATGAAGGTAACAAGTTAAACTTGGGTAGGTATGTATAAATAAACCCTCATACAAAAAAAGCTGCTTATGTAATTTTTATAGCTGAACGCTGTTTCAGTAGTAAATAATTATGATTAACGAAAGAAAAATAGTTTTCTTTTGTAAAATATAATAGAATATTAGAATAATGATTTTTCTTAACTAATACTTGTCATCTACAAATTACGAAAAGCAGACCAGCAGTGCGATTCTGTAACCATCTCACCGTGAAAACTTAGGTGAAGTGAGCGTGGAGTGAGCTGTCATTCCAAATAATGCTAGGGATTGACAGCTTACTCACTTCACCTAACTTTTCACGATGATATTTTTACAGAATCGATCGGCAGAAGCTTATCTTCTCAGCAGTAAGTAGATAAGTTTAATGAATATCCAGTTACTGTGTAAAACAAAATAATTGATCGAACGCGCAGCCCTATTCGATCCGAACACACATTTTAAAATCAATGTGTTCAGGCCTTTTGTGCGAGTGAATGCTCCTGAATTTCTATTCTATTAACGTCCAAGTGAACAATAAAGCCTATTACATTTTATTTACTCACATCTAACTCGATTTATTGTTTTCAAATCAACTCACATAGCCTCTATATTTAGTTATGGTTAACCCATCCGCTCTAATTCTGTTGAACAATTAGTTTAAAATGGAAGCTTTGCACTCGAAATAAAATTAAATTTAGACAATGAACGTAGAATAATTTAGTTTCAGTTTATATCGTGTAAATATTTAGTGCTGTGTCTCAAGTTTTGGGACTGATTTTGAATGACTGAATTAGTAGGTTTATTTGTGATATTCGAATTGTATTTTACTGTCTGCTTACAGAGTGCACACTCGTAATACCTAAATATATGTATACCTACTTTATATTCGTACATAATATTATAGACATAGGGGAGATAGGGGATTATCTTTTTATATTTCGTAAAAATAAGTCGTTTTTCATAACAGTCTGTGTGATTGCGTTGTTTATGGAAACTACGCAAAGGATTTTGATTTTCACCATCATTTTAAGATTTTATACGGGAATATTTATACAAAAAACAAAAAAAGATTTAAGCCGTAAATTTAAACCGTACCTACGGAGCAGGGGCAGAGTTTTCTTCTTCTTCGTAGCAGTCACGGATATCTTCTTCTCAGAGTGGTCGTGGTCCTCATGTGGTTCTTCGTGGTTCTTGTCTAGGAGCTGATGTGATTCGCTTCACAATTTTTCGGCGGGCAGGGTAGCTAGTGATATTATAATTTTAAGAATGTCAACTCTGGTATTGCTTCACGAATAATGGTACCGTCGTATACGCCCTTAAAATCCACAACATTTGAAGACTTACCTACTCGTATATCATTTTAATTTTTATGTGATTTTTTAGTTTTTTTTGGTCTTTCTCCTCAGAGTAGTCAGATAGAAAACGCCAACCTCATCTAGTTTTTAAAATATGATTGACTAGCGGCCCGCCCCGGCTTTACACGGGTATAATTAACAAAAATTTCAAAATTAAAACTTATAATTTTTAATTTATTATATATATATATTTTTTTGTGTATTATACTAAACACACATAAACCCTTCTATTTGCGTCAGGTTACTAAAAAAAGAAAATTATACAGAAAGTTTGAATATTATTATTTTCATGTTTTGTTTTTATTTTAATGATTTTTTTGTTATTATCTCTCGTCCCATTGCACATGCTCGGAGGGCTTAAATTTCTCAAAAACATGATTGGAATTCCGATTTTTAACGTCAATTCATGTGGTGGCAGTCCAGGGTTTAGACAATTTAAAAATTCCGATGGGTAATGGATTGCGTCTTCGATATTAGCTGTCACAGTGTCGATCAATTTGTAATTTAATAGGCCGGGGACTTTTTGAATAATCAAATTGTTTATTTCGTTGACCGTATCATTCCTAGGTGTCACTATTGTCCGTTTCGTGCAAATTTTCAATGACAATATACTATTTATTATATTTATTATCATTACCTACTTACCGAAAAATATTGGTTTAGTTCTGAAAAGAACTTATTTAGTTTTAGAAAAAACCTTTTTTGTTGAGTTTAATTACCTACCTATTAAGCGAATTCAAAATATTTTCAAGCTAGAATTATTCGATTCCTCACACGACCGTTACGTAGGCAGCCCTTCGTTTCTTGACATTGAATCCCCTTCCGTCCGGCCCGTACCCCAGTGACGCCTACATTGCATAGTGTTTCCTAGCTAACCGAGCAGGGTGATCGGCTACCACGCAACTATTTTCTAATACTTACATTTTTAAACTCGTGATATCTTTCGAATGGAATGTCCGAATTGAAGAATTCAAAAAGTTATATGAAGGTATTGAAGCAGTCTTGAATATGAAGTAATTTATTTTGATAAGGATCAATACCAAGATATAAATAAAGAGCCTTTTCTAGCGGTGGCATTTCAATTACATTTTTTAAATAAATGAACACTTATTGTGGCATAACTATAATAGTTAGACATATGCCGTCCCGACACTTTTTGTAAATAATGATGTGTCCTGTAAAATCGTAGTATATTATTTTATTCTATCATCAATAGTCTTCGCAGCGCACGCGATGTAATGAATATTTTAGGTGATTTTTCTACACCTTGGGTTACATTATTGGAGTTTTAGTAAGGGTGCCTAATGTTTTCTAGCAATAAATAATAGTTTATGTTACTCAGGGTGAATGTAACTTTCTAATGGTGAAAGAATTTTTGAATTCGGCACTGTAGTTTTTGAGTTTATACATTACACACATACACACACACAAAAATACAAATCGTTCCTCTTTATAATATTAGTATAGATGTGTAAAAGTGTTTGTAGTACAAACCTTACCCTATGTACTTACAGAAATAAAATCATTTAGTAATTATAATAATAAAGTTATTGTGCCTTAAAAGTGTAAGTGTAAATAAATACATTTAAATTATTTTTGTAGTTTCAGCTCTATAAGTTAAGGTGTATAATTGGGGTTAATAAACTAATTTTGCCCACTTAGACTATAATTGGCTATAACATTGAAATATCACTTTACCGTAAAATAAACTTTTTCTTAATTGCCAATTTGTTACAAGAATGTTTGAGCTACTTAATTTTATCGTAACTTTATTAAAACTTGACTAATGTTTTGAGGTTGATGATGGTTATTCAAAGATTTATTATTCAAAGATAAAACAGGGAAAGATTTACTTTACTAGTAGTCCATCATCTGCCTAGCCTTTTCCCAACTGAGTTGGGGTCGGCTTCCAGTCTAACCAAATACAGCTGAATACCAGTATTTTACATGGAGCAACTGCCTATCTGACCGGCACAACCCAGTTACTAATACGGTAAAAATTCTGACAACCAGTCTTACCAAGGGGTAAGACAGGTTGTCAGAATTTTTACCGTATTAGTAACCCATAATGACTGTCAAAGATCAATGAATAACAGCCGGGACCAAAGGCTTTACAAGCTTTCTGAAGCACAGCAGAGTCTCGGTGTGTGAAGATGGTCACCCATCCTCGTACCAACCGCGGCAAGCAACCTGATTGATCGACCGGTGCGGCTGTGATTACTTAGCCACAAGCCCGACTTATTTACTTTACTAGGTATTTCTTATTAAAATGCTTTGGAGGTACTTCTTGCAGTTTAAATGTGGTCCCGTTTAGAAGGAGGTTGTGTAAATTATTTCTGTGTCTGTCTCTGTAGCCGCGTTGTTCTTCTAAACTACGCGACAGATTTTGATGCGGTTTTTACCATCATTTAGAGAATATACCTATTCCAAAAGGTTTATGTGTATATCACATTAATAGAAACTTACATACAATACATACCTACAGACTTAACTAGCTGCACCCCGTGATTTCGCCCGCATGAAAAGTATTTTATGTCCTAATCCAGGTCTACCCACGTGCCAAATTTCATTGCAATCCGTTGAGCCGTTTTAGCGTGAAAGCGTAACAAACAAACATATAAAAAATAGAATCTTTTCTGCTTATAAAATTAGTTTAGATTAATAAATCTCCATATTTTGTCAAGTCATAAAACCGTGCGAAGCAGGGGCGGGTTGCTAGTTATGAAATAATCGCACCTTTATAACATAGAAACAAAATAACAGACGCAACATTTTTCTCCTTACAAAACATGGCCTCTTTTTCGTGACTCTCAGTGTACAGCTCCAGTAATCCGAGCCAGCTCGCCTTTCAGCCATGCCTCGTTTAATTGAAGCAAGCTAATGAGTAACCATTATGGCTGCCTGTCCTTAGATACTGTTTACCGCTTATATTAAGTCACTTTGAAGTCTCACTTGAGGACGCAGCATCGTTCTCACTTAGAATTCGTGTTCAGTGACCTGTTGTGTGCAGAGGTTGATTATCTTGGTCAAGGTTTTGGTAGGATGTTGGAGGTATCTTGTGATATAACCAATTAATCTGTCGTATCGTTACACACTGTAAGTGGGAGAGAATACGCGCATAACTATGCAAAGCTGCAGTAACAGAGTCCAGGTATTAGTATATAAACGTGTTATCAGCCTGCCCATCCCACCACACCACACCAGAGCAAACCACACTACACCACACCACACCAAACTACACTACACCACACCAAAGGGACACACAATCTCCGTTTGTGGTTTGGGGGGGGGGGGGGGGGGGGCTGATAATCTGTGTAACAGGTTTTCCTAGTGCAGATACCAGTCACTCACAAATAATTTATTAAGATGTTATCTTCACATGTTTAAGGCGACTTTGTGGAAGAGGAATAAATGTGTATTTATTATTGCAATTATACATATAATCACTCAGGGTATTCAATTTGAAACCTAATCGTTTGACACCACAACTAAGTAATTTAATATGAATCCTATTAATTAAAGAATCACTATAATATTACTAAAATTAAATATTTTCTAACTTGAAGAAGTAAACATTGAATTTCAAAGTTCCAAAGATAACGAAACCTCAGCCTACATACGAACAAAGATATACGGAGAATAAAACCGGAATTCTAGGGAAAAGCTCATTAAAAAGCAACAAGATAATACAATGAAATATCGAAAATACGGTCTCACTTTGTTTAGGTTTTTGCTGTTAATTAGGTTAAGTAGTTGGCTCCGGTTCACCGAGGAGTAAACAAATGGAGTGATAATGGCCGCGCGAGAGACATTTGCACTGACACTGCATTAACCACGCTGATGTTAAACAAGGGCAATCGTTTAATGACAGTCGCTTCTTCTTATGTGTTATTATGCTTTATTTTTGCGATCTTGTCAGATATGACAAAAGCTTTTGATTGCGTCGATCACGACATTCTTCTTAACAAGTTAAGCGTTTATGGAATAAAGAGAAATGTACTCAAACTTAGTCATGTTGGTAATGGTATTATTTGACGATGACAGCACTGCGTTAGTAAAATGTAAACATCCGGATAGCTATGAACAGGACATAAATAAGACCCTGGAAGATATCGTACATTGACTTGATAAAAACCACTTGGTTATAAACTTACATAATGCACTTCCATCAAAACAAATTAACCAATTTAAATTAGCATAATTTTTAGGAATTTACATTGACAGATAACTAAATTGGCAACCACAAGCAGAGGAAATCTGCAAAGGGATGAATACAGCGGCATATATTATGTCATATCAAAGTTGTCCAAAAAAGTTGGCTTGCAAACTACATTAGTAGCTTATCATGGTCTGGTTGCATCAGTTCTAAGATTTTGCATTATTTTCTGGGGCAATTGCAGCTCAAGAGAATACATATTCAGGACGCAAAAACGTTGCATTAGAGCGATGTGTGGTTTGGAGATCACAGACAGTTGCAACCGAAAGTTTAAGTCCCTAAAAGTGCTTACATTTCCGTCATTGTATATTCTGGAAATGGCCTTGTTTATAAATACTAATAAAAACCTATTTCCCACGATGTCAGAAACTAGAAAACGACGAAAATTTATTACAAACCGAGTCCTGTAACACAGCGTTAATGAAGAAAAGTGATATTTGTATGGGTCCTACGGTCCTACCATATACAATAAATTGCCAGATGTAATAAAAAATGATACAATTAAAAACTTTGAAAATAATGGCCTTCCTAATAGAAATATGTTATAATTCGATTAATGATTTTTTAATGGACAAAACTTTTTAATCAGCAATGTAATTAATAATAAATAATAAATATAATTAATATTATTTTGAACATATGGACCTAATATGCGTTTATTTTTAATTTAATTTTAATGTATGAACAATTGTAATAATTCTAACTATGACATTTTAATTTGTAATTTTATTTTTAGATACTTAGCTTCATAACAATTTTGGTACAACAACTCCCGGTAGAATGTACAGTCAAGAGTCATTAATTGATTACCAGCTTAAGGACTGTATTGCTGTGAACGCGCGGTAACGTCCGTACCTACGTCTGTGTGTAGTGATGTATCAACACAGAACGCACATCTCAGAATTCGCACACTGGCTGGCGTCGAACGAAACAAAAAACATACCGTCGCTTTTGCACATAGGCTACGTAATTACGCATGACTTTGGTTGGTTCATACCATTGCTAAAATTGAAGTCATTTCATCAAGTACCGATAGCTGGTAGTCTTACGTATTAGATTATCGAACGCATAGGTCTGGGTTCCAATCTCGAGATGGGACTTTTAATTTTTCTTTTCCAACAATAATCTTTATCGGTTTTTTTTATTATTCGATAGATTAATAAACGATAATAATAAGTTATTATATTGTTATTGTAATATGGGGTTAAAAATAAAAATGTTTTATAAGTAATTTCAAATTGTTTATTCGTTATAATTTTATAAACTAGAAATAAATAAACGTCTAGTTAAAACAGTTTATTTTCTCATAAAGAACAATTTATTGAAGTTAAGCAGGTAATAGCGGTTCACCGTAATTATGCGTTTTGTAAATTCGTTGCACGTAATATAGTCTATTTTATTTGTATTCACTCATTAGTCCGTAACCCACTTAGAAAAAAACATTATCGCTCAGGAATGCTTTTGTTCTCACTTTGACTTGAATCCAGTTCGATTTAAGACCATACGTTTAATGCAATAAGGTTGTATTTGGTTTAAAGGACTAGAAAAAATAGAAGTGTGTTTGTCGCAAAGATTCAATTTAATATAATAATATTGTCCTTTAATTACCACTGTGTGGGTAGATTTGCTGGTTGTAGTTTGTTAGAGTACTTTAACAAACTACAACTAGCAAATCTACCCACGTAAATAAAAAAAGTGCGGACTCCTTGTCACAATACAATTAAATTACTCAGTAGTAGTAGCCTACCTAAGTTGCCTATCTCAATTGTCAAAGTAAACAAATCGTATTTATTAGGACTTATTGCGGTTATAGCTTAAGTATTCATTTTCATTATGAAAAGAAGATTGAAGCTAAACCTCAAAATAATCCTTATTACGGATATCACAATATAATTTTAGTATTGCTATAATCAACTTATAATTTAATACTTCGTATAACCCCCATTATTAGCAATGCAATCAAATAAACGCTGGCGCATCGACCCTACAATATTACTACATAATTATGTCTGTTCCTCTTATATTTTCCCAGATTTCTAGGCAATGCAGCTTCAATTGCTCATCAGTCCTCTCATTCCTTGCGTCCCATCGCTGTGTGATTAAACCCCATAGATTTTCTATGGGGTTGAGGTCAGGAGGTCGTGCCGGCCATGGAATTACTTCTCTAAAATAAAAAAAAGGAGTACTGTTAGGCTACTAAGCAAAATACTAATATTACCTACGATTTAGAAACAAAATTATAATGACAAGAGATGTTACATATATTTATAGAATTAATATAGTTATATTAATCCATCATTCAATAATCTAGGTAAATAAATTTACTTCGGAATTATATTTTCTTCTATTTAGACTTTATAAAACGTTTTAAAAAAATAAGGATCAGCAGTTCTACTTTAATAAGATAAATTGTTTAATAAAATAATTTAATCATTACACTTACACTCAGTCCGGTTTCATCAGATATTTGTGTTATATTAAGTCCAATTTTACGCAGCGCAATAATATTCGCTTTAATTTCAATGTTCAAATTTGCTTGCATTTTAAAAGGAACTACAACACCGCTAATATTTAGATATAGAACACACGTCGCTAACCCACAATGAACAACGTTCTATTTAGTCGCGGTTGAATGACTCTTTAAGTTAACTGCATCCATCTACCTTATAATTTATTTATTTTGATATCTGTGGGTATAATCCTAAAATTTTACGAATAAGTGAACTGTAGTCAATACCGTGATTAAGTATTCAAAGTAATTGCAAACGAATGCGAGAATGTCTGTGTTGAGTGTGTGAATAGAGTGTGTGTGTGTATACTATAAAGTATAGGAATTACTCATTAGAAGAAGGTCGTAAGTTAAACAGAAGTGTCAATCTATTGCTTCGTGAAACTGGCGCGCCGCTTTGGACCGCTACTGTACTATGGGCAAAAAGTCCGCGTGCTCACCTTAAAGGCGATAATCGAAGACGGTTCACGACTCGATCGCACAATGCATGCGTTTTGACCAATAGGATGCACGAACCGTATTTTAGTCGTGTGCGTATTAGTATAATGATGTATAGAAGTGTGCGACTCTCACTAGGCGCGTGCTATGCTCACTAAATTGTTTGTGAGACGATTTCCTTAATGGGCATGGCCGGCGTGAGCTCTTCATGAATTCTTATTTTGTTATTGACTAGCTTCTGCCCGCGACTTCGTCCGCGTAGATTTCGGATTTGTGACAGGATTGCGTATATCAAAAGGAAATCAAAATAACCCATAAAGATACTAAATATATATTTTTTAAATAAATAGAAGTAAGAAGATGAATTTTTTAAACTTTGCGAAAATTATGAAAACTTTATAACACTATACAGATGCGATGTAAATAGTTATATTATGACTTGATTTTTGATTTTGTAAACTTATTTACCGACAATCGTAATATTTTAATTTCGCCATAACTTAAAAACCAAACGTCCAATTTTAATCATTCAAAGACCAAATATTATATACATAAACTGTACTTAGTGATGAAATAATTTATTTTGATAAGCATTAATAGCATGAGTAAAATAAAAGCGCTTAAATGTAGTCCAAAAAAAATTCAAGATTTTTAAATAAAAAAATGGTTGTTGTGCCTCACTCGACATAGATAGGTATAGTGTGTCGCGGACTTTTTTGTGGATATTTATAAGATCTACAATTAATTTAAACATTTTATGGTTCTATCTTTTATAGTTTAGGCAGCGTACGCAAAATACGTAACTTTTCTGGTTTATTTTTTACACCTTGTCTCCGAAAAACCCAAATGTCTTACGGAACCCTATTTTTTCCAAAATAAAATTTAACCTACGTTACTCGTGGATAAGGTAGCTTTCGAATGGTGAAAGAATTTTTTAAATCGGTCCAGTAGTTTTGAGCTTATTCATTACAAACAAACAAAGTTTTCCTCTTTATAATATTAGTATAGACAAGAAGTAATTTTAATAGGTACTCATATCTTCTGTTTGGTTTAGACAATCGATGTATTATTGATATTGCTGTATTAAATTAGTATCAACTTTCCACAAAAATAGAATAATTTGGAATAAGAAATGTCAAACTATGTATTTACATATCTATTACATCCACTTTAATTATCTCTCTCTATCGGGGCTATAAATTTACGTTACTTATGAACACTTTCACTTGACTGTCCAATTTTCACCATATCCTATGCGATGCCGCCATACAAATCGGAGCGAATGCACATAAAGGTATTCTTTTTACTTGTGCAGTGCTATTGAAAAGTAAATAACTATATGTCTATGTGATTACACTTGGGAATACGTATATGTCAAGAAAGAAGCAAGTTACGTAATTTTATTGGAAATTGACAACATATTTTGGTATCTTTTTCTTTTATTGCTCTACAAATTCGAACATATGAAGCAATGGATTAGCAATATCCTTCAAAATAATTCAGGTAGAGATGTTTTGATTGAAATAGCACAATAATTACAGTAATAATTCTTAACTAATACTTAGCGCAGTTCATACAATGTTATCAGAGCTTTTTGTTTATAGTTGCCGCAACTTTTGCCGAAATGCCAACGTATGGCCCTTGTATTAAGCCGCCCTATTGTTTAACCGGATTTCCAGACATTCCCACTAAATAACAATGGGACTTAAATGATGAACTTATTTTTATTGCAGTTGCAAAAGTTGCGGCAGCAACATAGAGCAATAAAAGAATAAAAATAAGTTCATTGTCTTAATCCCATTATTATTTAGTGACAATGTCTGGACACCCGGTTAAACAATAGGACGGCCTACGGCCATACGTTGGCGAAAAGATAACCAATTTTATTACCTTAAGATTATCTCAAATGTTTTGCAGTTGTTACTTGTATTTGGTTCAATACTTTTAACAGTTGTAATATTCGTTTTATCCATTAATTTATCACACTATTGAATTGATTGTAAATAAGCATAATAACGAGATTTCACAAATAAGGTATCTTTCTAATCAACTCGACAGGCGCGTTGCCGGCATTGCAACCTACCTATGACAAGTTTTTTTTGACAAATATAACATTCATTTAGTTCCTACGCCACGCGCTACTTTAAAATTAGGTAAATACAGCATTTTCTTATTATTACCTACTAAGTGAACAATCTTAAACTAGTTTTTTTCTAGTTTTGTTACACAATATTTTTAGAGAACATAAACAAAGAAAGACATAGCCCTCTCAAATCGACGACGGCACGGTTCGCGCAGTGGTTAAGCGATTGACTGCTGCGCTTCGTGTCGCGGGTTCGATTCCCACACGGAACAAATATTTGTATGGCCTACAAGTTCCGGGTCTGGCTATTTGTGTATGTGAGTTTAAATGTTTGTAAACGCACCCACGACACAGTAGAAATTCCTAGTGTGCGGCAACGTTTTAATAAAAAATAAAAAAATCGTGTCGTATATCTTGTGTTTCTTTATCTTAATAATTAACAAAAATATAACAAAAAACTAAAAAACAACAAATTCACCAAGAAAGGCAGCATGACACTAAATTGAAGACTTCGAAATCGTTGGCAATGTTTTAAACTATGACTATAGTTTAAACAGTGACATTAATCAATGAATTAGTATAATACAAATTGGAATACTGAAAATTAACCTAAAAATAGCTATACAGTGTTATTTGTAAAACGCTATTAACCTCACAGGACAAAAATACTAACACAGTCTTTCTATGTTTATGTTCTCTAAAAATATTGTGTAACAAAACTAGAAAAAAACTAGTTTAAGATTGTTCACTTAGTAGGTAATAATAAGAAAATGCCGTATTTACCTAATTTTAAAGTAGCGCGTGGCGTAGGAACTAAATGAATGTTATATTTGTCAAAAAAAACTTGTCATAGGTAGGTTGCTATGCCGGCAACGCGCCTGTCGAGTTGATTAGAAAGATACCTTGTTTGTGAAATCTCGTTATTATACTTATTTACAATCAATTCAAAAGTGTGATAAATTAATGGATAAAACGAATATTACAACTGTTAAAAGTATTGAACCAAATACAAATAACAACTGCAAAACATTTGAGATAATCTTAAGGTAATAAAATTGGTTATCTTTTCGCCAACGTATGGCCGTAGGCCGTCCTATTGTTTAACCGGGTGTCCAGACATTGTCACTAAATAATAATGGGATTAAGACAATGAACTTATTTTTATTCTTTTATTGCTCTATGTTGCTGCCGCAACTTTTGCAACTGCAATAAAAATAAGTTCATTATTTAAGTCCCATTGCTATTTAGTGGGAATGTCTGGAAATCCGGTTAAACAATAGGGCGGCTTAATACAAGGGCCATACGTTGGCATTACGGCAAAAGTTGCGGCAACTATAAACAAAAAGCTCTGATAACACTGTATGAACTGCGCCAAGTATTAGTTAAGAATTATTTCATTTACATCATTACTTATCTAGTGCACTAGATAAGTAAACAAATAGTGCGTTGCGAATGCTGGGGCGCGGCGGTACTAACTACAAAATACAGATCTAAAAAGTGTTATTACAACAAAAACTTGAAAGTCTATTTTTGGTTTTGTCAAAAGTCATAGAACAAAAGTGGTTGTTTTTGATGTTACTATTATAGTCCTGCACTCCTGCCAAGTGTTTTAAAAATAACCCTGTATAATGTAATTATACAGTACGTTAACTAACGAAAGGCTGTCCCGCTAACCCGCAATAGAATAGCGTCATGCTAAAAAAATATGACCACTCAAAAATGGTAATGGTGGTTTTTAAATGGTAATATTTATTTAGCATGTATGGACGCTATTATAGAACGCCTTTCGTTAATTAACATACTGTATGTTAAAAATTATAATTAAATTAATATTTCGTCGCTGCTCCTCTCGCATCTAAAATGAAATGTCGTAAAATTATATGGCGATAGTAATATACGGGAAGCGTCAACAATTAGCGAGATGCAAATTGCCACTGCCGCACTCTGGCTAATGACTTTGAAATTTTGTTACACGCCCTTTACTCACACAAATGCATATTGTCTCTAATTGGGCGACATCAGGAAGGGGTGTGGCTTGTCACTAGCTGCGCTTCCGCAGAAATATTTTCTTAAGTGAGCATGCTCATCTTTTGCCGATAGTACATGGCTCACTCCTCTCTACTCCACCTGTATTTTAATGTAACCTAAATTCGTTGCAAATAAATGATTTGATTTGATTTGAAAGATGGACTAGTCGACGGCTAGAACTCGTTGGTGGGTGTGGCTAATAATAAATGCATGCTATTAGTTTATTTAAGTATTTATTTTTTTCGTTTTTATTTATTTATTTAGTGAAATGGACGATGATTTATAACGAAAATTTCATGATTGTGTATGTATGTATTTATTCACACTTTCTTATTTGAATTTTTGAATAAGTTATCTAGGTATCCCTGTAAGATAACAATTTTGCCATTTTCATACTCCGGGAGCTATTTATTTACGCCCAAATATGTGTTAAAATATTTAATAATATTAAGTAATGGACGTTTCTCGTTGTTGCCCGCCTCACGATATCAAGATCTCAGTTCTAAACATATTTTTACAACTAAACGTGAGGCTTTTCTGCTGAAAATCAAAGTGTACATAATAAAAATAGTACTTTATGTAGTTTACTTACTTACTACTTATCGAGGCCCAGAGCAGGCCCATTCAGCAATGAAAAAATATAAAATAACCAATTTATCCTACGAAGGCTAGAATGCTTTTTTTAGTTAAGGTTTTGGTTCTTTGCCAGTGTGAAAGAAATAAACAAAGTCTCCATTCACTAATTCCTCTGTGGCCCTGTTTAACGCAGGTTAATTCAGTGAGGTTTCTGTAATTCGACGCGGTATTGCAGGGAAGCTTCTGTAAGCGCTTATTACGACCCTCCGTTAACCCTTCCGTACTTTGAACTACGTTTGCGTAATCGTTCCGGAGCTTTAATGATTTTGTGATTTTATTAAGAGTTGGAGACTTGCTTTGCTATAATGGAAGTACTATCGTTTAGCCGTGAAGTAATCGGTAAAAAGAGAATGATCAGGTGGTTAACGGGATTTCCACCGTTTGTCAACAATGATATAAAAATCAATTGCCGTGCGTTATTCTTTAAAACTCGAAAATGGCTCGACCGATTCTGATGCAACTGTGGTCAGCTGTTGTATGCGCGCCGGAGAAGGTTGAAAAAAATGAAAAAGGCATTAGCTAGCTTAGCTAGACAGTTTAAGTTGGTTGTCGGCGCTGGCATCGGCTTAGTTGCCAAAGAACAAAAAAATAGTTGGTTGTCAACTTCCTTAATAACAATAATTCATTTCCTGACTTTGCCTACAACATAAAATATTATATAATCAAATAATTGTGTTATTATTATAATAATAAGCCTAAGAGTTTGTTTGTTTTTTGTCTGTTTGTTTGAACGCGCTAATCTCTGGTACTACCAGTCTGATTTGAAAAATTCTATTTGCATTTGACAAGAATTAGGGTTCTTGAGGAAGGCTGTTGAGTACTTAACATCACGATAAGACCCTCAGGAACGGAGCAAAAATAAAAAAGGTACACTAAGCGAAAACGTACTAATAGCGCGGGTAGGCGATACGATGCGATGCGGTGGGTCGAGGGAACAAGACATTTCACGCGGGCGAAATCAGCTTTTTTTTTTTTATTGACAATTGGCTCATTCTTGACCGCAATTCAGCCCAGAGGCAGGGATCAGATCTACGGTAGTGTAGTACGAGCTAGTGCATAATACAGGGTTATTTTTCAAAGACCAGCCAAATTTAAGGATGTGGTACAGACCATCAAAATGAACAACTTTCTCCATGGGAACAACATCGTAATCGCGAATAAAAATTCAGCCGTCCCATACATTTAGGTCGAGTAGATATTGAAGTTTTCTATGGGACAGTTGATAAAATTTTCGCGATTAAGCTATTTATCCCATGGAGAAAGTTGTTTAGTTTGATGGTCTGTACCACATCCTTAAATTTGGCTGGTCTTTGAAAAATAACCCTGTATAGCTTATAATATTAACCCAAGAAATCCGGTTTACCTGTCTGCCCTGTACTCTCACCAGCGTCGAGGTTGGGTTCTAGTCTTGCCAAACACGGCACAATGATCACACCCCGGTGGTTAATTCTAAAATCTTCAGCTTCCTAAAATGGTATAGTTTAGTATCAACCAGTGGATTACATAAGCAAAGTAGGGCACCTTTTTCAAGATTTTACTTATTTAAAACTCAGCTCAGTCACAAAATAGATAGGCACAGAAGTTCAGTTTCATATAGGGGCTCGTGGTTAAATAATAACACCTGCACGGGTCGGTCGAAGGTAAAGCGACTCTTGCCGTAGTCCGTGAATGGGCGATCATCCATTACATATTGAGAGCCTTCTGTGACTCGCAAAGCACGTTAAACCGTTGGTCCTGGCTGTCATTCGCAGATCTTTGACAGTTGTTACGGGTAGTCAGAAGCCCAAAAGTCTGAAAAGCAGTCTTAACATGGGATACCGGGTAACACCCCCCGTGTTACCCGGTAACTGGGTTGTGGAGGTCAGATAGGCACTCCTTATAAAGCACTGGTATTCAGTTGCATCCGGTTGGACTAGAAGCAAACTCCAAAAAAGCTAAGAAAATGCTAAGATTCAGATGCAGATTGATTGCTGTGCCTGCGTCTGTGACCGCTCGTTGTCTAGAGCCGACCTTCTGTACCTAGGTATCTACTTTGCAGCTTCGTGTATCTTCGGGCTCATTCGATAAAGGTCGGTCAGAGGTGCCTTGATTGTAAGTTATTGTCCCGAGTTATCTTTATTATTCTCCGAGGTTGACATATTGTTTATAATTAGATGACCTATTTTCGTTACGTCATCATCATCATCTGCCTAGCTTTTTTCCCAACTATGTTGGGGTCGGCTTCCAGTCTAACCGGATGCAGCTGAATACCAGTATTTTACATGGAGCGACTGCCTATCTGACCTCCACAACCCATTTTCGTTACGTCATAATGGAATTATTTATTCTTAGACTATTTAATTATGTATTCCTAGCTGTTGCTTGAGACTACGTCTGCGACCCAGGATGAAAAGTAGCCTATGTCCTTCTCCAGGTCCCTGGGTAGCTATCTGGCTACAGAACGACCGGTTTAGGGGTTTAGGCGTGAAAAGGTGACATGTCTGTCACCTGAGTTACTTTCGGATTTATAGTATGGATTTCCACCAAATATAATAAAGGCTCTTTGATAAACTGCAGTGCAATTCTGTAACCATCTCACCGTGAAAACTAAGGTGAAGTGAGCGTGGAGTGAGCTGTCATTCCAACTAATGTTAGGGATTGACACAATTGACAGCTCACTATAAGCTCACTTCACCTAACTTTTCACGGCGAGATTTCCTGAATGGATCGGCTGGACAATTTCAATTGTTTTTCTTATATTAATCTTTAGCAGACAATAATAACTATAATAATAGTGTAGTATAATAATTCGGCCGTGGCGACCAATCTCAGCGGAGACTAGCCTTGGGCGTGGGAGATATTATAGTGCAAAAGTGCACTCTCTCTCGCAGACACAGGTGCTCTCTCGCTTTCCTCACTCCCATAGTCCGGTGGGACTATTTAGTAGACAGTTAGAAGGTAGGTGTAGGTAGTTAGGTAACCTACTAAGGGCTGATTTTTCAATCATCTGATAACTTTCTTCGAAGAATAATTTTGAAATTTTGACAGTTATTTCATACATAAACTGTCAAACGTCAATTTTTTTCCTCGAATAAAAGTTAACTGGCGATGGAAAAATCCATAATTGATATAAAAATATGAAATAATTTATTTCGACCAATATTTATGAATATGAATATCATAAGATCAGGGTTTATCGAGAGTTACACTTAAGTTATTTGCGTCCTAGTTCATTTGCACTCGTGTTGGGACAAACCCGAGGCCAGACAAAGATGACAAAATAAAATGATGAATTACATACTATATTGATATGAGTCTATCAGTAATGTAAGTAATATATGTATTTTTGTTAATGTATTTTTGCAAAAAAAAAAAACCAAATTATGCAAGGTCAATTTGCCAGATGGATCAATGATATTCAGAAGATCGCGGGTAAGAGCTGGTTGAGACCTGCACAGATCAGGGAAACTTGGTACAAACGGGAGAAAGCCTATACTCGGCAGTGGGTGGAACCAATGATGATGATGATGATGGTGAAATTAAATCAAGTGGTGAAATTTCAAACATGTGATGGGTATCGATATGTAATGACGATCCTACTATCCTCCCTACGAGTACTATAATATTATAAATGCGAAAGTTTATGAGGATTTTTTGTTATGAATGGATGGATGTGTGTTTGTTACTCTTTCATGCAAAAACTACTGCACGGATTTCGATGAAATTTGGCACACAGATAGTTTAAAACCAGGATTGCAGATACCGATATTGCAACGGGATCGAAACTTATGCTTGAGAAACCGTGGGGCGCTGCTAGTAACATTATAAATGTGACATGTATGTTTGTTACTCAATCACTGAATAACGGCTGAACGGATTTGGATGAAACTTGAAACTCATATATTTTATAACCTGGATACTTTTAATCTCGGTAGTACGTTCCCGTAGGATATTTTCCGACATAAACGCGGGCGAAGCCGCAGGCAAAAGCTAGTAAAACAATAAAAGCATACTGTCTACTCCATTTTGCGTTTTCAATACACTTCATAAGAAAGTATAATCCCAATCAGATGAGCAAGTTGTCTACGAAGAAAAAAAATGCAAAATTTAATTAACAAAGTTATCTTGAAGCTAAAACACAAGTTTGTAAAGAAAAACGAGTGAAATAACACGTTAATTTGATTCTCAGGATTACGGACGGTTGTGTGAAGATCGTGGGGGGAATGTTAAGGCGCAATTGGGATACTATTAAGTAATATGGGGAGTACAGACGCCGCACATGTTGGTGTTGGTACAGTTGGTACTTCGTTTGTTTATTAATCGTGGATTTGTGTGTTTAAAATGTAATTAGGAGATTGACTGTCAAACTTATATTTTAATTTGGAAACGATATAATGCAGGCGGGCCACGCACGTCACCATATGCCTACTTGTGCAAAATTGGACTTGCACAAGTATACATTAACGTGTTTGGGATGATAAAAGCAGAAGTATCCGAGCCATTTGGTGTCAGGGACTACTCACACTTATGCAGCTCTATTCAGCTTATGCCCATAGAAAACAACGATTTTGTATGGAGACACGAAGGCATCCGTTCAGCTTTCCGCGTCTATTCAGTTTTCGCGGCAAACAAGTATAAAATGAGAACAAATGTGTTATTATCATGCGAGTGCTATAGATAGAGTTCAGCGCTGTTCTGCCGCGTTCAGCGCTGTTCCGCCGCATTCAACGTCGAACGCGGCGGAACAGCGCTGTACACGGATGGTTCTCGACTCCTTATCGTCAAGTTGCGACCGGCATAGTTCCTGCATAGATTTGATTTATTATTACGGTATCATATTCATTATGCACTTAGGACTGAGAAAGTTCGGACGTCGGACTTTAAAAGTAAAGTAATTATAATTATTTTATTTTTACGAAATAAAATGATGAACGAAGAGAAACTTATATTGCTAGTGCAAAAATATTCTTGCTTATACGATATTAGTTCGTCACATTATAGTGATCAACAGAGAAAAAATAATGTTTAGGAAGAGAGAAGCGCTTCAGCGGAGATAACACACTATGACGGCTTTTCTCATTCTTACGACGCAGTACGCAGCTGATAGAAGCAGAACTGTATAAGTGTGACTGAAATTGTTCAGCGAAACGCGAATGGAGCTGAATAAGTGTGAGTAGTCCCTAACGCTGACTTGTGCAAGTCTAAACTTGCGAAAGTATATTGTAACGTGTATGGCTACCATGCATAACGCATAACTTTTTTTTTTCTGTCATCTGTCGGGCAGGATGACACCTCAAAATTTTCCGTTTTTTTAATTTTAATGTAATTACTTTGAACAATCATTCACAATGAATGTGCGCAATATGGAAGGAGTGATGGGGCTATGGAGAAATGCTGCACTTGCACGCTGCGTGAGCGTGCGTGATCCATCGCCACTCGTTCGATGTCCACCGCGCACAGGATGGATGGAAAGCAGCACATGAAGTGATTTTTTGCTCCATTGGTGTAATTGCTGTATGGCGTTCCAGTGTGAGGATAAATAAATAAACAAATAAATAAATAACCAGCTCATAATATTCCCACTTCTGACGCACAGGTCTCCTCTCTTCGAGAGGGAGTGGGCTGTAATCTACTACGCCACCGTAATGAACGCAAAAAGTTTTGTTGGTCAAGGACTGGCGCAAATGCGGCTTAAGACATATTCCAATATTAGTGATATCTATTCGCTTCTGGTTTCGATAGAAAGAACACTAACCGCGAAAATTCGAGTGATATTTTTCGGCTACTTCCCATTTGGTAAACTTCCCATTTCGTAAACCTCAAACTGTACCTACTAAAAAGTTGCGTTTGGTAAACATTATACATTTCATACATTTAGTCCCATTTCGAAAACATTTCAATATTTTTTTGTGTTATATCCCATTTGGTAAACTTTCAGATGAAATGGGTACAGTCAAGTAAAAAAAGAAAAACGAAACTAATGATAACATTGTCATTTATTTTGTTAAATATTTTTAATCACAGGTACAATAGTCGGATTATGTGTACGTATGCCATTTACACATATTGATATTTAAAAACAGAAATAAAAAGTGGGGTGTACAAATAACTTTCAAAAAATTTAAGAAAAATCACAGTTCGATTTGACTATTTCGATGACAAGTTTTATTTTTTTAATAACATAAGTCAATCTAGATGCGAAATCAACTTATATAAAAAAACAATAATCACAGATTTGGTACTATCTTTTTATGTTAATGTACATTAACATAAAAAAATACATACGAAATCAACTACTTATAAAGTATAAAAATAAACAGTCACTGATTTGGTACGTTAACGTAAAAAAATACATACTAAATCAACTATAAAATATAAAAACAATAATAATCACAGATTTGGTACAATAACATAAAAAATACATGCAAAATCAACTTTTAAATATAAAAACAAATAATAATCACAGATTTGGTACATTAACATTAAAAATTACACACAAAATCAACTATAAAATATAATCACAGATTTGGAATATTAACATAAAAAATTTACTACCTACACTACAAAGTTAAAAATCAATAAATAAATTATAAAGTGATACAAGCAATTCTTGATAATTCGTTCAAACAATTTTCCAATGATATTTTTCCACTTTTGTAATCGCCGAGAATATTGTTAATTCGTATATCATTTTGGATAGATTTTTTTCTTCGTTTTGATATACTTTCTCCATTATTATAAAAGCTGTAAAAAATTGTTATGATTAATTAAAGTAATAATGTATAATTTTTATCATATGTGTCGCCTAAAAATACAGGTCATTGAAACAAAAATATGTACCTTTTCAGAAGATTTTCATAATGTTTAATATTGCCTGATATCGTTTCGAAAAATAAAAGAATTGATGGCCTTTTTCCAATTTCACTATTGAAACTCCAATTCCAAGATTCCATGAGGTTTGTAGTGCGGTGTCTTTGTGCGTAGCAGCACCAAATATTCATCATATCTTCATTTTCCAACCACTGATCCACAAAGTAATCATTGAATTCAGTTATAGCTTTTTCTTCAAAACTGTAACAGAATTAATTCGTTGAAGATTATGATACGAAAAACCATATATTACCTAGTTTCTAACGCATAAAAATGGCTGTAGAAAATGGCGGTAGAAGAAATATCCAGAACTAAACGCGTTCATTTCAATACTGCAAAATTAATTTACCTTTGACTCATAACGTATAGCCATCCATCGTTTATGTCTTCTTTTGGTAAATGTGCCAGAGCCATACATAGTTTGACGTGATAGTGAGATTCTTCATGTTGTAATAAGCCAAGAGATTTTGCCTTTCTTAATAGCGCTCTGCCAAAGTGAACAAAACACCCCTTAACAATTATGTTTGGAAATGTCTTTGTAATTGCATTTATTGGAGCTTTTTCGAAATCCAAGGTAATAATATCGGCTGTCCACTCTGGTAAATGAAATTTTAGTTTGTAAAACAGTCTTTCATATGTAGTTTCTTCTTTGTTTGTCAACACTGCATAAAAAAATGGTACAATATTTGTCCCAGTTTCTGTACTTCCTATGTCTCCGTGTACAACGTATAGTTGAAGAAACGGCTTTGCACAACATTTGAACGTTCCGTCCGCAAAGTAGTGACGGACGTCATTTAAATGTGCAATTGCACTCTTTGAACCAAACACAATCATTCTATTTTCACCGTCAATCTCATCAAACAATAAATTGTCTTTAAAACGGTCAGGAATCACGATTTCTGTAGAGTTAGAGTGCTGAGATTTTGTGATTCCTAGTTGTCTATTTCTGTGTCTATACAAACTGCTTTTAACTTTGTCAAAATTTGGTAATTCTTTAATAATTTCATAACCATTATCTTTCAGCTTTTTAGTACATTTCCTGTATGTAGCTGGAATCGGCTTCAGATCTTCACATATAGTTTGTTTACATTTTTCGATGGCTACTTTCACTTAATTTTTTTCAAAATTCGGAATACAAGAACTGCAGTGAGCATTTTCTCTTAATACATGGCTTCGATTTGAATTCAAAGTTACACTTGCTGAACATCCATCTTTTCTATTAACACAGCGCCACCAACTTGAGTCCTTATTATTTTTCTGTTTATAATATTGATGCCCAGCGCGTAATAAAATTTCACCGCCTCGTGTACTATTAATAATTTTTAAATTCACTGCACCACTAGAAGATCCCTCACCCGACATTGCAACGACCTTGCACTATGCATAAAACGAGTGAACTGATAAGTTAAACCCGGTAATAGATATAATTTACGTATACTTACTTATGTCTATCTCATTCACACCTTTTGTTTAAAACGATGGTAAGGACAATAAATCCCTACCTGAGAACCCGCTCGGTGCTTCTTTTGCGGGAAAAGCACGTGGTATTTTTAGTAGCATCGTGGTATTTTTACAGACTTTAATACGTTTTTTTTACTTCTTCTTGATCAGCCATTCTTTTTGATGGTCGAGATACTATCTCAAGACTGAAGCATTTAAAAATATATACATCTCTAATTTAATACTAATTTGACACTGACTGTACCGTACAAAAATAACAATACTAACAAAGTTTACCAAATGGGATTAAATGTATGAAGTAACGAAATGTTTACCAAACGCAACTTTTTAGTAGGTACAGTTTGAGGTTTACGAAATGGGAAGTTTACCAAATGGGAAGTAGCCTATTTTTCCGCCACAGCTCACGCAAATATCGTCTATCAAAATACACCTTTTATCATCATTTAAGGCTTTTTAACCCCAAATATGCCTTACTTTGGTCGAGTAGGTATTATACCTACCGACGGCACGGTTGGCGCAGTGGTTAAGCGATTGACTGCTGCGCTGCGTGTCGCGGGTTCGATTCCCGCACGGAACAAATATTTGTATGACCTACATGTATTTGTTCCGAGTCTGGGTGTTTTTCTATCTATAATGTGTATGTATTTACAAAAAAAAAAATGTATATAAGTAGTTTATCAGCCATCTTGTTACCATAACACAAGCATTAGGTTGCTTAGCTTGGGACTAGATGGCGCTGTGTGAAATGTCCAGGGATATTATTATATTATTATTATTATTATACCTACAGCCTACAAGGTGGCAGGGTCATCGACGCGCAACCTGTTACGATAGAGTCAGTACAGTATTCTGGACCCCTCAGCATCTTAAGTTTTCGACCGCGTAGGCATTGCACTTTTCAATGAAACAGCTGTTTTTTTTTATAACACTACATAATAAATTTAGTAAAATTGATATCTTTGGCTCTTCCCTTCAGCACTTCAAGCACCAATTGTTTCTAACATTAATTTAGTATTTAATTAGTATATTAATAAGCCTAGTCTAAGATAGTTTTAACTAAAGTCACTCAATACCATATTTTACTTTGCCATGTATTTTCAGTTAATATAATTATGTGATACTAAATAACTAAAAAACTAAATTGTTTCTGGTCTCTTTGTTTACTTTTAAAGTTGTTCTTTTTATATATTGCATGTGGTGTTTACCTCTTAATATTGTACGGACGCCAGCAGGTCAACCTACCCGAAACTGTCAGATTTTCCCAATCAACATTGAACCTAATGCTTTAGCAATAAAGTCGAAAATCTATTAAAGAAATCTGACAGATTGTAGTAGCTTGATGTGCTGGCGTCTGTACATCTAGTATGAATTTTTTGTGCTCTTTTTATTATGTATTGATGTAAAAAAACAATTGTTGGGGAACCAATAAAATAAATAAAAATAAAAAATAACCGTCGAATTTTTTTTACACCTTGGGTAGAATCATGTGCTGAAGCCATGGTTACAGTTTGCGCGTCGATACCTGCCAACCTGTATATTTCACCATTGTGACGTATTCCCGGCTTTTGATCTCCAATTTCCCAGAATAGGCCTTAATACGGGGCGTCTCCAAAGTCTGGGCCATGTAATACTATATCGTTTACAGACATACGTCTCGATTTCTTGGCATGGGTTGTCCCAAGTCTGGCTAGTGAATTGATTAACGAGTAACGAGCTAGACTCGACTCAGTGTAAGGTGTGCATCTTGTCTTTGGTTCAATACTAAGCCACTATAATTATGGAGACGTCTATAGATTGCTGTGTTAAATCTTTTGAGAGTACCTTTTTGGATTAGTTTTATAGACGGATTTTTCAGAGGATAAAGATAAATTAATAGCTATTACCTACAGTGTTGGCCATTGTTGGAAGACTCATTTCTAGCTGCAAGTTCCCACAGGTTTGTGCAAACGAACAGTTTTTCATAATTTCCAAGCATACTTTGAAAGGGCTCGTGGCTAAGTAATAACAGCCGCAAGGCTCGATCGATCAGGTTAAGTGACGCTTGCCGCGGTGAATCCATGGATGGGTGAAGCACGTTATTCTGGATAAGAATGGACTGAATATGAAAGGAAGAATGAACAAAGTCACAAAGTATAAGAAGGACAGAGTAAGTGCAGTGTTAATAAACACTTAAAGGCTGACACCGGTAAAGGAATTTTAATACGGGCACTAGTTTTAGTAATTAAACACTGCAATAAAGCAGAGATGGCGGCAGGTGGTTCTAAACTTTACGATCATTACGACGACTATAACCCTTCAATTTATCATGAGAGTAAAATAGTAAATATCTACTTTTGCTACCATTAACCTAACACTCAGACTTACTGATTTACAATACTAATTATAATTCAATAAGGTTTTTATTAAGCTAGGTTACGGATAGAGTGGTGAGTGGAGACGGTCGCATTCAATAGTGTGCAATACAATTTCTAGTTTAATGGTACATAATGAACTTTGGAAAGTTTTTAAACTGTCTGTTTACCTCTTGTAAATAGATAAACAAAAAAATAAATAAATAAATTGAGTGTGGTCAATGATGAAATCAGAAGAAAAAATAAGATTAAAAAAGGAAACTCAAAAAATCATCTGCACTGCTGTCCATTGGTAAAGATTCCAAGAGACCAGGATCAATACCTGCAATTTGATAACAATGTGAATAGATAATCTTTTGTGCAAAATTATCATCATCATCAGCCTATAGCAGTCCACTGCTGGACATAGGCATCTCCTGCGAAGATCGACGCTCCACCTAGCCTGAGGGCGTCCCACCTTACGTTTACCGATTCGCGGTCTCCACTCAAGAACTCCATCAAAACTATACCCAACGATAATTTTTCAACTTGAAATACATAAGTACACTTGGTAGGTTTTCACCGATACCTATTTGTAACAAAATCAGCAGTTATTGAGCTGAAAATTGTAACCCTTATCATAACTGTTAGCTGACTGGCACTGACTGGCATTTTCACACAATTTGCTGCGCATGAGGTAGCACTTTCTACTGCATTACGACATTAGAATTTTAAAGCTGGGTTCAACTATGAAGTGGTGCAAACTTTTATTGGTTTATAAGGAGTTTACGTAGTTTAGTGCCTAGGATTTGAATTTACAAACCTTTGTTATTTGTAGATACGAGTATCTGAAATTCTGCCATCATACAGGCTTATTTTAAATTGGCTAGCTAAACTTCGTAGATGCGATGGGTATCGAAATCTAAACATGATAAATTAAAAAATAATAGATTTTTTTTTTCTTGGTCCACGACCGCTGTTAATTTTGTTACCTGAAGTGTGAGTTGAGAAAGACTGTTTTCTTATGTTTTATCGGGTTTAAATATTGATACCCATCACGTCTGTGAAGAAAACATAAAGAAAATAGATTTTTAAACTGATATTTTAAGTACTACAATAGGCTAGTTTCCTAAAAAATTCTAATTAGTCCGTCAGTTAGATTATCAAAAAATATTGGACCCGTATTTTTTCTTTTGTCAATTATATAAAAAATTATGAAGATATCGCCCGTTAAAGTTCCGCGTGACGTCACATCTTGCTACACTCTTTAGCATGGCGTGACGTCACGACCCCCCCCACTCCCAAATTTTGACGCGCTTTCATCATCATCTGCCTAGCCTTTTCCCAACTATGTTGTTTGACGCGCTCGATGACCCCACTAAGACATCAAAATTTTATTTTTTTTATTTTATCGTGTTCAATTATCTGTGTTGAATTGCATAGCTAGATTTTTTATTATCTAGCTGACCTGACAGACGTGTTGTCCAATAGTTCATACAAATGTTCCATAGAAAAAGGAAGCTCAGATTTTTCGGAATTTGATTTCCGGGAAACTTTGTCAATTTTGCTTTCCATAAAAATCGGATTATGACGAACGTTTAAAAACAAAAAATAACCGAATTGGTCCAGCCGTTATCGAGTGATGCGCTTTCCAACGAACAGCATTTAATTTTTATTTATATAGATTCTTCAAGCAAAGAACGCAAGGAAGTATGACAAGCAATCTAAGAAGAAAAAGATTGTCAAACGGATCCTTTTTACCAACTACCTTATTCATTACTTTGCAGATGAGGACTTAAGCAAGGCCCTGTTATCAATCAGCACAATCAACACATTCTAACATCATCATCAACCTACAGCACTGCTGGACCATTCAACTCGATTTTCGGCAACCTCATCCAGCTGCTATCAGCCACCTTGCGAAAATCGTCGCTCACCTAGCCTGACGGCGTCCTACCTTACGTTTGGCGATTCGCGGTCTCCACTCAAGAACACGTCTACCCCAACGGTCATCGGTTCTACGGCGAATATGGCCGGCCACTTCAAACTACTTATAATATTATGTGAGCTATGTCGATGACACATCTAAACACATCTCCAATTTTCAAAACAAAATTCTCAGTGCCTACCAGTCAAATGGACCCTATATCATAAGAACCAAACGTTAAAACAAATCAACCATCCACACAAGTCACCTACGATCCGCTGCACCGAGTATATTTTCTTCATGAAGTGGGTCGATCGATCTCGGCTAGGTTACTAAGGATCGTCGGCACTTAATCTGCGATGTTGCACTTGATAATTTCACGCCAGCCGACGGCAGCGACGGAGGCTTCCTTCCCATCAATTCAATTTCATACCTATAAATTTTATCGGAAACTATCTTGATCCTACGATGAGTTGGTGCTAAGTTATTACTGTTTCTTATGGAGTATGGTCGTCGTGTTAGATTGATTTAGGTGTAAGAGAATGTGGCAATGCCTTCGCGTTTAATGAAGCTTTATGTATATTATCATTGCATGTTTAGTGCTATTCTGTAAACATCTCACCGTAAAAACTTAGGTAAAGTGAGCTGTCAATACTCAATAGTATCAATCCCTAGCATCAGGTGGAGTGACAGCTCACTTTAAGCTCGCGGCATCTAAGTTTTCGGTCAGATTTTTACAGAATAGATCGGCTGATGTATGAACGAGGCAGAAGGAGTATGTAAGGATCGTAGCAGGTGACGTTCTGTAGTTTCTGCTTAACCTTGGGGGAAGAAAGCGTGAGTTTATTCATGTATGTATGTAATTATCATTTTTAACCGCAGTGATGTTGTTAAAAGCAGAATTCTTGAACACCAAACGTTAACATTTGCCAATAACCACACAATTTATAAAACATGATTGGTTCAGTGGTCACCAACCTACATATTATCCATCGTTTGAAAGATATCTACGGAGTGGCCAGGAAATCGATGCGCAACCTGTTACTATGGGTTCAGTACATGATTTAGAAGTTTGTCGTCGGTTATTAAACAAAAAAATTGGTTTTTCAAATCTTTTGACCGCGTAGGTTTTGTTGCACTTTCCTATGAAACTTCTGATTTTTTTTTTTGATAGCCAACGAATAATTTCTACGCTAAGGGATCATAGAATCGTTGTGTTCCACGCGCGCCTCAAAGAGATGTCAGCACGAACTGACGGGGTCCGCTAGGGCCGATGCCGCCAGGGCCGCGAGTTGTTCGAAAGACATACCGTGGCCCCTGGCCTATGCCAGGGGCCACGGTATTATTCGTATTCGTTCGTATTCGTGTTCCTTCAGTTGCCTATGCAACTGAAGGAACACGGGTGGGTTTTAGTCAGTAAAAGTCTGACACGCCCTTCCGCTTAGCCCAGAGCGGGAGAGGTCATTTGATGATTTCCCACCCAAAACAAAAAGAACAGGGGTCATAGAATCATGTGCTGAATTCATGGTTACAGTTTGCTCGTCGGTATCCCGTCCACCCTATATTCAACTACTTACAATAGTAGGTTTATATTATTTATTTGTATAGGTAGGTAGGTTGTGACGATTAAAACAAATGAACAAGATTTTAAACACAAAAGAGACAGACGAAGGAACCACAAAATGCTATTACGAATTTCTTCAAATAGCCGCGCAAAGCTTATTATGGTTTATTATAAAATTCTATTTAAAGGTTTTTAAGGACCCCAGGAACGTTGGTATTCTGAAGACCCATTTCGATGGGTAAAATAACGAAAAAAGTTCAGCCTTTTTTCCTTATTTTTATCCTGTCAAGTGTCGCAATGAGCAAATTAGCAAAATTATCAGTAACGAAGAAAGTTTTTTCTGTAAAATTATTTATGAATAAACAAGTATTTCTATCTAACTACTGGGATGTAAAGATCACCAGACAGTCTCAATTCCCAGTATAACTCTTTGAATTTGTTACATAATAAAGCTGACTTTGTTTGTTTAAACGCTATTATGGGTATATATATTAGATATATTTTTGCATTTGATAGCCCAATTTTCGAGGAAGGCTATAGGCTATTTAAGATTACGCTAGGACCCTTAGGAGTCGAGCAAAAAGAACGCTAAGTTAAAATGAGTAATAGCGTGGGTAGGCTATGCGATGCGGCGGGAACAAGAAATTTCACGCAGACGAAGTCGCGTGCAGTGCAATTAAATCTACGAAGTCTACTAATAGATTTGCTACGGTGCCTTTGGGTCGTACCGTTTTCATGGTGGCTCTCTCCACGAACGAAGTGAATTGTTTTTTTGATTCTATGTATTATTTTTTGTCTCCTTTGCTCTATCACACGCTGTCTACATCTCTGTATCTATTGTCCTATCTCAGGTATGCTGGAAGAGATTTCTTATGAAATAAGCATCACCTCTGTACCTATTTTCTGTTCTGTTTTTCATTGTCTGTTTATACAAGGTGTTGTTTTGCAACCTCGTCAAATTCTAGGAGGTAACTATGCTACTGATTCTCGACATGAATCAATGATAAAATAAGTAGGATTTTTTTTTTCAAATTTTCGGAAACCATTGTGGGACACGTATATTAAAACGCGGCCTGTCTGAGACCGCACTGTAACTGCCCTTTTACACACACATAAAAACGCGGCCGCTTTTACGATACAATAACGCGATTCTGTTCTTTGAAAGTGGTGTATTTTGAAATACTGTCAAACTTAAATAACTAAAAAAAAAAGTATGTATTCATTATTTACCAGGGATCGTAATTTTATTTGATTATATATGTCTTTCCTAGCAGCCTCCTGAAATTTGACGAGGATGCAAAACAACAGCTTGTATATGCGGCCGTGTACATAAATGGTAAAATAAATAAATAAACAAATGAACCTTTGGAGTAACTCTAAAGCCTCGTGGATTCGTCAGTCGTCGTCGTTTCACAGAAACATTGATTTCGAGAAAAGTTTAAGTATATTTTCCTTTGTATGAGAAGAGCTGAAGATGTTTTTCTAGGAAGGACGGCCGTTTTCTGCCGCCATTATCAAAACTGTGTTTACTGTGTTATGATAGTTACTGGAAAATGAAGATACGTTTATTTTCAAAGAAAAGGATTTTCTTTTCAATTTCAATCGATGAAGGTACTTCTCTATGTATTGTAACTAGTACAATGTTATCAAACTCATTATCTTAGAATCAGTGTATGTAAGTGTTATATTTTAATATTTATTATTAATAACCAACTTATATTTACATGCTGCACCATCATCATCTGCCTAGCCTTTTCCCAACAATGTTGGGGTCGGCTTCCAGTCTAACCAGATGCAGCTGAATACTAGTATTTTACATGGAGTGACTGCCTATCTAGTTAGTTATTAGTTATTTAGTTTGCACCACACATACAAGTTATAAAATAAAAATGGTAAAATTTGTTCAAACATAAAACTAGACAAAATTTGAATAAATTAAATTAGACAAAATTCGATAAAAAAACATAAAAAATTTACTAAAACAATGTATGTTGAGAAACATCTAACTCGATATTTTTTACGAGTACTTACATAAAAAGCAAATAACGTAAAATATGAAACTTTACACTTTGAAAACTATTTATTGCCACTATCAATTTTATAGTGCTGTCTGTGGTACGTTTTAAATTGAATCGAATCACTTTTATATCGGGGATTTATTGAATTACATTATTTAGAGAATAACTAGATAAAAATGTCAATAAATTTATTTAGATATATCAATAGAGGGGTGCCTCGCGACGAATTCGTTTTCGTTCTATCCGATATCGGAGTTACCCTCTGCATACATCAAATGAAGTCTTTTCTAAACTATTCGTCAGAGAAACGATTCGATTGACGAACGGTATACGCTGACTGAGCCATCTTGATCGTTGAAAGTTCTCTATTCATTGCTAGGTGTACAATCTGTCCATGGAGTTTCTTGCACGTTCTTCTCCATAGGTACCTACTACGATTTAGAATGGGCAAGTAGCTTCATCTTTCTGACTGGCTGACTCCACCAACCATTTACAGGCAAATACTTAATGCTTTGTTGTTTAGTTTGAGTCTATGTAAGTAGGTAGTTTATTATTTTATTTTGATATCGCTGGCTGTAATCGCTGTTGTTGCGGTATTAATAATATCATGAGCATACTTAATAACTATTAAAATTCGCTGAGGGAAATCTTAGATTATTTGAAAAACCTAATTATCGAAAAACATGAGATGAAAAACGAGTTAAAAATATTAAATGTTACCCATATTTTATTTTTAAACTGACACTATTTCAGCCCGATGCCATCCACTAATTGTGATAACCCCAAGCATCGCCATTTTTTTCGCTTCATAGCTTCAAGTATCAAGACGTCTCGGCAGCCTACATTCCGGATCGATACTCATATGATTGTAAATGTAGATTGATTGGCTGCATCTTTCGTTTCTTTTTGCGTCGAGTCCCTGGCCGGTCTATTACGACACTATTCTACGCGATTTAGTGATGGAACCAACGGAGCTTTTCAACCCGAACCCGGCTTGATTGTTCAACTAGAGATGTAATAGTGTAGGAAGTCTGTTTGTGGATTTATATTGAGTTAATATTTTCGAATTAAATGCTGTGAATGTCGCAAGTGTGTCGTCGCATTTGCACTTTTGTGGATCTAACGAACGCTACTGACGCTGCTATATTAACATGGTCACCTACTAAAGACAAATAATTTTAAAAGTAGGTAAGTATCAATGAAAGGAAAAAATAATGAAACTTTATTGGCTGTTTTAGTGGCTACTCTTATTTTTTATATTTATTGCCTACAATTTAGGGGTTATAAACGATGATTAAAGTAAAGTGACGTTTAAACGTCAAAAATGTATGGCACTGCTTAACTTTAAACAGCGTTTATGAATAAAGGAGTTAAAGTTTATCTTAGTTTTCCATATCATTTAACTTGTACAGACCCCAGCACATCAAGCTACCCGAAGCTGTCAAATTTTCCCAATCCACTTTGAACCTAATACTTCAGCGATAAAGTTGAAAATCAAGATTGATAGTAGCTTGATGTGCTGGCGTCAGTACATATACGTCAAAAGTATTTTAAACCATCACTTGAATTCCTAATAAATGTCAACATTCACGTTTTGTACTTTTTATTTGGTGTTTTAGGTATTTTTCTTTTATTTTTCAACTCTTTCTGTAAGTGTAGACGGATCGAGTTGTTATTTAATTTTCGACTTGCAAAACTTGGGACTGCCAAGAAGTTTATAATACGCTTTTTGTAACAGTCAAACAGAAAATTGAATTTTATTTTTCAGATTGTAAATCTAAATCTGTTAAATCATTTTTCATGTTGAAAATCTTTATTTTGGTTGCTCTAGTTTTTATGCCTAATCGCTTATATTTATTAAAAAGCTGTCTGGATAGTTTATTAGATTTATACATACAAAATTACTACATTTATGTACTTACAAGCATATTGTGCGGGAGCAGTGGTGGCCTAGTGGTAAAAGCAAATTTTTCCAATCAACCTTGAACCTTAATGCTATAGCGATAAAGTTGAAAATCTATTAAAGAAATTTGACAGGTTGTAGTAGCTTGATGTGCTGGCGTCGGTACATACTTACGATCGGTCGTGGTTTCGAACCCAGACAGGCACTATACTTTGTGTAAACAATTCATCACCACTGCTCTCAAAACGGTGAAGGAAAACATCGTGAGGAAACCGGAATGTCCTAGAACTAACCAGCAGTGCGATTCTGTAACCATCTCACCGTGAAAACTTAGGTGAAGTGAGCGTGGAGTGAGCTGTCATTCCAAATAATGCTAGGGATTGACGCTACTGACAACTCACATCAAGCTCACTTCACTTGAGTTTTCACGGTGAGATTTTTACAGAATCGACCGGCTGCACAGGGCCCGCGTGGTGAATACCACTCACTCACTCTCACAGAGTGGAGGCCTGTGTCTCAGCAGTGGTAACAGTATAGGCTGATTATGCTATAAGCATATAAGCGACGGCACGATTCCCGCACGGAACAAATACATATTTGTATGACCTACATGTATTTGTTCCGAGTCTGGGTGTTTTTCTATCTATAATATGTATGTATTTACAAAAAAAAAAAATGTATATAAGTAGTTTATCAGCCATCTTGTTACCATAACACAAGCATTAGGTTGCTTAGCTTGGGACTAGATGGCGCTGTGTGAAATGTCCAGGGATATTTATTTAATATTATTTATTTATTTATATGGGGTTATATTATTGTGATTATTAATATATTCGTTAATGTTGCTTCTTTTGTGAGCCTACTGTGCAAATATTTCGACACAAATGTATTTTTCTTATGAAATAAATAACTTGAACTTATAGATTACATACATGCCATGCCATTAGATTAGGCTAGATTGATGATATGAGAAAATTATATTTACTTCATTAGATTTTGCCAACGCCCGCGCCTTCGCTCGCATCGTTAGGATGGCCTTAGTCTATGCCCGTCTTCGTAACAAACTATCCATGTGTTAGATTTCACATCTATCTCCTGAGGCGTGAAAGCAGAACTAACTCAGATACTCACTCAAACAGATAATAATAAAGTCAACGGCGAGGAGAACGTGAGGTGAAGGCCCGTGAAGGTGAGGTGAAGGTGAGGTGAAGGTGAGGTGAGGTGAAGGTGAGGTGAAGGTGAGGTAAAGGTGAGGTGACGTGAAGGTGAGGTAAAGGTGAGGTTAAAACTCACCCGTGTTCCTTCAGTTGCCTATGCCTGGGGCCACGGTATCTCTTTCGAACAACCTGCGGCCCTGGCAGGCATCGGCCCTACCGGAACCCGTCAGGTCGTGCTGTGACTCTTTGAGGCACGCGTGGAAGACAACGCGCCGTTGACCCGGGCCTGGTCCTTACGGGGCGGCGAGTTGCTCCGGGCGACCCACACAGTAGTGACACCCTGGCGTTTCCTCCCGCCTTATCCTGAACAGGAACCTTCCGAAACAACCGTGTGCGGTGAGGACCTGCGTCAGGCGGAAGGTGAGGGCGCCGTGGCGCCTCTCCAGCCACTACTCAAAGAGGGGACTTATCGCCTCAATTGTGGCGTGCCCAGCACTGAGTTGCGACAATCGCACTCTCCATGTCGTCATGAGATCCCGCCGGAGCTCTGTCCGTTGTACTGTGATTTCTGGCGGCAGCGGAGTTACGCCCGTGGCATTTTGCCTTCTCAGCTAAATAACCCTTAAAATTAAAAGACAAAAAGAAAAAAAATCTTAAACGTTGACCCATCCCAGCTAAAACTCAAAAAAAGAATGGGGTAAATCGAAATGATAAAGCCAACACATTTAACGAAACACGCCAGCAAACCGCACACTCATCAAGGCTTGAAAAAGAACGCATGGAACCTCAATACGAGTGTCGAACGGAATTAATCCGAGATCAAAAGTTCTCGTCCACCATCCGAGTTGAACGCATATTTGCGTTTAGGTCTGCCGAACTCATAAATGCGTCTTTTTGCGGTCGCAAACTTCCATCGTAGGGTTTTTGTAAACAGCTATGTGAAATAATGTGTGGTTGATGTCATTCTCTGGAATTACATTTGTGTGAAGGTTTTGCGTATTTGGTTATGGGAGTTCGGAATAGAACGCTTTGGCGTTTTTCATGGAAAAGAAGACTTAGCAAACATTTCCTGTTAAAAGCAATTTTATATCAATATAGTATATAAATCGACCAAACCAATGAAGTGCGTGGCCTAGCTAGGCCAAAATTGACTTTATAGAAATATTTGGTAAGATACTTATTTTGGCGATTCGAAAATGGGCAAAAAACAAATTCTGCCGATCTATTCTGTAAAAATCTCAACGTGAGAACTTAAGTGAAGTGAGCTCGAATAGTGTCAATCCCTAGCATCAGTTGATGTGTTCTGTAAAAATCTCACCGTGAAAAGTTAGGTGAAGTGAGCGTGGAGGGAGCTGTCATTCAAACTAAATGCTAGGGATTGACACTATTGACAGCTCACTCCACGCTCACTTCACCTAACTTTTCACGGTGAGATTTTTACAGAATCGATCGGCAGGTGGTATGACAGGTCACTTCACCTAAGTTGTCACGGTGAGATTTTTACCGAATATCACTACAGGTGGTATGACAGCTCATTCCATCTAAGTTTTCACGGTGAGATTTGTATAACATAGGCCGACTTAGAATCATTTGGAAATGGTGGTGGATATGATGATGACCTAAATAAATACAGCCGATGGTGTCATTATCACGTAAAAAAAATGTTGGATCTAAAACTAGTTGTAATATCAAAAGTAATGTTTCAACTTCTTAGCAACATAAAAGGACTAAGCTTCTGTTACAATTGTTACAAACTCCGTAATTATAAACAAAGAAATAGGTCACAATATTTAGTACAGACTAAGTACAAGACGTGCTTACCTAAATATGCCTATCAGATGGCGACACAAAAGCTCCAGATATAATTTAACTATTCATGTCTAGCTACGGTACAGAAGTGTAATGATCTCCAAGGCCTACACACCAGATATTAAATAGCTTAGCTAAGCTAAACAAAAGGCTTCGCAAGTCGCCGGCTATTCTCAAAAATGATCGTTGCGCTAGGTAGCCAGCAGAATTCAAATCATGAGTATTTAATGAAATATCAATCAGTAGGATCATATGAACTAAGAGGGTTGTATTGATTATTTTTGTACAGTCACCAAAGGAGATAAGTAACCAGTTTCGTCGGATTTATGTAGTTCATATAGTTGAAGTTTAGTAAGAAAGCGGTGGATGTTTTCCGATATCCGACGACTCTGGTTAGTTATCTCCTTTGATTATTTACATAAAAATAATCGTTTTATACTTGTTTATGAATAATTGTTTGCTGCACCGGACGACGTCATTACGTCGGCGCCGGCTGTCGCTGAAAACCAGCGCTGGGGCTCTGTCTTGCATAGGGTCGCAGCATAATGCTGAGCGATAGCAGTTTTGCGTGGATGTGACGCATATCAACCATTACTTATTGATTTTTTTTATTTTGTTTTTATGTTCTTTTTTGCGTCATGTTTACCGCAAATAAACGTATTTTCTTTCTTTCTTTCTTTGGTGACCGTACTTATAATTCAGTAAATCATATTTGTTACGCTCGCGAATCATATTTTGTTCAACATACAACCTGACACGAACCTGCAAATTGCAAAAAAACGTAAGATAATTTGAATTTTGTGGGAGTAGCCCGCAAAATTCACTCTAAAGTATAATGATCCCCAAGGCCAACAAACACACAAGATATTAAATAGCAGGCGCTAAGCCAAACAAAAGGATTCGCAAATCGCCGGCTATTCTCAAAAATGTTTGTTTTAAGATCCAGAATAAATCCCGGCGTACTGACACAAAAATCCTATTCAACAGGAAAGATACAAAGAGTTAGTGTGACAGCACAAAGGCTCGGCCGTTTACGTACCAGCGTGTTGCGTCCGTCGTTGATTTGTGGCAAAGCAAACATCTTGAGCTCATTCTTTGCACAAAAATACGAGGGCCCTTGACATATTTTTGCTGGCTCCGGATGAATTGTTGATGAATATCTATACCGCCTCCAGTCCCGGGTGACAAGATTCTTTATTAACAGTATCACCAATTGTGATTGCAGATTGGAGTCCCTTTGTTCACTTTGGGTCAAAGAAAACATTTTCGGATTTTCTCACAGGTTACGGTCAACGGTTTGTTGTGACGAATGGCTGATCGATAAAACCGTTCAAGTTGCGCTGATAAGCTTAAAAGGGTCATTTCTACGCGCCAGAGTAATGTGGACCTCAAGGCTCGTCCGTCATTTTTGCGAAAATACCAAGTGGCGAAGTCTTTTTGTAAGAGTAGGTTTTCTTTGGAAGTTTTAGGCAGATATTTTGGTCGTAATCTAGTTTAGTTTTCAGCTGGCCTACTCTGCTCAGATCTCACTGTGAAAACTCAGGTGAAGTGAGCTAGCTATCATTCCACCTGATTATTAGAGATTGACACTGCTATTGGCACAGCTCACGCCAAGCTCACTTCACCCAAGTTTCTACGGTGAGATTATTACAGAATAGATCAGTTGTTCACCATGAAAACTTAGGTGAGCTTGAAGTGAGCTGTCATTCCACCTCATTATTAGGGATTGACACTATTGACAGCTCACTTATCCTATATTCTCACTGTGAAATGTTTACCTTATAGCACCACTGATGTTCGGCATTGAGTTCTCACAGTGAATTTTTTCCAGAATAGATCGGCAGTACTACGTATATTCTAAAACACACGTACAAAATCGACCACCCATTCACATTGCTCGATTTGCATACACACAGAAACAAAACAGAGATACAAAACCGCCTTGTTTTCGAACCCAATACCCCAATAAACCCGTTGAATACATACAAATACAAACTCAGATATGACAGTTACAGAAAAACATAAACTGTATCAGCTGGTTATCGTTCCAAGCGAGTTGTGGAGTCAATTGGGGGAATTGGGTCAGAATGGCCCAGTCCGCAGTGGCCCAGTGGTGGTCAGTGGACGGAGTGGTCGATGTGGGTGAGGGATGAGCATTCGTTTTGTAGCTTTTAAGAGCTTTGCTTTGTTTTGTGACGGGTAGTATGCTGCGGATAAAAGATAAATGGTTTTATTGTAGATAATGTGGGTAAGTGGGTACTTGGTTTAAAGTTGGAGATAGAGGGAATAAATGAGGTCAAACTAGGATGATGTAGATACGTTTGAGAATCGGTCGGCAAGACATAATGAGCAATGCTTTTTTATCTGTGTACAGTCTCATAATAGCTTATAAATGATTATTTACTGAGGTACCTACTGTAAATCAAGTTATCCTCTCATCGCCTGTGAGAGTATATACAACAAAGACAAATCAAATTAATTAGCGGGCATGTTTAGGTATCGGCAACACCCCTCACGTCAGTCGAGTTTCGCTAGCTAATTTAATTTGTCCCTGTATATACAATAGTAATCAAAATTACTAACAAAAAAACACTAAAACAAAGTCCCCCGCCGCGTCTGTTTGACAGTCTCTCTGAATGCGATTAACTCAAAAACTACTTACCTACTGAACGATACAAGTTGACCAGTATGATCAGACCTGACGCCACTAACGAAATTTTCATATAGTTTTCACCAATGGACGGAGTGATTCATGAGGAAGATTTAGGTGTATAATATGGTGCATGTGTGTGCGCGTGTGCCGCGTACTTAAACCAATAGAGTTACATGAAAACAATGTATTACGGAATTATTCCTCTTAAAAAGGTATATTACAGGTACTCGTAGTAAGTTTCCGAGGGACAATTTCAGACATCCTAGCGGGCGAAACTGTGGGCAAAAGCTCGTATTAGATAAAACGGTATTTATTAGCACAAAAAAGCAATATTAATAAAGCCATTGAAAATGTATGAAAATTTTACAACTTAGAATCATCAATTGTACACGAACGTTTACAACACAAAACCAACCAAACTTAAATTTCGTCTTTCTCATTCCGGTCAAAATGAAGCAGATGTATTTATACGCCCATTCGATGCTTTGTAAAACGTAATTAAGAAAATAATACGTCAACCGACCTATAAAATTCTTAATTAAAGTGATGTCGTGCCACCTCCTTTGACTCTGAAAGAAGGCAGAAGTTAATTGCTTGGCATCAATAAAAAAATGAATTATGTGCAAGTTCAGGAATTGCTGGCTGGAGTGGGGAAGGACCCTTCGGTCTAAGATTTGGGTCCGAGTCGCGTGCGATTGTCGGGGGAGACTGCGACAGTAGCCATGCACGCACTAGACTGTTTAGACGTGACGTTGTTATTGCAAAACGATGCGATTTTTTTTTGTGCGTTTTTAAATGCTCGTCAAAATTAATTATGTTTGTTGAAAATGTTACTTTTTTTCATAATTTGTATTTATTGTTATTTTTTTATATATATATAATATATTTGTATTTTTTTGCTATTTTTAAATTGTCCTTTTTTCTGCGATTAGCATTAAGGCGTAAGCGTCGGGGTAGCCCGCGAAATTCAATTTTGATTACGTTTTTTTGCAATTTGCAGGTCAGTATCAGGTTGTTTATTGATCTAAATATGATTCGCGACCGTAACAAATATTTATTTATAGAATTATAATCATAAAAATCATCATACAACTCTGTAAGTTCATATTACCCTTATTACGCTTGAGTACGAGTTGTTTGACTATGTGTATCTTATGTCTTTTATTATTATTATTTTTTAGTTGTAATTGTGCATTTTGTTTGTGCAGAATAAAATATTTTTCTTTCTTTATTGCCTATTTAAAAAAATCATGACATTTGAGGCCAATTCTGACTCAAGGCACGTAAGTAATCTGTGCTCAAGGAGTTGTATTGCTGATTCTAATGATTATAACTGTAAAGTAATATCTGTTACGGCCATGAATCATATTTTAATAAACATACATCCTGAGGGGCAATTCTCGTAATTTTAAGAACGTTCACAGTCTGATCTGTCCCAATCTGTCAAAAAATATTTCTAATTTCCGTACATTTTGACAAGTTTCAGACATTTGTTTGTCGCCGAGCTGAGAGAGCGACTAGATTTTGAACGTTTTAAATTACGAGAATTGGGCTTCTGATACTGACCTGCAAATTGCAAAAAACTAATCAATAGCAAATCGGCGATACGCTGATGACACCACGCTATTTGCTACTAGCGCAAGTCATCTAGAGGAATCACTTCGTAGGATGGAGACTGTGAGCCTCGAATTCGGACTACAGATTAACGGCAAAAAAAAAACTAAGGTGATGATCGTGGACCGCGGTAACAACAACTCGCCCGAAGTCTCTATAATTGCAAACTGCGACGTGGTCCAGTCCTACATTTATCTTGGAGCGATAATCTCAAACAGGGGTGGATAGATAGGGGAAATTAAGAGACGTATGGCGATAACTAAAGCATCGATGGATAAGCTGAAAAAAGTCTGGAGGAACAGAGATCTTACAAAAGCCACCAAGATCCGGTTTGTCCAATCACTGGTTTTCCCTATGTTCCTATAAGCTGCTGAGATGTGGACGCTGCGTGACATCGAGAAGAAGAAGATAGCCGTTCTGGAAATGTGGTGCTGGAGAAGAATTCTTGGGGTATCGTGGATTGAGTTTTGCACCATCACCTTTATACCCCAAAAACTCAACATCAAAAAGCGTCTATCTGTTCTAGTCCAAACGCGCATCATCCTCGAATACTTCGGACATGTCTCAAGGCATGAGGGAGACTCTATAGAGCGCCTTGTCGTGCAGGGTAGTGTGGAGGGCACTAGATCACGCGGACGCCCACCCATGAGAAGGACTGACCAAATGAAATCCCTAGTGGGCTATCCCTTGTATGTGTGCGCAAAAAATACCAGAAGTCGGAGTAGATGGCGAGAAATCGTGAAGCGATTCATATCAGCCCCAGCCCCTCGACAAGAAACTACATGAGGACCATGACCGCTCTGACAAGAGTGCTACTAAGAAGAAGAAGACAACCTGACACTAACCTACAAATTGCAAAAAACGTAATAAAATTGGAATTTTGCGAGTTACCCTTAGTTGTACCTACCCCACAAAAATTCGTATCCGTAACACTATTTGCTATGTAAATATCAGTGACAGGAAGTTATTATAACATCATCAATATAAACTAAGTGGAAAAGAAAGAAAGAAAGAAAAAACATTTATTTAGCACAGACCAAAATACACACAATACATCAGATAACAACAAATAAAAGAACAAATAGAAAACTAGTATCAAAAAAAAAAAAAAAACAATCAATCAATTATTAAAACAAACTCAAAAACTACCCACAGAAAGTTAATACTTACAATTTATAGGGGACCACCCTTGAAACATACCTTATCCATAAAAAAATAAGAATTTTCGAAATCGGTCCACAATTGCCGGAGATATCGCGTAACACATACAAAGAAAAAATATAGCCGAATTAAAAACCTCCTCCTTTATGGATTCGGTTAAAAAAGATGTATATTACACTAAGTACGTATAGTAAACTCATACAAGATGGCAGCACCATAACCACAGACACGACTAACAAAACCAGAACACCTTGACTTCTTAGAAACAGTTTATACGCCAATAAAACGCCGCGTCATACCGACGGAGTGCGTCCGAAACAAGCACATCTCAATGAGGGGGAAACGAGTCGTTATTTATAATTTATTTCCTTAATTAATATAAAGATCTTGGTTCTTATATTCTTTGTCTACACTACGGTAAAAGTTTCAAGGAACAGATGGTATGATTCGTTAGTTGGCTGATTCCTTTTTGATTTCCGGGCTAACCGTGCGAATGTAGAATTCGATTGATTCCGTTGTTTGAAAGCTTTTATAGCACCTGCTTGAGTAAAAACTCTATTGAATTAGTCTGTACGATTTGGGAGCAATTATCGGAGAAATAAGGGCTGGATGGGTAGTAACTAGTTTGTGTTGTTATCGGGCTGGTTATAAGGTAATCATCTGCCAAGCCTTTTTACAACTACGTTGCAGTCGGCTTCCAGTCTAACCAGATGCAGCTGAGTACCAGTATTTTACATGGAGCGACTGTCTATCTGACCTCCATAAATCAGTTACTGGATAATACGATACCACTTGGTAAAACTGGCTGTTAGACTTTCGGCCTTCTGACGACCGCAACGACTGTCAAAGATTCACGAATGACAGCCGAGACCAACGGCTCTCCGAGGCACGGAGGGGTCTTGTTATGCACAGATGGTCACCCATCCACGGACCAACCGCGGCGAACGTAGCTCAACCCGATCGATTTAAACGTGCGGCTGGTATTACTTAGCCGGTTATACCTAAGGTGAGGATTATAATCTTTTGAATTATAAAAACAAACTGTGTTTGACACAAATAAAGACTGAGCCGAGCCGTGACGGCATTGATTTTATTAACTTGTAGGGCTTTTCTCGCATTCGCTGACATTAGAATAAATTAAAATAGTATTACAACAATTCTCTTTTCAAATCACACGCTGTCACTTTCGTTTCTGGCTGCAAGAAACATATAAGAATAGTTGGAATTTCAGATTGCTTTTGTTTTCTGTATTCAAAATTCAAATTCTCTTTTCAATTCGTTGGTAGCTACAACAATGTTCTTCTTCTCAGCGTGTCGATGGCAATCCAAATGGACTCGGCCCAGAATTCGGCCACGTGTTTAGCGCCATCACTAGCACCCATCAGTTCCTGTAACGTGTGGCTGACAGGACACGTAGGACATGATTAAGTGTCCCATCGTTTGTGGAACAGTACAACAGTATCGATATCGATCAACAACAATCAAGAATTAGTGAGGTATCGCGAGATTCGCCACAACCATAACGGGGCTACAAACCTTTGGTTATCACATTATCTCCCAACGCCTTCGAGGAAGCTTTAAATTCCATACTAATTGGATTATTATACAGAAACGATGGCCGCCGTGTGTCTACCCGGTGCAAGCTGTATCGAATAGTCTCCCAGAACTCGGGAATTGCTAACTTTCCTTATTTTAAAAGTCTTACTTTAATGCAGTTTAAGGTTGGAGTTAGGAAGTTAGTGTCTTAACAATTTTATTAAATTTCTATGGCTGTGCTGCGGTGCCGGGGAGGTAATGAGAATTCTCTGTTTAATTCTTATGAGGTTGTTCTACACTGCGGATAGTACAGGTACCGTTGAGACTTGTGAACATTCATTGAGAGAAAGGTTGTTGACTGTGCATTAGAATACAATTTAAAACGCACGGGACTTTAATGAAGATCATGCACATGAATAAAGATTTGTTGATTCATATCGGCTTCTTATGTGAATATTTCTTCATTCATAACTTCGATACAAGTAGGTACAAAAATAACCGGACTTGAAGCTAAGTAAACAACAACGGTCCGCGTTCGTATGAATGCCCACAGGCGCAGGAGTCCCGCACAATAAATGTTTATCTTATTGATTTTCACACGGGCCCACTACAATGCACCCCGTGGGTACTAACGCCGTACTTGTATTACTTCGACAGAGTTCTAAACTGTTCGAATAAAATTACTGGGGAACAACTTTGTCCAATTAATAATAATGAATGCGCCAGGGAGCCCTACTGTTGTACAAAAAGTTTTTATTTCGATAAAGTTGCACCGCTCTCATGTGATACGGATATTAGGACCTTGTATAACTAAGTTCGTTTTTGTTGCGTCGGTTTTACTTGTTATTTGAGTCGGTTTAGTAACAATTCATTAATTTTACGATGCGTGTAATTAAAATATATGATTTGATAGTTCTAATAAAGTTTTATTTACTTTTATGAAGGGATTCAACAGTATTATTGTTGGAGCTTTCACAGAGCTTTCATGTTTGAGGAAAAGACCCTGAAGAGTTTAACAAGATAAATAATGGATTTAAGTACAGGATGTCGACTCCATCATTAGGAATGTTCCTACGTACCTCAATTAGTGGAATAAGCACGAGTTGAGATTTTTTCCCGGAAGGGGAAAGTAATAGGAGCTTTCGCTACGCATTCGGCCCTCCATCCCCGTTGTTAACCATCAAAGTTGTAATTGCGACCTTACGATTCGCTGAACTGTCACACCCTCGACATACCCCTAACGAATTTTTAATACAGCTAAAAACGCTTATAAACAAAAGCTCAGAGCCTCTGGCGGCGCCCTGTCGGGTTTAATTGCAGGTTTAGAGCCGGCGTTCATTAGGATATGCAGGCGCTTTTTTAACGCGATTATGACGTCGCAGGGTCGGCGATAGCCGTCGAGGGTGCGCTGGGGGCGAGGAGGGCTGCGTCACGTGCGAGGTCCGCACTCCGCAGCCCCACGCATGCGAGACCGCGGGGCGCCGGCCGCGCAGGCGCGCCCCCCGCCCCCGGCTCCCGGCCGCCAGTCGTCCGCCGGCCGCCGCGCGCCCCGCCTGCCTGTGCCGCAAACAGCCGCGTGCCGCGAGTGTTCCCAAGTGATGTCGACTTGTGACTAGTGCCATGCTCGAGCTGCGCTGTGTCCTGCTGGCGGCATTCGTCGCCGCCGCCGCCGCCGCCTGGCAGGAGAACGTCAGGCCCAAGGTCTTCGCGCAATTAGGTGAGTCCACCGACAATCGGCATAGAAACATGTCGGTGTTAGTGAACTCCTACAACAATAGACTTAATAGCCCTCGAAGCCGATCACGACAGGGACCCCACAAAGTTCGGCATCGCGACGCGCCGAGCATCCAATGTTTATGTTGTTTTGTTTGACGACAACGCGCGAACAAACACTCCATTCAAAAGTTCTCGTGTTTGTGTCAAAAGTGTCAGGAGTGACTGTCGCGACAATCATAATACCTGTTAGATGAAGATCATTAGAAACGTGAAGGAACTGTAAAATAACTAGAAAAGTTGCATTTAACAGAAGAAACATAAACTTGAAAGTATTAATCTAATTGGAGTTAGTTAACGGAAATATGAAACTAAATCTAGTACCGGATCATCATATTAAATGTAAATAAGTAAACGATGAAGTAATGGAAATGGCTGAATCAAATACAGACAGAAATGTTTTGAACATAACCAATCCAGCAAAATGCACTGTAGTAAATGTCATCTCGATGAATGAATCTTTGAATGAATCAGCGTTCTGTTTAGCTTCAGCAGATAAGGGTGATAAAGTGAATATAAAATGAATTTGAGAGAGAAGTTTTCTAGTGTTAAATGGAAACATTATTCTAGTCAATTTCTGTTAACATTCAAATGTACAAAAGTCATAAAGAGCCAATTGTGCTACAAAACTGCAACAAAAACTGATATCACCAACAATGTTGGTAACATTCGCCGGCACTCACATTCTAAATAGAATAAACAGAAATGCCTGTAGGAGCGCGCCTTGCGGTACACCCATAACGAGTCGCAGTCACGCGACAGTTAGTCCTGCAGGAATAAAGCCAGAATGCACAACTGTAGCGGCATTGTTTTATTGTGCAGTCTGCATTGCGGGGGACGGCCACGTGGCTCTCATTAGTGCAGCACAAAGCGAAGCAGTTTGTTCTGCGTTTTGCAATGTTACGCTCGGATTAGCGATCCACGTGATGTTTAACGTAGCGGACGGAACTTTGTCTGCGCTATTGTATGCCTTTCGTAATGTATTTCCCCTTTTGAAGCCAAATGCTTCTCTATGAATAGTTTGATCGATTAACGATGAACCTTGAATTAGAATAGCCGACGTCAAACGTCGAGACGCGAATGTGTCGGGAACGTATCCGGCCACCGTTGCATATCCGGCTATTGTTTTAGTCGCATCAGGCTTAATGCATCGCAATGTTAATGAACTTGACTGAACGGTAATGCAAAGGGAAGTGAGATCATTCTGAAGTGAATCAGGTCAAGTGTGTGAGCACTGCAACATGAGATATCGATAGGTTGTAATAGAGTAAACAACTCTCAGATTGTTGAGGAGACGGATTAATTAGGATGCTACAGTTACCGTGTTTCATGTGGGGGCCGGGCCCTCATAGTGAGCGTGTCAACACCTCTCTGGTAATATGATCCACCAATCGAAATTAGAAGGGTCAAACTGACCGCAGTGTGCGGTTTAATATACGATCTTTGGTCAATATGCTCTGGGTGTACGGAATGACGCTCTCTGTTATAAGGTTTTTATGGGATTCCCTCGCGTTATATTTCGGTCGTTATTAGTGTCACATTTGAGATCATCCCAGAAATATGATATTTTATCGATATTGAGTTTCATATGTAGCTATTATTTCTTCCATAAACTTGGTTGAGAGTATTTTGACTTTCACAATAATTTGAGGTTTTGGTAATCCAAACCAACATAGACTTAAGTAATCATAAGTACTTACTTACTTATGTATAAACTAAGTAAAAGAGTATAAAATGGATATATGCCATTTATATTTTTAGTGTCTAAATAGCATGTAGATTCAGATGTTCAGATAAAATCCACTTCTGGGAAGCAAAGCAACTCAACTTCACAAACTTAATTCTAAAAATGCATCAAATGAAACAGATTCATCTGATGGAACCGCAGCTAGCTAGCTAGTTATTAACTATTATCTCGTAACAACATTTATCCTCCACGATCTAGTGACTTAGTAAAGCAAGTAAGCGACGCAATCACCCAGTAGGTACATTGGAGCACAGTAAACCATGCCTTGAGAGATAAGTAGTGGCAATCTAACTAACCTAATTTGTGGGTAATGTTACTGCACTCACGTCCGCTAGAAACCGATATCGTTATTATTTCCAAAGTATGCCAGTGGAATACTGGGTAGGTGGACTTTAGTTTGTAACGGGTGCTCCGTACATTTATTTCTAATGTAAAATTCTGCTTCTAAACGGATGTTTGCCAACTAAATGGAGGGATTGGGCCGGCTCTGGTGAGTCAATGTTTCATTATTGTAAATATTATGGATGAGGAATCGTTAAAGGATGTTGGAGTCATGATACAATGTCAACACATATATGGTATGTCTTTTTAAATCGTCAATAACGCTGAATAATACAATGAAGAATTGCATTGTGACCTAAACGATTAAACTCCTATGGCTATACCATATCCAAAGTTAAATTTCGTTACGTCATTGGGCCAGAAAAATAGTTAAATCTGCCTTGAGAGAAATTCTGTGGAGAAATTACATAAATCAGGCAAGCGTTGTGAAATATTTGAAACAGGAAGATAAAGTACCGTTACTAACAGAAATGCCCGCGGTGAACAATAAAATCTGGTATAGAAATCTGTGTATAAAAGAAGGTTTCCAGTTTAAGTTCATCTAGACCGGTTCCTAAAGAGTGGGTAGTCGGTGAAGCATGCGGGAAACTGGCTGGGATGAAATCTCTGACTCACAAGACGGTGACTCAGAAAGTACTAAGATTAACACAGGTCAGGTTTGAAAGCTTTCCTCCTTTTAATAAACCGATCATAAAAGCGAAGGAAATTAAATTTCGTAATACGATGGCTTCCTTTATAAATTACAAGAAAAAAATACCCAAAGAAATGGAATAATGGAGATAATAAATTCTTAATTAAATATTAAAACGCGATACTCTACATCAAAGACTCCGAAAGAGAGGAAAAGTAAATAAAACAAGTTTATTTACTTACGATATTAAACCAGTGTATATGGGTCCGTAAAATCCATAAGCGTACTTTGCGTAGGTCCCCTTAAAAAAGTATGAGATTTATGGTCCAAGGTTGGAACAGGTGACGTAAGTCTTTAGTTCAATTCTTTACCGTTTATGGTGTTATGGGTTCTGACACCCTCCTTTATGCCTTAACTGCTAGGATTATAGAACGTTTAAGTGGACCCATAAAATAACCGTTCAGTTACAACCTGAAGAAGAAATAAATTACTTAACATGATAATGCTTTTATGTCCCAAGAATATTTTGTACGTGTCGCGTGGTGCCTTATGGGTATTTATTGGGTTATTCGTCAGGAACCAATACTTTGGGGAGCTGTTATGTGGTAGGGGTGCATAATACTGCTATGACGGAGTGTTGTTTATGATTCCAGTGTATGGCTTACAATTTATTAAGTCTCTGTGAGGTCTCGGGAGTCGGGAGTGGAGCTATTAATTTTTTTCTCAATGGGTTTTTGTTTTAGAGCTTTGGAGGGTCCTTATTGTGTTGACGAACTCCATATCTGCGTCTATTGTAATGTTTAAATGAAATTGCTTAATTAAAGAATGGGTGACAGCAGCTGCTTTTATTTTTGCAAAGTTTTCGTACCTCCGAGTCTTAACTGTCGTAAAGTTTAGTTTTGCTAAAATTGATCATGTTCTGAAATCCCCCGCCCTATCAGTGAAGCGTGAAATCCAATTAAACGATAGTCAACATCCACTAACTAGAACATGTCCACCTATCTGGTAGTATATAAGTTAAGATGTCACTCGAAATAAATCGACTTTGGATAAGAGTTCCGGTCAGAGAACCAATCAATTTCCGTTGCTCCCGTTACGTGCGTTCAAATAATTTAAAATGTCAATATTAATAAAAATCATACCACCGCCACCGATAAAAGTCAATCAAAAAAGGACAAAAGTTCAAACATGCTGGAGCACAATTGGTTTTAGAACGGAGGAATGCGGCTGTGAAGGAAAACAAAAATGTGTTTAATGGTAACGTGATACGGTGACTAATAGCCTGTGCAGCGTCTTCTGCGGTTCGATAATACGCGTGAGGGAAAATGTGATTTAGAGTAAGGTATTAGGGTTTTGTTTTGGTTGGGTGGGATTGTGAATGGTGGAGACAAGTAGCACGCACGTGCGTACGGCATCGCGGCGGGACGGGGGGAGGGGAGCCGCCATGGCGCCGCCTGGCGGGAGAGACACAACTTTATGACGACGCGATGTATTGTCTTCCCAGTGTGGGATTTACCGTTCCTTTTGTTTTTATTTTTTTCGGACACGCCGATTAATTTCTTTTAGTGGGCTGTTTGGGGTCGCCGGTTCTGCTTGTACAATCAAATTTTCCTCTTTTGTTTTTGAGGCTTAACTTAAGTCTTAACTTAAGTGCTTTCGCATTTGCGACTCCTCACTTCGCTATTCAGTATACAACTGCGAATACTTTGTTGTACGTACATTGTGCTATAAATAAGGCTAACCGCATGTGCATGGCATTTGTTTCAGTGTGCGTTTCCTTTGCGGGAGTTCGAAAGTGCTTTACTAACTTTGTGAATGCGTTTTGAAGATCGTCTTCAAGTTGAATTGGCGATTAGAAAACACTCGCACGTTTGCTATCAGACTTTAGATATTCAGTGTTCGCTTTGAGAGATCGAGTTTAAGTGATATAAAATAAAGTTTCCACATCAAAATATAAATTCAATTCAATTCATTATTCATATTGTTGAACTTTGCTTTCATCATTTTGTTTTGTAACTATTAGAGATTTGTATTAGAAGTCGTTCTTCATTTATGTTTATTTCAGTATCTTTCCATATTTTATACAATTCCAATGTTATTAAAACGACCAAAGAAGCTATTATTAGAAATTCATACCTAAAGTGCCAGAGATCGATCGTACCAGCTGTTCTATTCATATTCGCATGAAAAATGGGTTAGAAACGGAATCAAAGAAAGATGGCGGATTGAATGGTGTTTTTATCCCAACCCTTGCTGACGAGGGCTGCGCAAACATTGGTTTAGTAATAAAAATATTTGTCGAAATCCTCAACGGGGAAAGGAAACTTTATGAACGGTAGACGATTCTTTGCAAAATACAGAGAGAGTGCGCCTATTTCATTGTCATGCAGTTTTTAAACCGGGATTAAAATGAGCTAATCATGAGCACAGAAGGGGTTGACAATCAACTCCGGTTTTGTATCTACTATAAAAAACTTTTTCTACTTTTTTTGTCCAAACATAATTAAAAACATTTATTCAAGAGACCCTTATTTTATATCCCAGGTTAAAGGGACAATTAACTAAGTGTTTTCTTGTGTCATGCATTGGATATTCCACCGTTTAGTTCACTCAAACGTTTACAGCTTCCTATTGATTTTATACTATCATCTGTAATTCCAATATCTTTTTAATTACTTTGCTGGATTAAACACGTGATTATTCAACCTGATAAATCTTGTTTCTATGTAAATCAACTTATTTGTAGCAATTAGTATTCTATACGAGAATGGTAATTAGGAGTTCTGGCATATTATCTTCACGTCTGTATTGTTCTTAGTACTCAACTTGTTGATAAGTCTAGATCCAAAATTTCGTAGAAATTATCTCACGAATTTCATTAGCTTCTTCATTTCTTGGAAGTTCTCGGTCTGATGTTTATTAAGGTTAGTGTTCGTCGACGCTTTCATTACGTAAACTATCCATCACCCCATAACAATATGTATGTGCGATAAATCTTCATATACGTTCTCATTTGCAGTGAGTCGCATTTAAAACCCTTCTCATTTGAAAAGGCACCGATGAATGGCTCGGAGTCAATGGATCGTAAGAAATGGGCCAGTGACGTGGAGTAAGGCAAGTGAAACGTGTTCCGCGACCATTTTATGAGGGTCCCTCAGAGCTTAGTGGATTCCTCTTGATGTGTGTACGCGTGCGATAAGTCGTGGCAATGTGCGATTTTGTTTTCTGATAATATGATTTAGTAGTAGTGTTGTGACGAGATATTATTGTGGTTGTTATTAGATTATGGTCTTATTGTAAGGGTTAGTTGCTGGTTTTGTTCAATCAAATGATCGTATCGAAGAGCTTTAAGAATCTTCATAGTAGTTGTTTGTTATACGTTTAATCAGCAATACGTTTAAAATTCTAGAAGCTCTTATGGTTTGTCCTCTTCTTGTTCTGGACATTATTTTGTATCTGGGATATCCTAATATTGAATCAACATCACAAATAACTGCACTAGCACTTTCTTAGGCGTTATGATTCAGTGTTATTTATTATACCTAAAAAAATATCAACTTATTTATGCAAAATATCTCAGGTGTTATAGCGTCTGCGTAGAGCTGAGGGGTCTTTTAAAGCTGGTGGTGATTCCAGCCCCGTTAATGAGCCAGGTGGTTCCTGCACAATGTGGACCGTAACAATAGGAATGTAGCCGCTAAGGGTGGGTCGCACCCCCTACGTACACTGTATGAATTTAAAATGGCGATATTATTCTGATTTTAGTTTTGTAAACCAAAATGGATAAGCTTTTGTTGATGAATAACAATTTAGTTATTATTGATGGAGATCATATAATGGTTCTTTGATTAGTTTAACAAAGACACTAAATGTCAGAAGCATTGATAAAATTGAACTTGACATATAAGTAAGGATTAAGAATCTTTTCAAACTGGGTTTTGAAACTGTGCTTCTTTCTAAGAGTTTTCTACAGATTCTTTTAGCACGTGCTAAGGTTTAAAATGATGCTACTTTGTGAAAGAAAACGGCATTGAATCGGATTTGCTATGAATGATAAAAATAAAGTTAGTTTTCCAGATTCTACAACTAAGTTAAATTGGTAGAAATTTTTCGCAAACCTAGTGTGTATTATGTACAAATATCACAATTTCACCCTTAATGTCATGGTGGAAGTTGGCGAGATTTGTAGTTATATAGGAAGACGTTCGAAGCCAAATTAAGATTTGTACTCATTATCCACAAAATATATCAAAGTTTGTCAACTACGTCTATGTATGCCATTTGACTCTTCTGCCTTATGATATGGTGTAGGATTTTGATTACGCGACCTACATAATATCACAAAAAAATATCGTTTATGGAATCGTAAACATTTTGTATCACATTCTAGAGTGGAATTCTCTCATAAACCCGATAAAATGACTCAATGCTCGTCTTTGTCTTTGTATATAGTCCCTTATGCTAGATTGGAAGTGGGTGTATATTTGATTATTTATTGGATCTTAAAGTGGATGACATCAATTCTAACTGCACGACCTCACATGAAACTAAGTGCTTCTCTCATTTCGAGCTCCATTTCAGTTACTTGATATGACACAAATAAGTTTAAATTAGAATTTAAACTTTCTGGTCGATACGTGTAATGGTCGTCTGCATTGAATTGCTTAATTTGGTAGTTCTGTAAAATTACATTATTTTGTTCGGTAGTCCAAAGATATAATATCTATCTTCTTCCTATTGAGTAGAAGGAATAGTTTCACAACTTCGATCGATCACTTCCAAAGCAATATTTTATGAGAAATTAATGTTGTTCCTTTAAACTATATGTATAGCACTAATGGCCTAACTTAAACCCATAAGCTACTTAAGCATCATAATTCAAACTTACGACAGCGTCACTTTATCTTTGATCTTAGCGAACATTTTCGCAAGTGTTTCGAAGACGCTAGCCAATCAACGGGGCGCAGGAAACATAACTTGAAACAGTGAACGGGTTCAGTATATTTAGAGCCCTAAAAATAAACGGATCGTGCGGCCCTTCTACACTTGAACTTGAGTCGAGTTCATTGACCGAGCTGAATGATAACTGTGCACTACTGTTCCGCTTCTTTTTGAAGCATTTGAAAGATCATTCATCGTTTTACATGAAACACTTTGATTTATTAAAGCTTACTTAGTTTTGAATGGAAGCTTCAACAATAGTTATTGCAAAGCTACAAAAGGGAAAGGTTTTACTTCAAATATTAATATTCTGTTTTGTATTGAGCTTAAGTAATGGAATCTTCCTACAAGGGACCATCCTTCTCTTGAAGGAGTTACACAATTAGTTCTATGAAGTACACAATAGAGTTCACAATGCAGTAAACAGTTTATCACAATTGGTGTCGAGAGTATAAATCCCAGAGCTGTCTATTCAAATTATCGAAGATCGAGCCGGAAGCCAGAGTCTAGAGAATGTCGAGTTTCATCATAGCAGACTACAACACCAATACATGTAATAGGAATAGAAATGAAAACAAGCTACCATCTTTGCAGTAATCTCTTTTTAATCGCGCAATATTTTTGCTTCTTCTAAAATATACAAAGACAGATGATGTAACTGATAAAATTTTGAAATTGTTCTTTCATAACTCCATAAACACGCTATATCTTTGTGAAGCATACATTATATGGTAATTGCTGCATGTCAGTTGTTATTAACAACTTTTCTATAGAAAACCGCCCTTTTCTGCAGGCCTCAATTCTACGAAGAATGGATAAACAAAACCTTCTCATTTGTGGTAGTGTTGTGCATAAAGCAGTCTCACAGTACTCTGTGAGACTGCTTTCACAGAGTATAAATGTTGACTATCGATTACTCTATATTCGGAAGCAAGTCTGCGATGGCTCGATGCCGACCGGAATAATGTCTTCCGCGGCATTCATTTATGTTTTATTCCACTCCTTTGATATTCTCCTTTTATGAAGCTAAATTGTTAGTTGGTGTTATAATGTTTGGATTAAATTGTTTCTCGTTTATTGTGTGCAGTAAAGTTGTGTTGTTATTCCTTGTTGTGTTATTTTTAATCTTTTGTATGCTATTGTCATGTAAAAGCTGTGTGTATTTTACGTTCATATTATGTTTTGTTACTTTACGCGCCTTTAGCTTTGTTAACATTTTTATCTTCTTGTACATAACTTTTCTTTATTCTGTTTTCTTGATTAGCAGTAACTTTTTATTCATGGGATTTTAGAAAGATTCTATAAGGTTTTATCGTGGTTTAATGTATTTTACCATTTTTTCAAAAACATCATCGTGTACCTAAGTTACCATGATTCCTAATTTTTGTGCACAATTTTTTCTTAAGCCCTACTAGTCCTACTACTAATCTTGTGTTACAAAATGTGTTAATAGAACATTCAAATCTGATGTCGAAATCGTACTGCTCTACAGTTAACTCGATTAATACACAGTCGAATAATTGAAGCAATTCGATCTGTTTCGAAATGCTATGTTTTAAGAAAGTGCATCAGCCGTTTATTTTCATAGAAACGTGAGAGCTTTCGTAGCCAGAATTCGGAGAGCGATTGATTAGTATAACGTTAAAAGTTTTGACGTAAATAGATGTCTGTTAATGCAGATCTTACGAAATACTCGTATGTGTTGTATTTACTTTTTGTGAGTTTTAGAAATGATTTTAATGTCCTTCTGTGGGTGTCATTCTTGTTCGCTACAATTTGGATGAGCAGCAGTCTTTGCGTGACACACTTGCAATGGCAATGCCCTTAATTTTGACTATTTAAAAATATTCATTTTGTTATTAACGTTGACAAGCAGACAAATTTTCGACGCATCATGAATTTCTTTCAAAATCCCTGTGATCCCCGTGATTGTGATTGTGTGTTATACAGTTGGAGTGTAGTTTATAAATGGTATTAGATATGTTTTAAACCACTGCCCTAGGTAATGGGATTCATTATATTACACATTGTGTGAGTGTCATTCCTAATATTTCACAAAGAGTTATTGTATAGCTGTAATCCACTCGATTGCGCTCATGCCACAGTCTAGCAATAATAACAGTTTACCCAGTTCACAATAATTTATTAACGAAACGAAGACTGCTTGCAAAATGCCACAGCCTAGCCTTCGATGCAAAAGTCAATAGGTATAAAAGTAGACAAGCGTGCTCCATGGAAATAAATCCATTTTTGCAGACTATTACGCGGTTAAACTCTTACCATGCACACTGAAAAGTGCTCGAGACGTCTGGAACTGTTAAAGTTAAATAAACTGCGAATTTATTTGTTAAAGGGTTTTAATACTAGGTTTTGCGTTTGCGTTGCTGGCTGTGGCTTTTGTTTCGAGCTCTTTCCAAGTTGAATTTATTCAAAAATCCCTTTTTTTTTTCTTGGGAGCACTAATGGTGGTATGTTATTTGTGGCCCAAGAGCACTGTATATCCATGGAATATGTAGGATAGGTGGATAATGAAAAAACTTTATTTTAAAACTCTCTCTCTCTGACAAATGCACATACTGGACAGGTCCACTCAATCTGTGTGGTTCTTTCCTCTGAAGACCATTTCAGACACCAATTTACACATGATCTGACTAAGATTATGACTAGACTTTAAAAGAGACTGTGACCTCTGCGTTTCTACCTTTCTTCTCGGATAGGAAATGCCGACCTCATTTAGTTTTTAAAATATGATTGACATGTAAAAGTGTTTGTACAAACTTACTTACAGAAATACAATCATTTATAACAAAATTATTCTAACCATTAAATGGCATTCAGTGGTCTGAATACCTTCGGCAGCTCATACATTTTATCAAAACAATATTATACTTTTTAATTTTCTATAACCAGCCATTGTCAACTAGCCAACAAGGGCAGTAGTAGTGGACCAGTGCGAACCTTACGTACAACTCGTAGGCTCGAATCCAGCCAGGCGCTTTACTTTGTGTAAATTATTTCATCACTACTGCTATCAAAACGGTGAAGAAAAGTATCGTGAGGAAATCGGCATGTCCTAGAACCAAAAATTCGAAGACATGTGACATCTACCGACCCGCATTGGGCCCACTGCCTCTCCCCGAGAGGAGGCATGTGTTCCAGCAGTGGAAACATTATAGGCTGATTCTGATAACCAGCCATATGGACCATTTGACCCAGGCATTGAGATTTCAGTCGGTCTTCCGTCAGTTCTCTTTCATTTAACAAACATAATAACTCTTAGAACCACTTACCACACAAACTATTACAGACCCAACAACCGTTCCATATAATTCATTCCTTTATTCATTGACGTGGAAAGAACTAGTAGGGGCTAGTAAGGTGGCATGAAGCGTGAATGAAAGAGGGCCGTGTAAAGGATCTGTCGGGAACTAGGGATTACGTACGATGACGGTTGTTTCCCTTCCACTGCTGCATGTGTGGGTAGGTGGATAGGTTATGTAATGGTTGGATGGAGTTGTGTGTAGTCATTGACTGATCTATTTCTATTACGCACCTCCTTTTCTATCTTTGTTTCTAACCAGTGGAAATCAGCCCTGTGCCTGTGCTGTGAGTCTCCCCATAGCACAGCATTGTGCTTAGTGGAAACCTTTTGTGACAGTCATGACGTGCAGCTGTCGACTATTTCTGTTTTGTACTCGTGATTAAAGATCAGCAGTGCGATTCTGTAACCATCACACCGTGAAAACTTAGGTGAAGTGAGCGTGTAGTGAGCTCTCATTCCAAATAATGCTAGGGATTGACACTACTGACAACTCACATCAAGCTCACTTCACTTGAGTTTTCACGATGCGATTTTTACAGAATCGACCGGCTGTTTTGCTTTTATTTTCTTTATAATTTGAGTTAATTATCTTTTGGTATACACGTGCAGCACGTGAGCTGTGGTGGCCCCGTGGTAACGGCCCCGACTTACGAGTTGTAGGTCGTAGGTTCAAACCCAGACAGGTGCTTTACTTTGTGTAAATTATTTCATCACCACTGCTCTCAAAAACGGACAATATTGTGTCTGAATATATTCTACCAATAATAAGCTATGAATGAGTTAAAGAATCATTGTTACTTAACTATTTTTTATGAATAAATTCCTCTTACACATTGGGTTTTATTTTCTCTAGATTTTATTTCTACTTTGGGGAGGAGCGCTGAAGACAATACTGAGGCCTGTTGAGATCGCCCAGCGAGCAATTTTGAAGGTTATGCACTTTAAACCTATGTACTTTCCCACTTCGACTTTGTACCAGATTTGTCGGGTTTTAACAGTGAGACAACTATTTATCTTAACTATTACACTCCTACAACATAGTAAGCAAACTTATGATCCGCTAATCTTGCAAAGACGTAGGAAGGACTTAGTTTGCCAAAGAGACACGCTCTTTCACACAAAGTTTAGCAAACGCTTCATTCCCTTCCTTGGACCCGTCATATACAACAAATTGAATAAAAATATAAACATCTACCCTCTACCAAAAGATCAATGTAAGAAAAAAGTTAGTGACTACCTACAACAACTTACCTATGATGAGACTGAACTCCTGATGCACATATCACGGTGACTTGAATGTTTTTGATGTCGTGTTATGATTTTAATTTCAATTTATTCCAAATGTTCACACTAACATATATACAGATAAACTCACAAATACCTAGCTCTCAGTACACTTCACTCAGGTACTAACACCCTCACACACACGTACACACACATACACACACCCTCTCATAGACACTTGCTCATTTACAGATTTCTCATTTAGCATTGTATAATAATTTAGCATAATAATAGTTCTACACGTATTATAATCAGATAAAAATAGTACGACCAGTCCTTTGTGTTTGTTAGCATTATTTTAAAAATATTCGGGGGAATGGCACTGTTAACCGAAATACAGGCATTTACCTAGTTCGGTTACAGAAGCTAAATCCATTTATTTGTATATAACTACTGCTAATCTGGTTTTGTAACATAGAACTAAGTTTTTTGGGAAATAAATTTTATTATTATTATTATTATTATTACTTTTCAATTCAACATGCTTCATTCGAACATTATCAGTATTTATAAGACAGCGTGTCATTACAAGCTGTAGTTACATATTGTTCTCTGTGATACAGACTATAATTTAAATGCCATTAACTACCATACATTACATTCCTTTTACTTCATATTTCTATGTAACATTCAAAGGGATATCAAATTGCATATCGCGCAGTGTCTCAATGACTAATAAATTCGGATCGCCCGTGGCGCCCCCGCGTGTGATATTTATGCGTGATAATAATTAATGAACTTATGCACAGAACTTTGTTTCAACTTCCCTTCGTACCTACTTGTGAAGTTGCTGTGACGTTCCTTCATTAGAAGCGTTGGATTAGTTTTATTTAGAAGGTTGTAAGACTTGGTGGTTGGCTGGGAGGTTAATAGTGAAGGATCCTCTTTACAGAACGAAAAAAAAAAACAACTATTTGGAATTCCAATATCAAACGTTTTGTTTTTTTTTTTTTAAATATTTTCGCATGCTGTGTTTTGATTTTTTAATACATAGTACTCAGCCTCATAAAAATGTATACATCAACAAGAATTCATTTGATTGCCTACAGTCCGTGTTCCATAATATAAAAGGTATTGTATCAATGTCTAACCACAAACCATATTACACATTGGGTACTTAATTGTAGCTACTCATTGATAAAATATTATGGAACACAGTTTGTAGACAATCAAATGAATTCTTAAAAAGTATCAGGAAGTACCAGTGATTTTAATTTTACGACTTGGCTAACTAGGTACAACAATTGTCACAAAGTCTAGATCGTAATTCGTCGGCTGATATCTTTTAATTGGATTATTTGTTTCACTTTCACTTAGTAAGGCTACCTTATCTTTTTACTTTTTAAAAACTTTTGAAGAGAAACATCGTTAGGAAACCGGCATGTCCTAGAACCAAACATTCGAAGACATGTGACATCCACCAACCCGCACTGGGCCCGCGTGGTGGATTCTACCCACTCCCTCTCACAGAGAGGAGGCCTGTGTCCCAGCAGTGGGAACATTATAGGCTGCTTAGTGCTTATACTAATAACTAACAAGCAATGGAACTCCGATAATAATGACGTAAAAAGCTTAGATAAGTTTATAAATGCAAATTTTTAACATACACAATATATTTTATGTTAAAAAGATGCTTATCGTCTTCCATAAATTGTGGACTGTGGGATACTCGTACCAAATGTATTCTCGGGCTACCGGATAACTTATTTGTCAAATGTTTATTTACTATTGATATTAATAAGAAGTCTTATTACACCTTCAGTCTTGTTTGTATTTCTTGAAGGGTTCGGCAGAGGTGTACGGTTACATATTATAATAATTTCTATAGTTCCTGGTTATAAACACATCTGCTTGAGTTGAGCAGATGTTTTGATATTTATGAAGGTAAAAGTTATAAATAGAATAGCTTAATTTTGACGTTAAGTTTTATAAGTAGGTAAGTTTGATGAACACATTATATAGCATAAAATCACGCCTTGCCTTTCCCGAAGAGTTAAGCAGAGGCGTATCTAATATAGTACACCTACATTGTGCCAGCATCTGATGGGGGCTATTGTCATCAACCGGGCACAAATCTAGACTCCAGGCAGCAATTCCAGATAGAAAAATCCAATAGCACTTTGTCCGACCTGCGATTCAAACCCAGGACCTCATGATGAGCAGTAAGCGCATGCGACAACTAGATCAACGAGGCAGTCAGAAGGTCAATTCTCGTAATTTAAAACGTTCAAAATCTAGTCGCAGTCTCATCTCGGCGACAAACAAATGTCAAAAACTTGTCAAAATGTAGGGAAATTAGAAGTATTTTTTGACAGATTGAGACTAAGACCAGACTGTGAACGTTCTTAAAATTACCAGAATTGCCCCTCAGACTGTGGACGTTCTTAAAATTACGAGAATTGCCTATCAGACTGTGAACGTTCTTAAAATTACGAGAATTGCCCCTCTGATATAAAATCATGCCAAAAACAATATCATGAAAAATTCTGGAATCTAATACCAAGACGCTGTAACGATTTCGCATTATGTCTTGCAGTACAAAATACCACAGCAAAACTGCCTATATCGCCTTTATTAAAGTTATTGTGTGCCCCCGCTGTCATATCCCTACTTATATGACTTTTACGACACATGTCATACGTAATTGCTCAGGCACTGCTGAATCCCCCCGGGCTCCTTACGAAAAACTCCGCCAAGCGATTATAACCTCTGTGGGTGGTACAAACATCGCTATAGGTATAATTTAATATTTGTTCATAAGTTCCTATAGCGGTACGACTGTGAACCTGACTCTCATAAGATCCTGTTTTGAGCAAACGAGTTTTGAATTTAAAAATCTTACTGAATTGGCAGTTGTTTTTTTATTCTTTTGTTTATATCAATATAAAGATAATTGGAGGGTAATCTTTATTAGTTGTCAAGGGTCTCGTGGCTAAATAATAACACCCGCACTGGTCCATTGAAGGTACGCTAGGTAAGCTACGCTTGCCGCGGTCGGTTCGTGGATGGGTGACCATCCATTACATATCAAAACCCATCGGTACGTGTCTCGGAAAGCTGTTAGTCCCCGCTGTCATTACTTAGTAGATTTTTGTAACGGGTTTGTTACGGGTAGTCAGAAGCCCAAAAGTTTGTCGTTACGGGTAATCAGAAGCTCAAAAGTCTGACAATCAGTCTTACCAAGAGATTTTGTAGTGGGGGAAGTTCGCGCATGTAAAAATGTATGAAATTGTGCGTGCGCGAACTTCCCCCACTATCCCCCAAAATATCTTGCCAACTTACGTGCCGGTAACTACGTATATCGTATTATCCAGTAACTGGGTTGTGGAGGTCAGATAGGCAGTCGCTCCATGTAAAATAATAGCTGTATCCAGTTAGACTGGAAGCCGACCCCACCGTAGTTGGAAAAAGGCTTGGTAGATTGTTTCCCTATTAGTTAAGCGTGAAAAATATAGGTCGTTATTAACATGTGTGCGAGCGAGAACTGGGTTTATTTTGTCATTCATATCACGCAAAATATGTCTTTGGTATTGTTTGGATTTTCTTATTATTACTATTGTGGTAATGGTTTCGAAGATTTATGTTAGTCCGTTTATTGTGGGGAGGGGTGGCTTCATATAATTCTTACTATCAATTATATTAAGTGAAGAGGGGGCATGTATCAGACAGAGGCATGTTAACAGGCGAATTCTACTATACCCTGTCCATTAGGGAAACCGTTTTTTGACAGATGGAACTACTGATTGCAAAAACACAATACATTGATTGAGATACGTACGGTATTATAATGCCTGTAAGAAGCCATAAATAGGATAATCCAATAAGATAAGGTAGTTTATATATTTGTTTTAGTACGCATTTTAGAGTAAACTTTTACGTAATCTGGAATAGTTACGTTGTAAGATAGCTGTCAAAAACGGTTAATTTAATGGACAGGGTATAGAGAAAAAATAACATAAAATATTCGAGCGGAGAGACATGAAGAATCATGCGACTAGCTATTCAAACATTTTACTTAAATTAAGATGCAGAGAGCAGTGTTGGCACAGTAGTAAAGGCCGCGACTTACGACTTGTATGTCCATAGTATCGAGCCCAGACAAGCGTTTTACTTTGTGTAAATTATTTCATCACCCTGGTCTCCAAAACGGTGAAGGAAAACATCACGAGAAAACCGGCAAGTCCTCGAATCAAAAAAAAAAAACATGCGACATCTACCAACCCGCACTAGGCCCGCATGGCCACCGAGAGGAGGCCTGTGTCCCACCATTTTAGGCTGAATATGCTAAGGTGCAGCCATTCTAGATTTTTAGCAATAACAATCTGCATAGTAGACTGATAGATTAGGCGCCATTAAGACGACTCGATAGAAACGAGTAATTCCACTTTGCCCCACCAAGCCCGCCACCCTGGTGTGGCAAAGTGGACGGCCTAAAATTTTGCAGTGGAATATGCCCCACTACATCATCTGTCAAATAGTTTCAGTTAGTTTAAACGCGAACACTCCACATTCAATTGACTTCAATTAATAACTAGTTCCTTACAAGTCGAGACTTGGGACTAATAAAGTTACATTCACACTTGTGTGCAAAAATTCTATACGATTCTTGCACCCGCGGTGTAATTGCGTAACATACTAATACAGCGCAATGGTTTTTTTTATGACAGTTCAACAACATTTATTGCGTTATTAACGTTGTCGATCAGACAATTTTTTAGGCTTCCGTACCTCGAAAGGAAAAAACGGAACCCTTATAGGATCACTTGGTTGTCCGTCCGTACGTCTGTCTGTCTGTCAAGACCCTTTTTCTCAAGAACGCGTGGAGATATCAAGCTGGAATTTATATCAAATACTCAGGTCTACTGACCCTTGGAGCTGTGAAAAAATCAAACTTCTAAGCCAATGCAATCAAAAGATACAGTCGTATGCCGCAAATTTCCGTAAATTTTCGACACTCGCAGGGAATCAAAACCTACAGGGTACTTCCCGTGAACTCAGAATCTTGAATTTTGGTACGAAGCAACGTCTTGTAGCATAGATAAAGGAAAAATTGCGAAAACCGTAAATTTTTAATTACATAGGTACCTACAAATTTGTACGGAACCCTCGGTGCGCGAGTCCGACTCGCACTTGACCGCTTTTTTTTTCGAATATATGAAGTAATGGAGTGTGTTACGTAATTAGGATGCCGGTTGTAGGATTATGATGATGGAATTGAATAGGCAGCAGCGTCTTTGCCGCTGAAAATAACATCATGGTATCAGCTATCACCATTCTGTCAGCCGAGCACCCTAATTGCGTAACACACCAATTACAATCTGAATTTTTTGGAAGGATATTACTAATCCATTGCTTTATATGTTCGAAAAATTTGTCTGCTCAACAACTTGAATAACGCAATGAATGTTGTTGAACTGTCAAAATGAAAGCTATTGCTACAGTTAGTGTGTTAAAGTATTATGTGATGTTACGCAATGGAAATAATGTCTATAACCCAAAAAATATTATTATATCGTGTGGGTGCGAGTTGCCGTGAGATGAAGTGCTGAAAAAATTAGGCACTTAGGAAGGCTTACGACTCAGGGTGAGTTCTTAGTATCTCGAAGGGTCTTGAAAGTAGGACGGTTTTTTAGTGTACTCACGACGACATATCAATCAAGCTACATGTCCTGAGCTTAGCTGATCTCGCATTGTATGGACTTTTCCTACAGTGAGAAGTTAGCTGACGGCACGGTTGGCGCAGTGGTTAAGCGATTGACTGCTGCGCTGCGTGTCGCGGGTTCGATTCCCGCACGGAACAAATATTTGTATGACCTACATGTATTTGTTCCGAGTCTGGGCGTTTTTCTATCTATAATATGTATGTATTTACAAAAAAAAATGTATATAAGTAGTTTATCAGCCATCTTGTTACCATAACACAAGCATGAGGTTGCTTAGCTTGAGACTAGATGGCGCTGTGTGAAATGTCCAGGGATATAATAAAAAAAGCTTATACTAGAAATATATAACTTGATATGTCGTCGTGCGTGCAAGTAAAATTAAACGATCCTGACTGTGGCGTCAAGGAAGCGTGTCTTCGAAACTCATATCCCCAAGAGGCTAAAGGCCAAAGTTTTTTTTCAAAACTTTCATTGAAGAGCACCTTCAGAAAGAAAGTTATGAAAGCTTCACAGAACCCATCGTTATATTAGTTATATATCCCACGATTGATGTGTGTCATTTGGCTCGACATTTGTTTGCTTATACCCTGCCCTATGACGTCACAACTTACTGAATGTACGGGAAGAATATTCATGCTTTCCTGCTGTAAGATTTTCGCGATTTTCGTTTTTTTTCTTCGCGCTGTTAGGTTTTGTAGGGGGTTGAGAATTATAAGCTAGGGGTGTAGGAATTTAGGGGAATGTAAGCATAGGTTAGCGACTGCCATTTTCATACTACCTCCGGCTAGATTGCAACCCCATTGAGAAGTTTTGTATGTTTTTATTTAAGAAATATTGTTGCTAGGGGAGGCTCAGGAGAATAACTCATTATATCACTGCTAGTTTCATAAGTCCGAATTTGACTTGAATAAATACTCCTATAACTTAAAACTAGTTCCAACTGCTTCTGCCACAATCCGCGCGCTTTTGGCGGAAACGCCACTCATTCCCGCTCGGCCAATGAGGGCGAGTCGAAGCTTCTAGAACGTTCTAGAAGCTTCCTTTAAAAACATACGACGCGGACCCTTCTTTTGACATTAGCCGTGTGACGTCCGTCAGCTGGGCTGCGCACCATAAAGTGATTCTCTGTTAAACAATTTTACGAAACTTTATCTTCGCCCCGAACCCTATTGTTTTTGTATATATTATTTGCATACCTAGCAAAAAGAATAAAGCATAAAGGATTTACAGTATATATGTGTGTATGTTGAAGAAATTCACTTCAACAAAAAAGCTCATTTATCTGCCAATGATCGCCATCAAACGGTTCGCACTGACCTACTAAGCGCATCAGGAAAATATCGGGTAGAAAGAAATGAGAAGCCGACTTTTTCCTTTTATTAAACGGTATTCCATAGCAGCGCCGGTCGCCATGTGCCAAACATCTGCGACAACCGATTTTTTACCAACTTCAACTTTTGACCCCACTTCGCTACGATCATTCATGTGGGAATAGGATTTTTCACGAAGAAATTTGTGACCCAATCATTCACCCTTATGGTTTATTTTTGCTTGCACACACATTTCAAGTGGGTATTATTCTTGTTACAGTATTAATTACTTTGAATTATTAACGAAATAAAAATTGTACATTCCGAAAATAAAGTTTTGAGTTGAGTTCATAAACTCGGCTTATGTCTTGAGTCGTAAAGTATTTTTTATTCGTTGTATTTGTCAACTAAGATGGATTGGATCGCTACGTAAGTTTTACGACTTAGAAACAGTACTAAAATGTGAATAAGTATCAACTTATTATTATCTAAGATGATTTTCTTGCGTGTCTTTGGAACCTAAGCAGAGACATTCAATAAATTGCCTTAACGGCAATGGATATTAAACTTTTGTATAATGAATTACTTTACTTCGTGATTCATATAATTTAAGGAGCTACAGAAATGCTTACAAAAATGCCTAAAAAAACAAAAGACTGCGTTTATAAAACCGTAATTGAACAAAATGGTTTAAAAACTTTCGTATTTTATCTCTGGTAGTAGGGCTTTATTGCGGAAGCTTTTATCAAGACTATTTGGCGACATATTTTCTTTTATTGCGTGACACGGACCGCTAATGTTTCGTGTTCACAAAGATGGCGGCAGATGTTAACACGTCGCTGTCATTTCCGATTTTTTTCCCACGAACGAAGTACCTACCCACTGTCCCGTACCAACATTCTATTCGCGTTGTTATGTTTTTTCGCTAACTTAGATAAATAATCAGTTTTTTGACAAAGTACCTACTCTGGATGCCTTGGGTATTATGTGGCGGCATCTACATCGCCACATGTGAACTACGCATCGCACTAACGTCACGCAAAATCCTGCATCACGCAAGCAGAGTTTATCGCGCAACTAGCATATCATATCATATTATATTTAAGGTATACATAATAAAGAGTAATTCTATTCTATTTCTATTATATAGTAGCCCATCAGGCATGACACCCGTCTGGTCGGAGGATCCTCCCTTTTTTATAAAAGATGAGTAAACTTCATACCCTGCTCCTCATACATACCTCTGTAGGTACCTTCTTCTAGATTCATTAATTCATTTTGCACAAAATCGCAAGATTGACAAATTAAGGTCGCATTGAGGTGGGAAGCGTTGAAAAACTTCGGGAATTGTTTTAAAACAGTCCCTTTTATAATTTGGATATCGTGTTTCGGCGCTTTCACGGTTCAGCCTCAATTCTAAAAATATGGCCTAGATATTTTAGAAGTTCACGAAAAAGTTTCGTATAAACAAGTTTTGTAACTCACGGAAAGGTTTCCAAACGGAATCGGTAATTAGGTACACAAGTTCAGTTAAACTTTTGTTTGCTCTCACGGGGAAAATTTTACAACTTTTATCGAGTAGTTTACCAATTACTCCGGCTCTTATTTAGTTTTTCCAATATTTCCAGAATACTCTGTTCGAAGTTTTTGTCGTATTTATTGGTGTAGAACAGAATTTTCGATCATTAATATTGTTAAGTTAAGACTTCGCTTTAAATGCCTATGAATTTTGATCATACCCTCTAACCTGATTACCGAATAACGCTGTCCTCCGAACCGGCCGGGACATACAAATTGGTTCACAATGGAACAAGATCCACAAACAGGATCAATCTCGTGGATTCGTCACCAGGCAGTGGGACGATATAATAGACGCTTGCACGTTTGCTTGCACTATTTGTCTAACTCTAATTACTTGAGAGCAGATCTTAATTACGGCCATCCGGGCCGTTTGATTGGGGCCCAGTAATGCCCCGCATTGTTTGTGTTCTCGGCTAACAGGACAATTGCAACTGCACTTAGTGACCGAAGTCGCGAGGTTAATAATACCTACCCCTGCAGCGGGGTTAGGCCGTTGAACTGGACACGTGGCTTCTGCACCAAGCGTTGCGTTGTTTTGTGAGGGTTAGAAAAAAGTGATTTCGTTTTGTTTTATTGGATTTTATTGGTGAAGTTTGTGGAGTTGAAGAGTTTTAGTAACTAGAGGCTCATTAAGTAGTTAAAGCAATATTTATATTTTCTGTAAGATATAATAATTATACCCTCCTTTTTTCTGTAAATATAACGTCGATAAAATGTACAACATTTTTGAGGCAGCACGAAATTGCTGCTTGAAATTTCAGAAACCCAATAGTCCATAACACGGTTATCTTTCCGTATTAACCGCTTTTTTTCAGTATCCGTATTTTTTTTTTTAAGGATTTTTAACAGCATTCCATAGATCCCAACAAGATTATAGCATCAACATTATACACACTTGCACATCTGCCAAGTCTTTTACCAACTATGTTGGGGTCGGCTTCCAGTCTAACCGGATGCAGCTATATACCAGTGTTTTACATCGAGCGACTGCCTATCTGACCTCCACAACCACCAGCTTCTGACTACCAGTAACGACTGCCAAAGACCAACAAATGACAGCCGGGATCAACGGCTTTCCGGGGCAAGAAATAATGCACATTTATACACGTATATAAAAGAGGTTACGGCACAGCATAAAACGGTTCGACAGAGAAAGTGCGGGTTGGTTTCTAATTCCACTTGTTATACGCTATCGACCAACGTAGACTTAATGCGCTCGTGAGTGGAGCGTTGAGCCTAATAACCCCCTATTGTACCCTATTACACTTCTATTACGACTAACCAACCTATCATCGAGTAATTCATAGTCGTACAATATAGGATTATCAACCGAGTTCTGATTTATACATCGATTACTGCAGTTGAATCGATTTAAAAATATCGATAAGTTAAATGCATTTTGTATCGATTTTAAAGTTTGATAGGTTAGGAGTCCGTTTTCGTTTTATTGATGGAATAAAAACTGGATGGTGTCTGTTTCATTTTGAAACAAAGTGCTGTTTGTTCGAGCAGGCTAGCTACCTAGCCTTTTTCCAACTATGTTAGGGTCAGCTTCCAGTCTAACCGGATGCAGCTGAATACCAGTATTTTACATGGAGCGACTGCCTATCTGACCTCCACAACCCAGTGACTGTTTCTTAACTTATAATAACTAATAGAATACTTTTACAGATTTAGCAGCGGGTCCCATATTAGGCACATCCTGGGTCTTGGTGACCCAAATTCTACACTGAGTTAATAAATTTAACGTGTTGTTTTCTGAGCAATATTAAAATTCATTAATTCATTACATAACTTAACAAAATTACAAAAAATGAGAATATATAATTACAATGAAACAAATATCAAAACAAGATCCAGACTTTATGTAAACATCTGTTTCTAAAGTCTAGGTCAGCTGTACAACTTTCAAAACTCAACCAGAGACAATATTCTAAGAAAATAGAACAGATATTTGAATTGGAAAACTAAACCTTTAGAGGAACATCTTTACTTTATTTTTCTCGGTATTTTAAATTCTTTTCTTTGATTTTGAACGCGAGTTTCTACTAATACTTTGAATTTGATGCTCGTCTTCAAGGTTGCTAAACATTCAGAATAATAATATAAATTATAGATGAAATTCAGGGTAAGGATTTTATCTACGAGGAATCAATAGCAATTTATTAGCAACTAGCTTCTGCCCGCGGCTTCGCCCGCGTGGATGTCGGAAATTATCCCACGGGACCGTGCTAACAGGATAAAATGTATGTGCTTCCCCAGAATTCCATCTATCTCGCGGGCCCTTTGTGGCTAATTACAGTAGAAAACCAATTGTGTCTCATTAGTGGTGATTAAGAGGGTACCTATATGATATCTTTACCTAAGTACCTACCTAATTTAAAAAAAAACTCAATAACAGAAAATTAAATACCTACCTAAATAAACCTATTTCTGATGATAACTAATCTAAACTCAATAAATAAGCAAAATCCCTAAAAACTAATATCTATACGAATGACTAATCCTACCTAACAGTATTATAAAATAACCTACGGTCACTACGTAGGTACACTATCAAATATACTACCTATACTTTAAAATTAAAATCTATACCTACGACTCATATAAAAATAAACCTAAATAACTCTAAAAACTAAAAGGAATAAAAATGAACTCCACTGCGGGTGACCCAACCTACGACAAACTTAGTATTTGCGGTTGGTACAGTACAGACAGTGGTAATCGGGTATAGGGATCGAACCGCAAAATTAAGTTTGTTTTTTATTGTATATACTTTTCCGGGATAAAAAGTACCCAGTGTGGTGCCCAGGATATTAAAGAATAATTATACCAAGTTTCATCGTAATCGAACCGGTAGTTTTTGCGTGATGCCTGAACAAACAGACAGACAGACAGACAGACAGACAAAAATTTTTTTAATCACATTTTTGGGTTCGGTGTTGGTCTAGTAACACCCCCTGTAAATTATTTTTTTGATATTTTCAATGTACAGAATTTTCACTTCTACAGATTTATTATAAGTATAGATCTGAAGTTTCTAAGTGTATTAAATAAAACTTAAGACAGCTTTATAAAATCTCTAAAAAGCTTTTACTGATTAGGAAAAGGGTTGCCAATGATGTACTTATGAACCTTACACCAACATAATACACTAGGTATGTGTACAGTCACGAGTAAAAGTATGTATATACTCGGCTTTACTCAAAAGCGATTTACTCCTTTATTTTTTAATGAAATTTTATGTTATTACGAACATAGTATTTTCGAACCCATAGGCTTATGTTACGTGTTGTATTTCAACGTTGCATTCGTTATTTCACGAAAAAATCGCAATTGAAAGTGGCTAAGTGTTGACATATTGGTGCTCGTGACTGTACATAGGTACAAATGAGGTAAAAATCACTCTCTTCAGAGCCTACTGTACATCTTTTTACACCTGCAGCCTGTGAGCAGTCTATACTCAAAAAGCGTACAGTGCCCTACTGGTACAATAGAAAAATGCGCTTAGAACGATGTTGCGGCTGCCCCGCCACTGTAGTGCGTCACGAATGTTTGCGGAGGCGCGCATCGATTACTTCTACGCTACTCTTCGCAAGCGGTGCGCGTCAATGTTGAGCAGAGTGCTACAGCAGCACAACAACAGCGCAACAGCGTTTTAAGTATGATAGCCAGTAGACTTGACTGTCTGTACATGAGGCACACATGAGTATTGATATCTCGATTCGTGGGTCAGGCAGGGGGCGAGTAGATTAAGGTTGTATCACTAACACTAGTAAGTTATTGTACTACTAACACACTGGATCCTAGTTATTTTAAATAAACGTTTTATTATTATAGTATGTGTACTGTAATATTCGATAAGTATAAATAATGTTTTTTTTATGACTTGGTTACATTTTATTTATTTTATTGTATTGTTAATATTGTTATTTTCTCGTGTTTACGTGTTTTTATTCATTTGTAAAACGCTTTGGGATTCTGGTCTGTAATGTTCTACAAGTAAACTTCGGGCTGATTTTTCAATCGGCAGATTATTTTTATTCGTGGAATAAAATTGACGTCTGACAGTTTTTGTATCTAATAACTGTCAAAAATTCAAAATTATTCCTCGGATAAAATTTTCTGGCGTTGCAAAAATCAGCTCTTGAATAAATAAATAAAATTGATGGTATTTTATCCTCTTATAAATTCGACAATGCAAGGCAGAGATTTTTTTGTGTTCTCAAGGATACCTACACAAATTCTGTGTTCAGTTCCGTGTTACAAATCTCGGCTTATCTAAAGCTTATACCTACAGAACAAGATAGAAACACATGGAGTGTCTCACTATCACATATAAAATGCATGATTACCGATACTATTTGATACGTTTCCGTCGCCTCACGTTCGTTCGATACGTGAGACATGTTGGCTCTAAATATAATATTATTTATACATTTTTTTGTCTCTGTGATATATATATGATCAATACTTGTGTTGTCTACCGTCTTCCAGTGGGTACTGTAGAGGTTATGATCTGCACGGTTTGTGGCATGCAACCTTTTTGATAATTATAAGATAATGGCATAACATTATAAGATAAACGCCAACACAAATTGAGAATAGAAGACGACAGGCGTCAGATTTGGCTGACAAGCCAAGGGACAAAGATATAAAAACGTTATTAATTTAAAGATCATAATAATTACGATATATAAAAGTAAATAGTGTTTTATTCATTAATCCTGGTACAGTTAACTACCCTCCGATACTACAGTACCTACTAACAGAGGATAGATGAGGTTTCAATACCGTGTTATTAAGATTGCCTTTACTTTCAAAGCATGTATCTCTATTTAACCAGGCACTTTTGAATTGTCAAAGAGTTGGTCATTTAGTCAGAAAGTTGAACCTAGTTGCCCGTTTCAAAACGTCGAAAAAATCTCTATGGCGTAGAACGGGCAAGAAATTCCATCATAGGAACTCTTTTAAATCCTGGGTACATTTGTCTTATATATATCCATAAACTCACGCATTCTTCATGGAGGTAGGCAGAAACTACAAAACACCACGTGCTACGATCCTTACATAGTCCATACATTATTCTTGTTGCTTCTATACGGGGTGGCAGGGACATCGACGCGCAAACTGCAACCATGGATTCAGCACATGAGTTTAGACCTCATAACGTAGAAATTTTTCGTCGGTTATCAAAAAAAAAAATCTTCTGTTTCATAGAAAAGTGCAATACCTACGCGGTCAAAACTTATGGAACATCAACATTTTTTTTTAATAACCGACGAAAAATTTCGATGCTTAACTCATGTGCTGAATCCATGTTTACAGTTTGCGCGTCGATGTCCCTGCCACCCTGTATATTATTTTGTGAAAATAATGTTAAAAAAAGACAATATAAAACAATTCCAAATATAAAGATACATAAACTAACATCAACGAGCATCTTAAAACATAACGTAAATCCACCTAACCATTCTGACGATATTTTCCTTACAGACCCTCAAAATCAATAAACGAAGTAGCTATATCTACCATAATAAGTACTATCACAAACAAAAGTATGCTTACGACAGCCAACAAATTAAAAAGCAACAATACGAACAGCGTACATATTTAATATACACGCGTATACATTTCATTCGATCCCAATATCCCTCAGGATGCGCGAGCACAAAGGCCTTAGAAACGGTTTTCGTGGAAAAGTGCTGAGTCACCATGAAAAAAACACAATGGCCGCGGGCCCACAATACATCCCTCCAGTAGGAAACTGATCATTGCGGTCCCGAAATAACAAATGAATTGAGAAAATCCAGCCATACAGTGATACCAGAGTAATGTGATCTCTCTTGACTGGCTGCGAGTGTCCTGTCAATGTTGTGATGCATTATGATCGAAATTGTCGTGTGCAGTCATTGGAACTTGCCTGTTTGTTTATGTACCGTAGTCTATAAGGTTGCTTTTGTTTTGTGTGGTTAGCCTTGAATTGGAATTGAGTTTTTTATCTGCATCCTAATTCGTAACACTGAATCATTTTGAAGGATATTGCTAATCCATTGTTCGAAAATTTTGTCTGCTCAGCAACGTAAATAACGCAATGAACGTTGTTGAACTGTCAAATTTAAAGCCATGCTAGTGTTAGTGTGTTACGGAGTTACCCTGCTAGTTGTGTTGCAATGGAGAGATTCTAATGCCGAAATATGATTTCAATTCTAGAAGTTTCTAAATGATTTTTTTGATCACTAAACTGTTCAAAATACATTCGAATCAATCACCAATACAAGCAAAGGAGATCAGTCAAAGACTTTAATTGAACCCACCCAAAAATGGATTCGTACACGAAATCTAATTTAAAGTAGGTATATTCGCAAAACTATTTTCTTATAGCACAACATGAACCGAGATTGCTCAGCTAGGCGTGAGGGCTCCAATCCGACTGGTCGCACTTTTGCTTTCTCTATCGACTCACGAAGGGGTATTCAGAAAATTTAATTTCCGTGGACAGATCGAACAATTTCGCTCCAATGTGGTGTTCACAGATTGTAATTGGGTCAACCCGACGGACAATAGACTCTGACAATGTTATTATTAGTAAGTAGATTTCTTATTCACTCACTACATAATTAAACGACGTCTCAACCCGTCTGTAAGTTGAAGAAAATTATCGTTTTCGTTTTTGTGATCGCGGAAAATGAGTTTTCAAATTGAATTCGCAATTCGACAAATCTGATTTTCCGTTTTAATAATAACGCTGTTTTAGTTGAACCACAGACAGCGGTGATGTTCATTTAATTGCTGGTAAGCATATTTTAGGAAACGAAAGTCTACCAAGTTGATCATAATAGATGACTGTAATGGTTATAGACATGTCTAGACTATTTGTGTAACCAAAACAATACAACAATAGCTCGATTCTAAAAGATAACATAAATGAAATAATCGTATCGTTATTGTCAATAATTTTGAAGTTAAAAACGATATTTCTAAATATGCTCTAAACGATTTTCAAATCGTCTAAATCTTATCCGATCCCGATATAACTCTAAATAAATCCTCGATCGCAGCCAGACAAAACAAGACAATTAATCACGAATACATCTTACTTTTAGCGAGTAATGAATCGAAAAGATTAAGACCCTGAGGAGCTTCGAGGGAGGAATCTAATCAGCACTCCAATTTACACAAATCGTTCCAACCACTCAAATGTGTGAAGTAAGAATGTCTACGTTAATCTAACCAATCGATTATTCTGGCGGGTTAATAAAGACTGGCAGACCTTCGACCAATAGACACAGAGGCACACGGTATCCTCACAGTGAGGCGAATTATTTACCCTCAATATAGATCTTTGCGCTGTGTTTGTAGTTGGAAAACGAGTCCTTTGAGATTTGTTAGAGCCGTACTAAATTCGATTACAGAGGTGACATGGACGTCAATTTTGGATGGAATGTTGGTCAACCGCAGGACAGGTTTGAAACCTCGGTTCGAATTTCAATTAGGTCAAACCCAAACTGAGGGTATTTTCATAGTGTCTCTTTGTAGTGTATTAACGCGATTATGAAGCAGGCGGTTTTCTGTCTGTATGTATAAATTGACATTGGAAACCACATGATATGGACAGGACCCCGTAACTTTTGATTCTAGGAATGAATATGAAATGTAGCTAACTAAGAGCTCCATAATATTATTATAATCTGTTCATAAACAATATAACACAAGTCTATCACGATCAATTCACAGTTTTATAAAGTTTAATGTTGTTAAAGCTGAGTTAAGAGCCAATAAATCGACAGAGATTAAAGGATTGAATCCGTTACAAGGTTGGAAGCAGATTACGGGCAGACCTAAGGTGAACTATCATACGTTGTGTTGTAGTAGTAAGCGTGTGTATGCCTTGTATGGCTTTACTAATAGATTGTACGGATTCCTCGCTTGATTATGTAGTGAATTACAATTCGATATGTTTTGTTTTGAATTGTATGTTGGGCTTATTCGAATTAGGTTTTTAGTCTATAAATTGGTAGATTTAGGCAAGTGGGCGTAGCTTTCGAATTTAATTAATTGGATTAGGGATGGGGATTAGGGCCAATTTAGGTTCTGAGGAAGCTCAACGTTCAGGGATTTGATTAGAATTTTATCTTATATTGTAGGTTAAGATGTAAGAAAGAGAACGATAGTTCCTTAAGATGAGACAGGAAACTTGAAGAGCTTTAATAATGAAAGTCGTCGTATACTCTTAACAAAAAAAAAAAAAAAATACAAACATCCGAATTGAGAACCTCTTCCTTTTTTAGAAGTCGGTTAAAAACCATTTTCACTCATAAACAATAAAGCTCAAATACTCGACGTTATATCTCAGTTTCCTAGCAATAACCCCTTACAATGTGAAAAGTTAGTCATACAATAGAGTTATTGTGGATCTGGTAAACACAGGGCCGTCGGGCCGGCCGGTAGACGGGCGCTGTACGGTTGGCCGGCTCGCCTCCGGTCCCCCCCTCGGTTTGAATGGCGACACACGGCCCGAGGAATGGCACAAGACCGCGAATCTTTTTGTAGATTTTTTTCCTATTATTATTTTTTTTACTCTTTTGTCGATTGTCTGGGGCTTCGTTTTGATTAGTTGGGTTTAGATTTGATCAGTGTGGACTAAAATAAACGGTATACGATTGGAATATGAGATGTACTGAAGTAAAATGTATCTAGGTATTGAAGTAATATCCTTACATCCTTAGGTTTAACGTAGGTAGAAAATATCCGCGTAATCAACGCAGCCTGACAAAAAATTACCTAGAAAACTTGGAAGACAACATTTGTTTTACATATTAGCGAAAATATACCTATTATTTCAATACAATTTCCAGATCGTATTTCTTTTATCTTACTAACGTTTGTTAGCAACTTTTCTATCTCATTATTCGTTTAAAAAGTTACGAAGAAAACATTCAAAAAATTACTTTCACGTCTCATCAACGGATTTGCGCCGGCGGCATGTGTAGCAATATTACGTTGTGTATCTTCGAACCCTTGTTTGGTATAAACGCCGCTTTGGCAAATATCCACAAGAGGAGACTGGCGGTTTTGCTTTTTAAAAAATTGTGCCATACTTGCAGAATAGACATAATCGGATCATGAGATTGTATGTAGGGAAATGAAGGCTTGATCTGCTTACGCTCTCTTATCTGTTCCCGAGCTTAATTCATAACAGATAAACTGATCTAAAAAATAAACGATTATGTTAAGAGGTTAGGTTGTAGCGGTGTTTGGAAAAATGGCGTTTGCGATACACGATATTTTTGGCAAATTGATCGCAGATACAAAGGAGTTCCCTCACGAAACCTTTTTCTGTCGGCTGACCTGTCAAGTCTTACACAATGCCGCCGCCGAGACGCCTGCGAGCCCCTTTGAATTGTTCCTCTACCGACGCATTTGAAGCCCAGTAACAAATGGTAGCGATCACCGATACGCTCTCAAAAAAGTAAAGAAATAAAGAGTTTAGGCAAAGTTTAATTTCCGCTACGTTGCCGACAGCACGAACAAATAAAATCGGGAAATATTTTTTTCGTACAAAGACGGAACTTTTTAATTGAGTCTCAAGAAATGAAGACTTACAGATCCGTTATTGAAAGCCTGCTACACTTTTGGGATATCTCGTTTTGATTCAATGTCTTTGTAGCCCTTGTGTTTATAGTAAGTAGTGTGGGTGAGCCGTGAGGTTCAGACAAAGAAGTGTAAATATGTCGGGGAGTGTGGGGGCAGGTCGGGAGGTCACGTCCGGCGACTGAGGACTGGCTTCACGCCTCGATGCCTCCGACGCTGACGTTGGCAGCCTTCTCTACTGAAGAATATTCAGACACGCTCATCCTGTTTACTTATTCTTAGACGTATCAACTTCGAATATATTACTTGCACACATATCTGTAGGTACCCTACATTCATAGAGTCAATTATTCTCTGTCGAAATTCTTTATAAATCGCGTACAGAATTAAAGGTCGTTCTGACACAATACCCTTTAAAAATTCTAGAACGACTTTGATCTAAAATGATTCAAAAACGAATCCCTTATTCTAAAGTGGTTGAGTACTCAGACTTGTGAACTGAGTCTAGAGGCTAGAGGTACATTTGCATTAATTCTGCATGTCTGAGACGAACTGTAGGTATAAATTAAATATAAGTTTATTTTTGACTGACGTTAATTTGGTTTATGTAATTTAAAAAGTCGAATAGTAAAACTATATATTTTTTAAATATTTTTATCAGCCAATATTATAGTATTATTTTTTTTTTATTCCCACTGCTGGGGCACAGGCCTCCTTTCTGGTGGGCCGTAATCTACTACGCGGGCCCAGTGCAAGTTGGTAATTTCTCATGTTTTAGACTTTTTGGATCTAGGACATGCCGATTTCCTCACGATATTTTCCTTCACCGTTTTGAAAGAATTTACACAAAATAAGCGCCTGTCTGGGTTCGAACCTATGACCTCGTAAGCCGCAGTCGTTACCACTGGGCTACCACTGCTCTCCAAAACTATGTAAAGAAAAAGAAATCGGTTAAGGTAAATAAACGGTGAATATAAAACAATGAAACTGTTTTTATTTGTATAGCGAAACATGAAATTACTTTTTATACCGTGACCGTATATATCACGAAGGAAATTCACAAAGTTTGAAGGTTTGCGGTTTTCTGTGTTCACGAAATTCGAACTTCCATTTTTTTATACGAAAGTTTACAAACATAATTTGTTATACCATAGATCCTTTTGGATTTCAAGCATTGAATTGGATTTTAGCTACAATTACTAAATAATATAAATGGTCGTCAGCATTTATATGAGGCTATGAGAGCCACAGTGGCCTAACTGAAAAAAATTGAACTAATTTTTAGACCACTGTGGCGCTGTCTTTTACAGTTTAGAGCAGAGTCACAGTGGCCTAACTGAAAAAAAATTACTAATTTTTAGGTCACTGTGGCGCTATGTCTTTTACAGTTTAGAGCAGTTTTTTCAAATAAAGTCAGGATTGAAAAAATGACAGTTAGGCCACTGTGGCTCTCATGGCCTCATATTATTTTGTCATGAATTAGGGTGATGTCACACGGGTGTTGCCAATGCGTTGCTTCGGCGCTGCAATGCCTGAGCGGTGACGTCATCGCAGCGCTCGTGCGGCACTCACTGCGCTGGGACGACGCAACGCATTGGCAACGCCCGTGTGACATCGCTCTTACTCGTTATCAGTACCTACCTCTTTTGATCATAATCAGCGTAAAATGCTCCTACTGGTACACAGGCGTCCTCCTCTTTTGATAATATGTATAAATCTGTCTTCCAGTTTTAGAATGTTTAATAGAACAATTATTTATCGATCAGCCTTTGTAGGTATGTTATTTAAAATCGATTAGATGTTAATAATAAAGTTATTACGACCTTTAAAAGTTTTAGGCCACGATCACATTTATGTGTTTCAAGTTTCGAGGTCATTACCAGACTTTTTTCCAAATGGACACACATGATACTAAGTTTAGTTTGGTTCTGAAAATGAACCTGGTAATAATTGGGACATCGACGCGCAAACTGTAACCACGAATGAGATGCACATGGTTCTAGACCGCCACCGTAGAAATAGTTAGGTACTTGTTTATAAAAAAAAAAATAGCTGTTTCATAGATAGATAACCTACGGGGTCAAAATGAATGGAACAGTTTTTTTTCAAGGTCAGGGTGTTTAGAAATATGTACTGAATCCATGGTGACCATTTGCGTGTCGATATCCCTGCCACCCTATACATTAGCAGGACAGCTCATTACCTATTCAAACTAACTGTCCTTAGTAGATTCCTTGAGGGGTACTAGCATGATACTAGGGCTGATTAGGGCTTTCGGCAAGCTCTCTTGCTTAAATTATGGTGCTGACAGGTTGTTGCCCCATACATTAGCAGGACAGCTCATTACCTATTCAAACTAACTGTCCTTAGTAGATTCCTTGAGGGTTACTAGCATGATACTAGGGCTGATTAGGGCTTTCGGCAAGCTCTCTTGCTTAAATTATGGTGCTGACAAGTTGTTGCCCTGTTTATGAGTAGATTGTATACTGTAGCTACACGCCCCATCAGCTGACTGCTTTAAATTGGACAAGACGAGAAACAGCTGATGCTTTTCATACATTGCTTGCGAATGTGTATAAAATGTTTTAAAATATATAAGAACAATTGAATGTCGCTGATAGTAAATTATGTATTGCGTAAATTAGGAATCTTTACTTATTTATATTTGGTCAGCCTCAAGGGATAGTCAGCGCTTGAAAGTTGTCTTATTGCTTGACAAATAAGTTATGTTAAAAAAGTTAAGTATATACATAATTATAATGTAATCAGGGTTCTTAATACTTTTTAAAGTTTTTCGGAGAATTTCCTTAAGATGCTTTATCCCACAGATACTATAGTATAAAGTGAGATATTGTGTTTTAACTTTGAAATGACGCGCTGCGGTTTCTTGAAGGCGAAAGATAAAATTTAAATAATATCTATTCGTTGTAAGGGCCGGAAACCGCTAGTCATATCCGGAATATCTCTGGCTGCCATTGTATGAATACTGATGAAGCTATAGTTAGTGATATCTTTGTTTTTTGTCACGAGTCCAAACGTGCGTGAATTGGAAAATTATTCTAAGACTCGCATGTTACTAATAGTTGTAATAGTATTGTTATTACTGTTGTGCGACTAGAATATTCCAATGCGATAAAAACGATTTTGGATGTAACTAAAGGATCTACCCTGCGTTTGCAATTTGTTTGCAAACATGTAAACAAATTAGTTATTGGAAAAAATACCTTTAAAACCTACACAATAAAGTACAGTTTACGCTACAACTTCAAACATTTTTATAACTTTTTCAATAGTACTGTCGTCACTCTAAAATCAACGTAATTGTCACTTTACTAAAGTTGATATTTGTTTAATTTGAAATAACATCAATTGGAACAATGAATTTACGAAGAAATTTCGTATATAACTCCTTGCTCATCTCGTGTGCTCCAATATTTATGTCTAACTTTTTTGACAAGACGAATGGTACCACGCAATTCTTTATAACAGTGAAATATGGCAATAATAAACATTCTCTACCATCGAAATAAAAAATATGAAACACGTTTCATATTGCATTTCTTTTGTAGACGTACCTACCGATATCAAACATTTTTAGGGACTGAAAAGTTATCCATAATTTATAAATCCATACGTCAAAAAAGTATCAGATCCCTCTATCAATTTTCAAATAAAGTGAGAGGATATACGGAACCGGCATATTTATTCAAAGTCCATTCGGTGTTGGATGCAAATCCTTTGGGTTCGCAGCTGCTAAGCAAAAAAGTCACGCTCCGGTAGTAAAAACTATGGGAGACAGGGATGTCACCAGTTGTGAGTTGCATTGCATCTGAACGCCTTTTTGTGTGACCAGCTTTATTTTCTGTTTGCCTGGTACTTTGGGGATATTATTTTGGGTTTGTTTGTTTAGTAAATGAGCAGTGTAAATGGAGATGAATTTAAAATAATGATTTTAGTTCTTTTCATGTTTTTTGCGTCATTATCTATTGCCAGTTTATGCATTACTAATTTGACTGATAGAACATCTATGTATGTATTTAAAAGTTAAGTTTTATGGCTAGCATCTTCGAGAATTGTACGTAGATATAAAAAAGAAATTTAAGAGAGACACATTTTCTGTAAAAGAACGAATCCGATTGTCCGACTTCATAGCTTGTCGTCGCCATCGATTTAATTTTTTCGCATCGTCCAAGTTATCTGGAGAACGGCTCGATAGACAACTGGGACGAGAATTACGTGACTCTTTGTAAGGGAATGTCTTATAAATCTCGCTTCGCAGCATTCGGAGCAATTGAAAAAATCAGTGAAGTAATAAATCCACGAAGGTCCTTTCTATGTTACATAGGAAACGATCCAATTGATAAGGATGCAGTGACGTTTTACGCCTCTCAATAGAACTGTGAGCGAATAAGTTTTATAAGAGTGCTTCAAGTTTACGTCTCCAACGAAATGTATTTACAGTTTTTGTTGTTCTTCCAGACTTCAGTGTTTGAAGTTCTCACTCCACAGGTTAGTTAGTTGCAGACCTGCATATTTGTCGATGAAGTTTGTGCGGTTCTCGGAAATAATTAGTGGAGGATATAGGGAAGTTGGCTTTCCAAGAAAGTTCGTTAGTAATAGGAAGGAAATGAGCTTCCTATATAGACATTTACGAGTTTATTTATGCATATCTTGACGAGGTAAGATAAGGGCGTTTGCTGCAAAGAAATATTTCTAAGAAAAGCAAATTATGTCCTTAAGTTAATAATGTAAAAGCATGTTGTTCCATTTTCCGGATCGGGCCAGCGAGCCTATCAAAAAAAGGAAAGTTTCGATTAAAAATACGAATTGATATCGTTAACGATAAAATTCTGCGCGATACGAAGACGTCTTTCGCTATCGGCAAGTTGACAGTGACTGATCGCCGGCTGGCCTCGACACCCCCCAACACCCACTGCCATCCCCCATTCCCCCACACTCTTGATCCGCCGTCACTTCGATATTCACTTTGTTAAAAGAACATACGTATTCTTCGGGAATATTTTATATTCTAGCTTGAATATTTTGACGTCTATAAACGTTTTTGCTAGCCTTATACTTAATCTAGGTATAAATATGCGTTTTTACTTACAACAATGCATAACACGTAACATTAAATGTCTCCGAATATATTTTTATATTTCAATATCTTTTTCTGCGAAAAATACGACAGTGGCTTGACGTCTTCAACTTTGCAAATTTTCATTTACATATAATCCTTTTTTATATTCATAGTTCATGTCTTTTGTTTCGAAGATTTTCCTCTCCAAGATCTACTCAACTGGTCACGTGTAATCAACTCGTGATAAAGGGTGCTATAAAATACGAATATACCCTTTCAGATTCTGTTTCACATTTTTTTGTTCCTCGCTTCGTTTCGTCTTTGGATTTCTCGTAGTCGATTAAAAGGATTAAATCAGCTGAGGATCTAGACAGCTAGACTGGAAAGACTGATCCGCAGACAGTTATGTCTAAGTCCTGTAGATATATTATGGTACTCCTATTGCATTTACGTTTTACTATTGTTTATGATCTTAGTTTTATCCTTTACTACACAAAAGCTGCTGCTGTATAATCTTTTTGTTGTTAGCTTATTCATACTTTCTAGTACATGAACAAGTCTCTTCATGTGCTTTCAACCCCTATACCCCCATTATGATTATTTTTGAGTCAAAATTTAACCTATGTCCTTCCCCAGGATTCGGTTTACATCCTTGCAAAATTTTAACGATATCCGTTCTGCGGTTTAGGCTTGAAAAGGTAACATATGTACAGACAGACCTTCAAAATTTATAATATTGTGAGTATATAAGTATGGCTGTTTATAATGAGTAAATCTGTTAAATCGCAAATAACTTCATAACCCACTCAGATTTGATCTAGCCGGAACTTTCTCAAACCCCTAACTAGTAAACTATCATATCGTTAGAAGCGTCGCTTATTGACGCAGGCAAGTACTTAGCGTTGCACACCAATCGCTACAAGTTTACGTTTAGTTTTCATGTTGGTACTTCGGGCTTTACTTAATTGTTAGTGAGTTTAAGCTTAAGTTATTGCGTCATAACAGTGTTTGCTTCAAGTCATGTGGAGGGTGGAATATGTTGTGTTTTGTTTTTTTTATATAGTTTAGTGAGTAGGTAAATAGCTAAATAGAAGAGAGTGAGTTACTTTTCCCTTTAAGCTGCCCGAGTACTGTAAATATTGTGATTGTTTTGTGTTATTACAAAATTCTAAAAACTATATTTTTGGCTTCGATATCGATTGTAGATCACGCCCCAAGTATTCTTTTTAAAAAATATTCAATGTACAGTTTTGACTTTCCTACGATTTTATTATATGTATAGATGTCGTACCGAAAACCAAAAATTCGAAGACATTTGGATCTACCAACCCGCACTGGGCCCGCGTGGTGGATTACGGTTCCACTCCCTCTCACCGAGAAGAGGCCTGTGTCCCAGCAGTGGGAACATTATATTATAGGTTGATTATGATATGTCATCCACATAGGTAAATTCCAAATAATAAGTCAATGAAAATGTTCTTGCTGGAGTTTCTCGATATAGTTGATAACTTTCATACGCCGAACTTAAGTTTCGACAATGCATCAGTGCCTAATAATACTTAATTACATTCCATAATGTGTACATAATTATGATAGTTGTTATGTCAAAACATCGAATCAAATAAGGACCCTGTCGGGCACAGCAAAGTTAGTTTTCTATAGGAGAGAGGATGAAGGCGCTTTTTGTTAAGTAAAAAATTATTAAATATTATATTAAAATAGTATCATTAAAATATAAAATATAAATACCATAAAAGCAAGTGATACTATTTTTTTTTTATATATAGTTAAACTTATTATTTTTCATTATTATTATAGACTATAAATTATAATAAAACTAAATATATTTACAATTTTATTGAGTCTTGTATAATGTTGTTATTATTGTGCACTGCTTAGCACCTTCATTTTTAAATTAACAGTATTTTAGTGTTTTAATATAGCTTTATATTCAAAGTGAAATCAAATCATCCATCTTCCACAGCTCGACTTTACCCACCGCTTAGCACAGGCCTCTCTTTTCAAGCGCCATCCACATCCACCCGCGATGGTAACAATGTCGTCTGCCCATCTCCCGGACGACCGACATTTCACCTTCTAGTCCTTGGATGCTACTCGGTCACTGCCTTACTCCATCCTGTCATCACTGCGCCTTGCCAGTGCCTATAATGATTGAATTTGGAGTTTATTTATTTATTTATAGTTAATTAAAACGGTACAACACCAATTACATTAATTAACATAGAGGACAATAGTTAAGTTGACAATAAAATAACTTAAAACTAACATGTAATAGGAGTTAAAACAACCATGGCGTATAATTGAAGTATGATTGAATCGAGGCATCAACAAACATAAAATTATCATACGGACGGCATGATATATTATTAAGTACCTAATATTAATTTTCCACGTAGGTACACACGGCTACACGTCAAGGTATACAAAACCAGTTTGTCTTGGCCTCACTTTGTATGATATTTTCTCACAATGAACGGTCAACCAATACTGGTTTTGCATAGCTTGATGTGTAGCCGTGTGTAGGCTAATAAAGTTGGAATCATTTGTTTCCATATAAACTCATCGAAAATTCCCACAATATCCAACATTTTTAATTTTAAAAGCATTGTATTGAAGTCTTGTGGTCTGTTATTAATAAAAGAACCATTGTTTCAGGTAACATGCAAATAATTAACCCCAGTACCGGCCTTCATTAAGAAGTAAGCGTTTGTTGATTTTATTATTCAACGACTTTAATTGGATAAGTTGTTGAGATGAAAATAAAATTAACAGTTGAACCTGGAGTTTTCTGCGTTTGTAAGTATCTTAAATAATTATGAGCCATTAAGGATTGAGGATGGATTTTTGATTGTGAGATTTAAGGGATCAAATTGTTGAAAGTTTAGACCGTCGAATTGAGGTGGTTATTTTCTTTAATGAGTTTTATCTTTTATCTGAATGCCTCCTGTTTTAGTTTTGATGTTAGTAAATCTACTTCTAACACAGCATATTGAGCTGAGTTCAAAAGGTTTAGAAGTAATATATTGTTTATACAGAACTAGTTATGTTTCACATATAATATATCATTGAAAACGTCAATCTTTCACCTAAAAATTATAATGATAAAGCTCTTTCTTTCCTTCCAGTTATCATTTCAATCCTTAATGTAGCATTCTAAAGCTTCTGAATACAATATCAACTTCGTATAAAGAGTGTGAATCACTTCTATTCATTCAAAACGTCCATTAATTAAAGTACTTAGTACTTCATAATAATCAAACATTGACCTTTGATATCACCTTTGACTTTAAATGCTCATAAAAACAAAACGCTCTTAAGAGGGTGCACACAGGTCCACTAGCGCCACTCCTTTAAAAAAATATTATCTCGTGACTGAGAAGGAATTATGAAAATCTGTTCAATCAGCGACCTCGGTAAATGTGTCTAGAATTTTCTAATACCTTTTATAAAATTTCATATTGAGACACGAAGCAACAAAATTCGATCTAAAGAAAAGCGGCCACATTCCTATATGTCGTATTTAGTTGCTTCGTGTCTCAATATGAAACTTAATAAAAGGTATTAGAAAATTCTAGACACACTTACCGAGGTCGCTGATTGAGCAGATTTTCATAATTCCTTCTCAGTCACGAGATAATATTTTTTTAAAGGAGTGGCGCTAGTGGACCGTTGTACAGGCTCTTAAAATTCAACAGCTAGTTTTAAAAGTCGAATCGATGAGAAATATTCCATAGATACCTTGGGTAGGAGTACAATAGGAGAGGTATCTATGGTTTATTTCTCTTCGTTTTAAATATAGAGGTATTATTTCTAGTACAGGCCACTAAACCGCAGCGAATGTCTGTCAGACAAAGGCCTCTCGCGGGCTTAGACCGAAAGCTTACCGACTCCTTGCATAATGTCAATAGTCTGGGCCCTTAGGACGTAGCCTTCGGTGTAGGAATACCACAAATTCGACTTTTATAGGACACATGTATTTTTAGGACGAGTTATGTTGCGTGGAGGGTGTTAGACGCGTGGGTTAATAAACTGGGATTGTTAGAAGTAAACTTGAGAAGATTTCGGCGATGAGGTCAAAGCTAGGGTAGATTTTGGTGAAATCTATTCTTGTAAAACCTACTCTTGTGTCAATTTGGTCGTTATATATTATCTTGTTACAGCCTTTATGTATATCGCGAGACAGGAGACAATTGTATATAAAAGTCGAAAGGTTAATGAGGGCCATTAGGTGTGAAAATACAAATTGTAGTCTGGGTGCAACTATTCAGACATAAATGAAATTAAATGCAATGAAAATGTTTATTCTATAAAAAGGATATCGCAATCACTTTTACATGACATATTATTAAAAAAAAAACTTAGTCTATTACAATTTGTCGGTATAAAACATGGTGCTATACTAAAATACAGTTCTATTTGATACTCGGTACGCTGTGTACTACATAACAACAAAATCCGTACTGTGACGTGTATTTACGATTTATTTTCTCCCTTATCCTGCTTTTACAGCATCCAACATGGCGGGCCGAGGTTGAAGCCCTCTGAGGCGGGACGTCTTTCTCTGGTAGCGTCTAATTTGACGCCTAATGTTCGCTTAGTTAATTATTTAGGTGTTTGTGAGTGAACGGGATTTAGGTCTCTTCGTCGTGAGAACCTGCCGGAATTAGGACCGTGTTAAGTAACTTTCTCAGTGTTTACAAGTGATGAGAGTCTTTAAAAGTGAAATTGTTTTAGGATTCAGTTGAGAGATCTTGTTTCGTTGAGCTGTTTTAATAAAGCATCTAGTTTTATAAACGAGTTAAATTACACTTTAATGTTAATTCCATATTGTAGGGGAAACAATAATTGTTCTATTAAAAAGTTACAAGCTTCAAACAAAGACTCGCAGTTCCATTAAAAAGAAACTAATATAAAAGTTATATAGACTCTTCAAGTTTTTTCATTGTTTAATTAAATACAGTCACTGAAAATATACATTCTTTGTTGGAAGATAATCTCGGGTTTGACAGAGTGGAACACCATTTAATAATCTTATGAAAAAAATTATAACTTCAGCTTTATCTTGAACGTTTTTAAATTTTCCCTAATGGCGCCCCAATGGATTTAATCCTACACCCACGGCCAAATGAATAATGATGCATTTTTGTTTAACCATTTAGTTTAAAAGCAATAAATTTTAGTTTAAAAAACTAAAAACATAAATTGTTCTGTCTGAAACAATTATTTAAATTAAAAACGTAGTTTAATCTCGCAGTTAGAAATATTCTGCAATCATGATTAAAGTACCCTCTACTTGTAATGAAAAAGTCGTAAATTATTCAGTTTTATGAATAAAATAGTCGTTTTAAAGTGAGTACCTACTAGAGTAGACGTAGCGTCTTCACTAGACGAAAAATGTTGGATTAAGAGGTTAGTGCAATATCTTCTAGGTTTCACATTAAGTATATGTACAGACGCCAGCAGGTCAAGCTACCCGAAACTGTCAATTTTTTCCAATCAACCTTGAACCTTAATACTTTAGCGATAAAGTTGAAAATCTATTAAAGAAATTTGACAGATCTTGATCTTTAGCTTGGATGTGTGTGTCTGTACCTACTGTGAGGTTACTGCGAGTAGTTTAGAGGATTTATTCATGTTTGTCTCATGTAGTCAAAGTATAAATGTATAGTTTATTTACCTAGGTACCTACTCCCACGTTTAAGTGGCAAACGACTTTTCAAATTGCAATCAAGGTTTACAAATAAAACCTAGAGAGATTATTTTATTAACACTAACCTTGCCTGCCAATTTGTACTTGGCTGTCGAATTACATTTACCTTAATAAGTACTATACTTGAGTTACATATGTTTCAACCCCAATTTATAATTGGCTTAGCGCTACACTTGGCGGCCGCGATCACATCTGTACCTACGTTACTAAAATCCTGTTCTACACATCCAAATTAATTAATATTATTAGTGTGGCAACACTTTAGTATAGTGTTGTACCCTAGTCACGCTATAGCGTGCCGAGCTAAAACTTTACCGTATTTTTAGCGAAAATAATCGCAAACATGGAATGCGTGTAAATTTTAGTTGGAAATAGTTTTTGTCCAGTTCATTCGTTGACCTGAATTAGCTATATATTCTTCTTTAAGTAAAACAGGATTGGGAAATTAGTTGGTAAAGTTTACGTGTAAAATGTCGGGAGACGGCTTGTAAGTTCTGGAATCATTGAATATGTATTCCATAATGTAGGGCTGTATAATTTAAAAACAACGTTTTGAGAAGTATTGAGGTAGGTACAAAAATAAATAATATAACAAATAATTCAGTTTATTTCAGCTTACGCTAATTAGCTTACGATTATTGTTCAAAGTTTTCGTAGGTAAAACGAAAAGTCAAAATCTTATGTTCTCCTTGGCCAACAAAAAGCATGGACAAACAAGTAAAAAAAAGTTTTAATTATTTGATTAAGGACTGATTTTTCAGTCGACAGATAATACTTATTCGTGAAATAAAATTGACGACTGACAGATTCTTTAGGGAAGAACTGTCAAAAATTTAAAATTATCCTTCGGATAAAATTATCTGGCGTTGGAAAAATCAGCCCTAAGTCACGAAAGTTCTCTCTAGGAGAATAATAAATATTTGAATGTCACTAGCTATAGCTTGACCAAAACCGCTGTACCGCGCCTTAGGTATGTGCGCGGCGAGACGGGGGGGCAGTGCAGGCCGCTCATTCGTCATCGCTCACGGCGTCCCGCCCCCCGCCTCGCCGCGCTTTCCTCCCGCCTCGCCGCGCATACCTAAGGCACGGTACAGCAGTTTCGGTCAAACTATAGTGAGAATCTATACATATTTTTTGGGCAGTCGTCCAAACTTTATTACGTCATATCCTTTAAAAAATGGGTTACATTATTTAATCTTCTGTTGAAGTGTTCAAGGGAAGTGTTAGTCAGTGACGGTTCTAGATCTGAAAAGTACTGACACGCTTACGACTATGTTTGACTATATAGAAAGAAAAAAGAAAGAAAAAGCATTTATTTGCGGCAAACATGACGCATAAAAAAGGACATAAACACACAAAAAAAAACAAGTTGGGGGTAAACATGCTTTACATTCACGCAAAACGGCCATCGCTCATCTAATTTAATACCAACAATCATGCGCTAACTACGATATCCTAAGGATAGAAGATCACCATCGTTCTCCAACCAGCGTCAGGCATTAGTGGTCTGACTTACACAATAACACACATGACTTACACAACTGTGACGTACACAATACTGTTTTAAGGTTGTATATTTCTTTCTTTTTTTTTTTGTGTGAATATTGTGTGCCTTACTTAACTTGGGTCAAATAAACTTATTTCCTTTCTTTTTATTTCTCCTACCCTTATCACAATTTGTTTGGGGTCGGCGCAACATATCTTTTTCTTCCATACATCCCTATTAGTCGTCATATGATATGATAACGATGACTATCATATGGTCTTCCCCTACTCTTACAGCCATCATCAGAGGGGCAATTCTCGTAATTTAAAACGTTCAAAATCTAGTCGCAGTCTCATCTCGGCGAGAAAAGAAATGTCAAAAACTTGTCAAAATGTAGGGAAATTAGAGGTATTTTTGACAGATTGAGACTGAGATCAGACTGTGAACGTTCTTAAAATTACGAGAATTGCCCCTCACTAGTTATTTTATTAGTTTGTTATTATAAGATATTATATGATTACAACTAGATATAATATTATTGTTTTATCACAAGATTAGGGAAACAATAATCTAAACAGACATAGAATCGCAGAAATAGAAATACTGCACTATGACGTCACACATTGTCGTGACGGATACGGCTCATTAAATAACGGAACCACTTGCTACAACAACGCCCTCTATTTCCACTGACACATATTGTCTTGTATGGAAAACTTCTCATAAAGCCGCGTTCATCTGTTCCTACCCTCTTTTAAAGGGAAAAAAATGTGTTTTTGTGGCCACCTACCCTCATTTCACATGAAAAAAATGTTTTGTGTAAAGAGAATATAGGAAGTTTATAAACTCGTGAAGCATCATGTTTTCCTTGAAAAGTCAGCAGCAGAATGTTTATGAAATTAAAAAGTTAAAATAAGGTAAAGTCTGTCGTAAATGGAATAATATTCGTTTGTGAAAAAGACTTTAAAAGCTTCTTTGAAATTCGTTTAAAATAATGTGCAAAGATTTTTTTTTACATATGGATTGTATTGGATTTTATTTTGATGGAAAGCTTTATGAATCTTATTTATAAAGGGTAAAATTAAATTAGCTAGCGAAACTCGACAGACGTGATGAGTATGGATATAATAAAACATTTTTTTTTAAATAAGAGGAGAAATTTTTTTTTTTTTTTTGTAAGAATGTATTTGTGTAAATATCAATTTAATAGCCATCACGTCTGTGAAGTTTACACAAAAATAAAAAGATTTTTAAAACCGTTACTTGAAGTGCCTAACTACACTAAGGTCGTTGACTCCAATTTATTATTTTTACCGTCAAGTCATTTATTTTGTCATTGCACATCACGTTTGCGGAGTTTTGCTAGCCAATTTCATTTGTCCCTGTATTGCTTGAAACATTGTATGAAAGCGATGTCAAAACATTGTTATTATCTACATTATTGTTGCCTTCAAAATATCAATCAACTAACTTATCGTAGGATGTCATCCTCAACACTCAGACGTCTAATTAAATCAAGAATGGCAAATACAGTGTGATAGTGGTGTAATCAAATAATATACCTATATGTCAATCAATTCTTACGCGAACCGTTACTGAGAATTGAGATTATATATACAGCGTGTATGTATATCTCAATTTTCCTGGGCTTAGCTGGGGCAAGGACACAGACCAACAAACTTAACTTTAATCATGCATGCTAGATTTACATCTAGTAGACGAAATATTGTGTCGTAAAGGTTTTAATGCATTTGTGATTGTACACACGGCTACACATCAAGCTATGCAAAACCAGCATTGGCTGACCGTTCACTGTGAGAAAGTATCATACAAAGTGAGGCCAAGACAAACTGGTTTTGTATAGCTTGACGTGTAGCCGTGTGTACATCAGTTTTGTGAATTATAATAAAAACAAAACAAACAAAACGTTCTCCAGGACCAACATCGTAATCACGAAAAATTAATCAGCTTTCACATACATTTGGGCCATGTATATATTGAAGTTTTGTATGGGTTCAGAACAGTTGATAAATTTTCGCGATTACGGTATTGGTTCCATGGAGAACGTTTGATGGTCTTAAATATGACCACACATTTCAGAAACACGCTGTATACATATAAATGTTATCAGTAATAAATGAAACGGGAATTCGATTGTTAAGCATTATTGCAATTGTTAAGATAATTATACATTCTTGGTATTATTGAATTGTATCTTCGTTAGTACCTAATTACTTTCTTTATTTGTCATAATGAAATTGAGATGATTTTATTAATAAAATACCTTTCATTCAAATAACATAAAACGTTCCGCTTGAATATTTCCTGAAGGGTAAGGCAGAGGTACGTGTAACTATAGTTCACCCCCATTGCGCCAGTTATGTATAAGTCCCATGTAGCAGGGGGCGAGCCTATTGCATCAACTGGGCTCGCATTCAGACAAATAGCTGCTAATGAAAAAATCCAATATCACTTTGCTCGACCTGGGAATCGAACCCTGACCTCATCTCGCTCAGTAGTAGTGCATACTTTCATTAATTTCAAAATAATTTCTCGTTTTTTTCGGGACATCGCCAAGCGGTTGGTTGACTCTTCACGTGACCAGAAGGCTGGCCTATTTTTAGTCCAAAGAATCAGCATTGCCATCCAACGTGGTAATGCTGACAGCCTTTTGGGCACTTATCTCATTGACAGTGATTCGGACGAATTTTTTGATGCCCAATGTGATCCTGCCTTTTTCTATATTTTTTCGTTTTATATACTTGTATATAATTGTATCTAGTCTATTAGTGTTAGCTTTAAAAATAGTAATTAATCTGTGTATGTTAAATAAATTCATATATCGATTTCTTGATGTATATTATTTACCCACTAAATTGAAACATCCTAATCAGTTTCAATCATATCGCATAAACATCAATCATTTACACAGCCTGCCCCTAAAACAGATACGCAAATAAGGTGTATGTGTATTGTGTGCAAAACACACGTTTGGCTCAGTAAACCCATACAATATACACTTGCCGCGCCATTTCCTGGTATCAATTAACATGATCATTCGCAGGTATCGGCCCGGATATCGAGTAACAGTGTTTGTTGCTATGTACATTAATAAAGGCGGGCCAACACACTAATAAAGGCAGGCTTGAAATGATTACCGAGACACGGAGTGAACTCGGTATATAGTAATGGATGGTCACCCATCCACGGACCGACCCCGGCAAGCGTTGCTTAATCTTGAATATCGACCCGTGCGGCATTATTATTTAGCCACGAGTCCCTTACTAAATTAAATATTTAAAGTAACCATTTACCATTACCAATTATTGTTATCTCGCAAAAATACTTTTACACTAATGAGAAATCGATGTTCAAAGGTCAGACTTTATCGAATGGTTCCAGTTACCAATACTTTAATGGTCTGAGAGAAAAACGTTCTAGACCTCTATCGCTGAGTTAGTATTAAAAAAAACTGAGTTATTGGTAATTAAGGCTGTTTTAATGATGGGTGTACGTTACATTTTGATTGCCGAAATAATAATTGGGGAATGGCTAACTAGCAGAGCTTTTTATTTTAACTAGCTGCGCCCCGCGGTTTCACCCGCATAAGTTTCGATCCCGTGGGTATATCGGGATAAAAAGTATCCTATATGTTAATCCTGGTTATAAACCACCTGTGTGCCAATTTTTTATCCAAATCCGTTCAGTAGTTTTTGCTTGAAAGAGTAATAAACATCTATCCATCCATCCATCCATACAAACTTTCACGTTTATGATCTTAGTAGGATAGGATTGCCTTGATTGATTTGATTTATTTGTATAGTGTACAATAAAGAGTATTCAATTCTATTCTATTCTATTGCCTGTTGATAAAAACAACTTCTTGATGATCGGACCGCGATTATGTTTGGACTTTAAAAGAGACTGTGACTTCTGAGTTTGTATCGGCCTTTCTACTGAGTAGTCAGATAGGAAACGCCGACCTCATCTAGTTTTAATTTAAAAAATATGATTGACTTAAACTTGACTTAAAAATTTATTGAAATTTATTTTATACCGATATTTCAACGGGAGCAAGAGCAGCTGGTTTTCATTAATTATGTTCGTCCTGTGGCGTATGACAAAAGTGTCCGAAAAATATTGTCATATTATCTCACATTTCACTTTATACTTAAGTATTTAGATACTAGATATTTAGATAAAACTAAGAGCTAAGTTTAGGCTAATTTATTAGTCTATCCATCAAAAAGTGCTGGAATTAAGGTAGACTTAAAATACAAGGCTACATTTTAGATCTGAGCTCTTGACTTTAAAGTCTGTAAATTCGAGACTAATTAATGAACAAGGTCGGTACATCATCTTACGCTCTTAGGTAAAATCTTCTATAAGTGACTTTCTTTACATACTAAGACCCCTCTGTGCTTCGGAAAGCATGTTAAGCCGTTGGTCGTTAGGAAATCGAAAGTCTGACAACCAGTCTTACCAAGAGGTATTATATTACCCTGTAACTGGTTTGTGGAGGTCAGATAGGCAGTCGCTCCATGTAAAATACTGGTATTCAGTTGCATCCGGATAGACTGGAAGCTGACCCAACATCGTTGGAAAAAGGCTAGGCACATTGATTGGTAACCATTGAAAATCCAGGCTGATGATATAATAAAATCATTTGAGCCTTCTAAGTGGTTCTTACTCAATCTACTAATACACCTGAATATTTTAAAAATAAGTTTGTTTTTCCTTGCTATGATTTTTAACTAATGCTAAAAGTATTTGAACCAGCGGGGTACTTGCGTAACACACTAACGGTAGCAATGGCTTTAATTTTGACAGTTCAACAACATTAATTGCGTTATTTACGTTGTTGAGCAGACAAATTTTTCGAACTTTTGAAGCAATGGATTAGCAATCTCTTTCAAAGTGTGTTACGCAATTAGGGTGCAGGATGCCTACAATCGTTATGATGGTTTATCAGGCAGTGCGAAATTATACAAAAAATAAACAAACTGTAGTGCTACTATTTTATATGGAGGTTTAAATCAGTAGGTACTGTTCATCATCTGCATCATCTGCCTAGCCTTTTCTCAACTATGTTGGGGTCGGCTTCCAGTCTAACCGGATGCAGCTGAATACCAGTATTTTACATGGAGCGACTGCCTATCTGACCTCCACAACCCAGTTACTGGGTAATACGATACCCCTTGGTAAGACTGGTTGTCAGACTTTCGGGCTTCTGACTACCCGTAACGACTGTCAAAGATCCACGAATGACAGCCGGGACCAACGGCTTAACGTGCTTTCACCCATCCACAGACCCACCGCGGCAATCGTAGCTTAACCTGACCGATCGACCTGTGGTACTGTTGCACCACAAAGTTTAAACAATAATATTATTTGTTTTGATTGTTCAGCATATGCTGATGGGGTTCGTTGACCGGACAGCGTCGCGCCCATGCCATGACCGGCCCCTATCTCGCACTATACAATAATATTAAAGTTGCATGCTTTGTGCACTTCAGAACACACCTTTGTTTGTATTACTATGAGTGTTTGGACGAAGGACGATGTTTGGACGGCCGTAATGGCCGATATAGTCGTTATGAAATGTTTATAGTTTTTGTATTTGTGTTTTTGGTCATGTAGTTAGATGTGTGTCTGAAAGAAGTTTTTAACGAAGGCATTTGTTTTTTCTTCAAAGTTATTGCGTACATTTTAGTTTCGTGTATCACAAAAAAGCGCAATAAATAATTTCCTTTTTTAAAATATTGCTCTAATTAAAATTACAAAATCCTTTTAATGTGATTAAAACATAATCGTGTTGGAGTGCGTGTTATTAAGGGCAAGTTATAAAATTAAACATCATGCGTCATGCTTGACGACTTTACTGTTGACCATGTGTGAAATTAAAATATGGTAATGGACTACAGCAAAAAATGCGTGTGAATAATAAAAGATTGATTGAACATGTTTATGAATCCTTTAATCTAGTTTCATATTTAGTTACATTCCGTTTTGTGTTTTTTCATAAATCAAATTAAAAATATTTTGTTACAAAATTGCGATTGCGTGACCAAAGCAATTTATAATATAATCTTTATTTATATTTAAAAACACAGTTTGTAGTACATGTAACAGTTTTCACAAAGTAGGTAGTATTCAATCTCTTAAATAAAAATATCCGTGAAGGTACCTTACCTTAATTCTAGTATAGGTGCTTGATTCTGGTATATACCTCAACCAACAATCTACCCCTTTTCAAAACTGCATTAATTCCACTTAGCATGTTCTCTGGGAGACATAATTAGGTAATTAAGTACTTAGCCGTACTTACCTTTGTGTCTCCTTTATAGAAACTCATAATGAAATAACTTTCCCCTAACTAATATTGGTGCACGCGACTGTACTGCAGAATTAATAAAACTTTAAAAAGAATAAGTATGAAAAATTGCTCTGGGTAAAATATTTTCAGTATTTTCTGTTAAGGAATAGTGGATAAGTGAAGGAATAGAGGATATTTACTTACCCAAAATAGGTGAAGGGTAAGTAAATAACTTGGGTAAGGGTAAGTAAATATCGTGTCTCAGTTTGTTTTACTAAAATTACTAAGCGGCTTGGTTTACTACATTTTTTTTTGTAATAAGTCCGTTGCCCCACACTAGGAATTACTAATGTATCGTGGGTGCGTTTACAAACATTTAAACTCACACACGGAACTATCTGTAGGCAATACAAATATTTGTTCTGTGCGGGAATCGACCCGCGACACGCAGAGCAGCAGTCGATCGCTCAGCCACTGCGCCAACCGTGTCATCAAATTCTATTTTAGTTTATCTATTCTCGTGTCAGCATATGTATAACATTAAAAACTGCCCCGTTGGTTTCGTGGTCGCAAGCGCGACTGCTGTGCGGGGTCTTGGGTTCGTTTCCCAGGTCGGGCAAAACATTATTGGGTTTTACCACTAGGAATTTCTCAGTAGCAGCCCAGAGTTTGTAAGTTGGTGGTGTGATATCCCCGTATCTCGGAAAGCACGTAAAGCCGTTGGTCCTGGGCCTGATCTCTCCCCGGTCGTGTCGGATTGCCGTCCCATCGGACTATGAGAGTAAAGGAACAGCATAAATAATTTGTAGAATGCCGAATGGCAATGACTATTCTATTGAGTTGAGACACTACTTACACACTATTGACAAGTTGGTTATTTTACAGAATAGGGCCCCAGAGAGTGCACCTGTGTTTGCGCACACAGTTGTGTACTATAATATCTCCTGCAAACCTGGGGGCCTACTCCGAAGTGCAAAGTGCGAATGTTCGGATCGGACCGACACATGGCCGAACCGAATATTATTGAAAAATGCGAAAAAAGTTCGGATCTGCTCAATTGGGTCGGGACCATAGTCAATATTCGAAAGAGTGTAGGAGTGTAGGATCGGAACCGACCGAACCATATGGTAACTTCGTAGCAGGAAACGGCCGAACATTCGGCCGATACTACTTCGGAGTAGACCCCCGGGCTAATCTCCGTTGAGATTGGCAACCGTGACCAACATCGGTCGGGGGTTTATTATTATTAACATTAATAAAAATCTGCCAGTCAGATACGATTGAATGCTCAATATGCCCATGGCAGGATGTAGCATAATCAGCCACACAAATACCTCTTCTCTTCGAGAGACCCGCACTGGGCCCGAGTGGTAAATTTTAACTCGGAGTGAGTTAAAATCTATTACTCGGGCCCAGTGGTAGATGTCATATGCCTTCGAATTTTAGTTCTAGGACATGCCGGTTTCCTCACGATGTTTTCCTTCACCGTTGCACTGGATGTGCCTGCTATAAATTAAAAATATTTGATAAACGTATGGGACGTTTGTCATATATTTTTAATTTATAAGCAGGCATATAAGAACTAAAACTATTTCCACGAAAAGTCTAATCACCTTTGTGAACTATCCTTTTACAGATTGAGGTATATGCTTCATTCAAATGAGGATAAAAACCCCATTCATCATCATGTTCAGTTCAGCTGAAAGACATCCATAGCCGGACACAACCGTCCACACATTTTTTGTCCAGGAAAATCACTGTCCATTCTAAGGTTGCCTGGAAGAGATCTCAGTAATGCGATAAGGCCGCCCATTGTATATTCTGTAGTTTCATGTATTTTTTTTATGCTTTGTTTTTTAGTGGTGTACAATAAAGTATATATAAATAAAATAAATAAACCGTCACCATACTATGCTTCTCGCATCCAGCAGATTCCCACGCCCTTAAAAATCTCTCTAGAATCTGAAAAATAACCTTCTGCAACTTTATTCTCCAATCTAAATAAAGCTTCGTCACAATTGATTATCGTCCTATCTCATCCAGAATGCTAATTTCGTATCTTTTCTTTTCTGAACAACAAATTATCAGTTAAGAATAATCGCATGCAATTTCGTCAGACTAATAACTCTTGGGAGACGGTATCTTGTACTAGATGGCAGTAAAATAAGCCAAATTGGACCATTCCCTCAACGAAGGCTCGTTTTTATGGTGTCCTATATCTTCTAGGCTTTTTACTTCGCCACTGATAACATCGATTCGTGATTATGCAGTTTTGGAAGTATATTTGTTTACTTACATAACTTTTACAATATTTAACACAACTATTTACACTAGATAGGTACTAGGGCTGATTTTTCTAACGCCAGATAATTTTATCCGACGGATAATTTTTATTTTTTGTTCTTCCAAGCAGAATCTGCATGTCAGACGTCAATTTTATTCCACGAAAAGTCGAAAGAAAGAAGAAAGAAAAAAGAAAGAAAGAAGAAATTCGAAGAAAGTTTTATTAGTCGATTGAAAAATCAGCCCTAACTAACTAACTATACAAATAATTAGAATACAAAAACAAAAGTGCACTTAGGCGTCGAAGTACCCGTCTTCAACGCTGTCATCCGGAAACGTGTCCAGGAGACTGGCAGCATTGCCACATTGAGTGGCAATGCTAATTCTGTGGCCAAAGAACGACCCAGCTCTCTGTCAGTGAAGTGTTGACCAGTCGGCGAGAAATTTCTTTAAAACGTTCATTCGGGCCCCATGACCCAAGCGTTTCGACCCCAAACCGCTTAAAACTGGATAGTTCCCCATAAGGTTACAGTATTTGCGACTCTTGAGGGTGTTAGAAGCCGCAGCAGACTCAGCCTGCCGTGTTAGGAAAACATCGTGAGGAAAATGTCATGTCCTAGAACCGGAAATTCGAAGACATGCGACATCCACCAACCCGCACTGGGTCCGCGTGGTGGATTACCACTCCCTTTCACTGAGAGGAGGTTTGTGTCATAGCAGTGGGAACATTATTAGCTGATTATGTTATGCTTATGCTGTGTATTCCGTAAAAATATGGGCCAGTTTGTTATCCATTGTCATAAGAAAGTCTCCTTATCCAAATAAAGTACGTACTGTGTTCTCAAACACGTTTCTCTCCCGTATAAGGCTCTGTACTGATTGCATTGTGGTATCTACCATTTTATATGAGTGGGTGGAGATTGTGACGATTGGTCGCTGTGTGTACGTACTTATTTCGATTATTTACAACACTTTAAGTTCTTATAGGTGTAAATTTATGTTATTATAATAATATAATAAAGAGGTAAAATTTGTGAGTTTGTATGTAAGAAGTAATCTTCGGAACTGCTGATCTGATTCCGAAAATTACAATAAATAAATGTAAACAAGCACCAATGTAGGGTGTACTGTCTCTTAAATCTACCTAGCTTTTTTCCACCCATGTTAATAAGATCGGCTTCCATTCTAACCGTATGCAGCTGACCACCCGAGGGACTGCGTATCGTGACCTCCACAAACCGTTACTGGGTAACAAGACCCTTGGCAAAAGTGGTGCTCAGACTTTCGGCGTTCTGACTACCCATAACGACTGTCAAAGATCTACGTATCGGTATGTCATGGACCCATCCATGGACCGACCTCGGCAAGTGTTGCTTAACCTTGAAAATCGACCCGTGATGGTGCGGCTGTTATAATTTAGCCACGAGTGACGAGCCCCCACTGTCCAGTAAATTTATGCAGCGTATTTCTATGTGGGCGTTAGGGTTTACATTCTTTAGATAGAATTAAAATAAAGGTTCAACCCTTTATTTTAATTCCTTGCGAAGAATTCCAGCCTTCTTTCTAAGCTATATAAAGGTTTTTAGAGGGGCTCGTGGCTAAATAATAACAGGCGCACAGGTCGATCGATCAGGTTAAGCTACGCTTGCCGCGGTTGGTCTGTGGATGACTGGCCATCTTTACATACCGAGACCCCTCCGTGCTTCGGAAAACACGTTAAGCCCAGCTAGTATTCGTGGATCTTTGACAGCCGTTACGGGTCGTCAGAAGCCCGAAAGTCTGACCACCAGTCTTACCAGGGGTATCGTATTACACATTAACTGGGTTGTGGAGGTCAGATAGGCAGTTGCTCCATGTAAAATACTGGTATTCAGCTGCATCTGGTTAGACTGGAAGCCGACCCCAACTTAGTTGGGAAAAGGCTAGGCAGATGATTAAAGGTTATTAGAAAGACTTTTACTTTCTCCTTCACTAGATCTTAATAGGCACTTAAGTAACAGTTATCTAAACTAGATTTCTTTAATTAGCATTTATTTTCAAGAGGTCTTTCAACTTTTAATTAGCGATATAGACAGATAAGTGTCTGCGAAGTTATTGTTAATTAAAAATTTGCACCAATTTGTAAATTTGTACTCGAAGCACCTACATATCTACCTACTCTTACACGAGTTCAGTTATTATTGAGAGTAGGAGAGAGAAAGGTATGTAGAAAATTGCGACAGGGTTAAAATTGTAGAAAACGATTCCCTTGTTAAAAAAATTTTCATAAAAAGAGGGAGATTTTGGAGAAAGGATTTAAAAAAATATGTAACTGTTTAAATAATAATAATATCCCTGGACATTTCACACAGCGCCATCTAGTTCCAAGCTAAGCAACCTAATGCTTGTGTTATGGTAACAAGATGGCTGATAAACTACTTATATACGTTTTTTTTTTTTGTAAATACATACATATTATAGATAGAAAAACACCCAGACTCGGAACAAATACATGTAGGTCATACAAATATTTGTTCCATGCGGGAATCGAACCCGCGACACGCAGCGCAGCAGTCAATCGCTTAACCACTGCGCCAACCCTGCCGTCAAAATGGTATCCTTTCTCCAAAATCTCCCTCGTTTTAATCAACTTCTTATAAAGGAGGAGGTGTTGAATTCGTATGTATACAGGGTGGCATGGACATCGACTCCCAAACTGTAACCATGAATTTAGCTCATGATTTTAGACTCCCTAGCGTGGATTTGCAATACTTACGCCGTGAAAATATGTATATGGAACAGCAAATTTTTTTTTACTAACCTATGAAAAGTTTCAACGCCGGAATTCAGAATCGCATGTACAGAATCGGTAACAGGTTTCGCGATGTCTCTGCCATCCTTTATACAAGGTGTCGTTTTGCATCCTCATCAAATTCACGGAGGTAACTATGCTACTGATTCTCGGCACGAATCAATAATAAATTAAGTATGTATTTATTCGGAAATCGGCATTTGTGGGACACGCATTTTAAAACGCGGCCTGTGTGAGACAGCACTGTAACTGCCCTTTTACACACACATAAAAACGCGGCCGCTTATAATACCATAACGCGATTCTGTTCTTTGAAAGTGGTGTATTCTGAAATACTGTCAAACTTAATTAACTAAAAAAACAAGTATGTATTCATTATTTACCAGGGATCGTAATTTTATTTGATTATTAATGTCTTTCATAACAGCTTAAATTCATTTCATTCTTTTTAATCCGGTTAGACTGGAAGCCGACCCCAACATAGTTGGGAAAAGGCTAGGCAGATGATGATAACAGCCTCCTGAAATTTGACGAAGATGCAAAACAACAGCTTGTATATATTTTTTCTTGAATCAGCTGTTCGCCAGACAGATAGAAATTAGAAAATATGAAAGTTTCTTGACCAAATAGTCTTTCAATGTGTACCTAATATACGTAATTTAATACAGGCTTAGAATTTACACGCGCCGTCTGAAGTCATAGATATATTATGCACTTACGTGTTAAGGCTCCCACTGTTCAGATATTCACCTACCAGCTACCACAGAGTAGGTCCTACAATTGCGGTAGCACGATAGTGCCGCGGTCGGCAGTATACACCGCTGGTTATACATGTACTTACGTATCTATGAGGCTAACATTCCTAGCTATGTACAGCGTAGGCCACAATTGAGTCGCTTTCAAACGAAATTCGGCCTCGAGCTCCGTAAGGGCCGAGACGAGTAGGAATGTTTACACAAGGCTGTGTTGAGTTGAACCTAATAATTTTATTTCATTAGTTTAAATGTAATTTGTTTCTTCATCTTTAGCTTAATATTGTGCTTTTCATATTTATTAACTATTCCAATTTGATTACCTCGTTGTTGCAAACTTGACTGCTGAGCATACCTATGAGCTTGGGATTTTGTTCCCACGTTCGAGGAATATTGTCGTCATGATGTACGCACGATGACATATCAAACTATACATTTCCAGTTACAGCTGATTATTATTGTACTCGTAAGTACGAAAAGCGTATACAATGCGAGGTTAGCTAAAACTGGAAATGTATAGCTTGATGTGTCGTCGTGTGTATTAATGATACAATACAACAGACAAGCTAATTAGAAACTTGTAAGGCTTCTGTTTCAATTTAATAATTAAACAAATTACAACACGGTTTTATTTAAACCAGGACGCAAAGCACATCCTATCAGGGAAGTAATGTAGTCGCGTAAAATCGTCCCCAGAGTTAACAAGCCCCCTACCGGCCGCAGGCGGATCGCGAATGAAGATATTGTGCGTTTTCGTCACCTTCCTCCCTTCCCCCCACCAAACCCCCCACTCCTGCCACCGTCGTTTGCTCGCAATGACGTAATCTTTAAAGGCGATAACTAATCTTCTTAATTGATCTTTTCCTTGATGAGTTAAACAAATGAGAGAGTACGCGATAATGGGTATGAATGTCTTGTGTTCGTAGCTTATTTTTGGATATTTATAACTATGGGTTATTTTATTGGGTTTTATTTTGTTTGGATTATAGTCATTTGGGGAGCAAAATATTCTTTTCAAGCGTATATTTATTTATCTTTACCAAGGTTTAGTTTAAATCAACAAAATCAGTCGATGTTGTAGACAATGTTACGAATATACTATGACTTCACGTTCACATTAACTTATAATGCCAATAAAATACACAGTCAGGTGAGCGAACACACAGGCACAGCTGGTTTCTCTATAAGGGAGTTCTAAATCTTTGCAGTAGGTATGTACCCAGTATTGAACCTTGCAACATAAACCTTATCGACAGCCATAACAGTTAATCGAAACTGTCGAGTTCAAAGCTGCAGCTACGTCAATATTTAAGCTGGCCATTGTTAAACAAACATATCCAAACTACCAATGGATATAGGCAAGAACGGCCAAATACAGACCTGGGGCCGGCCTAAGATTCCTTCAAAAGCTATGGAACTTTGGACTTAGAACTTCGTCGTCTCCGAAACAACGAACCAACTCCGAAATGGGAAGTAACTGTAAACTTTCACTACGTAAATTTCGTGAAGCTGGGCTCACTGAATAGATTCATTCTAGATTTTATAGCCTACGACGTGCCACCAGGAGACTATGCATGAAATAAACATATCTTTGATCAAATGTAGTGCTCCGTTCTGAATATTATGTGGGGGAACGGCGCTGTTACGGGAGAAATGTCGGATTTTATTGTTGCCTTTTTTATTACAATACTTTTTCAGCTGAGTCGGCAGTAAAGTGCGAGCTAAATAGCAAATGTTGGTGTTGTCTTTGAGATTAGACGGTTTGATAAGTAAAATACTAGAAGAGCCTGTTTTAATTAATGTGTTTGCTGAAAACAGCGGCCAAAATAACGAAGGTATTTGCACAGTTAACGTTCCTACACACGGTATATTAGTTTGCCAGTTAAAATGCTTTGAACACAACAAAGTACAGGTACGAACAGAAACAAAAAGTTCCGAATCAGTTCACTGCTTACGAAAGAAATGGCGCCCAAACGTGCCAACCAAAGCCGCAGTTTTATAAAGCATCAGTTTATTCGATTGTGTAGTTTTCCAACAAATTTCATCGTTTCGGATAGAGAAATAACTGACCCGCATAATTGGTTATCGTGTTCTATAATTTAAAAATTTTCGCTGGAGTAATAATTTGGTGGAAGTCAAGCGGTGTTTCATATCGCATGAGTTCTCTTCATTTATAATGGGTAGCTTGCTTTTTCGTGCAACGTCTGTCCGCTCAACTTATGAATAAACTATAATAGCTTGTGCGCTGACTTGGTTTGCGTGGTTTACGTGATTTACAAAGGTTTACCGTGATGAAAAGTGTACTGAACTTTTCCAGTAAGGTTTATCTTGAGAATATATTCTGCAAGTGCATTCTTGTGTATATTTCTGGTGCTGTGAATGTTTTTAGGCGTGCCAAGTAGCCATCACTTACCTACCGTAAGGCCTGCCGGGTAATTGCGTAACACACTAACTGTAGCAAAGGCTTTCATTTTGACAGTTCTACAACATTCATTGCGTTATGAGTACGTTGTTGCTGAGCAACTTTTTCGAACACATGAAGCAATGGATTAGTAATATCTTTCAAAATGATTCAGATTGTGGTTGAAAGTGTGTGAAAGCAATTAGGGTGCTGTAAACCATATAAATTAGAAATAAACCCACAATAACGTAGGTATTTGCTTGTCGAGTTTCAACATACCTATACCTACCATAATCAACATCAATAATTTTCTTTGAATTTAAATTAACAAAATCCAAACACAAATCCGTGGTCCATTATAACTCTTATACCATTTAATCTAACCAAATCTAACCACTCGAATACAGCGGTCGGTTAACTCGTCGATAATATGATCGAATCGAAATAATTTTAGCGTGTTTTCATTAAGCTTATTTATTGCTACGTCGATGTAAGCTCGTTATGTGGCCGCTGAAATAAATCGCCATTATTTGCATTGTTGGTATTTTAATTGGCTATTGAGGTGTATTTAGTGACTGATTGATGCAGGAAGAGATAATTTTATGTGCCCTACCCCTGCAATCATAAAGACACGACGATTATATATTTTAAACTTTTTATTTAGTCCAATAGCTTGAAATGGAATGATATTATGACGTGTATAAGTCATTCCAAAATCCTTATTGGAATCACTTATACGCGTCATAAAAGCTATGTAGATGCAGTCGACATTTCCTATCTGACTACGCCTGAGAAGAAATGGCGAAACAAACTCGTTCATGATTATTAGACTCGTATTAGATTGACATCTGAGAACTAAATAATAATAAAAGTCAGCGACTTTAAGAATCTATCTTATTTTTTCCCATGTCGTATGTATTCTGTGAAAATCTGCTAATGCTTAGCATAAATGGGTTAACTTTATGCCAATCCATGTCTCGTTGAGCCTTTTTACCTACAAACGTTTCCAAAATTAACGATGTTTAATTAAAATACTCTTTACATTCCAATGTTAACGTCAATATTAATCAACGAATTAATTAAAAAAAAAAACAATCTCAACACACACCAATCTTGCCAATCACAAAAAGAACAAAGCATTTTTTACCCATTAACTGGCAACATTAACGCCATTGTTCAGCGAATTGCCATTTAAATAAAATTGACATCTCAATTTGAACTGTCAGGTTATCACTGTAGTCAAGGGCTGCGTTCACAAGCGAAATAATTATCAGTAACATGTGTACATGAGTTCGCGAAAAGAATTAATTTGGCGTAAAACAATAAGTGGGTGTGTTAATGTAGTATGTGGCGGGCTTTATTCTTTTGTCTTTTTTTCTACTATAAAAATGAGTGGGACTTGTTACAGATTTTTACGGGATGATAATTATTGTTTGTTGTCAGAGATATTGGAAATTAGTTTTTTTCTTTTCTTTTAAAACTACTGATTAAACAAACGGAGAAAGTAGCTAGTAGGTTATGATGGTACAGACGCCAGCACATGAAGCTACTACAATCTGTCAAATTTCTTTAATAGATTTTCAACTTCTATCAATAAAGTATTAAGGTTCAAGGTTGATTGGGAAAATTTGACAGTTTCGGGTAGCTTGACCTCCTGGCGTCTGTACATATACATACATACATAAACTGACGCCTTCTTCCCATGGGGGTAGGCAGAAACTACCGAACGCCATCTGCTGTTATCCTTACGTAGTTCTTTTGCCTTGTTTGCGTTCATACACGCACACTGGTTGTGAGTACTACGCACCTGACCTTTCAGAAGAATATCACCACCAAGGTATCTCTAATCACCAATAAGGTATCTGTCCTCCTAAGGCGTCCCCTCCCAGCGTTTCCACTCACATCTACATTTGCTTGTATGAGAAAATAACTTACCTACTGTAAGGCACACTATATTAGGCAATAAGCGAATAATTATAGCACCGATTCTGTAATAAAATTCACAATGTGTTTTATTTCGCCACGCCCTAACGCATAATTTCCAACCCGCTAGCAATAAGCCCAGTTAAAATATAGCTGTAAAATCTAATATCATTGCCGCAGCTAAACCACAAACACAGTACTTACTCTAATACACTAATCGCTACATAATCAACTGTTAACTAAGTCGGTAAACCCTAACTAAACCAGTAAACTTAACTGTCCTGACCATTTGCGAGTATTTGCGAAGCATTTATTCCCATTGGTGTAAACAAGGACTCATTATAGCTCTTACAAATTCGTAAACTGTGTTCATTAAGGGAATGGCTTTTAGTGCAGGTCGCACGCTCGTGCCAAGTGTCACGAATTTGGCGTACAGTCAACAGCAAAACTAGATGATCAAAATCAAAAATTCAATACTAATGAACGGAGTTCGCGTCAGAACTGTGTGGCGTCGAAGTGATTTAAAAGTATGTGATTTTAAATTATACCAAACATTTACTACTAGTACAGCTGCCATATAGCTATGAACTCCGTTCCTTAGTATTGAATTTCTGATTTTGATCATCTACTTTTGCTGTTGACTGTACCTACCTTGAATTTTGTCTTCTCATTTATCATGAATTATTGTATATCTGACACTATGTGTGTCTGATCGCAATGCTATGTAAGTATCTGGATTCTGCATATTTATATTTATGGTGGTCAGTGAACACTATTAAATATTTTCTGCAACCGTCGCGTCGGCGGCGGCGGCGTCGTCTTCTCTTAAAACTTTAGCGAGAAAGTTATAATCTATTAAAGAAATTTGACAGATTATAGTAGCTTGATGTGCCCAGTCTGTACCAGCACTCACAATAATAACTCATGCTGTGGTTAATAATAAGGTATCTGTTTTAAAATCATCCTTTGACAAATTGGCTTAGTGATCCAAGTCTTTTGTTACCAAAAAAAAGGAGAACACTACCCCCACGCCTCCATGCCGTAATCTCTCAATATTCAAAATTCGACAAAAGCTGACACATGTCTTGTCAGATAGTGCGCAGTAGGCCTCTAGTCTGACAACGACTGACAAGACCACAATAGGCCGACATGCCGATAGTCTGCGAGCTGCGATAACGCGTTTAAACAATGAGCCTTACATACCGTGGAGTAGTTAGTAAATGGAGTAACCCTAACGAATAGATAGTGATTGAAAAAATAATTAACAATTTATTGATTAGTGAAGGAGTTAATCTTTATGTTTTAGTGTGTGTGGTATAAGGGGTCTTAGGAAAAGTGTAAATGGAAATCACCGTCCTCGTACGTGATATAAATAGCAGAAATATTCAAACAATAATTTCACTAGTTGCCTGGCATTTTTGCTGAACTGGGTCTTTTTCATGAGGCTTACTTTGCAGCTAATTTCTTACATCGGACTTTATACTTTTTATGTGTTTTTTTGTACGTATCTGGTGTGTCTTTTAGTCTATGCTAAATAAATGTATTTTCTTTCTTTCTTCATCTTTCTTTCTTTCTATGATAATGAACTCCATGGGGTAGTTAGGCATAGAAAGCTTATGTTAAGCAGTGGAAGTTTCCAACGCGGATTAACCTTTTAACCGCCTACGTCGGATTAATCCGACAAATATTTTCGGGCCCATTTCGCCAGAGTCGTATATTTACGACCAAAATATTACTGCTCGTTTAATCAGCTTTTTTATTGAATAACGCTGTATTCTATCAAAAATATGTTTATATTAGGTAAATAGTTAACTAAGTAATCATTTACAGGTTAATACACTTTAGTCTCTTAATTAGAAGTCCTAAAAATAATGTCCAAAGTTAGATGAATTACGAACATTATTTTTAGAAAATTGTATTAATGTGCAACGCCCATGACGACAAAATCCGACATGAGGGACGGGACATATGCCAAGATTTACTGATACAAAAATAAACATAAATCAAAATATTTCTCGTTATACTGACTAATTAACTTTAAAACAAATACAGCAATTGTTAATAAAACATTTTTTTACAAATATTTGTGAGTATTTCATTTAATTCCTTTAAAATTAAGTAAATTTACTTATGAAATTGTCAGTGACTTACTTGGTGATTCCCATCCCTAGCCTACATGTTCCGAAACTTACTTTGTTAGTACTCCCTGCGCTACGGTCGGATAAAGACGACCGCTTCTTACGTCATAAACGAGTGCCGACTTCTGGAATTCACCAGTGTTGTGCTTGTGCATGTAGTTTTTCGTTCATATGTCGATAAATGTACATGACAGAAATTTATCATGACGACTACTGAAGAGTTAATACGAATTCTAGAAGGCGATAAAAATGAAGAATTTACGTACCTAATGCACGCTACACACCTTCAGTTTTATCTGTGCGATTTATCTGAACAGTCGAACTGTACAGTGAAATCGTTATGTGTGTAGATCTCAGTGTAGGCTGTATGGACCTAAAACGGAAGGTGTATAGCGCGCATAAGCGTCGGGTGACGTAATCTACGCGAGGTGCAAACTTAGCTTGGTCGAGTTGTAGTTGTTAGTTAACCACGGCCCCAAATGCAAATATCGTTATTAAAACGAAATATCGACATCTAAAAGTTAAGTATTGCACATCCCTCTTTGTTGTAGGTATTTATTTTTCGATTCACTGTGCCGGGCGCTGGGGGCACGCCAACTGATATGAAGTCGGGCGGTTAAAAGGTTAATTTCGAAAAAAATGTTTACGACTGTTACATCATCTTCATCATCAGCCTATAGCAGTCCACTGCTGGACATAGGCCTCTTATAAGGTAACCCATTCAAGACGAATGTCTCAATTATTATTTATTCACCAACTGAAGAGTAGCTGGGGTAGAAAACATCTGTCATTGGATAATTCACAAACCACTCTTACGTGACGACTGCCTTACCGATACCTACATAAATGTAGATGACAGCGTTACACAGAGGTAGCTGATATGACGGCAAGCCAAGCCCTTTCCCCGCAATCACCACTCCATCTACTTATGAATCCGCAACGTAAACAAACACTCGTTTATATTTATATGCAACTCGCAGTTAAGCTTGAACTCATCCTGTGGGACTGGAATGACTTTTTGCGTTTGTTCTGCTGCTGTTTTGTGGTTAAAATTTGTTTTAACGTGTAATAATGGTAACTGAAGTTGTGTTGTTTTTGGTATGTGCTTGCCTGGTGTAAGTGTGTTTTACTGGGACCTATGTGGCTATGTTTGAAGTGTACAACCGACATTTGGGGACTAGGTTTCAGAGCAGCCAACAGTATACATTACCCACCAAAAAAAAAAAAAGAGTGGTATGGACATCGACGCTCAAACTGTAACCATGAATACAGCACATGATTTTAGACCCTAGCTTAGATTTTTTCCTCGGGTATTAGAAGAAAATCAGCTGTTTCATAGAAAAGTGCAATACCTACGCTGTCAAAATGTATGGAACGACAATTTTTATTTTTATAACCGACTGAAAATTCCAACGCAGGGAGGTTCAGAATCATGTGCTGAATCCATGTAACAGGTAACAGGTTTCACATCGATGCTCCTGCACATTGTATTGCGATTAGCTTGATTGTGAGTTGATAGATTCAGTTAGATAGAAATGATAGGTCATATAAATAATCATTAAACGTTTAACTTAAGCAATAGTGTGTAAATTAGAAAGTGACAACTATTTATGATTCCCTATTACAATGTTTCTAAGCTGTACAAATAAAAAAATAATAATTTTAGCTAATTTGTTTAGTTATCTTGTAACTGTTAGCCTGCACCATCCCACTGCTGGGCATGACTTTCATCTCTTTCAATCCAGGGCAAAAGTGGACCACAGTAGATTAGTAAGAACTAAATCTAAAGATTACCTAATAAAATAAAATTTTCTTGAGAAAAGGAAATTCGGTAGTGGGAACAAAATATTGAAAAACATCCACAAAGTTTTACACTGTATTAACATATCACAGAAGAACGTGTATCATCTCATTGTGTGATTAACAAGAGTATTTACAACGAACTTATAAGTAATTGATTACATTGACAGTTGTAGAAAACAATGACAATAAAAAAACAACATGCACAAACAATGCTTTCTTGAGGATTAAAATTTCAGCAGTGCTAACATAGGTATTTTTAAAACTAGCTGTTTAAGACATTGTCTTTTATATAAATTAACAACGACTAGAGAAAGAGTAAAATATGTATAATCCAACAACAGTTTCATGTATCAAGATCGATAAAAAATCTTACTTGATTTTTGTTCGACATGCAAAAGTTTTAAAATAGGGATGTGCATGTAGAGCCTTTAAAAGTGTATTCATAAACACAAACAAAAATATAATTCAAAACAAATAATTCGAATTTTCGAACAAACAATCGAATAATCGCTAATGCTCACATTATTTACGTTGGTAATAATTTCGATAGTTCACTCGTTCATTCGTTCAATTAAAATGGCGGTTCACAGTTGCAAGTTACGCGGCTTGTTAATTAAACTCATTTGTTATCCCACATTTTAAATGTTGTTACACACTAGTGCTCTTCGTTAACAACCCTTATTAAAATTCATTATATCATGAGTGGCGGGATTATTTTTGAAATAATAGTCTACCATTATTTATATATGTAGACATTAGTAAAAGTGACAGTCTTTAGTTACTTTTGGCTTTAATTAAACATGTGCTCAAACACTACTCGACTAAAGAATATTCAGATGTTTACACGGTTTAAGTCTAGTGTTTCAATAAACATTTAAAGCTTTCTTACACAACTAAAGCTAACTTATTTAGGTTTGGTACCTAGAACATGACTACATATATGGTTTCATACCTGAAAATATATTCTAGAGTCTACTGACATTCAAAATAAAGGTCAAATAAACTTTGGTAGACTCTAATTATGGCATTATCGTAATTACACAAATATTTTGAGTGTTAGTTTACTCTAGACGTAATCTCTCTATTTACAAATCGTTAATCACCTTTCGAAAGAAAAGCTGTGCTGATTTTTGACAGCTAAGAATTCTAAATTTCGTGTTTTTATCGCCATTATTTCTACAACCAAAGAAAGTAATTACTCAAATATCAATCAATGCCAAGAAGAGAAAGAGATATGCTCCTTTATGGGCACAAACACAGGCTTCTCGACATGTACAGTGTGGTGAACAGGTACATGTACAGTTTGTAGTACCGGCAGCGTTTTGATGATCGGAACCTCTTTGATGATGGGTACCGTCTTGATGATTGGGACCTCCTTAATCACAGGAACTGTTTGCACATGGTGGTGGTTGATTGTGTGCACTTCATAAGGCACGTGAATTCTCACGCTGGAAAAGAAAATAGGAAAATTATTGATATGCAAAACGAGATACTTAAAGCCGCCAAGCAAACCTATTGTTTTTTTTAACCGACTTCTAAAAAAGGAGGAGGTTCTCAATTCGGATATTTGTATATTTTTTTTTTATGTTTGTTCGCGCATAACTCCGTCGCTTGCCACCCGATTTGAAAATTTCTTTTCTTGTAGGAAAGGGTATACTTTCCAAATGGTCCCATTACAATTTCGACAAGATCTATGATGAATTTCGAAGATAGACAACGGAACTCTTCAATAAATGCCAGCAAATCAACGGCTATTGCTGCTATCGCATATGTATGTATTGTTTATGCAATCACGCAACATAACGCCACGCCTGTACCCTCTGAAGAGCTACGCAGATGTGTTCAGTATATCACGGTACACCCTCATTTCTGTCAAAGTAGTTATTGGGGTACCTCTAATCTTGTAAGTTAATCCGAATTTGTGTGGGGTAGGTACAACTATAAAGTGAAAAATAAAAACTATATTACAAAAAAAAAAAACAAACGACTTCCAAAAAAAAACCACTACAAAGAGACTAAACCTCGTGCTGTGAATTCCTCCTCTGAAGATACGGCTCCAAACGAAAGTAGTTGAAGCGTCACAACAAGGGTCATATTAAATTTTTCTGACGGGCAATTTCATATTGGGAGTAGGTACGACTGTCAAATCGTACTGCCATTCATTCTTAGTTCGGGCACCAAACTAATTATATCTCCGTAAGTGATTATGAAAGGCCCGTAACTATGGATTTCGTGCTTAGGGAGTGTACTTCGTGTTTCTACGTTTCGCGGGTATTTTTTTAAGAACCACAAATCTTAACTATCTGTAGGTCTCACAAATATTAGTTACATGCCAGAATTGAACTCGTTACAGCTGGTTCGCCCAGCTATTGCAGTAATCATGCTGGCCACCGTATACTATGACCTGACTATCACCAATTTACTTGCCAATAATTGTATAACCCAACATTTAACCATATACGTTTACATAATACTTCAGAAGAACAAGTCAGAGGAGCAATTCTCGTAATTTTAAGACCGTTCACAGTGTGATCTCAGTCTCAATCTGCCAAAAAATACTTCTAATTTCCCTACATTTTGACAAGTTTTTGACATTCGTTTGTCGCTGAATTTATTTAACTTTGTTATTGTTTTACCTACGAGTTAATCAAGAGATTTTACTAAGTATTATGGCTAGTTTCTGTCTTGATACAAGAATATCCTATATGCACACAAATAACTGAATTACTGCGTATAAAAACTAATGGTGATATAGCTACAGCTGCTTGTCGATGCATGTTTCTGACATTTAATGATTGTGATTCACAAGATTGAGTCTATTTACTTTCGCTCTTTGAGGTTTCCACCCAAAATTATGTATTTACTTCATCATGACGTCACCATTAAGGCTCACCCTATTAGCTATACATACATAGTTACATTACCACAACCGACAGTACATAACTCATGTCGCAGCTGCCATTAACAGTTATGTTAGCAATAAATCTGATAGATAGACAGCGTTAGATATTATCTGTGTTATCAGAGAGATGCCAAATCTACGGGGAGAGAATAATGACTGGGAAATGAGAAATGTATGGGAAATGAGGTAAATTATGGCTATAGTTAGAATTTTCCTTAGATGTATAAATCAACAAAAAATATTGCAAGAAGAAAAGACAATCTAAATTATTCACCGGTTGTAACAAGCTAGAGTTTTAAAAATGTGTTTCAAAATGCACCCTTATTTATCTTCCATCAGAATCTTCAATCTATCTTTAAACAAAAGATAAAAGAACTTTTTGGCTTAACGATTTTTAAATAGTACAGACGCCAGCACATCAAGCTACCACAATCTGTCAACTTTCTTTAATAGATTTTCAACTTTATTACTAAAGCATTAGGTTCAATGTTGATTGGGAAAATTTGACAGTTTCGGGTAGCTTGATGTGCGCCGTCTGTACATCATCTGCCTAGCCTTTTACCAACTATGTTGGGGTCAGCTTCCAGTCTAACCGGATGCAGCTGAATACCAGTATTTTACATAGAGCGACTGCCTATCTGACCTCCACAACCCAGTTACTACGTAAAACGATACCCCTTATTAAAACTGGTGGTCAGGGGGCCTACTCCGAAGTGCAAAGTGCGAATGTTCGGATCGGACCGATACATGGCCGAACCGAATATTAATGAAAAATGCGAAAAAAGTTCGGATCGGCTCAGTTGGGTCGGGACCATAGTCAATATTCGAAATAGTGTAGGAGTGTAGGATCGGAACCGACCGAATCAAATAGTAACTTCGTAGCAGGAAATGGCCGAACATTCGCCCGATACTACTTCGGAGTAGACCCCCTGACTTTCTTCTAACTACACCTAACAACGGTCAAAGGTCAAATGACAGCCGGGACCAAAGGTGCGTAGCTGAACCTCCAATGGACCCGTGAGGCTGTTATTTAGGTTTTTGATTACTAAATAGATATTAGCTGTAATTTAGTCACTGGGGATCACTAGCTCTTTTCTAAAGGGTTTTGAACCCAGGATTAGTGATTAGGTCTAATAAGGGATTAGGCTACACCGGTGACCATGACGCTCAGTAATAGGAATCATACGGTTTTTTTTTAAAACGTTGCCCCACACTAGGATTGTACTCACATACACAAACAGCCAGACCCGGATAAACTACCTGTAGGCAACTACCTGTAGATAACTTTCATATGACAACACGGTTAGCGCAGTGGCTGAGCTATCGGACTGCTGCACTGCGTGTCGCGGGTTCGATTCCCGCACAGAACAAATATTTGTGAGTCCTACATGTGTTTGTTCTGAGTCTGGGTGTTTTTCTATCTATAATATGTATGTATTTACAAAAAAAAAAAAAATGTATATAAGTAGTTTATCAGCCATCTTGTTACCATAACACAAGCATTAGGTTGCTTAGCTTGGGACTAGATGGCGCTGTGTGAATTGTCCAGGGATATTATATTATTATTATTATTATATATTACAAAGGTAAGTAAATTAGTACTTACTGTGTTCTGTGTGGGTCTGGCTCTGGTACTGGGCTCGCTAAGCACATATGGCTTGCAACCACGACGGCAAGGGTCAACTGAAAAGAGAGATAACAAATATAAATAAGGGCTGATTTTTCAATCGACATATAATTTTTATTCGTTGATTAAAATTGACGTCTGACAGTTTTTGTATGGAAGAACTGTCAAAAATTCAAAATTATTCCTCCGATAAAATTATTTGGCGTTGGAAAAATCAGCCATTAAGAGACAGAAAAATTGGAAATTGGTATTTTTGTCAATTCAATAAATCCCAAAATCCTTTCGCGATTACAGGTGATGTTATGGGCTATGTTGGCTGTCACATTTTCACCGAAAACCTGTAATGAATTGGTTCATTAGCACTATGGAGATGTTTTCGGAAAACTACTATTCCCGATGAAAATGTAATTTTCCAGAAAAGCTTATTGAATTTTCGGAATATTTGCAAGAACATGCAAAACGGATTAAGCGTTTTCAGGAATTGGTGGTGTGCCCAACAAGTGAAATTGGAAGTACCTATTTCATTCGAAAAATACGGACTTTAAAAACAAAACAAAAAATTTTTACAATATCCGTTCTGAGCATTACACTTATTCACAGGATTTTTTAACAAGTACCTACCTAAAAAAAGAGTTTTTTGGCTTTATACACTAACAAAAAAAAAAAAAACCGACCACGAGTTGCACAACAATGACGTACAGTCACGGGCACTAATATGTCAACACTTGGAAATTTTGAATAGTGATTTTTGCGTGAAATAACGAAAAAAATAATGAAATACGACACATTGCAAAAACCTATGCGTTCGAAAACACTATGCTCGTAGCAACATAAAATGTCATTAAAAAATAAAGGAGCTAATCGCTTTTGAATAAAGCCAAGTGTAATATGCCAAATACATACTTATGCCCGTGACTGTACAGAGCAAATATTTCTTCTGAACCAATAATTATTTTCTACGAGTTTATATTTTACAGAATAAAATAATAAATAAATAAAAAACAGCGTATACTCACAGCAATGTTGCGATTCATGTTGGAGTAGCGTGTGGCGTGTCACTGTGTTGGATGCGCGCGCGCAGCCGTTAATATGCACCGCGGTTGTGCAAGCTCCTGCCACCGTTACGGTTCCTGATCCACTGGTGTATGTAACGTGTGCGACTTGACAACATTACCTCCAGATTTCACGAGATTGATTATCGAGAGGGTTGTTTTGTAACCGAATTAAAAAATAGGAGGAGGTTCTCAATTCGATTGTATTTAAAAAAAATATTTAATCCGAATTTGGGTGGGGATAACACTACTAAAAAGTAAAAAATTAAAAACTTTATTTAAAAAAAATACTTTAATTTTGGAAGTCCAAGGTCCAAGAACCGACCCTGACTTCCGAAATTAAAGTTATTTTTGACTTTGTAGTGTTTTATTTCGAAGTTGGTTGTTTTTTTTTTGTAATAAAGTTAAAGTATTTTTAAATGTGCTCCTATGTTTAAGACATGATTATGATAACTAAACAAAATAACTGAGTAAGGGGGTGCGCCTTATAAATGACGTATTTAATTTATAAACGACGGTTACTTACTTAGAAAAATAATTTAAAAATTCCGAAGAAAATATTTTATTCATCCAAAAAGTGATAAAGTATTTTGAAAATAGTCATAAAGTGGCTGTATGATGTTGTGAATGTGTTTAATTTAAATGAATAATACTTAAGTCGGTCTTACAAATGAGTCGACTTACATAAGACAAAAACCCTTGAAAAATTATGCATCGCGTGTATTACACGCACGTTTTTCATTCACAGTTTTTATGAATCATTTATCATTCAAATTCAATAGGTCAACCCGGTAATGCCTTATTTGTCGTAAAACACGTATAACTGCCAGTGATCTTATTTGAATATCGAATGAAATCCATCCTTCTATTAGTATAAATGTGAGAGTTTGAATGTTTGGATATTTGTCACTCAATCACGGAAAAACGGCTGAACTAATTTAAATGAAATTTATCACACAGATAGAACATGACCTGGGTAAGGACTTAGGCTACTTTTCATTCTGGATAACAGACAAAGTTGCGGGCAACAGCTAGTTAGTTAATATTGTAAAGTCGTTATGAAATCCCCTGGAGTACTGATGTACCCTGGTATTCACGCTTGACCGGCGATACATTAGTAATCCTTAGTTATTATTAATGAGTCTCAATAGTGTGTTAATGTAAATCATGTCAAGGACTCGCCTGCAATTAGCAAGAAAGTTTTTCATTATCTGTAACGATTGTTTTAAACGCAACGTCTTGGTTGATCGACGAGCGCGAGTGTTGAAAAGTGTGGTCAGGACGATTATAATTGTGTTGTGTTGTGTTGTGTAAATAATAATTATATAAATGTATTACGTCTGGTATTTAATATTGATCAAGTGAGTATGCAAGTAATATATACTTACATATTATTTATTAAGGTTGCTTTTCCAGTGTCTGTGTGTTCGCGTTGTTCTTTTTAAAAACGCCACGGAGTTTTAATGAGATTATGACCCAATTTACATAATATAATCCGGAAGACTAAGTGTATTTTACATTGGTACTGAACTATTAAAAAAAAAAACGATAATACAGGAATCTCGATGATTTTTCAAGTTGTAAAAACCGTGCGAAATTGAGGCGAGTCGCTTGACACACTACAATCTGTCAAATTTCTTTAATAGATTTTCTACTTTATCGCTAAAGCATTAGGTTCAAGGTTGATTGGGAAAATTTGACAATTTCGGGTAGCTTGATGTGCTGGCGTCTGTAGGTACTTAGTACATTTTAAACTTTTGCGTTTTTGGGCATTAATAATTTATTTTTCGGCTCTCAAATTTTACTTCAACCCTTAGTAAGTAATATTACTATGCCATCTGCTTTGTTTATCTTCGAAATGGCCATCCTTATTTTCCAATTCACATGAACAACAGTTACTGAAAAAAAAACATCTCTTGCCAAAGTGTGTTCCTACAAATAAAAAGTGGTTTGAAATCAAAATGCATCGTGTGTGGAACGCGAACGGGTGCAATCAAGTATATTTCCCCTGGCACCTCCCTAGCCAGCGCAGGTGAAACTACGTTCTGCAGTTTTGACACTGTTGTTTTTCAAAGAACTCGCTTTGTGCTGCGATAGGTTTTAAAATGTCAGTAAAGACACACACACACACACACACTTTTACGGATCGGCAGTATTTGTTGAACAACATAGTCCACCCGAAGCAATGACTACACATATTCGGCTTTCATTTGGCTCGTTCAGTATCTTCACTCGCCAAGTCAAGTTCGGGTCGGCTTGGCATAATTCTAGCTAAGCCGAGCGGCATTTTCCCGGACATAATGTATCTACATATTATATTGGATTTCGCTGCCCAGCTCTGTCTATCATACCTAAAAGAGTGTGTATGCGTAGCATACCGAAATGATTAAAGCTGTGATATTTATGACGTTTTATTCAGAACGTGAATGTTGCCAGGGTTGACTGACAGCACAGCTGACTACCTAACTACCTGCGTGCTAATCTATTTTGTCTGTGTTGTGGAATAATAGGTTTTATAAATATTCAGTGCAGTGCGTTTCGAATGAAATAGTACCTAAGTATTGAAATAATGCATGATAAATAACTAGTACTTGTATAATTTTATGAATATTACCGAAATAAATAAAGAGAAGTATTTAAAAATGGATATAGAATCACTTAACATAGGTACAGTCACGAGCAAAAGTATGTATACACTCGGCTTTATTCAAAAGCGATTTACACCTTTATTTTTTAATTAAATTTTATGTCGTTACGAACATAGCATTTACGAACCCATAGGTTTATGTAATGTGTCGTATTTCAACTTTGCATACGTTATTTCACTTCGAAAAAATCGCAGTTGAAAGTTGCCAAGTATTGACATATTGGTGCTCGTGTACCCACTGTAAATGCAAACCATTCCTTTAAATAACACGCCCTAATCCTCCACATTAGTCAGTTTCCCCTTAAAATAATGCTTATACTAATTATATGGACTATCTGTAGAGCTCATAAAACCTCCACAGAGGTCCGTAAGTCCCGCTTTGAAGCCACGATACTTGAGAGGCTTACAGGTGTAATCCCCTCACAGGTCACTCACGACGTCACCTCACGGATTTACTTTTTTTATACAATTCATATGGTGTGTTTGTACGGCCAGGGGGAAACAATTTTATGGGTTGAAGAGGAAAATGTCTGATCTTTTTGCTGTCAGCTTTCGTGGATCGGGGTTAAACTGTATCGCTTCCTTGTTTTTAATGTTGGAAATATTCCTTTTGTATTTTAATAATGTGGTATCAAACATGAGTGGTTTTATGTTATTTGAATTTTAATCATACCTTATCAAGTCCTTGAAATTTATACTGCCTGACACATAATTTGAATGTTCAGCCATATTTAATAAGCATTTCCAGCCTATAATTTGAGTAGGCAGCCTTAATTTGCTGAAGTGGCGCTAAAAATACTAAGACATATCTTGGGCTATCTAAAATAATTTCCAATGATTTTTAAAAACAAAAAAAAAAAACCGTTGCCCCACACTAGGAATTGCTCCTGTATCGTGGGTGCGTTTACAAACATTTAAACTCACATACACAAACAGCCAGACCCGGAAACATTAAAAAATAATAATAATAATAAATAATAAAGTTTATTCTTCAAAAAGTAAAAATACAATATGACGGATTCGGTGAGCCACAAACTAAGCATAGCTTGTATCTCGTGGCTCTGGAGTGCAATTTTACAATATTAAACATTACATTACAGTTTGAGGATGTTAGATGGTTACAATAAAAAAAGATAAGTGTTAAAATAAATAAAACATTCGTGCGATTCTGATCACAAAATAAAATATTTAGGAATTGGTTTATCCTAGGCTTGTGTGTGTGTGTGTGTTTGTCTGAGTGTGTGCGTGTTTGTATGTGTGTTTGTAGGGGTGTGTGTATGTGTGTGTAGGTGCTATATCAAAGCTTCGGTGGTGTCGTATGATAATTTTAAAAGAGCTGTAGTTAGGATTTTTTTACAGGTGGTGGTAGAGCAGTCTTTTAGGTCGCAGATTTGGTTAACTTTATTGTACGTGTTGGGATGGGAAAAATAGGTACAGCGTCTGGCTAGTTCGGATTTGGCATTTGGTATGGGTACTCTGAATACACGCTTGTTTATTATGTCCATGTAGTCAGGTCGATTTTTTATTGTTGCATGATATTTAAGCGTTGCTTGGAGTACAAATATTTGTCTTACCCTGAGGACTTTACTGACTGAGGACATTACCTGTAGGCAATACAAATATTTGTTCCGTGCGGGAATCGAACCCGCGACACGCAGCGCAGCAGTCGATCGCTCAGCCACTGTGCCAACCGTGTCGTCTATTAGGTATATTTTATTATAATTATATTGGATTATAACGTTGGTAAATTATTTATTTATCCAAGTTTATGAAAACATAAAAAAAACTCAATACTTTTCTCCATTTTCGACATCAGTCACGTTCAGCAATGAATTTTATTTTATATATGAAAATGCTGAATAGGCTGAAAATAAATCAATATTTTTAGCACGGCCACGTTCATATTTGGCGAGTACGCCACAAATCATTCCCGGCACATGCCATGTATCGGCTGGCATTCATCTCGCGCGCTTTTTGACAGTTCACTGCAACTGCCATATTGTTGTGACAGGGGAGCGAATTTCAAAATTCTGTGTTGCAATATAAAAATTGGAATTGCTTTTATTCCTTACGGGATTAAATTTTAAATGTACAATGTTGACTGTTGCGTTAATTACATTGTATTATTATTAACTCTTTTGTATAATTACCTAATGGCCAGATGTATGAACGTACACGAATTAAAAGGAGTAGGTATGTAAGAATCGTAGCAGGTGCCGTTCTGTAGTTTCTGCCTTTCCCCTTGGGAAGAAGGCTTCGATCAATAATAGTACTAGATTCCCGATAAGCGCTTCAAAAACGGCCTGAAAAATAAGACCACAAATACTTTTGTGGTCTTATTTCAAATTAGTATGTTTTTAACCTTATTACTTAGACTTTAAGTTTCATTTTAGAATAAATGACTGACAATTTAAAAATAGAATTATTTTATTTTCAAGCGACATTTTAAATATATTTTGCAATGGTAATTAAACTTATGTTTAAGCATTAAGGTTTATAATAAACTGAAGTTGTTAATATTATTAAACTTTTTTCTAAGAAATGTAGATGTTTACGTGTTTGCAAACGTGGCAACTTGAGCGACTGATTTTTGTTCCTGATCCTTAATCTAGTACTATTATTGATCTAAGGAAGAAGGCGTAAATGTATGTATCTATAATATTATTATGTAATAACCTAATTTAAAACATCAGCAATACACTCTTTATTTACCTATTGTTCCTTACTATTTGCCATAAAGTAACTTGTTTTTACATCGTATACCCTTACCCAAAGCTTTTAAGGAAAAATATTTCTGAAAATACAATATTTACCCAAGTTAGTTCCCTGTATTATACTACTGTCAATCAACTTGATGAACGCTTGACATTCTGAATACATATTTTTATTATGTTTATCCTCGAACCTCGAAATAAAGGTTTTCCACGGGAAATGTTACATTTTACAATTCAGACAGTGGAATTGTATGGTGTTATTTTAGACTGGCGTGGTATTTAGCATATAATTTCCGTTCTGCTGTCTAACTCTGGCTTATTATTTTAGTGTTAGTATTTATTAAGAAAAAAAAAGTTAATAATAATGTTCTGGACATAAAGAAATCACTTTTTATAATATACGAGTATTAACGGTCTGATAATTTCCTATAACAAATTACTTCGGTTCAAAACACCATACAATCATTTGTAAACCATAGACACACCTGTCAACAAAGAAAGCTTTCTAATTATTGTCTATTATAGGTACTACCCCTCCCTCTTTGTTTGTAAATTCTTTGTAATTATGGGAAACAGACTATATTTGCTTGTAAACCAACATCTGATGGATTCTCACAGCCTATAATGGTTAGTTCACCGATAATAACACACTTTGGTCTAGGTTTAGTTTTAAACACTGTTATTAGCCTGACTGCCTACCTAGCTTGACCAATAAGGGAATTCGCGATATCGAAATATAGGAAATGAGTAGAATCTAATTGGTCAGCCTATCGCAGTCCACCGCTGGAGATAGACCTCCTCTAGATTGCACTACAACGCTCTGTCCTGCGCCTTCTGCATCCAGTCAGCCCAATCACCTTTTTAAGGTCGTTGGCCCATCTAGTTGGGGGACTTCTCACTCTACGCTAATCGATGCGCGGTCGCCACTCTAGGACTCGTCTGTTCCATCGGCCATCGGTCCAGCCCACTGTCACTCCAGCTTGCCTACAAGGTAGGTCGGTAACTGCGGTTCTTTTCCCGATAACTTCATGTATTAGTATTTATTCATATTAATTTTTATTCTCAGCCTGTGTTGAGATGAATTAGACCAATTCTAAATGTTACTGTCGGATTTACGTTATTAAGTTTTGCGAAAAACAGTGAATCCTACTTTAAAAAAAAACCGAGAATCTAGGAAGGCAGTTTTTTTAGAAAACCTTGTTTCTTTAACGACTTCTCTCTGTATATTTAAGTAGTCTCATTTAAAAAACATAACTTTAAGCGTTATTACGAGTATGTCTTTTTTAGAATCTACCTAGGATACCTATTATTATGAATAATTTATTTCTTAGGATAAAAATATATACACTGACTGGATAAACTTCTAATACTAAATAAACTAACAAACTATTATAAAAATAAAAATATCCTATTCTAGCTAAAACTATTAACAAACTAAAATATGGCGTCGAAATATTCCTCCGAATCGCTGTCGGCTGGTACGTTTTATGCACTAATTATTTGGCACAATTCCTGGGAAATATGCTCTCAATGAATTATGTTCGGCAATAACAAGATAACTGGAAAAAGCCATCATTCTCTTTTGTGTGGTTACCAGTACCAATAGAACTGCTGTGCGGGGTGACTGTCACAAATCATCACTTCATAAATCGAAAGGTTCTCGAGAACGATTGGAAATACAATTAACTGATCATTTCTTCTCATGATGACTTTTATAAGACAGTTTTAATTAATGTCTGGTATTTATATGCGTACGTAATAGGTAAGCAAAAAATATGAACAGCTATATGTGGTAGTGTTATAGACATTTGACACAACTAACAGAGAATGACAGTTGTGATTTGAATATACCTACGGACAACATAAGTCAGCAGTCCATTTGATTAACAATCAAATTCCTTGACTTTACTTGTTGGGATAGTCACCAAATTAGCCAAAAGATGTTCAAGAAGTGTTGGAAATAGACCTCCCCAAGAATCACCACAACGACTGGTCCTGCGAAGCCCGCATCCAGCGGCATCCCGTGACCTACTGTACACTAGATCGTCCTTTCCCCTTTTGGGGAGCGTACTCACGTCGCGTCGCCTTCCGGTATGTGGTCAGCACTCTAAAACAATAAAAATAAAATTGTTCTATAGCATTGTGTTTTAATGGCAACCACGATAAAGTCAAAAAGGTCTTAAAACTAAATAAACTGTTTTGTAGTGTTAAAATTTAATGTATTTTTTGGTGTACAAAAAAGTATAAAATGTTAGGTGCGAGACAAGTATTTTGAGTTTTAAAATCGTTCTAGTTTAAGTCGCGTTTACTCCGCCCAGTCATGCAAGCGTCCACTGGACTGCCCTGCGCACTGTCATTTAAAGTTTAGCAATTCTAAGGGCTATGTTGGTTACCTAGGTTCTCCACATTTTCATGCATATCATTATGATGCTCTAAGAACAGTTGATCTAAAAATTGGCAACAGCGATTGCCTCCGCTAAACCAAACTGGCAGTTTGTTGGTAACATTCATAACAATAGGTATAGTATAGTTAGCCTATAATGTTCCCACTGCTGGGACACAGGCCTCCTCTCTGTGAGAGGGAGTAGGCCATAGTCCACCACTCGGCCCCAGTTCGGGTTGGTAGATTTTTTATGTATTGTAACTTTATTTATATATTGTTTAAAATAATAACAGCCGCACAGGTCGATCGGTCAGGTTAAGCTACGCTTGCCGCGGTTGGTCTGTGGATGGGTGACCCTCTCGACATACCGAAACCCCTCCGTGCCTCGGAAAGCACGTTAAGCCGTTGGTCCCGGCTGTCATTCGTGGATCCTTGACAGTCGTTACGGGTAGTCAGAAGCCCGAAAGTCTGACAACCAGTCTTACCAAAGGGTATCGTATTACCCAGTAACTGGGTTGTGGAGGTCAGATAGGCAGTCGGTCCATGTAAAATACTGGTATTCAGCTGCATCCGGTTAGACTGGAAGCTGACCCCAACATAGTTGGGAAAAGGCTAGGCAGACGATGATGTATTGTATTTATTTATCCCACAAAGTACAATTACAGTAAAATAGAGATGTTACAAAAATATTGTAGGTACTACGACTTTTGGGAGTCAGGAATCCAAACTAGGATTCCCTGTGCTATGGACTCCTGACCCCCCTCGCCGAGACTGGTTTTTTTTTTACAAATAATTGCACGTAAGACATGTGACATAAAAAGAAAACAATAATAATAAAAAGAAAAGGTACTAATAAATCAAAAGGAAAAATAAAAATGCGTGTGTGTGTTTGTTAGCGTGTGAAGTGGAAAGTGTCGTGTGTGTGGTGTGGGGGTGTGTGTATGTATGAGAGTAAGATGGTGTAGTTATGTGATGTCACATGTCTTCGAATTTTTGGTTCGAGGACATGCTAATTACCTCGATGTTTTCCTTCGCCGTTTTGAGAGCAGTGGTGATGAAATAATTCACACAAAGTAAGTGTCTGCTTGGGTTCGAACCCACGAACCGACTCGTAAGTTGCGGCCGTTACCACTGGCCCACCACTGCTCCACTTAACAATAGGTAAGTATCCTTGATTCTACAACTATGTACTAACGTGTTACAAACGGTATCTTGTACACAATATTACTAACTACTGCAATTAATTCACAGTATTGGCATAGTTTCCGAGTAGGTACCTATTGCTAAACGTGACATCCGCGGACTCAATATAGAGTTATTGCTTCCAAGCATGTGTTGATTCGCATTGTAATTGAAATCTAAACTGTAGTGCGGTGGTACAAGGTTTAAATTTCAATGATTTGTAGTTTGTAAATCACTCAATTGCTTAGCGACATTCTTGAGTCAATCAACGAATGATATGATTGAGGGTTTAATAGCAATTTGGTCATTAAACTAGTTTAGAATGATTAATTTGGTTTTTACAAGGATTCGTTGATTTATTGCCGTAAGATCTTCTGAGAAAATATGTACGGGATTCGTGGGAAAATCAACAAATTCTGAATAACAATACAATTACGCCTGTAATTCTCGAAGGGTTAGGCAGATGCTTCGCCAGTTATGTTTAAGTTGCAAGTAAAAGGGGATGAGCCTATTGCCGGGCAGGAACCCACACTCCGAGCAACTACAGATAAATTTCTAATGGACAAACCCAATAACACTTTGCACGACCCGGGACTTGAACCCAGCGCCTCATACTCAGCAGTAGCGCTTGCGCCCACTAAACCAACGAGGCAGTTCCGAATATGACTGCCACATTCTGTAAGAGTATCATTCAAAGTTTATTTTCCAAACTAGGACTGTATTTTAAAATATATTTATGTGGTGCTATCGCAAACACCAGATATACGGCCAATAGTTAAGTTGGATTACCGATAGTGATATATGGGAACGCGCGTTTGTCGGTGCCAAATGTCACGCTGTAGATAGTACAAACAAGGCTTTACGGCTTTGGATTGTACTATCGACCAACCAATAGGTAAATGAATACATAGCAAACATATAGGAGCCTATGGCCTAGTGGTAACGGCCGCGACTTACGAGTTGTAGGTCGTAGGTTCGAACCCAGACAGGCGCTTTACTTTGTGTAAATTGTTTCATCACCACTGCTCTTAAAACGGTGAAGAAAAACATCGTGAGGAAACCGGCATGTCCTAGAACAAAAAATTCGAAGACATGTGACATCTACCAACCCGCACTAGGCCGCGTGGTGGACTATGGGCTACTCCCTCGAGAGGAGGCCTGTGTCCCAGCAGTAAGAACATTATAGGCTGATTGTGCAAACATATAGGAGATTTACATAACTACTGTACAAAAAACTTGAGAGGTGTCAAGGGACACCCGGATGGAACGAAGTATAACTGGCTTGCTTTCTATAAGAGAGAGAGACAGAGAGACAGACAGAGAAACACACGCACGCCGCACGGCTTACAACTATAGCAAAAAGTGTCGTTCCAACTTTTGGTCTTAATTTTTTCCGTCTAGCCCCCTTTCGCAACGCGCGATAAGGTTCGTTCCAAAACCCCATTTGTTTAGTTCGTTTACTGAAAAAAGTAAAGAGGAAAACTTAAAAAGGCTAGTCTAGTGCATTTACAAAAGCCTAATTTACAGTGAAAAAGCTGAACCAACATGAACTCCCGCTTTCTATACAACTTTATTGCACAAAACACCACTGCAATGGTATAACCCGGCGAAATAGGAGAGAGCCCTCTTCACTTGATCACCCTACATTATAGTGTCGTACTTCACACGTTAGGGTTACCATCAATGGTTCTTAAAGTATCGAATAACGGCCGGTAAATGGAATTTTCCCTGTAACCCGGTCCGAGCAGTAAGTATTCGATTACTTTCACCAGCTACCTTGTTTGTTAGTCGAGTGAAATGCGACAATTCCTTTATTTGGTAATACATGTCTTTTACTAGCCATCTGTCTTTCCTCTCCATCCAATTATGGGCTTTATTCCTTTAGAATACGTTTGATAGTTCTGTGTCTATGTAATGAATACGGTTTGTTCAACTGTGTTCTACGATTGTGTAACCTACTGGTGCCTTAAAAAGATACGCATCAACAACTGTTTTTAGAAGTAAGTACAACTGTTACAGCATAGTTACATAATTAATGTACCAGGGCAACAAGGGTGTGTGGAGGTATGCCAACTAATTGAATCGCTAATTTTCTTGTTTTCACTTTTTAATAGCTATTTGTGGACTATGTGTGTGGATTGTTGCTCTATTTCTTCAAATATTTTATTACTAGTTGCGCCCCGCAGTTTCACCCGCATAAGTTTTAATAATCCCGTGGGAATATCGGGATAAAAAGTATCCTATATGTTAATCCTGGTTATAAGCCATCTGCTTGCCAAATTTCATCCAAATCCGTTTAGTAGTTTTTGCGTGAAAGAGTAACAAGCATCCATCCATCCATACAAAATTTCACATTTATAATCAAAAAACTCTGCCGCAAACTCTGAAAATCAAGGTTCTACCTAGTTGTGTTTTACCCTTTGTTTTTGTGGCTACTATGTTCTTGTTATTATTGCCATCCCAAGGTATTGTAACCATAGCATAGTTTTGAGATTTCAACAGTACTTTAAATCAAGCATGTCTTACCGCGATACAATCTCAACATATCTATTTATTCCACTGTTGGGCAAAGGCAGGCCTCCCTTTCCACACACGTCTGTTCACTGCCATGGAGGTCCAGTCCTTGCCCCCTAAACATTTAAGCCAAATAATATCTAAACGCCAATTGGATATGTTACCTCTCAAAGTCTCCAATATGTGGGATATAACCTGTCAGCTTTAGTTAGGTCGCTTACTATCTCAAAGTGGGTTTCCAAGAAAATCGGAAGTCAGTTCAATGAGCAATAGCTGTCTTACATCTGCGCAGAACATTTGCATTGAATAGTGTAGGTAGGGTATCGTATACGATATCTGAGGTCTTTGATCAAGAAACTTTAGCTTTTGGGAGTGAGATTGTCTGTTTTCCATATGATCGATGAGCAGCAAATTGTTGGAGCAACATTGTGGATTTCTCCAGTGTTCGGAATATCTCCAGACTTAAATTAAGTACTAACATCCGGTGTATTCTGTAAAAATCTCACCGTGAAAACATAGGTGATGTGAGCTTGTAGTGAATTGCCATTCCACCTGGTGCTATTGACATGTCATTAAAAGCTCACTTCACCTTGGTTTCCACGGTGCGATTTTTATAGAATAGATTGGCTAGTTTAATGTTCATATCCGTACCCGTAGCAGCCAGAGGTGCAGCAAGGCAAACGATCAACTAATATGTAAGCTTCTGAAAAAACAAAACACTTGCAAGTTAACATAGTAAGATTTGAATGGAGTCTTGTTACTCAGTATCTGGAGTTTAGAGCTCAGAATGATAGCTAGTACTTAGCTCCATGTTACCTCAACGTAGTAGAAATGGCTAGGCAGATGATGACTATAAGACGATGATGATTATGACCGTAAAATATGCCTGAGACATGAATACAGCAACCAGAAGCGTACAAAACCACTGTTCAGCCATTACGCCACTGTTCAGCCATTACTCCACTTTCAGAAAAATATTACACAGTAATTAAAAGTATTCAAGCATCGCTGTACAAGTTAAATTAACAAGCGGTAATGAACACTTATTGTGACAAAAATTCGGTTCCATTTGGTGCTTTTGGCTTTAATCCAAACTCGCTTCTTAGTGTAAGTACAGAATAACAATTGTCGTACCAACTGTGTGACTACCATAATTACAACTATGTGTAGGATTTCTATAGTACAAGATTTTCTTTAACTTAACAGACAGATGTGTTGCTGGGGAGTTTGTTGCGCCACTTTAAAACACTAGGAAGTGGTGAAGGGCGGGCGTTTGGTGGACTTCAAAAACTACTGATTTTGAGCAATATTTGAATAAATGATTCTTATTTTTGATGTCTGTATTTTTGTTTAGTTTAGCTTTCAATAAAAGCAGTAATAGGGCTTTTTGTGGAAAGACTCCTTCTGGGAAGGATATCTGTAACACCTTAAAAAGTATATAGAGGTATGAGGAACATAGTGTAAAGTTCATTCATCCTCCATAGAATAGGGAGGATCCTCCGACCAGACAGGTGTCGTGTTTGGTGGACAACTGCCCGACGATTGATGTCGGGCCGTTGTATATATGATAGCTGCTCGGTAAACTGATTTTGCGTGATGTCAGTGTGTTGCGTGGTTCGGATGTGGCGATGTAGATGCCGCCTCAATTATATGTTCAGTTAGTCTAATTTCCAAGCTTGAATCTTCAGGTCCCAAAATCTATTTACCAAGTTTTGCAAATTATTTAAATTATTCAGTTATTGCTTTTCGGAAGCCTATGTTGGCAAAATCGTTTTCAGATACTTTTGCAAACAAACCAGGGTTTATTTTCTCAACAGACTTTGTGATTTGTTTTAGTATCAGAATTTTTTTCTTTAGGTTCTTTCAATTTCTGGTATACCAGATACCATAATTATGGATTTGAAGGTTTTTTTGCTAAAACGCTAAAGAAATGCAATAGACTGATCCCTTTATTCATAAACGTTGCTTAAAGTTAAGTAGTGATAAGCGACTGTTCAACCATACATTTTTGTCACGTCACTAAACTTTTATCATCGTTTATTATATAAATGAACCCCTTTAAAATGCATCCTGCTACTGTTATAAACGCGAAAGTTTGTATGGATGGATGGATGTTTGTTACTCTTTCACACAAAAACTACTGAACGGGTTTGAATGAAATTTGGCACATATATACTTACCTAGTTTATAATCAGGGTCAACACACAGGATACTTTTTATCCTGATATGCCCACAGGATCGAAACTTGTGCCGGTGAAACTGCGGGGCGCAGCTAGTATTTAATAAACAACAAAAAAGTTCAAATATATGGCTGTTGGTAAAAAATATTAAATTACTGCAAGCTGTCTTTAGAAACACTACTTTCTTTCTCTTAATCTTATTCAACTTCCTTTGTTTCTAGACACGAGCTCTCCTTTCTCAAACCATTTTTGCTCGAAACTATTTTTTGCCCAACTTCCACCAGCAATTTCACCAACCTAACCCATTAACCAGAGCTTTATCCAAAAGTTAAGCCAGTTCCATGCATTATACCGAAGTACCGATCTCGGTATCTCGCCATTATCATATTATAATTTGGTGGGAGCTAGCAGGCGCGGGTAATATGATATTAAACACGCTCCTGACATGACGTGACTGCATTGCACGTTCATTACGGTTATTAAGGCTGAAGAACTTACTGATGTCACTTACTCTTCATGAATCACATCAATTGACAAGAGTGTGTTAAGATATTCGATTCTGACTGAACTTGTAACTATTCTTAATCAAACAATTTATGAAACCACAGACGTAGACAAGTTTTATAGTTTATTCCATAATGATGCGCCAAATATAGTTAAAGTTACCAATGTTAAACACGTTCCTGCGATGACATGACTGCATTGCTTTGCACCTTCATTGCTGTTGTAAAGGCTGAAGAACTTATTGTTTATAAATCACGTCATATGACAAGAGCGTGTTAAGATATTCGAATATCTTAACACGCTCTTGTCATAAAAAAAGAAAAAGAAAATCTAAAAGAATCAGAATCAGGTCATACAATATCGACATTGTATGACCTGATTTTGGAACTATTCTTTTAGATTTTAGAGGCCCAACAGTAGAATTGAGTAGGCTTACGCCTGATGAGCATTATAAAGAAGCATACATAATAATTATTAAACACACTCCTGTCATGACGTGACAGCATTGCGTTCGTTACAGTTATTAAGGCTGAACAACTTACTGATGTCACTAGATCTTCATAAATCATTGGTATTGGAGGTGTGACGTCATTTGACGTGATTGCTTTAGTTTTACACGTTTATATACCTAGTGATGGTTAATGTTGCCAAGATAATGGACAGTGCTATAATGATACTAGGTGCGTTGTCACGGTCACCAATCGGTTTGCCAAGGCTGGTAATCAGTGAATCAGGCTCAAGTTTATTCATCAAGAATAGCGATTATAGTAATAATTATAAAGAAAAATAAATTTGGAAAGAAAAATAAAGTACATGAAGTTTTTACTACATTAAAAACACCTACCAACAATAATAATGTTTTTCATTTTCTTTGCACTAAAGGACATTAATATTCTAATAATAACCTGGATAATATAAATGTTTACAGAAAGTCGTAGGAAACAGAAGAAAATGTAAAATTCCTGTTATCTATAGCTTTAGTTTGAGCTTTACAAAAGAAAAAAGAAGCAAGAAACACAATTCGCAGGTTTTTTTTTCTAATTACGTATTCTCCTTGGTTTCTTTGTTAATGAAATGCATTAGATAGTCAACTTTTGTTCTAAGATAATAAAACTTTTAGGATCAAACATCGTAATAATGGTTTATCCTGTTTTAATGAGTTTTTGTTAGGCGACTGTTTTTTTTCGTGTGGAGGAATGAACCTACATGTGTCATGTCTGTTGTTGATCGATCGTGTTCCTCGTAATTGTATTTAATATAGTATTTTGTTCATGGAACTGATTGATTTTGTTAGTGACGGTATTGAAAAGGTTTCGATAAGGTATCAAGCTATTTTTCTATATTGGCTGTTATTTTTTAACAGTCTCCTGTCCACTGTAGGTACAGGTAAAACCTACCCAAGGTTTTAGAGCCAAAAATATGACATTAACGTCGTCAAATAATAATCACTCCATTCTAGCGGAAACAAAGTTATTAAATAAACCTTTCACACATAAAACTAAACTTTAAAAACTAAATTATTTACTCACTTAAAGTGAAAACCCACCAAAACTTTAGCAAGAAATAAAATATAAACGCCGCGCCGTAATTCAGCTGAATTATCTAGTACATTATTTAGGCTTTAGACAGACTCAGGCGTCGGGTAATTCGATATTAAACACGCGGTCGACAGTGACGTGACTGGAGGCTTTGTCACGCGACTAGTGTGGATCGAGGCTTAGGGCTGCCATTGTCTAGTGTGGACAAAGAATGGAACTGATGTTCCTAATGATAATGGTTTTGCGTCAGGAATGGCACGGATTTGTGGTAGAATTGGTCTTGATATAACAGATAGATAGATCAAATAAATTATGAACAGAGCCTTATTTTGGATATGCAATTGCCAACAGCGATGCGATGGCGTGGCATTTTGGATGACCAAATAAAGCATTTGTATTTAGAAAACCGTTTAAGTATATGAAATAACGTGGTTTAACGTGTAACTTCTGTATTTCTCATTATAAGCCTCATCAGTATTCTACGCAGTAGGTATGATTCAAAGATAGACAAAGAAGGAGAGATAGTGTAAGAGGCGGAGATATAAAAGCATTAATATTATACAAATACAATAGTTTATATTGACAGGCTTGTGTAGGCGTTGTATGAGATCATCTCAGGAACGTATTTCCCTAAGGCGACCCTTAAAACCTCTTCTGAATGCTAAGTAGCCGATACAATTTCTATTTTTAATACAAACATCAAATAAAAATGGAAATAATCAACTATATAGATTTTTTCTTCCGTTTCCGCGTAGGTTTACGTTTTATATTCAAATAACTTTTTTGCTATAAATAATTTTAATGTTGGTATAAATATAGAAACAACAAAACGAGATTCGTGAACACACCGGACAGTAGATTTGTGGTTATTGTATAGAATATTTCCTTTGCTGTGGTATTTAAAACTTTTAAGGCTTAGGAGAATATTTTCCTTCATGTATTTTAAGGTTTTATGCACGTGCGTTTTTCAAAAACTATGCTTTAAAGTTCTGGGTGATTTTTTCACAAATAGACAGGCAAAAAAAAATCACCCAGAACTTTAAAGCATAGTTTTTTTAAACTTTATAGTGGATTGATAGTAGCAGCCCTAAAATAAAAGCACGCGAGTAACCGTATATACTTTTACTCAAACAGATTGGTGATAGATAATAGTATCGTGTTTTATGCATGGGTATAGTGAGAATTTCCTCGCTTTTTGGATAAAATCCAAAGTAGGTACACGCATAAGACACAAGACAATGTAATCCATAAAAATACACGTTTAAAATTCAATTAAGCTACTGTTATCCATTTATACTTAAAAAGCTAGTGTTCGTCAATTTCAGAATATCAATGATAGTACTACATACCTAGCTCCAATTTTACCGACTTCAAAATAGGAACAAAGCATTCATTTAAATGTATACAGGATGGCATGGACATCGACGAATCATGAATTCAGCACATGCATATAGACCGCAGCGTAGAAATTTTCCGTCAATTATCAAAAAAATCAACTGTTTCATAGAAAAGTGCAATACCTACAATGTCAAAATGTATGAAACAGCTATTTTTTTTGATAAATGATAAATGATGATAAATGATAAATGATTTTATTTTTGTAAGTAGGTTTGTACAAACACTTTTACACGTCAATCATATTTTAAAACTAGATGAGGTCGGCGTTTCCTATCTGACTAGTCTGAGAAGAAAGGCCGAAACAAACTCAGACGTCACAGTCTCTTTTAAAGTCCAGACATAATCTTGGTCAGACCATGTGAAGACCATGTAGATTTATGTCTGAGATGGTTTTTTTGAAGAAAGAACCAAACAGTTTGAGAGGACCTGTCCAGTCAGTGCACGCATTTGTCAGAAATCGTGCAGCTCAACTCAAAACTTAGAGAGCTCAACGATCCGACGAACAATACCAAAGAAAGGACATTTGGGTAGGCCACATTAATTACTCAAACTGCCAGACCACGCCAAAAACTAAGAGAACAGAGAGAAAAATAATATAAATACAATGACCCACATAGTCTTCACATTCACAATAATTAAAATAATAGAATACTTTACAAAGTAAGCAAATGTCATAGTATATATCAAATTCATCAATGTCAAAGTGTATATAAAAAAAAAAAAAAAACATCAACAAAACAAAAATAAAAAATAAACACATTCAATATGTAAAAATTGGAAGCAGCTTAATCCCAAGCCTTTTTGTCCTCGATATAAGCCTTAACGGTATAAAATGCTTTCTCGCACAACTTACGTTTAATGAATGATTTGAATTTATTAAGGCTTAGATCTTGAACGGGGCTTGGAACTTTATTGTAAAAGCGTATACATTGGCATCTGAACGAGCCACCTATTTTCTTGAGCCTTGTTGTAGGTAGAACAAATTTGTGTTTGTTCCTAGTATTTATATCATGGATATCACTGTATTTTTTAAACAATTTTATATTTTTATGGGCATATAAAAGATTTTCATAAATATACTGAGAAGGCACAGTCATAACATTAATTTCTTTAAATTTTTCTCTGAGCGAGTGTCTCGGACTTAATTTATAAATTGATCGAACAGCTCGCTTTTGCAAAACAAAGATAGTCTGAATATCAGCGGCATTTCCCCACAATAGAATACCGTACGACATTACACTATGAAAATAGCTAAAGTACACTAAACGGGCTGTCTCTATATCAGTTAAATTACGAATTTTTCTAACAGCGTATGCTGCGGAACTTAGCTTTTTTGACAATTTGTCTATATGTGGACCCCACTGAAGCTTAGCATCCAAAGTTATGCCTAAGAATACTGTGCTGTCTTCAGGATTCAATTCTTCGCCCTTTACCAACACATTAGTTTTCACTTGTCTAACGTGAGGCAACGTAAACTTAATGCATTTGGTTTTTTTCTCGTTTAGAAGTAAATTATTAACATTGAACCAGTGGACTACTTTAGAGATCGCGCTATTTACATCGTCAGTAACCTGCTGCTGACGTTTAAGTTTAAACAAAAGTGAAGTGTCATCTGCAAACAACACTATATCATGATTATCCTTTATGAGGTACGGCAAGTCATTAATGTAAATAAGAAACAAGAAAGGACCAAAATGATTGATGAGACTTTTCAACGGTCACGCTTCGATGTCCCTGCCAATATAGTTGGTGGTTTATAACAGTACATTTTTAAACTAAGTTTCTAACCCAACGTGGTTCGGTGCACTTAGTAGTAGAAATCTACATGCTTAAACAAAAAAAAAAAATAATATCCAGTTTATTTTGGTTGACGTGCCCAGTAAACTAGATCTGGGTTATCTAGATAGTGATGACCCACGCTTCGCGTGCATCAACCGATGTATTGTTCAGATTTGCTACCCGCGAGCTGGTATCTATTGTTTAGTGCTTGAAAAACCTAAGTTATGTGTCAGGGTATTACGTTAAAGAGGATTATATTATAGGTACGATGTAGTAAACGTGCATATAAAAATGCTAGATTTTTTTTTGTATTGATGAAGCCATGGAATTTATTTCTTTGATGCTTTTTGAATTTTCTATCATGTTACTGTGTTTACCGGTATCGTTTAACTGGGCAGTGTCATTTAGTCATTTATCATTAAATTATAGATGTTGTTATTCAAGCTGTAAATCCCGTTTAAATTATTTGTGATAAATCTCATGTCAAGGTGTTTTGTTGGTAACCAAATTGGTTAGCAATTTGCTGAGTAACCTAGCTTTCAGAATCCATTCAATGATTTTCACGATACGTACATCAGACGTCCAAACGCGTTCCAAAATCTGACAGACGGGCTCTAGTAATGGAATCATGGGTGGCAGTCGTTCTGTATAAAGCCAAGTTCAGACATATTGGACGCTGCTCCTAACATAGTTTGACAGAGGCTGGGTTGATACAAAGCATAAAATCGCCTTTACTCGGAATATAAATAATAATAATAATATCCCTGGACATTTCACACAGCGCCATCTAGTCCCAAGCTAAGCAACCTAATGCTTGTGTTATGGTAACAAGATGGCTGATAAACTACTTATATACATTTTTTTTTTGGAGTGCAGTTAGCCCAATGCATGGTGACGTGCGGAGTGGTAGCCAACAGATCTATGTATGATTACTATGACTTGAACAATGGGTTCTAGCCCGCTGTAGGAGTGCCTAAGACTTCATTCATTCATTCATTTTGGAACGAAGTTCTTTATCGCGCGTTGCGAAAGGGGGCTAGACGGAAAAAATTAAGACCAAAAGTTGGAACGACACTTTTTGCTATAGTTGTAAGCCGTGCGGCGTGCGCGTGTTTCTCTGTCTGTCTCTCTCTCTCTCTTATAGAAAGCAAGCCAGTTATACTTCGTTCCATCCGGGTGTCCCTTGACACCTCTCAAGTTTTTTTTAAAACGTTTCTCCACACTAGGAAATTACTTCTGTATCGTGGGTGCACTCACAAACATTTAAACTCACATGCACAAACAACCACACCCGGAACAACTACCTGTAGGCAATACAAATATTTGTTCCGTGCGGGAATCGAAGCCGCGACACGTAGCGCAGCTGCAGCAGTTGATCGCTCAGCCACTGCGCCAACCGTATCGTCGTGTCGCTAGTCTTAGGCACTCCTGCTGCGGGTAGGCAGGATAATATACTTACTAACCTGAGTAACATGGATTAAAAGAGTATGTAAAGTGTAGAACATAATTATAATTACTAGAAAAAACTTGAAAAAAAAAAACATTTTTCTTCTCTAAACGAAGGCATAATCTAATCAAGTCAACGACTCTACTCGACAATCCCATGAACCCTTCCACTTATAATATAATATTCAAATAACAAACCAGCGCGGTCTAGTGCATCCTCGTTCCATAATGACCTCAATTAACGTTCTCGTTCGTTCACTGGCTCATTCACTCGTTCATTCACTTGAATTTTTCTTCGCCATCTTAATTTGTACGTGACGCTGGCAGTTAATTAGTGCAATTAAAAGATCCTGGCGTTTTTGTTTTAGTACTCACACTGCGAAGCCATTGTTGAAAATTAAATTAGTCCCGAAATTGTTTTACGTCGTTAGGATAATATGTGATGTTTGTGTGCCGAGTAACAGCCGAATGAGAATGGAGCTAGAATGGCGTGTGACGTATGCGACACGTTCATTCGTGTGCTTTTGAATTTAGAAGGCATGTGTAGCTTTCAGTTTTGTTTCATACCAAGACCCCTCCGTGGCTCGGAAAGCACGTTAAGTCGATGGTCCCGGCTGTCATTTCTGGATCTTTGACAGTCGTTACGGATCGTCAGAAGCCCGAAAGTCTGACAACCAGTCTTACTGGGTATCGTATTACCCAGTAACTGGGTTGTAGAGGTCAGATAGGCAGTCGTTCCATGTAAAATACTGGTATTCAGCTGCATCCGGTTAGACTGGAAGCCGACCCCTACATGGTTGGGAAAAGGCTAGGCAGATGAGATGATGTCGCGATTTTAGTTTAGGCATTTGTTTGGGCTAAAAAGGCATTTAATTTTTAAATTTAGGGTCAGTTATAACGTGGGCTTAGCTGATTGATTCTGCCTTGTTATCAAAATCTCGTTCAAAGTTTAAAATAAACGGCTCTTTAGTCAACTGAGGCCGCTTGAACTTATCCCGCGGGATGAGTTGACTTCGTAGGCATTTCAGCAAAACAGCAATGACGTTAAAAATGGTAGGGTCTCCTGCAACTGGTTGGATTTTTAATGACATATTTTTTTTAGATGTTTTTGGTCAATTAAAACCCGCGTTTTAACTGACCAAAAACATTGAACAAAAAATGTTGCGCTGATAGATTCTGAATTGGAACCAAAATATAGAGATATTTGACACATACCAAATCCATTAATATAATCTTTCCAATATTAATGAAAGCTTGCAGCTACGTATGTGTTTATACAAAATGACCTAATGATTGAGATTGATTAGGCAATTGATCACAATCAGTCTAATAGATTAATGATGAAAATATTACCGACATTACATGTACAGTATGTGGGCTAGAATGTAATTCAAACCGCTAATGTATCTTATCAGCGACTGTCGCAATGGCCAACATTTTGACAGTTAAACAACATTCATTGCGTTATTTACGCTGTTGAGCAGACTAATTCTTCAAACATAGGAAACAATGGATGGTGTTTGATAGGGTGCTACGCTATTAGGGTGCAGGTACTAAGTAATGTACAATGTACCTGCATCCTTATCCTAATAGCGTAATAGGTAATCCTAGTAAGCCCCATATCATTACACATAACACTTCACTTATAACGAAAGAGACAGGATATTATCTTAGTTAACATTATTAGCAAATTATATTACTAATCTTAGAATTATTAGCATTGCCATTCAATATGGCAATGCTGCCAGTCTTCTGGGCACGTTTCCGGATGACAGCGATGCGGACGAGTACTTCGACGCATAAGTGTCCTTTTGTTTTTGTATTTATTTGTATAGTTAGTTAGTTAGTCATTTAATTTAGTACCAAGTGTGAATATTTCGTTATGTTAAATATGGTAATGGTATACAAGGTAATATGAAAATGCTAATCTTAGCATTATCATATTAAATTATGGGGAAAACTTTTGCTGACTTCAAAAAAGCAACTCCGTTTGACCTGTTTTGTAAGAGTGATGATTTCTTTCTTGCTCTGGGGAACTATGTCGATGATATAGCTTCACGCGGTTTAAATTTTACACCCTGTAAAGTTAAGTAATTACAGAAAATGTGTTCATACATTTAAGTAATTTGAATTAACAGTAATGATAGGTTATTTGATTGACATGTTTGAGGTCTTCATGTTATGTTATGTTAATGGAGAAGTTATTGATAGTTTTGGAATCAAGTTTTAATTACGATGATTGATAGTAAAATTGTGTTTATTTTCATTTAGAGGTAATTTATCATTACCTAGTTTATTTGTTGTTTGTAATAGAAAGACTTTACGGTCGAGTTATTCAAAAACTAAATGACTCTTCAAGTGACCAAAGAGCTGACCTATTGTTTGGCCAAAGAATCAGCATTTCCATACAACGTGGCAATGGTGCCAGCCTTTTGGGCACGTTTCCTATATTGACAGCGATGCGGACGAATTTTTACAACTTTTACGTCAATTTTTACGAACATATCATTTTTTTTCAGACTGTCAGCTTTATAAATTATGTAAATATACAAAAGTTAATCAAAAATAAACGGAAATTATCCTAATATGTAAACTTAATTTTAAATCGATGTTAAGTTGCATCGGCCATTTTTTTGTAAACATTAGCTAATTCGTAATTAATTCAACCAGTCAGTCGGCTTAAAAATATTCAAATAATATTCTCTGTATATTATATCTATTTATTTATATACACATTGATGTTGGAATAATTAGATGGAAGTCTGCAAGGCTGAAGTGGAAATGGGCTGGGTCACACCTATAGGATGCGTCTAAATAGATGGGCTAAAGTCGTCACACAGTGGGTGACTAAAGACCGGCGTCGTCACAGAAGCAGGCCTAAGTAACTCTGGCGTGACGATTGGACGGAGAAGGCACAGCACAAAGAAAGGTGGAAGAATATGGAGGAGGCCTTTGCCCAGCGGTGGGACACTAGGATAATTGAAAAAAAAATGAGATTGATAAACTTCAACACCGTTTGACTGATCACCATGAAAGTTGGCACCAATATGTATTTTTGCGTGGAGAGGATTTTTAAAGTTTCTGGAAGCCGACCCCGACATAGTTGGGAAAGGGCTAGGCAGATGATGATGATGATAATGATGATGATGAGGGTTTTTTAAGGGGTATTTTTGACATCCACGCGGGCAAAGCTGTGTTCGAAAGCTAGTGCTATATAATATCTAAAGTTAACCGGGAGTGAAAAAAAAAACGATATCTGGTAATTTTACAACACGCCACGTCCATTTTCACGTAGTTTTTCAATTACAATAATTAAAACTAAAACACAACTTACAACAACAACCGTACCACGAAACTAGTAACTTATATTACGTAACTACTTTCGTATAACGTTTCACATATTCCCGTTAGAAATAAAAGTTTCCCTGCTTGCGTGGCCATAAGTAATTATAATGCAACACTTGGCCACTTGAAGTTATGTAGGTTAATTTCCAGGCTTTTGAACTTAACGCTTTTCAGCTCCGTCAGAGAGGCTTTATTGAATTTTCTCGTGGAGAATACGTTACCTTCATGAAAGTGACATCTAAACGCTTCAGTGTAAGTGTAGTGTGTCAGTATAAGAAGGGTTAGGTGGCTGTCTTGACATTGATTTTTATACTCAAAAATGTTAGCGGATTGTGGAGCTTTATACAAGGTGGGAACGACAGTAAATTAAACTGCGTATATCTAATAATGGCGCCGATTCCCTTGTTCACAAACTAAACTAAATTTAAGTTCAGTGCATCTGTTTCTTTCTATTTCAATAAGAAAAGGACAGAAGATAAAAATTAGTTTAGTCCTGTCAAATTAGTCAGCGCCTGACGTAAATTGACGTATTTTTAGTAGCCATGTTTTTAATCACGTCTCGTGGGACAACCCATAGACAGTTTGTCTATGGGTTGTCTTAATTTGACAAGACAAAACTAATATTTTATCTTCTGTCCTTTTCTTAATGAAATAGAAAGAAAAATATTCACTGAACTTAAATTTAGTTTAGTTTGTGAACAAGGGAATCGGCCCCAGTCTGCATACAAAAATTCAATCAAACATATCCTGTAGTTTAGTCGCTGTCAAAGATTGGTATTGGGATTGGTGGGCTTGTGAATAAGTAATAACATCCGCACGGGTCTATCGATCAGGTCAAGCTACGCTTGCCACTGTCGGTCCGTGGATGGGTGAACATCTTTACATACCGACCAATACCCCTCCGTGGCTCAGAAAGCACGTTAAGCCGTTGGTCCCAGCTGTCATTCTTTGATCTTTGACAGTCGTTACGGTTCATCAGAAGTCCGAAAGTCTGACAACTAGTCTTACCAAGAGGTATCGTGTTACCTAGTCACTGGATTGTGGAGGTCAGATAGGCAGTCGCTCCATGTAAAATACTGGTATTCAGCTGCATCCGATTAAACTAGGAACCAACCCCAACATAGGGGCATTGGGAAAAAGCTAGGCAGATTGATTTGGAGACGACAATAAATCAAACTGTGTATATCTAATAACGTGCCCAGTATGCATACTAAAATTCAATCAAATATATCCAATACTTTAGTTGCTATAGCTAGTCAAACATTGTCAAATCCACAGTCGGCCCATCCCTACAAATTAGTTTGCTAGTAAAAATTTTTTTTTTCGGTGCTAGGTTTTTTTTTTTTAGTTCCAAAACAACCTTAGATTTAAGATTAATATTGCCAGTATTTTCTCACTATCGTATTGTCGTATCCACATTGTATAATTTCATAAGGTCATCTTTTCTTATGTAGTTTATGAGGAAAATCTTGTGGTTTTTGCAATCTTGCGTTCTTGAGACCTCTAAAGAGGGTTAATTTTTATTGCGTAGCTTTTTTTAAGAGAAATTTCTTCAGGATGATATACACCTGAAAATGTTTAGAAAAGTGTGTCCTGAAAGAAATTATTAGAATCGTACATGCGATCTCCTAAAAAATAGAACCTAACTTAAAAGGAGTCTTTATTGAATTTTCTCGTGGAGAATAATGTTGCCTGCTTGGAAGTGTCATCTAAATGCTTAAGTGTAGTGGGTTCGCACTAAAAGGGTTACGTGGTGTTGTCTTAAATTTGTATTTCATAATCTTGTGTGTTCGCGGGTTGTGTGTGGCTTATAAGATTTCATAATGTGATTTTTTATGTGTTTTATTAGGAAAATCTTGAGATACTTGCTCGGTCTTGAGTTGTGTTAAGAGGGTTGATTTGAATGTGTAGCCTTTTTGAAGAGGAATGTGAGGCCTTTTATTAAGCAATGTATGTGATATAAAAACCCTGAAAATGATGTGTGTTGAAAGAAATGGTTAGAATCCTACATGCAATTGCCTAATAAAAATCCATGGGTAACTTCAAAGACATATCTACAATACAGATAAATGTGTTAGGTACTAATTCCCTTTAGTGAGTGATTGCGTGAGAATTGAATCCGAACAGCACCCCAATTGCGTAACACACTACAATCTCAATCTGAATAATTTTGAAGGATATTGCTAATCCATTGCTTCATATGTTCGAAAAATGTTTTTGCTCGGCAGCGTAAATAACGCAATGAATGTTGTTGAACTGTCAAAATGAAAGCCATTGCTAGTGACAAGTAGTGCGTAACGCAATTACCCCGCAGGGTTTGTTTACATTTTCACCAGATACTTTTGGAATAGATTATAATATTATTGTAAAACAGCAAGAGATTTATATAGTCTGTTTTATTGAAAGTTATTAGTACTTAACCACCTTACTACGTCTACGTCTTACCTAGAAAACTAGTTAGTCAACTTTAATTCACTGTCCTCATTTCCACCAAAATTACTCACCAGAGTACAATCTAATGTTTCTTTTCTCTGTTTCAGGTACATACAGTTTCTAACTTGCCATGCGGATCTCTCGCGAGACAAAGGAGGAGCGAGTCTCGCGTTTGTGGAAATTCTTCCGCGCCCCGCTTTCTCACACACTGTTGTCTAAGTCTGGACTCTGGAGTCTGAAGTTTTAGGCAGAGTTTCAACGTGCCCTATAATCTTACTTTTGCTTATTTTCCCTTTGAGGTAAGTAATGTAGCTATTGATGTGGAGAATTGTGTCTTAATAAATACGAAAATGAGAAGGTATAAAGTAGGAACTCTTTCACAAAAAAGTTTGTTTTTAAGTTTTTAATCCCTGACTGGAGACCTTATTTTATTGAGCTCAGGCAAGCGCGGTTAAGCAGCCAACAACCCCCTAGGTTGACATGCGAGATGCTATTTATTAAAAAAAAAAAACGTTGTGTTAATTTTTGTTATTTTTTTTCTTTTATTTATGTAAGCCATTATATATTAATTTGACGGAGAAGGTATGACTGCCTGTCGTTAACATCAGGCATATTTTAATTACTGTGGGCGTACTATGGGTAGTGTTGGTTGGAGCACAATAGAGAAACAGTTTGCAGTTCAAATCAGATTATAATTTACAACCCAGTTAGTCACACTAGCGAATCACATACACACACAACTCAACGATACGGAACGCGCGACAGTTTCTATCCACATGTTATTCGTACGATTTCCAATGTTTCCATGATCTCGAGAGCTCTGCTCACACCGCTTTTTGTAGCTGTTGCTCTCGTCTTCCCACGAACTCAGGCTAGACTCTGTCTAGCGCCACGAGATGGCGCTAACGTTCCGAATAGTCAAACGAATGACTCCGACAAATTAATAATGAGATTGAAAAACAAAACGCTTGTATACATTATTTAAATAAAAATCGCTTTTTGTGTCTGCTTACCGCGTTGCTCTCCTACACTACGCAGCAGATTTTAAATACCATTTAGAGAATATATGAAACTTACATATAATAAAAAAAGTCCCGATATTTTGTTTTGAATACCAGCCGGTCGATTCTGTAAAAATCTCACCGTGAAAACTCAAGTGAAGTGAGCTTGATGTGAGTTATCAATAGTGTCAATCCCTAGCATTATTTAGAATGACAGCTCACTCCACGCTCACTTCACCTAAGTTTTCACGGTGAGATGGTTACAGAATCGCACTGCAGTACTTTACATGGAGCGACTGCCTATCTGACCTCCACAATGCAGTTACTGGGTAACACGATAAGACTAGTTTTCAGACTTTTGGAATTGTCTTTGTCATTGCGACTGTCAAAGATCCAGGAATGACAGCCGGGAACAACGGCTTAACGTGCTTTCAGAGGTACGGAAGCAACAATAATTGATTTACAATATTTGATTTTAATTTAAAGATGTAAATGATTTTAATTAATTTAAAGATGATTGCATTTTTGGCTAATTAATTTATTTTATAATTAGATTTTATGTATTCTGGTTATTGATTTCAGTTTTAGTTATAATACTATTATTTTGGCATGTATTGATCTTTGTTTACTAACATAATTTTTAATTTTAATTATACTAACATGAATATGGAACACTGTGTCTGAATTAAATAAATAATAATAATTATTATTAGGTCCTCTTACAAATGGCTCTTAGTGACCTATTTAAATGAATTGGCTCATCAGCATGAATAAGCAATTTATCATATAGGGACTCATTTTGTCTCTTAATAAGTATCGTGAATCTAAACTAGTTCAATTAAAGCCATTGTTTAAGAACTCTTTGTCCTTATACGAGTCTGGTACGGTTTAAAGAAATTATGTGTGATTGACGTTTGAGGGGCTTGTGGCTAAGAAATAACAGCCGCACGGCTCGATCGATCAGGTTAAGCTACGCTTGTCGCGGTTGGTCCGGGGATGGGTGATCATCTTTACGTACCAAGATCCCTCCGTGCCTCAGAAAACATGTTAAGCCTTTGGTCCCGGCTGTTATTCGTGGATCTTTGACAGTCGTTACGGGTCGTCAGAAGCCCGAAAGTCTGACAACCAGTCTTACCAAGGGGTATCGTATTTCCCAATAAGTGTGTTGTGGAGGTCAGATATAAATATGTGACAAGTGACTTTGTACTCAAATTATAATTATGTTATATTTTAGGTACTGTGTGTACAGTCAAGAGTCATTAATTGATTACCAGCTTAAGGACTGTATTGCTGTGAACGCGCAGTAAAGTCTGTACCTACGTCTGTGTGTAGTGACGTACAACACAGAACGCACATCTCAGAATTCGCACACTGGCTGGCGTCGAACGAAACAAAAAACATACCGTCGCTTTTGCACATAGGCTACGTAATTACGCATGACTTTGGTTGGTTCATACCATTGCTAAAATTGAAGTCATTTCATCAAGTACCGATAGCTGGTAGTCTTACGTATTAGATTGTCGAACGCATAGGTCTGGGTTCCAATCTCGAGATGGGGCTTTTAATTTTTCTTTTCCAACAATAATCTTTATCGGTTTTTTTTATTATTCGATAGATTAATAAACGATAATAATAAGTTATTATATTGTTATTATTATATTGTTATTGTAATATGGGGTTAAAAATAAAAATGTTTTATAAGTAATTTCAAATTGTTTATTCGTTATAATTTTATAAACTAGAAATAAATAAACGTCTAGTTAAAACAGTTTATTTTCTCATAAAGAACAATTTATTGAAGTTAAGCAGGTAATAGCGGTTCACCGTAATTATGCGTTTTGTAAATTCGTTGCACGTAATATAGTCTATTTTATTTGTATTCACTCATTAGTCCGTAACCACTTAGAAAAAATTCTTATCGCTCAGGAATGCTTTTGTTCTCACTCACGGGCCGGTCGATGACTTGAATCCAGTTCGATTTAAGACCATATGTTTAATGCAATAAGGTTGTATTTGGTTTAAAGGACTAGAAATAATAGAAGTGTGTTTGTCGCAAAGATTCAATTTAATATAATAATATTGTCCTTTAATTACCACTATGTGGGTAGATTTGCTAGTTGTAGTTTGTTAGAGTACTTTAACAAACTACAACTAGCAAATCTACCCACGTAAATAAAAAAAGTGCGGACTCCTTGTCACAATACAATTAAATTACTCAGTAGTAGTAGCCTACCTAAGTTGCCTATCTCAAATGTCAAAGTTAACAAATCGTATTTATTAGGACTTATTGCGGTTATAGCTTAAGTATTCATTTTCATTATGAAAAGAAGATTGAAGCTAAACCTCAAAATAATCCTTATTACGGATATCACAATATAATTTTAGTAAGTATTGCTATAATCAACTTATAATTTAATACTTCATATAACCCCCATTATTAGCAATGCAATCAAATAAACGCTGGCGCATCGACCCTACAATATTACTACATATGTCTATTCCTCTTATATTTTCCCAGATTTCTAGGCAATGCAGCTTCAATTGCTCATCAGTCCTCTCATTCCTTGCGTCCCATCGCTGTGTGATTAAACCCCATAGATTTTCTATGGGGTTGAGGTCATCAGGAGGTCGTGCCGGCCATGGAATTACTTCTCTAAAATAAATAAAGGAGTACTGTTAGGCTACTAAGCAAAATACTAATATTACCTACGATTTAGAAACAAAATTATAATGACAATAGATATGTTACATATATTTATAGAATTAATATAGTTATATTAATCCATCATTCAATAATCTAGGTAAATAAATTTACTTCGGAATTATATTTTCTTCTATTTAGACTTTATAAAACGTTTTAAAAAATTAAGGATCAGCAGTTCTACTTTAATAAGATAAATTGTTTAATAAAATAATTTAATCATTACACTTACACTCAGTCCGGTTTCATCAGATATTTGTGTTATATTAAGTCCAATTTTACGCAGCGCAATAATATTCGCTTTCATTTCAATGTTCAAATTTGCTTGCATTTTAAAAGGAACTACAACACCGCTAATATATAGATATAGAACACACGTCGCTAACCCACAATGAACAACGTTCTATTTAGTCGCGATTGAATGACTCTTTAAGTTAACTGCATCCATCTACCTTATAATTTATTTATTTTGATTTCTGTGGGTATAATCCTAAAATTTTACGAATAAGTAACTGTAGTCAATAGCGTGATTAAGTATTCAATGTGTGTGTTGAGTGTGTGAATAGAGTGTGTGTGTGTATACTATAAAGTATAGGAATTACTCATTAGAAGAAGGTCGTAAGTTAAACAGAAGTGTCAATCTATTGCTTCGTGAAACTGGCGCGCCGCTTTGGACCGCTACTGTACATAAATAATAAAATAAATAAATAAACCTTTCCGGAGTAAATTCGATGTCGGTCTTCGAATTCTTCCAGCAGACCTGCGAAAGGAGAAGTAAAAGATCATGTTATATATAGAAATTGTCATTTAATTTTCGTTTGTTGAATCCTACATAAGTTAATATAATTTTTTATAGTCAGCCACCAGTTGATGAGGCCTCTAACAAACCTAATCATTATTGCCTCTTCACCGTATAGAATATCTTCCTAACTGTTAACCATGTAGTAAATATGTAGGAAGTTAATTACGTCAGCTTAGCATACATTATAAGTCACCCTAATAAATCGATAGGCATCTTATACGAACACGCGTTGCGCTACACAGCACGCCGTTCAGGATAAGGCTATAAAGTTTATTGGCTTTATTACGCCTAAGGTTTCGCGCAAAAACCCTGGCTAACCCCTTATAAAACAACCCTTATCAAAACGACACATGTCCCACAACACGTGTCAAAGAAATTTGTATAATATTTGTATGGATTTAAAGTTTCAATTTGTGTGAGATGCTAACCCTACAGCTTTGTGACGACATCTTTGATGTGCGCCCTCTCGCCTCGAGCATTCAAAGTCTTTCATAGATAAAGTGCATTTCGATATTAGAAGTTTCAAACATAGTTTTAAAGTGAAATTTACGGTATGAAATTGTTTTCTTCTTTCAAAGAAGGCCGTGTCGTAACGCGAGGAATGGGTGCAGGGTTTATAATAATGCTGCTGGTTTTTATTCGATACGAGTAGAAAGGAATTTCTTTGTGTAGTTTTTGATTATGAATGCCTTTTGATTTGTATGAAGTATTTCGTGCCTGTTTGGAGTTAGTTTGTAATTGGGGGAATAAAATTAATCATTTGTTTTGTTAAGCTTAGGGATTCTTCAACTAGTTCGAAAGAATTTTTTTCTTAAAGGGTATAGCTACCCTATTGTTTTTAATACCATTGTCGAGCACTCCACAACGCAATAGAATTAGTTTCCTAACCATAAAACAATGTAAAACACACCTTACATAAATCAAATACATATAACCTCAAAATTAACAAGCCGATACATTCCAACAATCACAATTTACATTACAGAATTAGTTTAACTTTACACAATGCCATATAAACTTTCTAAGATGGCAGCCAAATTATACAGCACTTGGGAACTGATTCGAACAATAGGATACCCACTTAGAAATTACTATAGGAATGTTTTAACAAGAAAATTGACCTGTAAACTATGTTGAGGGTCCTGTAAGGGTTTGGACACAAACTACGCAACTAGTTTACGATATTGTGATTACCCCTGGGACTGAGTTTGGCCGTACGAATGTGAAAATGGATTCCAGTATAACATTGGAACGTTATTGATTTGTTGTGTTGAAGATTATGATTTATTGCCTTATTTTCATACTCCCGTATGAATACTTGTTTTATTGAGAATTTAGGGAAAATAAAGAAGGTTAACCTGAAATTGGACGCAAAATGAGCAAAGGTTGACAGGAAAACGAACATACGGCAGCCAAAAACTTGTCAACAATAGGACAGGAAGGAAAATACCTAGATAACTTTTCTTTTTTATTTAGTCTTGCATGATCAGCCTGTAATGTTCCCACTGCTGGGACACAGGCCTTCCCTCGGTGAGAGGGAGTAGGCCGTAATCCACTACGTGGGTCCAGTTTTCGTTGATAGATGTCACATGTGTTCGAACTTTTGGTTCTAGGACATCCGGTGTCTGGATTTGGTGAAATGTGTGTGTACTATAGGGCTTCCTTTGCCTAACCCTTCGGAAAAACTAGGCGTGATGTTATCTTATAACTTAGAATATCGTGGAAAACCATTATCGTGCCAAGCATTATCTGAAAACTTCCCCGGGCTTAAAGTCAATTCCAAGCAATTGACTCCATAATAGTCGTAATGGCGCATAAGTAATGACGTAGGCAATTACTACATTTGAATTCGTAAGTAAAAACAGCTGAACCGAGTTTTAGCTCGTATATATTGCAATTCAGCTTCCTAATTGCGTAAGCACTTTCAATCACAACATGAAACATTTTGAAGTATGTTGCTTATCCATTGCTTCATATGTTCAAAAAATTTGTCTGCTCAACAACGTAAATAACACAATGAATGTTGTTGAACTGTCAAAATGCAAGCCTTTTGTTAGTGTGTTACGCAATTACAGGCCAATATCATAAATATCTATAACATTAATATAGCCTTATTGATGATGTTAACCAATTTTCTATTAGTTCATTTAAACGGATTTATTAATTGGATTGGTTATTGAAAGTGCAGTTGATGAAGAATTTGATGTTAAGCTTTTTAATAGTAACGAAATGTAATTGGATCATAATTTTTCTAATAGCAATTCTTGTTAATAACGTCTGAGTATCATTAACCAATCAATCTGAAGACGCTTTTAAGTGCATTTTCATTGTCACATTGCTAACACCTAATATATATATTTTTTTTCTGCCCCACCGCTGAGCAAAGGCCTCCCCGAAATCCCTCCAGCCGACCTTTTCCAGAGCCACCTCTCTCTCTCTCTGTTCTCGGTGCCTCATGTCTGAGGATCGTGGTCAACTTCGGAGTTGCATCTAGAGCAGATGATCCGCCTGCACCGGTTTCTGTCCAGCGCATCCCTTACTACCGTGTAGAATTTAGAGGACGATGATTCCTTCACCTGAGAGCCACCTCGATCGACATTAATTCATGTAATATTGTCTAAAAATACTTAATGGCTGTACGATTCTCTAGCTTTGCCAAATCCTTCACAATCACTGGCGCCGCTAGAATAAAAAAATAGTGAATATCGGCAGCCGTTGAGAGCAACACCATATGTGTATTTATCACATTAAGAAGTTCCATCTGATCCTATCACAGTCGTTTCTAAGTAGGTAAGCAATGCACAATACTCTCATTCCATTGTGTTTATTAAATGTAGCGAGCATCGAGAACTCGATTCCTTACGGGAATCGGATTATCCGATTATTTGTAAACGCGGATTTGAGAATGAATCCTATCCGTCGAGCTCACTCGTTACCTTTTGTTGTTACTCTACATATTTTATATTTACATAATAAAGGATTTTATTAAGTAAATATTTGGAATAAGGACGTATGTTTTATCTCTCATGTTGTTCTGTTATTTCTTGTTTTAACGATGTTCTTTTGTTATTTGTTTGGATAATATGATTGCTATGAGTAAGGCAGGATATTTTTATGAATTGCTAAGAATAATAATCCTTTTTGAATAATCTATTTCCTCGTAATTTACCCTTAAAAGTTATTAACCCAATAAGGTTTATATTTATGTACATAATTTAAATAGCTAACAGTCTTAAAATAATATTTATTGCCACGTTGTATGGCAAAGCTGATCCTTTGTCCAAAGGTTTATTAGATAATGTTTTTGAACAAAACAATAATTAAATTAGTCTGTGTTGTCCCATTGCAGGGCCTTGGTGGAAACAAACGCAACATTTATAACGAAGGACATCAACTACTCAAGAAACTATTTTCACGTCACTAAACGAATCATGCACATATTTTATTTCTACAACGCGGAAAAACAAATAAACATCTCTCGTCTGTTGTCGTAAAAATTTAATAATACCAACTTTGGTAATGCCTTGGCTAACTGAAATCGTATTCACCCAGTTTTCGTGAAAAACCTTCCGTTTACAATGTATACACAAATATACGTGAATATATAAGTGTATAAAAACAATTTTTATTTTCGAGCTATACCCGATGAAACTCTAACTCGCTTAATGTAGGGAGTTGTAACGAGTTGTGGGTTTACTCGCTTGAAATCGAAATTGGTTCCGTATTCGATTGAATCGATTTGCGAACAGCTCTTATCATGCTTTATTTTCATGACTTTTTATTATATCACTGTATTTTTATGTTGATTTGATTTTAAAGGAGAATTTTGTGTTAAAATGGACGTGGAAGATAAAAATGTATTAGCCATGAAACTTTTTTATGCATTTTATCAATTTTATCACACCGTTGCGTTGTCACGGTTTGCTTGCTAATTGAGTAAGTCATTGTCAGTCATTAAACTCATAGCATTTATTTCAAATAAACCAATTACAGGCCCTTTTAAACTGTCAAGGTGTCGGTCAGTCAGAAATACGAAGCTAGTTGCCCATTCCAAAGCGTAGTAGTTACCTATGGAGAAGAACGGGCAAGAAACTCCACGGACACTCTTTCTAGTCATAAAATTGTTACAAAATATTGGTTACCTCATTCATGTTGAAATTATACATAAATGATCTAACCAATATTTTGTAACAATTCTTATAGTATTTAGAATTGCAACTTCATTAACCGTAATCTGCTTTGAATTCTATTTTCTATTAATAAACGTATAATATTTATATCATTTACGAGAATTATATCTGCTCCCCTACCCTTAGCTGCTTATCTTTTAATTTCCCGAAGCTTTTAGTACCAAATCACACGAACACACACACAACTTTCTGTTTTATGCAAACGTATAAACAGATCACACAGTTTTCCTCTGATGGGCTTACTTTAATGGATTCGCCTGTTTGCCGAACAACTTTCGTACTTCGTAGGAATCACTTAATCTGCCACTCTAGGATATATTTTTATGTGATTTATGAACGAGTGACGCCAACGTGGCTAGACGAAAACATTTATTTTGGATTTTCTCAAGTATTTTATGGGATGTGGGGCTGCCAGTTGTACGTTATCGTCTGTAACACGAGTTTTCCTCGGTCGTGATCTCGTATCTCCATATTTACATGTACTGATGGTGGTACTTGTGTTGTCATATTGTTACACGGGTTCGTTGTGTACCTACCTTTGTTATTTGTTGTTCCTTCCTCTCGTCGGGATGGTTGTGGAGGTCAATGAACTATTTCATGGGGACTTATGTTTGAGAAAAACATATTCGATTCTGTTAAAAATCATAGAATACTAAATCCTTGCCTAGATAGATATACCAAAGTTTCACAAAATGTCGACAAGGTGCTAGTGCAGTGTAATGTAGAGAAACATTTAAAAACACATAAATATTTATGCAAAGTACACTCATAAAACCTGATGTCTTTAACACAACATTAAACAAACTGTAAAAAATAATGTGCACAAATAAATTACTTGTACATAATTCTTCTCCTATAAATACAAACTCATTTAAGGCCGGGACAGACAGGTTTTGTACACCCGAACGAGCTGAATCCTATTCTAATGCAGCTGTCGTGTGATTCTACCGTATTGGCTTAACGCTTCTTCGACTTGACAGCCTAGAAATTAGGGACCTGAGCAGTTTGGGACAGCTGAATTGCATTAATGTATCAAATTGTATTCTGTTGTATACCTGGTTAATATTCATGGGGTCTCAGTTTGGTAATTTGCTTCGATTATGATTTAATTTTGTTCATTTGTGTTTGGGCCTTGAATTTGATTAGAAATGGAATAGAATACTCTTTATTACATAATTAATATTTTTTTACAAAAATAATATTTGGTTTTAGAGTTCCGTACCTAAAGGGTGCCAACTGGCCCCTATAAAGCCTCCGCTGTCCGTCCATCCATCCGTCCGTCAGTCCGTCCATTATTGTCTGTCAACGGGCTGTACCTTATGAACCGTAATAGGTAGTCAGTTTAAGTGTTCACAAAGTGTGTAATGGACTAAATTTGATGCTAATGACCTCTAGTATAACGCCTTTCAAGGAATACGTCGAGTTTCCCTGTCACCCTGTATGTATTCTGACAGTGTTAGTTGTGATCTAATCTTTTCCTGAATGACTCAACTGTATACCTAAATATTTTGTTGTGTGTACATAAAATGAGCTGTTTGGTTTGAAGCCTATAAATTTTGCAAAAAAAAGTATACCTACTGATACGACGATAATTCGTGTCTACTTGAAGGCAGTAATTACACGAAAAATCGCGTAATTATCGTCTTAAGAATTTATATTTGGGAAATGACAATTTATTATGATTATGTAACAGTTACTGCACCTCCTATTTCGATTTGTCGCATGTTTTTAATTTCATCCTGTATACTTATACATATCTTCCTATATTCCGACGGCTATCGATAGATACAAGACACGCTGAACTACTATTAACTTAACACACTTCCAGTACAAGCATGTTTATATTAGTTGTCGGAGTTAACAGGAATAATATTGATGTAATGCACTTGTGCTTACATTGCATGCATTTGTACTGTATAGGCAGGTTGTTTGTAGGTAGGTACCTGTACCGGATGTTCGTACCTAATATTTTAGAGGAGGTTTGCTTTCTTTGTAAACACTTACGTTCTATTCTAGGTAGATTGGCGTTTCATTTATTCTGAAAGTCTTTTTCCAGGGTCGGCTTCCAGTCTAAGCCGATGCAGCTAAATACCAGTCTTTAACATTGAGCGACTGCCTACCTGACCTCCAGAACCCAGTTACTGGGCAATATATAGAAATCAAGAAAATTGACAGAACAGATTTGGAGTGACTTATTCTATATTAGAATTAAAAATTTGAGATAAATTTCAAGATATGGAACAACAAACTGAATGTCATGCCTAACAAAGTTCAAATTCCATTGCAACCCAAAACTTATTAGGACTTATTTGTCACTCAAAAATCAACTAAGGGCTGATTTTTACATCGCCAGATAACTTTTATTCGAGGAATAAAATTGACGTTTGATAGTTTTTGTATGAAATAACTGTCAACATTTCAAAATTATTCCTCGAATAAAGTTATCAGATGATTGAATTTTTTAATTTGAATTGAATAATTTTGAAATGTTGACAGTTATTGAAAATCTGCCAGACATCAATTTTAGTTCACGAATAAAAATTGTCTGGCGATTGAAAAATCAGCCCTTATTTTTTAATCGACAGATAATCAATCAATACAATTTGCTAAATTACTTTCTTACATCTTTATTCATGAATATGAGACAACCATACAAATAAACATAAAAATAAACCCAGGAAATACCTACAATAATCGTTTAAAATTATTTTGACAATAAATGTAGACAGTTGGAGAACTTGAAGTGGCAGATTGTAACAATGGTTTGGTTGTCTTGGGACTGATTCGCCCTATCCCCTCGTACTAGTATAAAACTGTATCACGAGTTTTAGAATTAAGTGGTGATGGAATGTAAATTATCTGAGATTATGAACACTGCTATAAACAGTTTTACTTGAATCTTAAAACGTGGTCTCTTAGGCACACAGACGGTTCGAGATAATTCGTTCAAATAAATAAGTGTACCAACAAAACTATTAGTGCTGGTAATACAGCAATAACTCCAGATAGAAACGCGTTCATCTAAGCAGGCATGGCTAATTTGGCCTAATGCTTACCCTCGTCTGCATTAACCATTAAACATTAACTTGTGACATGCTTAATTCGCTAAGTGCCCTGGTCAGTCCTCGGGCAGTGGTCACACTGGGCGCGGAGAAATAATTACTTTTGAATGTGTTGTAAATTACGCTGTTTTAAGCGCTGTAAGTACAGGTTGCGTAAAGTAGTTTTTGTTGTTTTAATTTTATATTTTACGGTACATAATATAATCATAATCGTTTACCTGCTAATAAAATAGGTACATAAAATAAAGGTGTTTAAAAAACTTTATGATCCCTGTACAAATAATTAAATTAGGCATGCAAACACTGAAAAGAAATTATTAATAATAAAATTAAACACTTCAGACAAATTGAAATTGTCTAAAAATGATTGAATTTAAACTAAGCATTAGGAGACACACAATGTCAAATATCAAATCTGAAGGGCCACTTATTTTTTTTTTCGTTGTTATTGTGAAATGCGGAGAATAAATATTTTGCGACACTTTTTCTTTTTAACATTCGTCAAAAGTGTTAACTGTAGGTACTGTACTAAATTGCCTTAACCTGCTACGATCATATAGAAAAATGTAACTGCAAAGTGTAAAATTTGACTTCCCCAATCCAAGCCTTGATCAGAGATGACTTACTCTTAACAACTCTGTTCGTCTTGTTTTCTTAGTATCAAGCACCATTTTAGTTTTTTTAACTACATATTGTGTCCAAACAGGGTGGCAGGGGATATCGACGCCCAACCTGTTACCATGGGTATAGTACATGATTCTGACCCCCCTGCGTTAAAAGTTTTCGTCGGTTATTGTCCTTTTCTATGAAACAGCAGATATTTTTTTGATAACCAACAAAAAATTTCTACGCTAGAATCGTGTGCTGAATTCATGGTTACAGTTTGCGCGTCGATGTCCCAGCCACCCTGTATACCTCACTCTCAAGAAAGTTCCAACATTAATTTAAACACACTCAATTAGTTTTCCCCGCTTCCAAAGCAACCTCGCCCTCTAACGGATCGTAGAAATGACCAAAATGTATTACCCTATTAACTGGACCACCTTTGTTTAACTAAATCTGGGGGCTTGAGTTGAGTTTAAATTATTTATTCAGCCGTTAAGGTCAGCAACAAATGTCTTTGGAAGTCTGGGACACGCTCCGTGGGCCTTCGTGGTTACCAGTGACAATGTCGGAATTTTATATGTGATGAGAGGTCAATGTGACTTCTGATTGAATTAGGTTATTTATGTGGGAGTTCTATATTATTGGAAGAGGAATTAATGGAAGGATAGTTTGTTAATTAAATACTAACAGTTACGTATTATATTTCAGTTAAGGGCTATTTTGCGCTAGCCAGATAACTTTTATTCGAGGAATAAAATTGATGTTTGACAGTTTTTGTATGCAATAACTGTCAAAATTTCAAAATTATTCGAATAAAGTTGTCAGATAATTGTAAAATCTTCATAATTCTTAGGGTAAATTTTAATTCGTGGAATAAAATATACGTCTGGCAGACTTTGTATGGAATAACTCCACACCTCTCTCTGTCCAGAGCTGTTACGGACCAATCTTTACTAAAACTTTACTAAAGGACACATCTAATCCCACCATCTGCGTCTGGGCTTGCCCGTCGTTTGCCATTTAGCGGGAACCTACTGGGTCGTAGGTTTGGTAGCAGTATAAAGGTAATAAATCGTGCACAAATAAATACGTGATCACACTTAGCCTCCGGTTGACCACTACATCCCTCGGGAGTTCTCAAATTCACTGAGGGATTCATCTCAGGAAGAGCGACTGCAGCTTCCGCTTATGCACTTTGTCATTAGTTATTATTCATCTATCAAGTTTATGGTGTTATTACACCAAGATTTAGTGAAAAGGCTGTCAACAATATTTGAGAGAGACATAAGAATTATAAAAGGGATAATCATCTCTTCTTCTTTAGTCAATTAATATGATGAAATGATTTTGGTAGTAAGGTTATCAGTAGCACTATAGAGGTATCAGGAACGTGGTGTAAAGTTTTCTAGTTGCTCGGTAAACTTCGCTTGCGCGATGCAGGATTTTGCGTGACGCCAGACTGATGCATAGTTCGCATGTAGCCTTGTAGATGCTACCAGTACTAATACAAAGCGATTACTAATCCATTCATCAAGTAGCTTCGTACGCTGATTAATTTCTCTATTGATCGAGCATCGTACTGGCCACTTCACGAGACATATTCACCAGTGTCCGTCAATGATGTGAATTCGTGTAAAGTAGGTACTAACCTAGCATTTTTTCAACCACAAAATATCATACCTCGTCTAAGTACCAGTCGTTAAGGGGTAGCCTTCACTCCTGGGTACATGATAGCCTTTGTTCGGAAGCATGCACGTCACTATTTTTGGCAGGAGTACCTTTAAGTGCCGTCGATAACTCTCAGAGATTCTCTGTGAGGGGAAAGCCGTGCGACAGTATACGTATAAGTACGTAAGCGAATGAAGGGAGATAATTGCTGAGAGATGCTGTTAAAGGGAAATGATTTCTCGTTCTAATGCGAAGCATGAAAGAGCTATTTGTAAGGTTTTATGCGAAGTTTTTTTTTTTACTTCAAAATGGGGCCGTGTCATTTTGGATTTATGCATAAAAATAATTATCTGCTCATAACAATTTTTATTTTAAAATATGCTTTAGTATCCAGAAAAGTCTGTTATACTCTGTGCCGTGTTCTAGTTTATGATACTTTTAATTAATTACCCAGACTCTGAAAACGTCATTAACAATTTTTGTATTAAAGTTAGCGTGGCCTAATTGAAAAAGTTTACAAGGTCAAACACAATATTGATGAACGTTGTTAAAAAGTTACATTAATAAAGTAATTTGCTGGAAAAATCGCGACGTTGTGTAGCTTAGTAAGGAAAATAGTTCGCTAGTAGTCTAGAGGTGGTTTTAGGTTAACTAACTGCAACCTAATTGCTAACTGACTATCAATCACAATCTGAATGATTTTGAAGGATATTGCTAATCTATTGCTTTATATATTCGAATAATTGGTCTGCTCTACAAGGTATTAACGCAATGAATGCTGTTGAACTGTAAAAATTAAAGCTATTGCAACTGTTAGTATGTTACGAAATTTCACCCAGTTAAGGTGGATGCTCCAAGGTAGCCCGCGAAATTAAAATTTTCTTACGTTTTTTGCAATTTGCTAGTCAGTACTAAGTTGTACGTTGATTAAAATATGATTCGCGGCCGTAACAAATATGTATTTACAGAATTATAATCATTAAAGTCATCAACACAACTCTTTAAGATCAAGTAATCCTACTGAATGACTATTTCATGAAATCTTGAAATTTTAGGATTATGCTAACTTAACAAGTTGTAATCCTGATTCAAGTTGTAATGATTATAATTCTGTAAATACATATTTGTTTCGGCCACGAATCATATTTTAATCAACGTACAACTTAGTACTGATCAGCAAATTGCAAAAAAAGTAAGAAAATTTGAATTTCGCGGGCTACCTTGGAGCATCCACCTTCAAGTCAAGGAGGGTATTTTTATAATTTATAAATAGGCGCTTTAAAAAAAAAGACGTTAAAATAATATTTTAAGGTTTATACGATTTTCAAACTGTTGAAAAATGCTTTTACTGCTACTGTCTTGCCAATGCGTGTGAAAAAAACATAAGCACACATGTTTACCTTAACACACCAACACCCATCCTACACTTCCTTGTCTATTATTCACGGCAGCTACAGAAGAGGCGGGAACTAGCAAACTAGATAAGTTTTAAAAGGACTAAGTTAGATGAATCTTGACTGCATAATGACGAAGATTAAAAGTTGTTGATTGTGAAAATTCAAAGAGTTTCGGGTCGGACCGCGGTAGCTATTCATATAATCTATTTTACAAAGTTACGTTACACTTCATAAATAAGGATTACGTTGATGTGAGCCCCTTTAAGTGTTCGATAAGCTAAGCTTGTAGGAAGAAGCGATTATTAACGATTTCGGAAATGGGACTAATAGTGCTGTCGACGGTTTGAATAATTTGCGCGCGAGCTTATTTTGAGCTGACATCAATAATGTTGTTTTCGTCATTAACTTTTCAGTGTTAGACAGTGTGCACACCAGAGTCAAAACAGTTTAGTCTGTTGTAGACAAAACAGTTTAAACTTTGCCTTTGAGACCGCTTTGTGGCTACTATACATCATTTTTGGTTTCATTGAGCGAAAATCCGCCTAATAATTGTTTCTATGTGAAATAATTAATTAGTGTTGTGCCGTTTTAATTAACTATAAATCTATACTTATAATAAATCTGTAGAAGTGAAAATTCTGTACATTGAAAATATCAAAAAAATAATTTACAGGGGGTGTTACTAGACCGACACCGAACCCAAAAATGTGATTAAAAAAATTTTTGTCTGTCTGTCTGTCTGTCGGTCTGTCTGTCTGTCTGTCTGTCTGTCTGTTTGTTCAGGCATCACGCAAAAACTACCGGTTCGATTACGATGAAACTTGGTATAATTATTCTTTAATATCCTGGGCACCACACTGGGTACTTTTTATCCCGGAAAAGTATATACAATAAAAAACAAACTTAATTTTGCGGTTCGATCCCTATACCCGATTACCACTGTCTGTACTGTACCAACCGCAAATACTAAGTTTGTCGTAGGTTGGGTCACCCGCAGTGGAGTTCATTTTTATTCCTTTTAGTGTTTAGAGTTATTTAGGTTTATTTTAATATGAGTCGTAGGTATAGATTTTAATTTTAAAGTATAGGTAGTATATTTGATAGTGTACGTAGTGACCGTAGGTTATTTTATAATACTGTTAGGTAGGATTAGTCATTCGTATAGATATTAGTTTTTAGGGATTTTGCTTATTTATTGAGTTTAGATTAGTTATCATCAGAAATAGGTTTATTTAGGTAGGTATTTAATTTTCTGTTATTGAGTTTTTTTTAAAATTATGTACTTAGGTAAAGATATCATATAGGTACCCTCTTAATCACCACTAATGAGACACAATTGGTTTTCTACTGTAATTAGCCACAAAGGGCCCGCGAGATAGATGGCATTCTGGGGAAGCACATACATTTTATCCTGTTAGCACGTTCCCGTGGGATAACTTCCGACATCCACGCGGGCGAAGCCGCGGGCAGAAGCTAGTAAATAATAAAGTCAGTTTTGACCCTGCGTCTGCTTATGGCTGGGAAACCGATAACAACTATTCTCCAATTAGAAAACCGATTACCTTTTAGACCATGTATTTTTTTTTGGTCGTAGAAAGAAATTTTTACCAAAAAGTGTGCCACTTGCAAAATAACAGCCACCGAATTGGGTCAGGAATACTTTTAGTGTCAGGAGCGTCACACACACACAACGACGCGGCCGAACCAAGGGGCGTAATTAACACGGCCTGCCCTCTATCAATAACAGATTAGCATGTAAAAGCGAATGGCCTAATGGTTGGTGTGAGCCGGTAATTGGCCCATAAATTCTGCCTGAACAAGGCTTTATATTGTTGTCTTTGTAATTTTTTTGACAATAGATGGTTTGAAGTGTAACTTTTTGATGATTTTTGTTGATTGATGTGACCTAGGTAATCTAGAAATGGTAACGATTTAATCAGGACCATTTAAATGTGGCTGCTATCGAATTTTGTTTTTATCAAAATCTACATTGATAAGTAGATTTAGTTTATAATGCCTTTAGGTCTATTGTTGAATGATAGAGTGATAAGAGGTAAAATAATTAATATTATAAAACAAACTCCAGATACTTCAATGTTTGTAAGTCTGTACCTTACGATGTAAGAATATTTAAACCTAATATTAAAACTTAAATTTCCTAGGCATGCAATTAATATCCGGTATTCTAGTACCTACCTACATAACCTAAATTAAACTAATATGATTCGAACTAAGCAATAGTTTATTGACTAACTAATATTTGCAAGATATAAATAATTTAAACTTGCTTACTTAGTAAGTAATAACTTATAGCTACAACATTCTTGATTACTCCAACCAGTATGTACAAAACAGATCTCGAAATAATCTTAAAACTTGAAGCGACAAATGCCTAGCTGCGATAGGTCATTGGTTCGAAGTCCATTTGAATCAATTTTACGGTGAACCAGTAAATATTAGCTTAGCTAAAGAGGATTAAAACTTATACTTACTTAGTTTAGATAATTTCATCTGTATATCTTTTGTCAGAGATACTAATAAGGGGTTTATTTATAAACGATTATTGCTAATCACAACTTAACTTTAAGCAACGTTTATGAATAAAGGGGTTTACAATTAAGTACAGTCACCGCACATCAGTGGCAATAATTTGACATTGACAGCGCATTTATGTCGTAAGGGCGATTTTCGTAGTGGAAGTGCGCAAGACTGTACTATTCTACGTTTGAACACAAATGAGATTACAATTCCTCTACACTCTAAAGCAACTAAATCATGCAACTATAGCGTTCCTACTCCATTAGTACCACTACACCAAGTATTAATACACTTGGTGCATGCAGGGTAATGCCAGGTGTTCCCAAAGGAGTTTCTAAGTCGACTGCAACTTGGGCACAGTCAATGGACCCAATTGCCCGTTAATAGAGGCAGGGCACGTCCAAGACAGTCACTGATTAGACTGGCTTACTTGTTGATGAATTTGTTGGTATTGATCTAGATTCAGTCATGTGAGAGTTGTGTTTGGTTTAATTCGTTATTTGTCAGAGTTTTAGATAATTCAGACGGTCGTTTTTAAATTGTATGGTAGTTATTCTAATGGTAAGTTTGGTATTCTTAAATAAGTTCAATTTAGATAAAGTGCTACAGTCCGTTCACAGTTATTTTACCTCTAACAGTAGCAGCCTAACAGCAACCTTATTGTGACGAGAATAAAGATTACAATGGTTTTGAAAGACATGTCAGTGGCAGCTACCAAACAGAAACCTTATTGGAATAAAAATAAAGATCTCTATGATTCGGACAGTGATGCAGAATCAGAGGTAAAATAAGTGAACGGACTGTACCTGCATGGATCTCTTGGTGACTCAATGACATTGACAGGAGGGCGTTGTTGGTGAACACCTGTGGTAAACATTTGTGAAATTGTATTGACAAAACAAGATGGCGCCGCGACGTTAGTTGGCCACGCGCCAAAAATAACTTTGTAGTGTTGAACCTACTAGAATAGTTTAAATAGAGAATTTGACAAGTAGACAAAACAAATTACTAGTTGATAAATAAAACAAAAATAAATAATTTATTTCGCAAAAAAATAAAACTAGCAAGTACAAAAACTATTTACCTTGTCCAGTACAAGGTAAATAGTTTTTGTACTTACTAGTTGAGGGGACACATTTCAAAGATACGTGTGTAAATGGTAACCTAATTTCCCTTTGTCAGTCAATAAAGGAAAACTACCAAGAAACTTCACGGTCACTATCTGTTGATACCCGTTTGGTATCGATTCTGTCTCGTAACTATGTAGTTACATAATAGATACCCAAAATTTATTTGGTTACCATCCAGCGAACCGGGTCCAACCTCGTATCCTTTGTAAACATTATTTACTCAATAAACTGAGCTTCAATGTTTAATAAGTTAGTTACAAAATTCGACTACAAAATATAATCCTTGAATATTTTGGTTCTGGTTGAAGAGTTTTGTTGTTTGGCTTAAAAGTCGAATTGTCTACCTTTTCAGAAATAATGACCTGGTAATTTTTTAACTGCTTCTTGAACTCTAAAGTTAAAATATAAAGTCCAGACAGAACCTTAATTGCGTAACTGACTATCAATCTCAAACTGAATCATTTTGAAGGATATTGCTAATCCATTGCTTCATATGTTCGAAACAATTGTCTGCTCAACAACGTAAATAACGCAATGAACGTTGTTGAACTGTCAAAATGAAAGCCATTCCTACTGCTGTACTGCTAGTGTGTTACGCAATTATCCCGCGGGATCATATGTGATTTTGTTCCAATTTTACATGTTTTTTTTTTTTCATTTCAATATCAGACACCATTGGATTACGGCATCGAAAACATGACAAGGAAAGTTATCATAACATTTTCTTGAACAGAAAGATCTCACACTGAAAATACAAATGAGCAAGTTGCACACCCATAAATGTATCAATATAAGTGGCCTTGTAGTTTATTGAATTTGTTTTTATTTTATTAATTTAAAATTACTTCTACTACTGTATATTTTAAACTATTTTTTAAAGCTCACTTCGTCCCTCGTTCGAATAAAATTGTTTTTAATGTAACCTAGTTTGGAAGTCTATGATACAATATTTTTTTTCATTATTACAGACACCAACCATACACTTATTTTCTGAAATGTTCTATTTTACTTGAAAAATGGGTAAATATGTTTATTTATATAAAAAATATTGTTATTAATTTATTATTAAGTTATACCCAGTGGATAACTCATGTCGATTCGCATGAATTTATTCGCTCGCAACGTGCGAATCGTCACTTTTAAATATTTTTTTTTTCTGTAGGGAACTCGCAATTCGCACGTTTCGGGCGAGTAAATTCGTGCAAATCGGCTAATAAGCCACTCATACAGTCTGACATGACTATCATAGTTTTGAAGGACAAATGAACATAAACCTTAATTAGTAAAATACGTTTACTTATACGCAATATCATAGAACAATAGGTGTATAAAGCAAGAACATTGTTACTAAGGAGACAATGAAGAAAGATAGAGTTTCAAATGAAATTAGTTTTATACAAGCTTCATATGTTGCTTTAGTGTCAGACGATAATGCTAGGAACATGATATACTAGGCTGAATAAGAATCGTCTTACAGCTTTGAGTTAGGTTTATTGACCTTGCTAAGTTTAGATCGAAATAGGTAAGATAATAGTCTTTCTACGGTAGCAGTTTATTTTAGGCTTTTTAACCTATTGTGTGACGTTTGCGGGGCCAATAAAGGTCAGAGATCGCAGAAGACGGGGATGATTGGAAGGTAAAAGGGGCCTTTGCCCAGCAGTGGGACACAATGTAGATTAACCAAAAGAAAAAAAACCATTGAAGAAGCGACACACAATAGAAGTTTTATTTTTAACACGTCTAGAGGTGTTTAGTATCCCGCAAAGTGTTAAGATAAATCACAATTATGTAGATACCTAACGTTGTAGACGAATAGCCGATTATGGGGTTGAAAAGTTATGGTGGTGTGACGAGCGCGTGCGTTGGATCCGGGAAACGCAGAACCAGTCGTCGTCAGCCTATAATATTCCCCCTGCTGGGAGGCAGGCCTCTACTCTTCGAGAGGGAGTGGGTTGTAATCTAACACGCGGGCCCAGTGCGGGTTGGTAGATGGCACATATCTTCGAAAACTTCGGTTAAAGTTATAAGCGATAATTCTCAAGAAACCATTCATGTTTTCTTCATCAAATTATACCAATTAAAAACTACCAATTGAAATAGCGGACCGTGTCGTGTAAATCGACTGTAATTTCGGAAAAAAGTCAGTACGATTTCAGCGTAAACCGTTCCAAAAAAGGATAGCATAAAAAAGCTGCTAAACGCCTCCTTACACGGCGATAACACGGCAAATAATTTAACCAAGGACATAAATAAAGGGAGGGAAAGAAATTATGAACCCGACAAAATTCGAAGAAAATAAAAACAAATAAGGGGGTTCCTTAGTCGGCCATTTAATTTCATGAAAGCAGACGCGTATTCTAATAAGCCAGGGAACATTACTTGGTTTTATTGCGCATTTTCACTTAACTTCGAGTCGGTATTTCTCTTTGGTAGTCATTTCGAGCCATAGTCTGGGCAGTGTGAATTATTTAGAATACGCTTTCCGAAGATACGGCATTAAAGATTCAACGGCGCAGACCTTACGCTTCTGACTGTACGTTTCACGAAACTAACGCGGTGCGGGCTCAACTACACGTCATCGAGTTCTCGGCAACCAATCGATAAGGTCTGTTGTTTGATTGAATTTAAATAAATAAACTTGTACTGTTGCTTTGTGTTTGTGCTGGGTATATTGTTTCTTAAATGTATATTTCTACTACTTATTGTGTACTGTGTATACGTTATTTGCTCATGAAGGGCATGAAGCATTTATCAGCATCACATGCTGGAGTGTCCTAAGTGCCCGTTCAACTGCACCTCGGATGGCCTAAAGAATGCCATTGATGCCGCAATAAACGTGGCCACCGCCTGGGCCCAAACTATATTTAAAAAAAAAACACGATGAAGAGTACCATCGACACGAAGAGAAGAAGCTTTCACATAATTTTGTCTGTTATTATTATAACTCGTGATAAACCACTAGATTGTGTCTGATAGACTCTTTCTTGTACCTACTACGGTAACACGAACAGGTCAATAATTCACCAAAAAGTCAATAATTCGAATAAACTCAAACTCAAACTCTTTATTGCATTCATGTGTACATTTCGATGTTACAGATATAAGTCAGTTCCAACATGAAACCCGGTTAGGGCACGGCAACATAATAGTAATGTTAACATGATTTATCTATACATATTATTATATTTATATAAAAATGAATTGACGTTCGTTAGTCTCATAAAAAAATACCTACTAATACCTACCAACATATTTCCATGTACAAATCGTACAATAGCTTATAACGCCTAAACACACAGAGATAACTTAACAATACGTATACTGAAACTAGTCGAAATTCAATTCAAATGGTGCCCTTATCTATAATGCCTGAAACCAATTTGTAGTCCCCATTTTAGACTATTGTCCCAAGTCTATCCCAATATGTTGTAGCCTAAACTTTATATCAGTGATTTACTTCGGCCATTATCCCCTAGATAATTTTAAGGGACTCTGGACCTTTATAATCAAATTAACTTTATTGGACGGTAGCTCGCGTTAAATAAAAGTGGATTACTAATTAATTGTCGTATAATAGATATTAATCGTGTGAAACAATTTTCGAGGAATAAAAATGAAGGTAATTTTCTTTGTTGAGCTGTTTGTATTATCTTAGTTTGAACGTTAAATTGGAGAGGTCACGACTTACCTTCCTAGCTGTCATTATAATAAGACAGACATAATGAGATAATTGAACCTAGGTAATAGGTACAGCGGGCTGGTATCCGCAACTCCACGACAATGCGCGTATTTTGCGTAAGGGTGGGAAAATCGATCATTCGATCCACCCCAGCTCCTCAAGGAAGGCCAGCAACGCCTTGATGTTACTGACCGTCTCACTTAGGGTACCTGGGTTACCGAAGTACTTTGCCCTGTAGTTTAGCAGCACATGCGCCGCTGTCTCGTCATCCTCCATGCAGGCCCTGCACAGCGGACTGTCTGTTACTCCTATGACAAATAATTGAACCTATTAATTTTATACAAAACTGAATAAATGATGTCCCGTATTGAAAACCCCGTGAAAGTTGAAACACTTCTTCGTGATATCAGGACGGCTACCAGTCGGTATGCATATTGCAGAGTTATTTTCTAAACAATGGTGTAGAGTCATCTCAACACGAGAGAGGTGTTGAGATGAATCCTTGAATTTGTATATATAATATATATTATAGTAAATAGTATGTATGTGTATTCTATTATTGTGGTTCTTAACCTATTTATGTATTTGTGTACGTTTATCCAAACTAATATTATAAATGCGAAAGTAACTCTGTCTGTCTGTCTGTCTTTGCTTCACGCCTAAACTACTGAACCGATTTGTGTGAAATTTGGTACAGACATAGTTTGGAACTTGAGAATGGACATAGGATAGTTTTTATTACAAAAAATAAAATAAAATAAAAAATTAAATTTATTCCGGACATACAGCGCCATCTATTGGTCAAGAGTCGGCATCAATTCAGTACTGAAAACATCCACGCGGGCGAAGCCGCGGGCAGAAGCTAGTTACTTATATTTAATTCAATATTTTTAATAGTTATTTTTTTCTCATTATTCGGCTCACCTGCCATCTAATTCCTTACCCGCCCTTGGTTAACTGGTAGAGATTGTACCTTTTTGTGTGCGAAAAGATATAAATAAACACATCAAATAAACGTTGAAAAACTAAGTGTTTCTATGGAACTGTAAGCAGCTTCATAGAAACACTTAGGTAGAGCTAAGGCTCTTCGGAATAAATTCTGTTTACTCGTCAGTTCTTAAGAATATCTTAGAACTTAGATATCCGTGACTATGAAATGCTAGCACTAACTGGACTTTTCACAGAAAATAAAATGGTTGTTAAACGTAACATCACGCCTATTTTTGCGAAGGCTCAGGCAGAGGTTTAACTAAGCCTTCGCTTCTGCCTACGTATTAGCACATCCACATTGCGCTAGTTACGTTTGAGTCCCATGTATGCAAGTCTACTGCCATCAAATGGGCACAAATCTCCGGCTGCTACCAAGAAAACTAAACTGTCTAATCATTGCGAGTGCCCTGCAGTGCGATTCTGTAACCATCTCACCGTGAAAACTTAGGTGAAGTGAGCTGTCATTTCAAATAATGCTAGGGATTGACATTACTGACAACTCACATCAAGTTCACTTCACTTGAGTTTTCACGGTGAGATTTTTACAGAATCGATCGGCTGATAAGGCATGAAATCATATGTCATTCTCCCAAGAACAGTGGAGCCTAGCAGAAAAACGCTTGAATGACAAAAATGTATAGCTTATAGCTGTAGTAGGTACATATTATATTGTGGAGAAAAATAAACGTTTATCCGTCCTCCAATTGGCAGTGTAAGGAAACTCACCCTGTTTAACCTTTGTCACGGCAGCGTGACATTTCGATAGGTACAAAGATACCGATACATTACCTAAACGATTACCAGGAACTTGCCTTTAGTATCGATTCTACTGTTGTTAAGGTAGCCATTTTGTTAAAATAATAAAATATTACTAAGGATTAAGCTAAGCTAGCTTAGCAGTGGTTGCCCAGTGGTAACGGCCCCAACTTAAGTTAATTAATTTCATCACCACTGCTTTCAAAACGATGAAGGAAAATATCGTGGGGAAACTTACCTAAGATATGTGACATCTCCCAACCCGCACTGGGCCCGCGTGGTAGGATATAGCTACTCCCTCTCGAAGAGAGGAGGCCTGTGTCCCAGCAGTGGGAACATTATAGGCTGATTATTATGGAGCATAAAGCTATGTCTAATCCTTCGTTTTCTAACGTAGGTATCCTATGTTTAAAAATCGAATCTGTGTACATTAATAACAAAATAAACATAATTACTGATCTGACAAACATAAAAACAGACAGAAAAATTACAAAGTAATTATCTTTATCTTTCAATTCTCTATCCATATTTTCCCTATTTATGAGAACTTGAGTCCCGTAAAAAGTGGTTGTCTGTTCACCATAGATGTTTTAAATTAATATATAAGAATAGGGTATTGGGTTGTTCAGGTCAGATAGGCAGTCGCTCCATGTAAAATACAGGCTGGCTACTGCCTGTATTTTACATGGATCGACTGCTTATCTGACCAATTTTTACGGGTCTCAAGTTAATATAAATACAGACTGTAGCCAGCCTGTATGTTACATGGAGCCGGCAGGTGATGATGATGAAATAAGTATAGTAACTTTATTAGTCATGAAACTAAAAAGAAAAAAAGTCTAAAATACATTTAGTATTTCTAAACTTTTTTGTAGTCAGTTTCACCATATGGTTCCCATCATATTTTTAACAACTAAGTACGAAAATAAAATATTTTTTCGTTAGTAGTTTTTTGTTTTTAAACTGGCAACACATAACTGGCACGGCCTGCCAGTTATGACGTCGACTTGGCAGCACCACTATGTAATGTATGGCATGTATTCAATGTGCTATGTCGTTAGTGTTTTAGAGGGCTTGTTGAGCAAGAAGTTTACGTTTATTTTAGCGTTAAAAAGTGGTAAAAATGTTGTTTTCTAGGAGTTTGATTGAACTCTTTGAATAATAATAGGGACTCTTTGAATAATATATTTCCATTTAAATAAAGTTGATATTTCTTTCACTTGAAATAACGTCAATTTGAAACATAAATAAAATTTGAATATACAGGTAGATTGCGAAGAACATTTTCGTGACAATTTTGAAGATAGGTGCGGATATGTCTCAATTTTTGCTCTCATAAAACATATTTCACATCTGTGTTTGCCTACAATCTTCATCATAACCACAAATAAACAAAATTCCGATACGATTCGCAAAACAACATCTTAAAGAATCCTTATTCTATTTGGCTTGAAATCGAAAGCGCAGGCGTAACACGGACGCGAATCGAGATTATCCATTTCCTTTCGATAAGTGAGAAGTTTTCCTCTACAAGATTAAATATTGCAGCCCCTTGGTACCCTGTGGCGTGAGTAATGTAGTGTCAGAATCTAGACGCGTATGGAAAAAGCCGAGAAAACTTACCCGGATCCGTTTTTAAGTAGAACTAGGAGAAACCAATTTGTAATGTAAGTTCTGATTTATGGATGATACGGTTTGTTTGTTTAAATTGTGTTAGTCTCGTTGGAAGATTGGGTTAGTGTTTTATTTGTTGTTTGTGTATTCTTGGGTTTTATTTGGCAGTTAGAGTGGGTTAAATCTATCAAGCATTTTCTAACTGAACCGACAGCTGTGCTGCTGCGGAGTTTGTTGCGCCACTTCTTCTTCCCAGCGAAAGCACTAGGAAGTGGTGAAGGGCGGGAGTTTTGGGGGACTATCTTTTGTAATGTTGACGTTCGAAAAGTGCTGATTGTCAGCCTAATTTGAATAAATAACTTTTGAATTGGTTTGAAATGATAACAGGAACCGATTAGCTGTTCTTTGAATGAATATTATAGTAAAGAAGATATGTTATAGTAAAGAAGAAGAATAATAAGTAAGGGCTTTTCTTGGTGATCTTCAATTTGGTAGTTTGTTTAAGGGCTGATTTTTCAATCGACGTATAATTTTTATTCGGGAAATAAAATAGACGTCTGACAGTTTTTGTATGGAAGAACTGCCAAAAATTCAAAATTATTAAAGTCCTCTAAAACTCCGATAAAGTTATCTGGCGTTGGAAAAATCAGCCCTTAGTCCTTATTCGTGGACCCTTGAATTATTATTTTTGAGACCTCAAAAATCCGCGAACCGAAGAAAATCTACTTAACTTTAACAACAACTACTTATTCTAAAATAAAAAAATCCTTAAACTGAATATCCACGAAGAAAAGCATTCAATATATCTAACGCCCCTCGCAGATCAATTTTCACGGTGGAGCTGCGACTCCACAATGATCGCGCTCCATTACCCTCTCCAATGTGTTGACATCCTGCCGATTTGTACCACAACATTCAATTATTTTTACATTTCGATTCGATTCGGTTACCATTCTAAGTTTTGGTAGATCGAGCAGAATATTGCATTATGGTAGCGAAGAAGAATAAACTATAAAGTCAGTAATAAAAAGCCAAGTGCTAAGTCGGACTTGCACACGGAAAGTTCCGTACCACTGTCCAATATTCAACACTACAAAAAAAAACCCTTGAATTTTGAACTTCAGGGTTCAAAAGATACAGCCCTGTGATAGACGGATGGAAAGCCTTAGTCATAGGGTCGTCGGTGGCACCCTCTGGGTACAAAACCCTAAAAATTACAATGAAATTAATGTAATAGAAAACACAGTTTGTCAGTTTGACTGCACGTCATGTGTGTGTGTGTGTGTGTGTTTGTATCAAGATATCAGAATTACACTTTATTATGAGTAAGGATTAAAATAATATGTAAGTAAATAACAATGAAAGCCTAATTAATTAATAAAAATAACAAAATTATATCCTAACTTAACTAAAACTATTCACAAACTAAAATATAACGTCAAAAAAATCATCCGCATCGCTATCGACTGGTAGAGACTGGCGGCATTACCACGTTGTATAGCAATGCGATGTATAGCGTTGTCTCCGGCCATCTACCCACAGCAAAATATAATGTTTGCTCACTGTTTTACCCAATTTATTTGGCCCTCATTGACTAATAACTTAGGAACTATCAACATGAACACCAACAACACACTAATAAATAAGAAAACATCTTGTAATCCGCCCACAGAGCATAACAGAATTCATAAGACAAGGCCCAGGACTGGTGCCATTTGTTACCAAAATGCCAGAGGCCGATATATGGCACGGCCATAGACGATATTATGGATGCTTGGCTGGCAGCACGAGGTCTGCCTGGCAACCTGCCACGTGGCTGTAACACCATACTCGGGGCTATAAACCGCTCGCAAGTTTGGATTAAGAAAGATTAATTGTAGCATGTGAGGAATTTTACTTTAGCAGTTTCGGGTTGCGATTTCTAGAATAGCTTAGTGTTTGTTGGAATACCAAGCTACGAAGCGAACACGAATATACATAAAGCATGAGGGTATCTACATCTTTAGAAATAAATAAAATTCAAGTGTCTGTTTTTAATATCAAAATAACAGCTTTTTACTGTATGCATTTGAAATTGTATAAGGATCTTATAATAAAAAAAAACTTTTTGTTTATAATTTTGTCTATACGTTTGTTCCGGCTAATTTCTTAAAAGGTCTATCGGTCTAACGGTTCTAACGAGCTACCTCCCGTCAAAACCGGTCCAGATTTTGATGGGAGATTAACATGATATATGGAGTAACATAGGCTTCTTTTATTTTAGAAAAAGAATTACGGTTCCGCACTAAAAAATAAAACCCATTATATTCAATTTGTTTTCCGACTTACACGCGATCGAAGTCGCGGGGACAACTGTATTTAATAATTTCCCTCCGAATTTTTTAAATACTATCAAGTTTTTACACATAGGAAATTCTCGTCCGTCAAATAAAACGAATGAATCGTTCGAAATACGTAATTCACCAAACACGAATTCGTGCCCCGTTTGAATACCGAAAAATATTTAAAACATACTTTACACAAAGCACAACGCAAGACTGGCACAAAATAAATAAAACGAAAAATAAATGCCGTTCGTACTGCCATTGGATTCCACGTAAGTTGGCTATACGGCATACGGCCTGCTTTAATTCAAATAGTTGTCCTAGTCGAAATAGTTTTACAGGCAAATCTTTATTGCACCCGCTTAATTTCGCACAAGTATGCCGGACGGCGCTAAATGAATTTATTATGCTGCACTGTAAACGATGCTGGATTTTTGGTGCCTTTCGTCAGAGTTCAAAGGGAATATTCTGGGAATATTCTGTTTGTTATTGAATTACTCCTTGAAGTTTCGTTCTTATCTTTGTAAAGTTTGAATGTACTTGTTGGTATTGGATGTAGATTGTTGCTCGTGTTGTTTCCTTTTCGAGTTAATTCGAATTGTGAATGCCAACAGATGCTGCTTCAAGTGTTTTCTTAATTTGAATGTTTTGGTAATGTTCGGTTAGTTCTGAGTGGCAATTCTCGTAATTTAAAAAAATGTCAGTATGATCTCAGTCTCAATCTGTCAAAAATACCTCTAATTTCCCTATATTTTTGACAAGTTTTTAAAACCCCCCTGTAAAAACTTTCAAAATCTAGTCGCAATCCCATGACTGCGACTAGATTTTGAACGTTTTTAATTACGGGAATTGGCCTTCTGGTAACTTGAGTAAAAGAATAGAGCATTTAATTTTGTGTCAATGTTCTTGTAACAATATCTATATGGTTATCAATATACAGGGTCAAACTAATTTAGCTAGCGAAACTCTGCAGACAGGGTGGGTATCGTATATCTAAACATAATAAAATAAAAAAAGATTTGATGTTTTTAGGGGTCAACGACCTCTGGTAGTGTTGTTACTTGAAGTACGAGTTAAGTTGCGCCTGTGCGGAGTTTCGCTAGCTAACTTAATTTGATCCTGTAGATATCGTTACTTCCACCAAAAAATAAGCTTTGAATCGAGGAAACAATCAAACTCATATTATAATAGCATGCCATATTATCTACCTTTGATTGATTCCTCGATAAAAATTAACATGCCAGTAAAACTCGTATCGTTTATAATTGCAGGATATAAATAGCAAATTATACGCGGTGATTACTCCTATTTATTAATAGGATTCGTTGAAAAAGTTACCATGTTACCTACCAATATCCTGTGCCAAGGCCGAGTAGCGTTATTTTATTTATAGTGGAACGAAATCGACCTCATTCTTTACTATATATAATGTATGTCAATCAAGTATAATGCCAGGTGAATTAAATAGTATAGTCAAGCCGTTGTACGTAGGCTTTTTGGTTGCAGTAGCGAGCTGCTGGTTGCTGAGCGTGAGGTCGTAGGTTTAATAATAACCGGGCTAAACAAAGTAGACAAACAACTTCCAGAGAATAATGGTAATGCAACACCGTGTCTTTGCATGCTTATATTCTGTTCCCTCTTCGTAAAATACAACCAAAACCGGATTAGAAAATGTCCACCGATATTTTGATACTTGCCCAAACATTGACCAACAAGCTAAACTCCGTGTCAACGCTCAAATATGCTTTACTATTTGAACCCGATCATGCATAAGGTGCTATAATACCAACATATTCCAAGACAAACATACGAAGTGCATTTGCCACATCGAATATAGAACTGTGGCGTTCGATATTGAACAACGTCGTCACCGTCTTGAGTTATGAAATATTCACACCGCCTTACATATGTTGGTGCCCTAGTACCTATAAATATCGAGGTGGTTTGTGCATCTACATGTTCTGGCATTTCGCTCAGAAATCCAATCCAAAATGTCCTCCATTCAATATTCTGGGCTCAATTTCATCTACAAAATATTTTCACGTATCGTTTCCAAACGTTAACAACTATTTGTATGTGCACACTGACAAAGCAAATATATTTCTAACACCATTTGTTTTCGACTAACGCTTGATTCGCTCACAAAGCGAATCAATCCGCAGGCGTTGCATACGCATGACTACTACCATAGAGCTCGATTTTGACGTGTACCGAGCTGTTCTAAGACCTAACACGTCTGACAGAGCGCAGATACTGACTAGTCACTGCGCCGAGTGGACGTGTAGACATCCATTCAATAAAGTCGGGCACAATGCGCTGGGTTTATCCAATACAGATAAGCTTGAATGAGATTGCATGGGTGTAATCTTGTATGGACTAGAAACATCTTCGTTTGAAATTCTGAATGGATTTGATGCGAGTTTGTTTGTGCCGGTTTTCTAAGCCACGGTTTGTTTTTATGTTGGAAGTGGGACAGGAGACATTAGCATAGGCGATAGGAATATAACTAGGTGTGTTTTTTTCTAAACTATTTTGTAACTTGATGGGTACTTTTGAAATTAGATTTTCGTGTTGTTTTGAATATTGCAGTTACAACATAATATTCTCATGAATTTTGTGAAAATCCACGGTTCTCCGAAATTCATTTACCTTTGTTTGAGGTTGTCCACTATCCATTTTATAGCTGGCTTTGTATGATAGTGAAGGACACAGAAAAATAAAGAAAATTCTTTATACCAAAGGACAGACAAAACATCACAATATTAATTAAGGACTTCTAGCTAATATAAAAATATTTGTCCTCATAATTCCTTTGTAACATTTTAATCAAATCTAGTGTTGTGTGGAAACGTAAATGTATTACAGTAATTACTTGTGTGCCAGTGGTTGGCAAGCTGGCGTGGCCAGATGCCAGTAACTGCCTTCCTAACAGCTTATCTTAGCTCTGCTACTTTATGTAGGCCTTGCTTTGTTCTAGGTTGGTTTATTTTTATGTACGTCGTTTGGACCAGCTGTGCAGTACCTAGAGACTGTCCAGTGTTATCAAGAACGGTTATGGTAGATGGTTTTTTGTAGAATAGTGTCCTGTGTGTTGTGGTGTGTTAATAGTTGACTGTTGGGCAAAATGAATATATGTAGTTGAATTCTGATTTAGTTATCTACTTAGATTAAAGTTTACAAAGGACATTGGCATTATTTTTTATTTTTATGACTATTTTTCCAGTATTATCCTTTGCACAAAACTTTAATAGTTTATGTTTATGCCCCAGGTAGGCACACAATATTTTAGGAAAAAATAAATAAGATGGAATTATAGATTAATTAAATTAGTGATAAAAACTTACTGTAGCAACAAGCTACTGATAAAAAACAAAGCTATGAAAACCCTGCAAAAAGTAAAGGAAAATGTTCTTAAGATAGTGAGACGTGTCTTAGCGAAACTTCAAGGTTCTGCTAAATTATTCACACACAAGTAGGTGTAGCAAAAACGGAGACAAAGTGAGTCTCCGGGCGTTCATTACGAGCTCTGCTACTGACACGCCCTCTATGTGAGGACTGAGGAGTTTCTCTGAATTTTGACTAGGAGATATTAGGGAGTGTGGATTGATGAAATATGTAGCATCATTTTTGAGGTTGGTTGCTGTTATTTGGTTTTGTGTTTGCTAGTAGTGTTTTCTATTATTATATTTTTAAATATATTTTCTCCATAAGTTTCGCTTTACACAGACGTTCCCTTATTAAACAGTGCACGTCTATGTAGCTCAAATTGGTTTGTTTTGTAGTGTTCTAGATTTAGTTCTACTAGACACACTTTATTTTTTCTTCTTTGTCTCTAAGATTAATATGTCGATGCCATGCATACAATATGCACCTTTGCAGCATAGCTGTTGGTTGCATGGTTATTGAAATGACAATTTTAGATGTTAATTCGTTTAAATTGTAAGTAACAGTGCTGTTGGTGTGATATACGAGTATGTATAAATAAAGATGGGTGTAAAAAAATAGGTTAGCTGAATTACTTACATAAATATCGGAACGCGGAATACTACCTAGTAAGATTTTGAATAACCAGGGGGCCTACTCCGAAGTGCAAAGTGCGAATGTTCGGAACGGACCGACACATGGCCAAACCGAATATTATTGAAAAATGTGAACAAAATTCGGATCGGCTCAGTTGGGTCGGGACCATAGTCAATATTCGAAAGAGTGTAGGAGTGTAGGATGGGAACCAACCGAACGAAATAGTAACTCCGTAGCAAGAAACGGCCGAACATTCGGCCGATACTACTTCGGAGTAGACCCCCTGTTGTAGCTTGAGATTCTCCTGTAGTTGAGCCTATTAAGAATGATGATAATCTTTTCATTATTTTACATAGGTCTCTGTTAATGTTAACAGATTGGACATTTGGCTCAAAAAGTGTTGTTAATAACCCTGTCATTTGTACGTTAACTTGAAAAATATGGTAATGCATACCAATTCGGTTGCCAAGCCTGGTGATTATGGCTTTATCACCCCACGATCGTTGGTTGCAGCGATCTTGGGGAGACCCAATCGACGTCATTTACAGACTAGTAGTATAATTGCATAATTCAGTCTTACCTAGGGGTATCGTGTTACCAAGTAACACGGAGGTCTGATACGAAGTCGCTTAGTTTAAAATACTGGTATTCAAATGCATCTCGTTAGACTAGAAGCCAACTCCAACATAGTTGGGAAAAGGCTAGGCAGATGATGAGTGTAATAGTACCTACAATTACATTTTGAAAACATTTCACTAATTCGTTGTATTTTTTAAATTTTACTTTTGTTTTTTAATGCAATTAAAAAGAGCTCATATCATTATTTGCATACATTTTTAATGAGCTTAACCATTTAAAATGAATTCGAAATTAAATATTAATATTGAGCGGAAATATTTCGCATGAAATACGGAAAAAGTGGTTTGCATTTCGCCGGAAATGTTGGACACAATGTGGAGTGTCAGCAAGAACAATTCAGTAGAGTACCTACTTACAGTACCTACGTCGAGAACTCGTTACTATTACTTTGACAAAAACATGCAGTCTTGGCGTACTTCAAAATAGTTTTCAAATATAGGTAGGTATATTATGTAGGTTTACGGTATCTTGGTATGTAAAGAGAAGTCGAAATTGTGATTGATTTTAGTCTATTAAAATATACCATTAAAATATCTACTACCTAAGTATCTACGTTAAAATAGTACCTACATTACGATACGTCGCACTTAAATAGTCCATTATACGCCGTGTATTAATACTTAAGTCACACGTATCCTATACTATTTTATAGCTCGTGCACTTAAGGCGGTACCCCGAGCTAAGTGGCGCCCTCATTGAATAAAAAATCGTAGCATAGCATAGAAAACAAAAAAGAGGATAAAGTATTTTTACGTTGTTAAAACAGGACTCAAAATGTTTCGTATCCAAAGTAGATAGCAAAACTGTCAAAAATGGCCGCTTTTAGTACTTTTGCTATCTACTTTGGATACTAAACATTTTGAGTCCTGTTTTAACAACGTAAAAATACTTTATCCTCTTTGTAACAAACTCCAAGATTCAATTTTTTTATTTTTGTTTTCTATGCTATGCTACGATTTTTTATTCAATGAGGGCGCCACATAGCTCGGGGTACCGCCTTAAGTCACGTTTTTCTGTGTAAAAAAAAATGGACTATTTAAGTCACAGAAAAGCATGACTCAAGTGCGGGTTTAGGTCACACAGTGCTATAAAAAATATTATGAAACATCTTCCAACGAATTTATTTTTTATCACCAAAAAACAAAGTTTATTCCTGAATATCTCCATTTTCGATCCAGTTAACATTTACTTCTGATATCCCCTAATCCCGGATTCCTCGTCTTTTACACCCTAAAGATCCGGACGGTTGTTATCTCTAAATCTTTTGTTCTTGTCACGGACACCCGCATACATATTCCGAGTCCCCGCCGTCGTCGCCTATTTCCATATCCCTCAAATATATCATTGCGTTGGGAATATTTTATGCTGTCGGTTTCTAACCGGCGTTTTGTGGTAATGTCTTCGTTTGATGTATAGCAGTCAAGAACACTCGTGGTCTAAATATCTTGCCATTATGTATATTGTGGCCACATTAAGATGTAACGTCGCAGAAGGGAGCCTCTTAGCGTTTTTTCCCTGCGTAATCACGACCCAGATTGCTCTGTCGCGTAGCATAATGCCACATCGGGCAGGAAATTTGTTAAAATTATAGACGAACATTTATTTCTCCAGTCGAAATATCGAATATGGGCCCGACTTCCTTTTACTAAAAGGCCGATGAAATTACTGGGCAAATGGCGCCTCGTTTGTGCTTAATTCGTACATTTGTTTGTGCAATCTTTTTTCGACGAGATACGAGGGCAGAAAATAATTGAAACAACCATTTTTCTCGGTACGGGAAATTAGCGCCGAGATTGTTCTTTGTTGAATTTAATTGGATCAGATTATAGACAATGAGTGACGTTTTTGCATGCCACGTATGTACGTAATAACCGGATGACGGGAGAAAAGTGAAATATAAAAGCGTAATAAAGTGGGGGAACGGAGTGTAAAGAATTTTGTATGAATTACAAATGAATTTTCTGGAGTCGTTCAAAACTCGCACAGCGAAATCTCCTTCCGCGGCTACTTCGTTAAATAATGTAAGGAACTGTGGAGGTGCGCGAATTGCGGGAACCGACTCGAACAAAACGCGCTGGAGCCGCTTGAATTTGCAATTTCAAGGCGTTTCGTTCTCTCACAATTTGCTTATACCGAGCCCCGCGTTGGGCGCCATTCCATGTAATTCGGTCCGCAGCCGCACTAAAGTTAAGTAATCGCACACCGTCGCGCGCGCTTCCAGGACCTCCTTATTTTTTTGGCATCGTTTCAAATTAAAAGCGATAAGAGTGAGCCTGCTCCTGTTACAGACCCCCACTAGCTCGTCGAAACAAAGCCAGCTACTTACACCTTACACTATTTATCACCCTTTGTTAGAAGAGCGTCAGATCTGCCAGCTGTAACTATACAATGAAATCAACAACTAATGACGGTTGCCGCTTTCCCTCTCTTTATACCGTTCCAATATAATTTCGGTTCACTTCACAAGCGAATTTGAACTCATCCGCGCATGTGAGTTGAAACTAAATTAATATACAAAATTTTATGAGCAATAATACGAACTAAACCGGGACCCTCGATGAAGTTCGAGCTCGCCTTTCATTTTCTCTTCAATAATGAACAAGTGCTGACCCCCGCAAGCTGCGCGAAATTTAATTTTAATACGGGGCTGGCCACTATCTCGGCGACGTTGCCTAACAAAACACGCCTGGCTCGCGTAGATTAGAACTCGCTTACTACATGTTTGTTCACGGCTAATGTTTTTGACGCCATTATACCTACGTGTTAGGGCACATTAATCTTAATTGTATACATTACTAACTTCAAATTCTCAGATAAAGGGCGGTCTGATGGCGAGCCATTACTAACGAAATTATAATAGAACATCCAACATTCTTCGGCGGGTACAATTGGGGCAAAATTCGCTGCAATTTCATGAATTGTCGTCGGCAGTTATTATTCGACGTGTAAGCGGGAATTTGTCTCTTCAGGACATAGCTGGTTTTGTCCTGGAGTTTCCCGTAAATTCGCATGGTTCGCTGGTCCCTTTGAAAAGTCGCGGTTGGTTTTACGCTTTTGGCGGTATTGTTCGTGGCGTTTTGACTTTGAATTTTAACCATCCTTGTTCAGAAATTGCGGCGAGATGAATAATGTTTTGCTGTGCAGTTTGCGCTTGAGTAGTAATTGTGCATTTTGGTTGGAGTTAGTTTCGATTTACTTGTGATCTCATCTGTCTTAACCAGATCTTGGATCAAAGAGGGTAACTTTAGTTTTAGTTCTCATATTAAGTTACGATATAATTTACTCTGTGAGCAACAGAACATTTAATTTAATTTATCGTAACTTAATCTTAAGATGACTGTATTTTTTCATAATAAAACGTCTGCATAAAATCAAGTGCACAGACGGGGAATAAAAAAGATTCGTGGAATCCGTCCCACTTTTTTCCGTGAGCAGATCTTGAGTGGAAATAACTGTGTACAGGAGCATTCGACGTGCTTAATCTCTTAAATCCTTTCGAGATCTCTTCCCCATTGCTCGCTCAGAACACTGGAATGCAGGGCAAACCATTTTGAAAGCAAAATATGAGAAGAATTTTCTATATAAGGTGGATTGGGTAATATTGACTTTTATGTTAAATATTTAGTTTGAAACTGAAATTCTAAAGTGGTATTTTTAATTTTATTTTTGCTGTACCTATATTTCGTTTGGTATTTCAATCTATATTTATAGCTTTTTACCAAATTCTATAATTATTTATTTTGAGTCTTCTTTGATCTTTCTTCTTCTTTGATTCGTCTTCTTTCTTCTTTGATCGTCTTTCTAGAAATCTAATCAAAAACCTACCCGGTTTTTGATTAGATTTCTAGAAAGACGATGAATGTTTCAGGTAAGACTAAAAAAATATTACCCCGTTAACAACATCATGCACAAATATTGACAGTGATACTGCAACTCTAAATACAGTGCATCACTACATCTCACTCTTTGTTACCAATAATGAGGCGTAAAGATATGAAAGAGAAAGAGACAAAAAACAAAATGTATCAGCTGTTTATGTTATAAAACTAAAATGAATCGGGTTACCTACGTTGCTCGCAGACGTCGAGTTAACGACCTCAGAATGATATTAAACTTGACAATTTATTTCTATACGTGTCAAGTACCCCCGACATCATATTGGTGCTTTAGAGAGCCTGTGCTCAACTTGAGTTAGTGTTATGACTAGCATATTATCCTTTCTAACACTTTTCATGATAAAATTGGGTGTTCTTTGTAAGCAGGGTCTATAAAAGTTCACGTGATGTTGTAAAAAAAGTTGTGTAGGTAAACAAAATTTGCGGGGTTATTACGTAACACACGAACAGTAGCAATGGCATTCATTTTGACAGTAAAATCACATTCATTGCGTTATTTACGTTGTTGAGCAGACACATTTTTCGAACATATGAAGCAATGGATTAGCAATACTTTTAAAATGATTCAGATTGTGAGCACTTATACTCTTGAAACTCCATTCTACGCTAGGCTAGATCAAGGTTAAATTGTTACCACTCTCGTTCGGTCTACTGTACAACTAGATATTACTCATTCAATTCACATGATCAATTCCTTTGTTTCACAACGGAATTGATCGTGTTCAATGATATGAACGAAACTGGTCACCCTGTTGTCTTTCATGATTTAGCAAGTTTCTACTTTACGTAAAGTTGTTGGCTTCATCAACCACTCGAAGAAAGCTCTTCTTTAAATAAAGAAGAGCTTAAGAGCTTTCATGGAGTGGTTGATTCGTTTCAAAATCAATTTTTATCAGACTGAGAATCAGCACTTTTTTACAAGTCAGTAAGACAGTCCCCCAAACGCGCGCCCTTCATCAGTTGTTCACCAGTTCCTTTAGCTGGGAAGAAGAAGTGGCGCAACGAATTCCCCAGCAACACAGCTTTCTGTTCAGTTAGAAGAACTTGATTCTATACCATTTGTCTTGAAAGATTGGTCTTTACTCAGCTAAATTTCTTCAAAATTCTTATGTCAATCAAATACCAACCCATGTTCATCAAATTCTACGTATTAGAAGGACTATTTTCATTTGACATTAACAAATCTGATTGTGTCGTCTTTGTACTAAGGACTGGCTTGTCGACTGGAACAAATTGTACTTAATCAAAGAGTTGCTTCGGGAATTCAGTCTAGTCTTCTAGATAGTATAATTGCTTTGTCTGAGAATTTTATCTGCGTTTCCTATCGGTATTGTACAGTTCTTTGTAAAGTTCGTTAGTAAAACGAGGCCATTTTAATTGATTTGCTCCGCATTTGATTGATAAATTTCGCCCTACATATTTTTATATTCCCTGTTTGCTCCATATTTTATTTATTTTTGGCCCCGAAAATCATTTGTTTTATTTCTTTATTCTTTTTGTTCTGTTTCGCCTCATTTTTGTGTGAGTATTTAATAGATATGTGATTTTTACATGTGTGTGTTTTCTTCATACCAATAAATTCACATGTTAAATGGATTGATGGTCCTGTCATGAAAAGTGACAGAAATCATAACATAAGATGGATGATTGTGTATCTCTGTGAGTGTCATCTGATGTATTGGAGGCATACGCACACGATAGCTAGAACATTTTTTATTTCATCTTTCAAATAACATATACAATAAGTAGCATATAATACAAACAAGAGATTTAAAAGTAAATAATTTAATGTCTTTGAATACAAATGAATGTCAATCGACAACTACTATATAAATTATTGTCCGGCCGACGAGCATTCTTGACATCTGTCATTTTCATACAAACGTATACGTGTTTTGCGAATTAGATCTTTATTAGCTACCAGAGGGGCAATTCTCGTAATTTTATGAACGTTCACTGACTGATCTCAGTCTCAATCTGTCAAAAATACCTCTAAATTCCCTACAAATTTGACAAGTTTATGACATTTGTTTGTCGCCGAGATGAGACTGCGACTAAATTTTGAACGTTTTAAATTACGAGAATTGGCCTTCTGATTTGTCGCACTGACAGGTGTCAAAAACGTATTCTCTCGACGGCGACGACCGGACTGTACACAAAATACATACAAAACATACATAACTTCTGGTGCAGGGGTAAGCATTGAAGCAGACAATATAATCAAAATCACTATGCTTCATAAAACGCTTATTAATTCTAACTTGGCCACACTGTATAAATAAACAACTGGAACAAAATGAATCGTCTTCATTTCCTATGTTATATGGAAAATTAACTTACGAAAATTGACGATAAATGAAACGCAAAATGCTACAAAGGCGAAAAAAGAACAAGTAAAATTCGATTATGAAATGACAATATTTTTTAAATATTCTGTAAGGAAAATGAGGCAAAGGAAGCACATTTAAAATGCCACTTGGCCTCAGAATTCCTGATTCTGCTTCGTTGACGCAATTAATTTTATATTAACATCGAGCAACATCTGGAGTCCTTTAGAAGTTAATATTTTGTATTTTTGAGTTTATAAATACGAAAGGATCTAATGCCATAAGTATCTATTGGCATGTTGTCAATAAAGACTGTCAGTAATGTAATGTCAAAATCAAATTTATTTATTCATTTTGTGAACGTAGGGTAAAATTATACAGAGTTTTGAGAGCAGTGGTGATGAAATAATTTACACAAAGTAAAGTTATTGTCTGGGTTCGAACCTAAGACCTACAACTCGTAAGTCGCTGCGGTTACCACTTCTCCAAAAGCATTTAGAAAAACCAAATTTTAACTTGTTTGTAGGATTCAGAATACCTTTAAAAAAAATCGTATACCTGCAGTAGACAGTCAATATAATGTTTTACTTTTAACTGTGTTTAGTTTAGTTTATGATCCTGTACGAGTCGCAATAAATACTTTTGTAAGACCAAAAGTTGGAACGACACTTTGTGCTATAGTTGTAAGCCGTGCGGCGTGCGCGTGTTTCTCTGTCTGTCTCTCTCCTCTCTTATAGAAAGCAAGCCAGTTATACTTCGTTCCATCCGGGTGTCCCTTGACACCTCTCAAGTTTTTCTTTCTTTCTTTCTAGTAACAGTTCTATCATATAAAAACCTAACTGTTACTGTTAACCTGCATCATCCCACTGTTGGGCAAAGGCCTCTCCTGATGACTTCCAGCTCTTCGATCCAGAAATTTCGGTAGCTAATTTAATTTGACCTTATACAGGGTCCTTATGTCCCAAAAAATCTCGTAACTCAAATTGCAGTGCACACTGAAATATTTCTCGAATTACCTGCCGGTCTGAGTACATAAAGTAAATGAAGTGTCCACAGTCGCTGTTTGAAGGGGCAGCCATAAAAAAGGTTTCAGACGAATGTAAATAATTTCTCTGTAATTAATGAACAATGAAATTAACTTTTTTGAATCATTTCACGTTTACTCTTTTTGTTTTTTAAATATTTGACGTACAGTCAGTCCTTTTACAGTTGTTTTACCTCACAGCAGCAACCCAATATCAACCTTATTCTCATGATGATAAAAATCTCTGTAAACTTGACAAATTTATCTATGGCAGCAACGCAACAGCAACTGTGATTTTGACAGTGATGCCTGCCTGTAAACGGACTGTAGCTTAGTATTTGTTAAAATATTATTCTTAGAAATGGCATTTACGTTTTTAAAATATATTGTTAATATTATCCTTTTGTTATTACACAAGACTTCGTTAACCTGCAAACATACTTGTAATACAGGGTTATTGCTTCGATCAATAATAGTACTAGATTAAGGATCAGGAACAAAAATCAGTCGCTCAAGTGGCCACGTTTGCACACACGTAAACATCTACATTTCTTAGAAACAAATTTATTAATATTAACAAGTTCAGTTTATTATAAACCTTAATGCTTAAACATAAAGTTTAATTACCATTGAAAAATATATATAAAATGTCGCTTGAAAATAAAATAATTCTATTTTTTAATTTTCAGTCATTTATTCTAAAATGAAACTTAAAGTCTAAATAATAAGGTTAAACACATACTAATTTGAAATAAGACCACAAAAGTTTTTGAAGCGCTTATCGGGAATCTAGTACTATTATTGATCGAAGGGTTATTAGTAAAAAACTAACAACCTTGCAGGGCTAGATTACTAACATTGTAAACAACAAGTTTTGATCTATGACTTTTTACAAAACATAATACATTTACCAATAATAAACCTTTAAGATTTTGTTGTTCTATCTAACCCCCGCTCCCCTCCGCTGAATTTTGTACTAGACACGGCAGTTTGCTTACCAAACCAGCGCTTTTTTTGCTTCGCGTAGAGTTCGTAACATAAAATCGAATATTTCAATTCGTTGAATTGAAATATTTTAATTTTTGTATCAAAGTCTGATGAATTAATAAATGTCATAGAACAAAAGTTGTTGTTTATGATGTTAGTAATATAGTCTAAAGACACTATGCCTTAAGAAATTGACGATAATTAAAAAAAAATAAAACGCAAAAGAAATCTTCTACACAGTAACCTCTAAACGTACCTCTGTCATTCACGTGTGCAAAATTTCATTCGGTCACTGCTCTAAAATAAATTAAACCTTTTAAGCCTATAAATATCACCTTTTCATTACTGTTCATCTCTTTTCATCGTCCAATGTGACATTGGGCCGACTTTTTGACTACCAATGACATTGTCAGGTATTCAATTTGGTTTGCCCACAATCAGCTTGTCCGATCTCTTATTTCCGCTGTATTATAATTCGATTACTGAAAAGGACGTGGCCATAATTTATGTACTTGTAAAATTATGTAATACTGAAATGTAGATCAACCTTTTCATGTAGGTATATAAATCATTTATGGCCCGGGCAAAGCCGCTAGCTTATGTGGGAGGAAACGTTTAAAAGAAAAATAAAGAAAATACGTTTATTTGCGGTAAACATGACGCATACAAAGAAAAAAACAAGTTGGGGAAAACATGCGTCACATCCACACAAAACGGCCATCGCTCAGCATTATACTGAGACCCTATGTGAAACAGAGCCCCAGCGCTGGTTTTCAGCGACAGCCGGCGTTGACGTGATGACGTCAACCGGTGCAGCATCCGATTAGATATAAATAAAAAAACAACAATCAAAATAAGAAATAAAATAAACATACACCTACTTCTATAAGATGGTATAATAACATGAAATTTCATTTTTTTGTCTTTAATATTGGTTATGTGCTGTTATACAGTCACGAACAAAAGTATGTATACACTTCGCTTTATTGAAAAGCGATTTACTCCTTTATTTTTGAATGAAATTTTATGTTGTTACGAACATAGCATTTTCAAACATAGGTTTAAGTAATGTGTCGTATTTCAACGTTGCATTCGTTATTTCACGAAAAAATCGCAATTGAAAATTGCCAAGTGTTAACATATTGGTGCTCGTGACTGTACCTATAAGTTAAAAGAATGTACAAAGGCCAGCACATCAAGTTACAACAATCTGTCAAATTTCCTTAATAGATTTTCAACTGTATCGCTAAAGCATTAAGGTTTAAGGTTGATTGGGAAAATTTGACAGTTTCGGGTAGCTTGACGTGTTAGCGTCTGTACTAGAATGGATGCCCACGCCATAGCCCGTGCCTAGGTCTATAAAAGATTTCGGTTCAAAAATCGTTCGAGTTTATGTTATGATTACGTCACGCATTCGTGCTAGGGCTTCCAACTGTGGTTCGTCTAGTAAATACATGTTACCTAGAACCTACTAGAACCAACCAGTATGCGTCACGCGTAATTGTCACTAGCAAAGTTGGCGGTTGGTTTGGTAGGCATCACACCGTACCATGAATACTAATATCAAGTGTTTGTAATTTGCCGACACAACTCATATACTTCATGAAGTAGGTACTATGCACCTAGTATGGGTAAACGGATGTCAACGGGAATGGATGCAAGGAAAACAATAGAACATCGAAAACCGTAAGCTAGTTCCCATTCTCTAAATGCTTTCAAGTTACCGGTAAGTAGTAAGGAGGACGATTTCTGATAGACCAGTGGGGTAATTGCGTAACACACTACCTAACAGTAGCAATGAGTTGAGTGACAGTTCAAAAACATTCATTGCGTTATTTACGTGGTTAAGCAGATTTTTTTTTCGAACATTTAAAGCAAGGGATCTGCAATAAATATCCTTCAAAATGGTTCTGATTGTGGTTGATAGTGTGTTACATAATTAAGGTACTTACAGAGCTTAGTTTTTTTTCCCTTAATCTCTCAAGGGGTCATTATACTATACTTTGTCCACTAGGTTATCCGTTTTTTGACAGATCGAACTAGAGCAATTATATTTTATTGCCAAAACTGATACACGTACGATATTATAATGTCTGTAAGAAACCATAAATAAGATAATTCAATAAGATAAGGCAGTTTATAATCATATTTATTTTGTTACACATTTTAAAGTTAACTTAGTCTAGTCTGGAACGTTTTTTGACAGCTGTCTTAGAAAGTAACTACTCCAGATTACGTAAAAGTTAAATTTTAAAACGCGTAAATCTTATTGAATTATCTTATTTATGGCTTCGTACAGACATTACAATACCATACGTGTATCAATCAATGTATTGTGTGTTGCTGCAATCACTAGTTCCATCTGTCAAAAAACGATTTACCTAATATGGACAGGGTATAGTTAGCAGATAGGTATTCCATGTTTTAGATTATCGATAAATTTCCAAACGACCGAGTCACATTGCTTCAGTTTTAATTTTTATTGCCTATTCTGGCATAGTAATTTTATTCTAGGTGCACCGCATTCACATATAATTACAAAATATTGTAAAACATTTTAAAAGAGCAACGGTGGAGATTTTTGCCTATTCTTCTCCATGCGAAGCCACCTTTTGGAAAGGGAGACTATAGAATCAATTATATCTTACTGTAATTTTCGACGTTTAAAAGTGCCTTACATGTGCCTATTTGGAATAAATGCTATGCCTTTGAACACAGACGCCTTTTTTCAAACGTGCTAATGACTCACAATCAGTCACACTGTTGAAGAAATGCTAACACAGTCCCGATTCAAGCGTCAATTTATGGGCTGTGGAAGTGTATGTAGCTGGCAAGTGTAATTAATTGACATCGGCTGAGCAGATGGGTGTCACTTGCGAGACTTCGCGATTATAAACGGTTCGCTTCGTTTTGTATGTATATGTGTGTGGTGCTATACCAATGTTTGATGAACTGTGAATGCCAAAGCCAGGGTGTTGTCAAGTTAAGATGTATTGGAAATTGGAATATGTTTTGCTCCGGAATTTAGTATATTCTATTATTTTGTGAAATATGGTGTTAAGTTTACGCTACTCCTTGAAACGTCTTTTTCAAGCGAAATATTAAAAATGTAAATATCCCGAATGTTTAGTTGAAAAATTGGATACTTAGATATATCTCCACCTCTGTCACAACCTACCTTGTCTACATAATTTGTACTATTTTTTATATCAAAATCCTATAGAGGATCTGCATCATCATCATCTCATCATCTGTCTAGCCTTTTCCCAACTATGTTGGGGTCGGCTTCCATTCTAACCGGATGCAGCTGTGTACAGTATTTTACATGGAGCGCCTATTTGATCTCCACAACCCAGTTACTGGGTAATACGAAACTCCTTTGTAAGACTGGTTGTCAGACTTTCGGGCTTTTGACGAACCGTAACGACTGTCAAAAATCCACGAATGATAGCCGGGACCAACGGCTTAACTTGCGTTCAATCCTATAGAGGTTAGAACTAGCAATATGTGTCTAAACGGTGCATAGAGCTAAGTCTGTTTACGGCTGAGTGATATGTCCATTGGCGTGAAATTTTTTACATTCTTCTTCGGGTACTGACCGATTTGTTTATAATTACACAGTTAGGTGATATTAATAATAAGAACTCTCCGAGATGAATGTCACTAACAGTGCCCGATGATAATTATGCCTAATATCAACAACAAACTCGATGGAAGAACCACAACATTTTGTGCGCAGTTTTATTTGAAACTAGCTTTTGCCCGCGACTTCGTTCGCGTGGAATAGTGACTTCCGGCAGATTTTTGGTTTTACCCACATAGTTCTTACTATTTATTTACATTTTTCCGATGAATTTTCAGTACTGAATTGATGCCGACTCTTGACCAATAGATGGCGCTGTATGTCCGGAATAAATTTTATTTTTTATTTTATTTTTTGTAATAAAAACTATCCTATGTCCATTCTCAAGTTCCAAACTATGTCTGTACCAAATTTCACACAAATCGGTTCAGTAGTTTAGGCGTGAAGCAAAGACAGACAGACAGAAAGACAGACAGACAGAGTTACTTTCGCATTTATAATATTAGTTTGGATATTTGACTTTGTAAAAGGGCCAGCAACATTGTTTACAAAACTACACCAACATGGTTACTACCATAATTCTTGGTACATCTTATTGAAACAGCTTCAATCTGGCTTTACCTTTTAAGGCTTGAAAATGCATGCCAGTAAAAGTGGTTCTGCACAGCATTCCAGACATCCGCATTGCAATGGCAATCCAAACATTTCACTTCTGACTTCATGGCTTCGAAGAAAATGAATTCCTAGATCTTGCTTTGTATCAAATTCCAAGATTTTCTACGGTAGACGTTAAGTCGACCATTTCCAAACCTTGAATGCTGTTAATAGGAGAAGGATTCCGTCAAAAGGACGTACAGTCACGAGCACCAATATGTCAACACTTAGCAACTTTCAATTGCGATTCTTTCGTGAAATAACGAATGCAACGTTGAAATACGACACATTACATAAACCTATGGGTTCGAAAATGCTTTGTTCGTAACAACATAAAATTTAATAAAAAAATAATGGAATAAATCGCTTTTGAATAAAGCCGAGTGTATACATACTTTTGCTCGTGATTGTACAATAAAGTAGCATTCCTCAGTCTGCTAAAAAAAAACAATGTTTAATCAACCAATCCTTTACTCCGTAGCGGGATCGTCCGAAAGGGTTACCGCTGCCCTGGAACATAAAGGGCTAAGGAAGGAACACGGGTGGGTTTTAGTCAGTAAGAGTCTGACACTCCCTTCTGCTCCACCCAGAGCGGGAGGGGTCATTTGATGATTTCCCATCCCAAAAAAAAAAAAAATCCTTTACTCGAAAACAGCTTTTCGAGTAAAGGATTTTTTTTTTTGGCTGAAGGCTGAAGTGCGAGTGGGCTGGGCACGTCTCACGAATTTGCTCGGAGAGGTGGGCAAAAATCGTCACTCACTGGACGCCTGAAGGAGGACATCGCCGTCGAGGTAGACCGCGGCGAAGGTGCTGTGACGATCTGATAACGTTTGCAAGGCCAACATGACCAGACGTCGCACAAGACGGGAGTCTTGTGCGACGTCTGGTCATGTTGGCCAGCAGTAGGACAAAATATAGGCTTACAAAAAAAAAAAAAAAATCCTCAGTCCTGCCGCTAAGCGTGGTGATTCAGAGAATTAATTTCCTTCATGGGCCGTTAACAGGCTAGACTACTAGGTATAAAAATGAAAAAAAAGGTTCATTACTTTCCTTGTGAGTATGATAAAGGTACATAACGTGACGACACACAAGGCGAGAAATATTTGGCGACTGAATTTAAGTTTAATCTATTGGTCAAACCCGGATTTATCCTAACCTCGGGAATTAAAGGCTATCGAGCTGAAAACACGTGCAAAACATCGAAGAGAAATTAAAACATTCCAACGAATTCCCAAACTCTATTCCGCATTTCGAGTCGAGTCCAATTATGGATCAAAAACGTAACACATATAGAAACTTCTATTTTAATGATCAACGTAACAGGACAGTCGGTCGGCTTAGGTACAAACAACACAAAGTAATCTCAGGCGCACCCTCCCATATATCACTACTTGTGACATTTCTAGCTAATAATTCAACTCAGACAATGTTAGCGAAATAGTGTAATTAGGGACAACCAGCCAAACTCAACCCCTCACACCGTGAAATGTAAAGGAACGGAGAGCGCAACGTAAACTAGCCACAACTCCATAATTGGTCAGATTACAATGATTTAAATGAACTTTTGTTTCACACTTCCCTTTTGATTCCGCTTAGATTCTGTAACATATTGCTAAATGTTCCTGTAAATCTTTTTCCCTAAACTTTAATATGCTAACCGCGTCTCTCGTTCCTATTAAAATGTATATTTATGTGGGTACATTTTACTTGGAGCACTTAGGAAAACGCCTCTCTTGTGAACTCACCAAGGCGTAAGAGTGTGTAAACTGTACTTTTCAGCCCAAATAAGTCTTGAAATGTACCTGCAAACATAAATATGAAGGGAGTCGCTGATACGACAAATGGTTATTTATTTAAATGCTTAAGCGACTGAATGTGCCGTCAGGAGTAGATATCAACATTTTCTTATGTCTTGTTGATGTACACATTTTTTTATGCTGTACCTATTTGTTTACCGCTCAGACCGCTCTATTACGCACGAACAGGGTAATTGTTTTACCAATTCAACAAGATTCATTACGGTATTTACGTTATCGAGCAGACGAATTTTTATATCATATGAAGTAATGGATTTGTTATTTCTTTCAAAATCCTTCGGATTGTGATTATGTGTCTTACGCAATTCGGGTGCAGGTTTCGAATTAATGTGCGTGCAAATATGAGTAAAGGTACAAGTTCTTGTAAGAATGTACATTGATCTCAAATCGTCAACACTATCGTTGATACATTGAAAAGTTTACAGCAAGTCCTAAAAGTAACAAAAACCATTTTTTCCTGAACACAACCCAAAATTACTCCTACTTAAACTCACAATGCATCTCAAAAAGGCACACAACAATAGCGTGTTTAAACAATAAATATTGAAAACGAGGTTTTATTCTACCATAACAATAAAACGCGCCTCACTGCTTTACTTTTTTCTTTAAAAATTCAAGCATTAATTTGTACTGCCTGGCCCCTTAGACTGAAAGGGTCGTAATAGTTACATGCCTAATGAGTAATGACTCTCGAAGGCGAATTAATTTTTTATTCTGTTTGTTTGACGGTAGTTGTAAAATATTCATGTTTAATCGAAAGGGGATACATACAAGTTAAATTTTGTTAGGAATATTATGCTTGAAGAACAATCTTGTTTTAAGAGAAACCAATTTGTGTATGAACAATGGTTTGTACGTGTTGATGAAATAGGCTGGTTGGGTCTGAGTTTACTTTGATTTATAACACTGAATATGTTTATTTAGGGTGTGAAGTTACGATGTTACATAATTCGAATATGTCCTCGACTTTGTCAAGGGTTTTGATAAGTTTAGTCGGCTTCAAATCTGTCTAATTAAGTAATTTATGACCCAGTCGCATAGAATAGGGTGATATTAAAATAACAAGTGCCTAAACATATAAAAATTGTCAGTCAGAAAAAGCTACCGTCTTATTTAAAAATTTTCTGATGTGGAAAAAACTTAGAAAAAAAAGGTCCTTTAAAAGGAGATGCAGGTAGAGGCTTTTATTTCTTCTACTTCGTGACGCTCGCATGATAATATTTCTAATCTTGTTGGCCTAAAACTTCCCCACTTCCATGGCGTCGTCGGTGGCAGCGCAGAGGCGGCAGGGTGTAGATGTGGCCAGGGTAGCGGGATTGTCCGAAATGGTTACCGCTGCCCTGGAACATAAAGGGCTAAGGAAGGAACACGGGTGGGTTTTAAGGAGTCATTTGATGATTTCCCATCCTGGAAAAAAAGTAAATAAAAGGGGTGTAGATGTGGAGCTATGTCGCAAACCATGTTTCACCTCCTATCCTGCCCTCTGTGTCCCAAAAGACGCAGCCAAAGTGACATCTGCGCTGCCAACGACAATGCCGAGGTAGCGAGGCTAACCGAATATACATACTTTAATCCCATTCACTGCCTGCCAGGGTAGCGGGATTGTCCGAAAGGGTTACCGCTGCCCTGGAACATAAAGGGCTAAGGAAGGAACACGGGTGGGTTTTAGTCAGTAAGAGTCTGACACTCCCTTCCGCTCCACCCAGAGCGGGAGGAGTCATTTGTTGATTTCCCATCCTGAAAAAAAAATCCCATTCACTGAAACCGTCCATAAATAAAAACACTATATTATAATATTTAGGTACAAGTTTATAAAAAAAAAAAACACGGGGCATCAAAAAATTCGTCCGCATCGTTGTCAATAAGAAAAGTGCCCGAAAGACTGCCACGTCATTGTATGGCACTGCAAAAATGAATTTGTATTTAAAATACATAAAGGTGTTATTACGTTTTTCCGCTTAAAGGAACCGTTTACTTATGTATTCTGTTTGCTAGATCGCTTTGATCAAGTATTTAAACTCAGGCTTTCATTAATCGCCTTATAACCACTCGGTGCAGTGCACACGGAAACCAGAGACGATTCTTAGAATCTATAAAGTAGAGCGAAACTGTTTTTCTACATTTCTGTTCTTTATTTTGTTCAGTGTTATGGGTATTGTTATGTCTCATTGATAAGGCTTTTAACAGTGTAAAGGCTGATTTTTCCAACGCCAGATAATTCTATCCTAAATCTGTCAGACGTCCATTATATTCTTTCATTCCACGAATAAAAATTATCTTTCGATTGAAAAATCAGCCCTAAATGGTATTAACCGATAATAATTAATACTGTTTCTAAATTTTTAATTTTTTTTTCCAATTTGCTTAGGGTTATTTGATTTTCTCCACATCCGGTTAATTTCTAATTAAATTACGTGCCAGATTTAGCTTAGTTATGTGTAATTTACGTTTGGTGAGTAAGTAGAAGCTATTCAGACATTATGGAACATGCTCTTAAGTTAGTAAACTAATCCACATTTAAATAAACAAACATTATGCAGTCATGTTATGAACAGTAAGGTTGTCTAAACATCCTCCTGTTAAAACTACATCGTAAACCAACTCCCTACAACTTTGTCGACACTTCCTTCAAAGCCAATTCTAAAATTATCGTGCACTTTACTCGGTAAACGTACTTAAAATATCGTGTGTTTCAGGAATACGTTGCTTTCTTACAGTGAACTGTTTTCATTAGTAGTACACGCGACGTCCGTAGGCAATTTCCTTTAATTTGCTTTATCCATCATTGATTCACTCCCTGACGTTTGACGGCTCAAGAAATTACTTTGGGCTCGTTTCAGTTTAGGTATAGGAAACCTGTGTGTTGTTTGTGTTCATGGATAAATAGAGGTATGCTTTTGTTTGGGTTTTGTGTTTAGTTCAAGCGGGAACCTGAATTGAGCTGAAAAAAAAAATTGAATTTTTTGAGTACCTATGTTTTTGGTTCCTGAATAACGTCATTCGAAAGGTCGTTATGTGTTGTAATACATAACGGTGGATACATAAACGCTATACGAGTACATTGTTTATACTTTTCTCATTTTTTTAATGTAGAACATTATAATTCGAAAGATAGATGATGAAATTATATGTATTTTTGTAAGTAGATTTATTAAGACACTTTTGCACGTAATTCTTTTGGTCAATATTTTAAAAGAAATGGCGCCCTTATTGGTTTGTCCCTATCTAAAGAACTTTCAATGGCCACATACTTCTAAGTTCTGACTTTTCTGTATGCATATAGTATGTGACAAAACACAATTTACTATGATTTGTGACAGTAACTTTCAAACCTTTTTTAAAGCATTCCAGCAAATTATGCCAAAAAACCCACACTACACCACCAACAAATATAACCAGGTAGCAGCACCAATTGTCGTTACTATGTTATTCATCTTAACCGTATTTCCTAGCACATTAATCGCGGTAAATGCCGGATATGTTGAAAATTATAACGCCCACCTTCCGGCTATGTTCCCTGCCTATACGCAATATATAAAGGGGATATATAATATATACTTAGTATAGGATTCATTGTGTTAAGTCAAACGGTGAGATTTATATGTAGACTTGGGTCTATGAAACGGTTTTACGGGTATATTTTCTTTGAAATATGTTCTATACATGTAGGTACCTTTTGGAAATAACTTCGTATGTTCCATATATTTAATTAAATAATTTAGAAAAGGTTTCAGAGTGCCTGTATTAGTAGGTAGACTAGATATTTTGTAATTAGGCTTTCCAGTTTTAGTTTTATATTTATGATTTCAAGTAAATGTTACTTACCAAAGTTAAGTACAAACGCCAGCACATCAAGCTACTACAATCTGTCAAATTTCTTTAATAGATTTTCAACTTTATTATAGCTAAAGCATTAGGTTCAAGTTAAATTGGGAAAATTTGGCTGGCGTGTGTACCTACATATGTAAGTTTCAATCAGTGTTAAGTTTCAACGGATTCAAAAGAAAATCTTCTTTAAATAATCGTATAAGCAAGATTTGAATAAAAGACCCAAAACAGAAAAACCTTTTGGAGAGAACTAAAAAAATATGGATATAGCCATCATAAATTTATTATTAGTGAAGATGAAAAGTTATATAATGCTATATTCGCGTGAAGCTGGCCTTATTAAAGATTCATTTGGAGGCTTTGGAGCGGATCAAGGTGGGCAGACGGCCGCACGCTCCCATCCCACTTTCAAATGAAGTGCGAACGGTGTTTTTCCTCGACGAATCTATTCTTGTATTATTGCTTTTAGGATTAATATGGATGAATAGTTTATATAAATGGGCTGGTGCCTTGAGTCATAACAGCCGCATGAGTTGATCGATCAGGTTAAGCTACGCTTGCCGCAGTTGGTACGTGGATGGGTGACTCTCTACATGCCGAGACCCCTCTGTGCCATGTAAAGTCATTGATCCCGGCTGTCATTCGTGGATCTTTGACAGTCTTTACGAGTCGTCAGAAGCCCGAATATCTGAAAACCAGTCTTACCAAGGGGTATCTTTAATACGATAGCGACAGCCAATCTTACTGGGATTATCTAGTAAGTAGGTTGTGGAGGTAAGATAGGCAAACGCTCCATGAAAAATACTGGTATTCAGCTGCATCCGTCTAGACTGGAAGCTGACCCCAACGTAGGTGGGGAAATGGCAGATTATGAGTTTATATAAATTTCCGTAACTTCGACTTCGTATCATGTTGCTATCTTGGTTTTATATATTTAAAATGTTCTAAGATATATGTAAACCAGCAAGAACCTTTGATACATTTCAATATAATATCGTAGACTGACGTTCCAAGCAAAATATCACACTAAAAACAACACTGCTCCTACAAAAATAAAGTTTGCCGAACAGCAAATAACGGAAGCGCCAGAATACATATTAAAGTTCGCCAAAAACCAATATCTTCGGCGATATTTGCAGCCGCTCTCATATGGGTTCTATTCATCTGGCCTGCAATGGAGGCCTAGATCCCAATAGGAATTGCAATTAGGCCTCAATTTACGCATAGTTTGGAGTGGAATTTCATTCGTGGGGCCACCTCAGTCTTCGCCGGGAATTCCTCTACTTTCCTTTACGGGCTTACCGAGATGTTGGGATGCCCGTTACCGCGGTCAGGCATCCGCACGACACTTGTATTTGTATTATCATTGCTGTGGAATGGCTATTGTAAGAGGAATATAGTTCGTGTTGTTTTGTGAGGGTGATCTGTTTCGTATTTGGAGTATTTGAGTCTGACGGCACGGTTGGCGCAGTGGTTAAGCGATTGACTGCTGCGCTGCGTGTCGCGGGTTCGATTCCCGCACGGAACAAATATTTGTATGACCTACAAGTAGTTATTCCGGGTCTGGCTGTTTGTGTATGTGAGTTTAAATGTTTTTAACGCATCCACGATACAGGAGAGATTCCTTATGTGGGGCAAAGTTTAAAAAAACAAAAACTCACCAAGATGTTCCTTTTATACAGGGTGGCAGGGACGTCGACGCGCAAACTGTACCCATGAAGTACACATAATGTACTGTACTGTACTATGCACAATATGATTCTAGATCCCCTAGAGTAAAAAAAAATTGCCGGGTATCAAAAAAAAATCTGCTGTTTCATGGAAAAGTGCGATCCATACCTACGCGGTTAAAATGTATGGAACAGCTTTTTTTTTTTGCCGACAAAAATTTGCAACTTAGGGGGTTCAGAATCATGTGCAGTGACAGGTTGCGCGTCGACGTCCCTGCCAGCCTGTATTTTAAAATGTTCAAACAATAGTGGCAATTAGTAGAAGTGGTAACGTGAAAAAGCGGATACCAGTAGGTTTTAATGTCGGAATAAAACCTAAAACTCTGCTGCCACATTATTTGCACACATTTAGTCAAAAAGGTGCTACAGTATACGGTATTTCATGTATTCCAAAAAGGGACAAAGGCGAGCACGTAAATTCTGGATTTCAATCGCCGCGAAAAGTTGGAAAAAAATGTTCCATTCATGTTGTAGAACAAAAAAAAACGCGCCATTATTTATGCACGGAAAAGTAAGAAACAAAACGGTAACCGCTTTCCTATACATAATACAAGTAGGCCGGAAAAACTTTCGGTGTCTGATAGAACTCATAAATTTTAATAAAGAAGTTCGTATCTTGTTGGCGTCATGTCCCACGCGCGGTGTTTATGTAAAAGTTGTAACACACAGCAATACAAGCCGGCAATAAATGTCTCGGCCAAGTAATAAGTTTATTTTTCTATTTAGGTCATCGAACATACCAAGTTTCGGAGCTCGTAACGTGTCCGATATATTCGAGTCACTTGTAAGTTGTAGCGTTTATGCTTCACCAAAAATGCTGGGAGGACCCGCTATATCGATATCCTTAATGAACGCCGAGTGAGTTTTTCTCCAAATTGAATGGTCTCGCGACAATCAGAGTTCCGTCCGCAGATCATATTTCAGCGAACGAGATAAACTCGGACAAAAGAAAGGAATCCCCGTTTACCCAATTGGGTAATGGCCCAGCTCTGTCGTTATCTCTTCCCATTATTTCTGTTTGAAGGAGGCTGTGGTGTTCTACTTAATACTAAGGGTGAAATCTTTACAAAGATCTTTGATAAAGTTCCCCGGTACTTGATCTTGTTGTGAGAAGTAATGCTCGGATAAATTGCTTTTGCGGTCGCTCAATAGGTTTATGTTACATGCAGGCTACCTTGTAAAAGAGGAAAATATATTAAAAAGAAAAACTTTTGTACCAGCTATTTTAAAATTTGTAACGCAAAGTATTTTGATCCCTTTCTTAATAAACTTAGAGTCTTGTGTTGCTCGTTTAATATTTCAAAGCTTACATAGTTAGTTAATTATTAAGACCTAAAGTTAGTACCTTTCTAAGTATTGATCAAAGTTACAAATTACTTTGACTAATTACTTACTCAAGTGTTAAGTCAATCAAAGATAACGAGTGTGGCTAAAATATGTCTGAACAAGAATTTTAGTTAGGCGGCCAGAATTAATTTGATCAACAAACTCAGTGTATGTAGTTTCAGATTCCAGATTCTCCCTTTTGCGCTGGTCCATAATTAGTTGAACTGCCTGAACATGAAAGGCACCAAGTCAGCAACAAACCGAAAACAAGAAAACGTTTAGAACAGATATTTGTTTGTTTTTCTTCTCAAGTTGCAGAGTCACCTTTTTTCATGTATCTTTTCTCACCATTTTTGAAGTTCCATAAGATCTTTGACATTATGTATCTACTAAGCTCCACGCATCGATAGAAAGTTAGTCGCCAACTATTCCCGATTATAACCGTAATTCAGACCAGCTATAGGGACTTATAAATGTAGGTCGGATTACATCAGATCTGCCGGTTGAAGACGAAAAGCCGCTGTCAAAGGGAGAGGGAAAGTTCGCAAACAACTTGAGCTTGATAACCGATGGCGTTTGGCGAGACTCGCGTTTTGATGTTAATGACTTTTTGGAACATTCGCCAGATGTTAGCCTGTCAATATTGTATAGGAGGTTTCAAGGTCTCTGGATTTCAGTGGTGCTTCAGGGAATAATGGGGATTTGCAGATGAGCTGAAAAGTTCAGTTTTTTTGTTGTAATCTTCAGTCTTAAAAATATTTATATTAACGATGATCTGTGAGAACGATGATATGGCTAAAAAGGGACTGAAATGACAACTAATGGACTAATGGTGGAAAAAGAAAACATTAAAAAAAAGTTTCTTGTACACACAGCTTAGATACATTTCAAGTTTTAGCTGACCTCGCATTGTATAGATTTTTCGTACAATCAGAAGTCAGCTTGTACAGCACCCTAATTGCGTAACACAATCAATCCGAATCGGTTTCATTTTGACAGTTCAACAACATTCATTGCATTATTTACGTGTTGAGCAGACAAATTTTTCGAACTTATGAAGCAATGGATTAGCAATTTGCTTCAAAATTATTCAGATTCCGATTGATTGTGTGTTACGTGATTAGGGTGCTGGTTATTTATACCTCGATACTAGCCGTGCGTATAAATAGGAATACATACTTGAAGTTAGTCATACACTAAACATGATTGTTCGAGAGGTGGTTAAAAGCAACTTGAACAGCTAGCTCCCATGTAAAAAGATATACTTGTATCTCAGGAGCCAAAACATGCTGTGCTGAATAAATAGGGGTAAGGGGCAAGAAAATGATAATTCAAGCGAACTTGGAAGTCTTATTAATAGTCCCATGTAACGAAGAAACATGATTCCATTGGCAATTTTCTACCACAAAATGCCAACAACATGTCACTTCTACAAAGTGAATAGTTAAGATATTTTCTTAGACAAGCAGTACCGACAAAAACTTCTAGGTTTCTCGATAATATGAAAATGGCACAAAATATAATGCTCCACCATTTTAAAAGAAAAGCAGAAAACACTTGTTTGCTTTTAGAACACTTTAAACTGCTGAAGAACATCCTTGGAAGTTTTTCACTCCCATATTTCCTGGCGACGCACAGTGGGACCCGTCCATACAACGTAATGCTCAAAAGTCCAAAAATAAATAAAATGCTATAAAATGTTTATTTTAATTGAAATATCAGTTAGAAATGAAAAACTGATAAAATACAACATTATATTTCGACATCCAAAGCATCAGAATCATTAGAAAGGGTTAGTAATGCTTCTAAAAGCATATTTGTAACTTCAGGATGAAACGGTCCATATTTTAACTACTTGCGAAGGTCTTAAATTTGTTATGTTAGGGTCAGAAGAAATAAGTAGACGATGAAATATTCTTCTAAGTTACTTTGTCTTGAGGTTTTTCGATAGAAGCGCTCTCTACATATTTTAAAATACTTGTTTCGTGATTCCTGCGCTTCTTCACTTAACTGCCCAATCGGTAGTAAACAATTTGATATAATTTCATTACCGTGGATTAATATTTTGTGCAATGTCATAGTCACTGGGTACCAAGGATAAAGAGTGACGTATAATTCCGCGGCATTTAGACAAAATGATTTAAACTTGTTGGTATCGATTTTAAAACCACTTGATATTGTTTGTAATATTATTTAAAGCTTAAGAATTGGACAGTTGGTATGATGTCTAAGGTAGGTTTCTAGGTCCATGAACTTCTTTACCACAGATTTAAAGCTACTTTGGAATATAATCTCACACAAGTTTGCATTTTTCAAGGTGAAGTATGATGATGAACTTTCTTCTCAAATGTAATGAAATAAAGTTAACAAAAAATATCAAAAGTAAGTGCGACAGACATGATTTATAATTGTTTTCTTCAAAATATATCTTATTTATTAAAATTTATTGCTAGGGACTAAATACTTTGGTTTTATAGTAACATCACAAACGCCTAACATAATTTGTGCGCAAGAAAACTTTTATTATCTCGAAAATGCGCAAAGTTCTATTGCTAATCTCTTCAGTTCATTACTAATCAACACCTCGTAGATATTGTAAAAAATATTTCAAAAATAGAACTTTGCGCAAAAAGGAAAAAATAAGAAATGTTTGATTCAGTACATAAAAAACCATACTATCACATATAATTAATCATTAATCCAAAAGTACTAATCTTTATGGTTCATAAAAACAATATTAGAATAACCATACCTTGCCTAGTTGCAGCCATGATGCACTTCTATTAAATATGACGATTACTTGCAGAAATAAAGTTTTAATATTGTCTACAAACTTACGAATGTTATCGGATAATTAATTATGTGAGTATAAAGTAAACTTTGAGCTGATGCACTGGCCAGCAGATAGCAGTTACTGATTCAGTATTTGTAGAAATGATGTGACACATTCTTAAGTCTACCCTTATATAGTTTATTTTTTGAAATACCCTCATTTTGAAAATCAAGTTTTGAGCATTACGTTGTATGGACAGGTCCCACTGTGCGACGCTTGTATTTTAAAATGTCCGGTGCCCAACTTTGCTCTTATTTGTTTCCTCGTGCATTCGGCCATAATTCACTTCTATTTAACGCGGTAACTCGAAGACATTTTTAAAAACTGCAGTTAACGGTGATTTACCTTTTTTGCTAATTATTTTGGTGATATTTTATAAGGAGTTTCATTTAATTAAGTTAATCTGCAAGCTTGCCTTTTTTTGCAAGTTTTGTAGAAGTTTAACTTGTATGAATTAAGGTTTAAAACTGATTTTTTGTTTGTTGTTTTGTATGACAGGTGGTAATTATGTAATTATGAGAAGGTAGAACTGCAGATTAATTCTGTCAAAATCTCACAGTGAAAATGTAGGTGAAGTCAGGTGTAATTCCGCCTGATACTAGGGATTGACACTATTGACAGCACACTTCACCTAAGCTTTCACGGTGAGATTTTTACAGAATAGATCAACAGTTACACTATGTATCTAACAAATACAAAACTGTGAAGCAACGAAAGAAACATCGCATCTCTTAAACAAATTGATGTAAACAAAAGTTTACTTCAACCCTAAAATGACGGATGCTTTTTCCCGTTCCGTTCAAACTTCCCCGTGGCGTATATCGACTACGGCCCGACTGCTATGAAGCGTATTCATATGAAACGCTAATTTTTCGCGAAAACATCCTCCTTTGCAATTGACGAAAGCCACATTACTTTTTAATTTGAACCGTTGGCTCTTTGCAAAGAGAGACTTTATTACACTCCGAGGTATCTCGCTTTTGACCCGTACGCCCTTTGTGCGAGCTATTTTTTATTCATTTCAACGGATTCATACGGGAGTTAGAGCCCTCAACCGGCTTCCCTTTTCGATGTTATGTGTTTCGACTCTTGGTTTTTATTCTAGGAAGAAATAATCGCGGTTTTTTCTTCGCGAAATATTCGCGGTATTTAGGTATGTCAACATCATGCGTTGTTGTCAGTGCTTAAGCTATTTTGTCGTAAACAATGCTAGTTTTGGAAGGGTTGAATATATGTGTGTCTAGTTTTAATGCAGACCGACAGTCATAGAACCATTTACAATTAGCTGATAAACGTTATTTAAAGTTCTATTTATAATTATTGTATTCTTCGCCTACATAATTATATGATTCAGAAATATTTGTTGTAACACAAGAAATTAAAATTAAACAATTATTATTATTATTAAGAGGACAACAATAGACAATTCATCGAATAAGAATTTCATATTATTGTAGTTTCTACAGTAGTCTATTGTAATAATTAACAATCAATATTAATTCTATTCCCGTTTGTTTCAGGTATGCAACGTTACTCAGCGGACCTGCTCTAGAAATACAAGTATTCAACTTATTATTAAGACCTGATTTTTCAATCATCTGGTAACTTTATTCGAGGAATAATTTTGAAATTTTGACAGTTATTTCATACAAAAACTGTCAAACGTCAATTTTATTCCTCGAATAAAAGTTATCTGGCGATGGAAAGAAAGAACTGGTTATCATTGCCATTAACTTTAATATTCATGTAAAAACTTTTTGTTTGTTGGAAGTGCTCCCGAGAATCCTTTATATAGATACTAGATACTATAAATAAAGGATTACGGCTCTTGGCTGTGAGAATGAGAATCGAGGCAGCTAATGCAACATTCACAGTAAGAATGGTCTAGTTTAAAGTGATTGTATGATGTCTGGTTGTTTATGTATTTCTATTTACATAGCACTTCTTCAAAGCAACTAAATCCTACTGTAGCGCCTTTTTAATAGTATACTGTGACGTCAATGGTATAAAAGATCAATAATTATCATGCATGGTATCTATTGGAAGTACGACGACATATCAAGATATAAGTACATTTCCAGTATAAGCTGACTTCTCATTGTACAAAAAGTCTATGTAATGCTAGGTCAGCTAAAACTGAAAATGTATAGCTTGATATGTCGTCGTGTGTACCTACAGTGGCAACGTGTTTAATGTTTAGACTTGTCAACTGTAACAAGGGTAAAGGTATTAATCAAGTCAAATCTAATCAACTCACATGCATTCATATCAGGGGCTGCAGTCTCGACATTCATAGCGATCGCTTTACGACCGAATTCGGTCGCAAAGTCCTGTCACTCCATACATTACACCTGTCTATCCGGGACTTTGCGACCGAATTCGTCGGTCGTAAAGCGATTGATATGAACGTCGAGACTGCAGCCCCAGAGCAGTGAAGGTCCAGTGGTAACGGTTCGGGGGACTTTCGAGTCATACTACGTGGGTTCAAAGTGTTCGAACCCACCAGGTAAGCGCTTTACTTTGTGTAATTAATTATAATAATTTTAATAAGTTTCTTAGTACATAAAAACTACAACACAGTTCATAACATATTTAAACAATGGGCTGTACTACCAAGTTTAAAATTATTGTCAGCTTTCCGAGCTCCTAAACTAGGTACGCAGACCTGTATCTTAGGAGTCGGAGAGATTGCGGCTTCAATTTATATAATACAACCGTGACTTTTCTGTTTGTTTCCAGTAGTTGATAACACAGAAAATGGAGTGAATGATTGTGATTGTGTATCTAAGAGTGCGCATTTGAAGTGTGAGTGTTAGAGTAAGCTTTCTTTCTAGGCAAGTTTTATAAAGTTATGATTCTATAGCCAGAAGAATTTCATCACCACTAGCCTCAAAACGGTGTAGAAAAGCATCGTGACGAAACAGGTATATCCTAGAACCAAAAATTCGATGACATATGACATCTACCATCCTGCACTGGGCCGGCGTGGTAGACCATAGCCCAGTCCTTCTGAGGAGGCCTAAGGGGGCATTATAGGCTGATTATGTATTCACTATCAATGAGTATGAGAAACAGTACACGCTCACATGCATATCGGTCACAACATATTATTATCTACAGGGACAGAATAATTAGATAATCGCACATAGATTGTCCAATGCATACTTGATGACTACTTCGCTTGAGTGGCCGCATTTGAATGTTCAATTTTGTACTGTATCATAATTTTCTTGTTATCTTTTTTATGCTTAGACCTATTTATAGATCGTATTCGATTCATGACGTTATTCGATTAGGTATGTCTTTAGTAATTTTTTTTTTAACGTTGCCCCACACTAGGAATTTCTTCCGTATCGTGGGTGCGTTTACAAACATTTAAACTCACATACACAAACAGCCAGACCCGGAACAACTACTTGTAGGTCATACAAATATTTGTTCCGTGCGGGAATCGAACCCGCGACACGCAGCGCAGCAGTCAATCGTTTAACCACTGCGCCAACTATGCCGTCTCGGTATTGGTATTCTCATATTGGTTCTCGTATATACACCACCACCACCCAGAACCTTTGAGCCCCATCGGCCATCTGTTCTGCGAGCTATGTGACCTGCCCACTGCCACTTAAGTTTGGCAATTTTTCGGGCTATGTTGGTTACCTTGGTTCTCCTGTGGATCTCTTAATTTCTGATTCGAACACGCAGGGAAACTCCCAGCATAATAGTCCTCTCCATTGCCGCTTGGGTGACTTTTAGCCTTGTAATTAAGGCGTGAGTAAATAGTGAGTGAAGACGTAGCGTTGAAAGGTCTACAAGGTGGACCGACAGCCTTGTGAAGGCCGCAGGAACCCGTTGGATGCGAGAAGCACAGAACCGGTCGAAGTGGAGGTGCTTGGGGGAGGCCTATGTCCAGCAGTGGACGTCTTTCGGCTAAAGTGATGATGATTATGAATTAATTTAATTTTAATATAATTTTAATATGATGATTTTAATTTGATGAGTTGATTTTAATATGATTTTCCAACAATGTAAATAACGCAATGATGTGAAATTGGCCAACAATCTCTTGGGTATTTATGATTACCTATGTGTAAGCGTAGAACATTTTAACATTGTTATAAACTAATCTAGTTAATGTTTATTGGATTGTGAATAGTTAGTGATTATCCGATATCGGGCTGTGAATTGGTAATATGTTTTGAGTTGTTAATACTATTTGACTGTATATCAAACATGTAATATGCTGAGGTACCTGTGATGTTAGTAGTAATAGTAACTAGTTTAACTACCCTGTTAGTCTCGTGGTTGCAAGATCGACTGCTGAACGCGGGGGGGGGGGGGGGGGGGGGGGGGGCTGAGTTTGATAAGCCGTTGGTCCTGCGCCTGATCTCTCTCCGGTCGTGTCGGATTGCCATCCTATCGGACTATGAGAGTAAAGGATCAGAGAGTGCATCTTTGTTCGCGCACACACTTGTACAGTCACGAGCAAAAGTATGTATACACTCGGCTTTATTCAAAAGCGATTTACTCCTTTCTTTTTTAATGAAATTTTATGTTATTACGAACATAGCATTTACGAACCCATAGGTTTATGTAATGTGTCGTATTTCAACGTTGCATTCGTTATTTCTCGAAAAAATCGCAATTGAAAGTTGCCAAGTGTTGACATATTGGTGCTCGTGACTGTACACTATAATGTCTCCTGCGTACCTGGCTAATCTTCGTTGAGATTGGCCACCGTAATCGAAATCGGTCGGGAGCTATTATTATTAATAGTAAAAGTTAAGTTAAAGACAATAGTAATTCCAATAAGGCCGCCTTTAGTTACATGGAACTTAATCATAACTGGCAAAATGTGGGTGTCTCTGCCTAACCCCTTGCGGATAATACACGTAATGATATGTACCTACTGGTAATATTATAATATAATAATAATAATATCCCTGGACATTTCACACAGCGCCATCTAGTCCCAAGCTAAGCAACCTAATGCTTGTGTTATGGTAACAAGATGGCTGATAAACTACTTACTTATATACATTTTTTTAGCTTGGGACTAGGTGGCGCTGTGTGAAATGTCCAGGGATATTATTATTATTGTGTCCTTAAATACTTGTACGAATATTATCCCATATGATTTGATACATAAACTAATTTTGATGATGATGATGATTCATTTATTTCCGTTTCCCCAGCAGGGTCTTCCACCTATGGACATTTCGCCGACAGAACCTTTCATATGCGTCACTTTCGACGACAGCCCTTTCCAGCTACAAAATGTTTCACCGACACGACGATAAACCTATAACTCTCTTAACTACAGACCTTTCCATCTACGGAGAATCCGCCGTCAATCAAGAATTGAGAATTGAATTGAATTGAGAATCTTAAGACAAGCGATATTACAAAAAATGCACATAATTATCTATCTACACCCACCCTAACTGCGCAACACACTTTCAACCACAATCTGAATCATTTTGAAGGATATTGCTAAACCATTGCTTCATATGTTCGTAAAATTTGTCTGCTCAACAACGTAAATAACGCAATGAATGTTGTTGAACTGTCAAAATGAAATCCATTGTTACTGTCAGTGTGTTACGCAACAACCCCGCTGGTTAAAGAAAAATAATTAATACAAAAAATCTTCCTAAAATAAATAATCATTGAATAAATGGATTCTTAAGAAATACTCGAAAGCTCTCTAAAGTTCCTGTATTAAAATATTGCCTTAATAAATCTCATTGACTCAATAATTGAATAAAAGTTAAGAAGGAAAGTTGGGTTGGAAGTCGGTCAGTGCTTGGCAGATGGGTCTGTGACTGCAGTTTGTTCTTATTGTTTAGTAAAATTGTATCTCTTTTTATCATTTAAGTAAGTAACTGGCAATGAGCATAAGAATAATCAGCCTGTAACGTTCCCACTGCTAGAACACAGGCCTCTTAATTTGTGAGAGGGAGTGGGCCGTAATCCACCACGCGGGGCCTAATTGTAGATGATGGTAAAATTTTTTTGGTTTTAGGACACGCCGATTTTGTCATGATGTTTTCCTTCACCGTTTTGAGAGCGGTGGTGATGGGTAAATTTACACAAAGTTAAGTGCCTGTCTGGGTTCGAACGTACAACTTGAATCAGGGTCATTAGGGACCTAATGACCCTGATTCTGATCTGGCAAGAAAGACTGATCCACATAAGGCTTTTACTTTTTAGGTTGTCTTTCTTGCCAGTAACCATACACACACAGGCCTCTACACATAGTATCATAATTATTATATAATATTTCGTATGTTCAAGTATCCCTGTTGGTTGCTAGGGAGTGTTTTTCGCTGTGTGCTCATTAGCAACCGCATGACCTAGTTTAATTGTGATATTTTGGTTTGTTTTTTTTTTTTTGTGTTGCAAAATAATATGCTTGGTAAACAATAGTCGTGGGTGTAAACGATTAGGCGATTTAAATTGGAGGACGGGCAGCAGTGTTATCTGTAGTCGCTGATGTATAGATCTAAATAAAAACTGTATTTTAATCTAAAATTTAAGTGTCTGTTTGTAATATTAAAATAACAAGCTTTTTACTAAATGTATATGAAAGTATATACGGTATATATAACAAAAAACTTTTATTTTTATTTTTTGTCTGTCTGCTGTCTATTTGTTGGGGCTAATCTCCGAAACGGCTGTACCGATTTTCACTGACAGATAGCTAATGTTCTATGGAGTAACAGGCTACTTTTATTTTTTAAATATATTAGTACATGATATTTTTATCGACATCTACGCGAACGAAGTTGCGGGCACAGCTAGTCAAAAATAAAATCGACAAACTATCGCCCGACGATTTAGTCGCTCGCACCCAACTAAGCCTTTCGCAACTATGTTGGTTCTCCTAACCAGATGCGGCAAAATGTTGGTAGTTTATACTCCGTAAGCGTAAACAAACTTTTAATTAGAACTAGGCTAATCAAGTCTAATAGAAAGTAGTGCACTTAATTCCATACATTATTTAATACCCCTGCGATATGGTAATTGGAGTAATCTATTTAGCTGCATTTTAATTAATCAATGCATTTGTGCCACCTAGTTGAGTGCAGAAGACTTTGAACAAAGGCTTGTTATGCTTTGTTCGCACAAGGACGTTTTTTATTGGCACGAATCGCGGAACTGATGAGTCGAAAGTATTGTGGATGAAATGGAAATGTACTAGACAAGTGAATGTTGAATAAGGGATGAAACATATTGTAGGTATGTAACGTAGTAGTAGTGCTTAAGGGGGAAGCCAGGGTAGCCCGCGCAGTTCAAATTTTCTTATATGTCATTGTAGCAGTATCTACAACGCCACATGCGAACAACGAGTCATACTGACGTCACGCAAATCCTGCATATCGCAAGCAGAGTTTACCGCGCAATTAGCATACATACAAACTTCCCGACATCAGTCGTTGGGCCGTTGCCCGCCAGGCACAACACCCGTCTGGCCGGAGGATCCTCCCTTTTTTATAGAGGATGAGTGGACTTTATACCCTGCTCCTTATACCTCTAAATACCCAAGCATTTCACATCAAAATCGTCGCCAAGAATTCAAAACAATATTACCGCAAGAAAATCTCATCTGAACCACATTATTCCGTAAGGAATCGCTATCAATCCGGTTACAATGCAAGAAAGTCGTGTCGCCGCATGCGGGTCAGTGAGGAGCGTCTGGCTTTAATTTTCCGCCTCTCCGGCCACGGGCGCAAGTCAGACTCAGTCTTGTTATACCCGTGCTTTCATGCTTAGGGCGCGTTTAGATTTGGTGAAGGCGCTAGTAGAGGGGGAGAGTACTGGAATCATTGCTGGCGTGTTTTGAATGGTCTGTGGTCAGTAACTGATTTTTTTAAACCCATTTTGTATTTCAGGACATCACGAGTGTATTTTTTTGTTTAGGTTTATTAGTCGAATTTACATTTAATTTACTATGTAACTTCCGAGAGCAGTGGTGGCCCAGTGGTAACGGCCGCGACTTACGAGTTGTAGTTCGTGGGTTCGAACCCAGACAGGCGCTTTACTTTATGTAAATTATTTCATCACCACAGCTCTCAAAACGGTGAAGGAAACGTGAGGAAACCAAACCACCACCTAGAACCGAAAATTCACCAAAAATTCGAAGACATGTGACTTCTACGAACCCGCACTGGGCCCGCATGGTGGATTACAGCCCACTCCCTCTCGAAGAGAGGAGGCCTGTGTCCCAGCAGTGGGAACATTAAAGGTGGATTATGTAACTTCCGCTACAAGACAATTCTAAAACTGACGCTGGAAATCTGAATAAACTATTATTCAGATTTCCAGCGTCCGTTTTAGTATTGGCTAAAACTAATGTGAACTTGGCTTTATAGTCTAGGACTCAAGAGACGACAAATCAGCGACTAACTTTATGTTGAAAATATTGTTTCGCAAATAATCTAATTTCGCATTTGTTGTTCACTATAAATTAGTTTTACGATAACATGATAGCTATATTCAAAGGGAACCATTCTGAATATTGAATTAAATTTAGTGCTGATTTTTCCAATGCAATTTTATCCGAGGACTAGTTTTGAATTATTGACGGTTCACCCATAGAAAATCTGTCAGACGTCAATTTTTTTCTAAGAATAAAAATAATCGGTCGATCGAAAAATCAGCGCTTAGTCAAAGATAGTACTAAGCTGTTTTAGTCACACAGAGAATTCATATATAAATAAATCACCTAACTATAATATGGAACATTTCCCCTTAGATTATTACCCTCATTCACAAATCAAAGTTCACATTAGAATTCAGGTCGAATAATCAACATTCATAAGAAAATTGTATGCATGAATAAAATGCCTAATAAATATACTCGAACAACCTTCGTAAAGGTGGTTAGCCTAAAAAATATAAATAAAATAATTTTCTCATACGAGTATAATTTGCAACTCTATTTAATAGAAGGCGTAAATCAAGTTGACCATAAATATCGATATAGGCCTGGTATTAATATCGATAAAGCATTATATCAACCATTATCATCATTATATACATTAACCGATGTCCATAACAGTAAACAAAGGTGTAAAATCGGCCGTAAAATGTAAGGTATGTTTAGCTATAGGAAAATGGTTCAATGCTGCTTTGTTAGGCCGTTTAGTTCGGTTTACGAGTTAACTGTAGTTCGGACTGGCTGCCAGATTGTCAGTGTATTACCTCAGAGTACTACAAAATCTTGTTTATATTGCTGGCTAGACTTGAATGGTAGTTTCGTGTCTATCTGTGCAGCCAGTTCTTGTTTACACACTTGTTTAATGTGCAGAGTAAAATCTATAAAGTACAGCCTTAGGTCATATTTTATTGATTTTACTATAGGCCTACTGCCGCGGTTTGGTCGAGTTGAATATTTAATATCGAAAGTGGATAATTTTCAAACACCATCCATTACTAAGAATATTTAAAGTTACCTTCTACGGTAATTGCATACTATTTATTAACAGCCATTCTGAGAAAATTAACCAACTAATTTAGAAGTCTAGCCTAATGAAATTGGAGTCTAAAACTAGGTTATTTCCCATCACTAGTAAAGTTTTGACGTGGCCATTTATCGCAACAATTACTCCACGTAAACTAGCTAATTACGAGTATATGGCAATGGCGGCAGAGAAATTATGTAACAAATACTTATAATTTACCTACTTTCCTGAAGTTATATTTTTTAGTTGCTCTAATTTTTCATGCTTATGAAACAACTTTAGGAAATTAATGCTACAAAGAATAATGTACCTAATTACTTCATACAGCTGATTATATAAATTTCACGGTAATGTTGAAAATATTCAGATTAATGGTTAGTTTCCATAATAACTGGCCATCGGAGTCCAACCCAATACTTCGGCAAATTAGGTTTTAAAGCAATAACGAAATGGGGGGAATAAAACACATTAACGTTGGTAATTACGGTATTACCAAGGACTACGGTAATTTCTATATTACTCCGGTTTCGATAACGTCTACACCAATTACCGAAGACATGAATATTATACTTTCAATTCATTTGTCCATAATATCACGTTGCACTTACTCGGGGAAACACATGAATTTTCGGCATTATTTATTTAGTGTTGGAGCGAGATGGTTGTATAGTATAGGGGTGTGTGTGAGAGGGATGGCTGGAAGAATTTCTAATGAACGTAACATGAGTTCGAGTCGGGTGAAGGGTCATCGACCTTTCTTTAGGGTGGATCCCCTCGGACTAGGCTCAGGAAGCGCGACGGGCGGTTTATTTTGATGCATTTTCTAATTGAAACGTTCATTTGGCTACTTTACTAGTGTAAGCAAAGTTTGTTCTCTATGTTTTTGTTGCTGAATACACCCTCCTTAGTACCTCTGTGATGTCTCAGTTAACGATTGTAAATATTTTGATAGATATGGGTGTATTTGAAGTTTGAATGGCGCGGTAGATGTAAATGTTTGGGATTATTTGCAATGGTAATATCACTTCTTAATGGTTTTCTTTGATCTTGTATCAATGCCTACTATTTGTGCAAATATGTACGGAAGTATTCAATAATGTTTGGCAGATGTTGCTTGTAAATAAAATACCATTCAGGTAATATTTTATTAAAAACCTTCTTTAGAAATAATTCTTTAAAATAAAGTAAGGAAGAAAGGGAGGCTTTTGATCTGCAGTGGGACAACACAGGCTCATAATAATAAAAATAAAATTATGATAAAGGGCTGATTTTTCAATATTCAGATAACTTTTATCTGAAGAATAAATATGATAGTTTGACATATTTACAGTTAAAAAAATATTTATTTCTCAAAGATTACAAATCACTTACGAGGAGAAATAATATATAAAATAAAACTTAAGCAATTTAAAGTACAGATGCGCATAGACTGTATTCTTAAAAAAGAAACAAAATTACATTTCTGTATTGGTAGATTATTTCAATGCCATTTTCTATACAAAAGCTGTCAAACGGAAATATATTACTCTTCAGTATTGTACAGTTTCAGACTATTGAAAAATAAACCCTTAGACGCTGAAATATTAAAAAGGCATAATACGGTTTTCTATACCTGTTTTTTTTTATTAAAAGTTAGCTGCGCCCCGCAGTTTTACCCGCGTAAGTCTCGATCCCGATATCTGGTTAAAAAGCATCCTATGTCCTAATCCAGGTCATGGCTCACATATGTGCCAAATTACATCATTGTAGGAGTTTCCCTAGAATTTAAGTAAAACTATGGGCAACAACAAGCAGTTTCGGTGAATAAATTAAGTTTTACACATAATGTATTCACCTACACTACACGTTAAAACGCGACCACCCTTAATTTACGCCACCATATTTTTACCGTACAAAGTGTACACAAGTTACCGAGGTAAACATTCATTTGTTTATCCAATTGGTTTGGATGCAGGCCCTTTATGTCCAGGCCAGTCCCGTCCAGTCCAAACTGGGGTCCATTGGGGCGTGAAAAACGCGTGCAGTCGCCACCGACACGCCGCATGCGGGCAGCCGGGATTCTTTTTTTTTAATTTAAAATACTGGACGAAAATAAAGTTTGGTGTCCAATTAGGGTTTCTTTTTTTTTTAGTTCGAATGTTGTTTGGTAATGGAATGGAAACTTGTCTGTTTGTAGTAGTTATTTGACGTACGCATGTTTTACTGCATAAATGCTACACTGTGCCTCTACACGATGAAAATGCTAAATGCAAGATAACTACAAAAGCACCATATACAAACAAGTTACGAAAACCAAGGAACTGGACACTGGTTAGCCAAAGCACTATCATGAGTTCTATCGCCAAAACTATGCACAACACAACTTAGTTCGAAACTGTGCACGCATAAATAACTTTGTGCACAATAAAACTGCCAACATTGTGAAAACAACACAGAAAATATATTCCACAGAAATTCCAATTTAAATGCTTCACTCGAATATTTCATCGAGATTTTAGCGTTAGCACAATTTCCCTTAAAATATTTGAAATAAAATTAAAAGCTGGCAACATGGTCAGTGGATCGCGATTGTGTTAATTTTGAGAACGTTCACAGTCAGAAGGCCAATTCCCGTAATTAAAACGTTCAAAATCTAGTCGCAGTCTCATCTCATCAAAATTACAAGAATTGCCCCTCTGATCTCAGTCTCAAACTGACAAAAATACGTAAAATTTCCCTACATTTTGACAAGTTTTTGACATTTGCTTGTCGCCGAGATGTGACTGCGACTAGATTTTGGTCATTTTAAATTACGAATATGCTATAGGTGAACAGCTTATGCCCCGCTGAAAAGATCAGACTGACAGCAAGGTTGATAGCAGAAAAAAAAGCTACACTGAGTTGTTCCTCTAGAGATAAAAATATAGATAAGGAAATCTTCAATATAACAGGATTGGTGTTAGCTTAAATTTTTCTATAATTCATCATCATTTCAGCTGAAAATCGGCCACTGCTGGACATAGGCCTATCTCAAGCCCCGCCACTTCGACCGCTTCTCACATCCAGCGGATTCCTGCAACCGATTGGATAGCGATATCTTTATTTATAGTGTGACAAAATCGATAAATAAACTGTGTAGAATGAATCATTACAAAATAATGACCACATCATTGCTACGCCGTAGCTGACGTGATGATGTCATTGCTACGCCGCCTACGCTGTGTAGCCATCCGCTACACATGAAGCGAGTCTAATACACTTTGCCTGACTTTGCTGTGAATAGCTCATGTATTCTGAATAAAGTTATTCAGGTTTTTGTTTATAAGTTTTTATTTGTTGTTTTATATGCCCTGACTGATGGGTGACTGACAGACAACGCAGTCTCATAGAAAAGTGAAGAATATAATTAAGTGTTTTCGAAGGTGAATAGTAGATAAAATATACATTTGTAGAAACTTATTTTTGATGAATTCAGATTCAGATGATTTATTTGTAAACATAGGTTACAGATACACAGGTGTGTGAGATGTTACATTTTTTAAAGTGCTCTACGCTTTGCCTTTAGGCGTACAAATGTCAGTTAATAAGTAAGTTTACTTTAATTATTTCATTATTAATTTTACAATATTAAATAGAATAAATAGGAGTCAAACAGGCGGTTCAATTTTATTTGCAAACGAGTTAGTAAGCTATTTTATCAATCAATTACATCAATAAACAGTATGTCTATATACTTATATATAATAATAATCAAAATATTCGAAGAATGTTCGTCCTATATATACGCATTTATTTTGTTACTATATCCTGGCTTACAGGATTTAGTGGCGGGTGTTAGTGGGCCATCACCCGCGAAATAGATGGCCCGCGAAACTAGGCCAGCGAATATTTTTAGATAGCAACCCACGTAAAAAATGTGCCTCATAAACAAGGTTATAATGAGGGCTACATAATGGGCTATGTTATAGCCTGTTTACGTCTGATGGTAAATTAGGACATCAAGCACGTTGGAGTAAGCAATTCTTTTAATTCCTTGGCGAAAGTGATTGTTAATTGACTTGGAAATTGTATTAATTAGTAAGAAGTCACTCTCAATCACGAACTTGGTTGTATTACCAATACTTTATCATTTAAATTCTAATTGGTATTTTCTAGGAAAATTGCTAGGGTCCGATTAGACATTGTATATTTTGTAACCAAATTCGCAAACTAAGTTTAAAGTTAAGATGACTTGTTCTAGATTAAGTCGTTTTGCCGCTTATAGGTAAACCATAAAGGGACAGTGGCAACAAAATACTTCAAAGCGAATTACGAGAATTTGTCCGTTACTTTATTTGCCAACATACCTCCAATACATCAAACATATAACACAGTTTCTTATCTCCCTAAAAAGAACATAATTTCGCCCATATGAAGTCATGACCTATTTCTTACTTTTCACCCAAAAAGAGGTCTCACATATCCGAAATCGTAGTTCGATAACACTGAAGAGTCTGCTTCAAACTCGATATCGTTAAAGGGCGCTTCACACGAGCGGAGGCCGCCGCGAAGTAATTTTGTTAGATCAATTGCAAAACTTTGCGGCCGTTTACACAACACGGCGGCCGTAGTTGATGGTATCGGGCCGTAAGCATGCGTCCACGTGGACCTCTAAATGCATGACATGGAGACCTGTGTTATACATTTTGATTTCCTAAATGTGTGACGTAACGTTTCGTGGATCCGTCTTCATTTACTATTTTCGCTGTAGTTTGGAACACGAACTTATAAATATTTCCTATACAGATTTGAAATATTAATCAAATCAAATTCATTTACTTGCATAAAACGTGGTGGAAATCATTACAAGAGACGTTTATATAATGCATTTTAATGAAAAAAATATCCTTAACTCAATATTCAAATACAAATATTTGAATATTGAGTTAAGGATATTTTTTTTATATAAAGGTTTTTATTATATTGAACAAAACCAATTCGTAACATTTTTACCTCTGAATGATTGTAAGCAAGCAATACAGATGCAAAAAATATAGTAGCTGAAATACGGTTGATGGCAAATAGAAAGCGTCCTCTATATCAAACTCTTTACCTACTAATAAAAATCCAAGTTATCTTATACATAGCCAAGTCCATATATTCCAAAACCGAGTCCAGCATACCCACATCCTTACAAACCGGACGTAAACAACGCACAAACATAGCTTAACTTGGCCCGCACGTATTTTGTACGTAAACTTTATTACCGTTATAAGTTTCCAAAATAATATTATCTCCCGTTGAACGTCATCAAGTCACCCAGTCATCTGACGGGATTTCGGTAATTACTCACTAGAACCCCGAATTCATTCGGAAAATAAGTTACACAACATTGTTTCCGCAACATGTTTTTCAACATGTGTTGCGTGGACCGTATTTAATGGGAAATAAAATCTTATACTTTTAATAATGATCACAGCACGAATTTGCCGCGTTGGCAGCGTATAGAGACGCCAGTATTATTGAAAAGTGCGTTGGGAACAGAACTTCTGATACGGACCGCTTTCAAATCCGTGAAATTCTATATCGTAGCCAGTAGGCAATTTGTCAATACTTTCAGAATTGACAAATTGCGTTACTGAAAGTGGAAAATATTGACAATGTCACCTAGTAGTGGCGGCCGAAACGTCTCCATATTCTGTGATGATAATGGTGAGGTATGAGGAAAAGGGTGTAAAGTTTTGTCTGAATGTCTCTTCTGAATATGCTAGTTACGCGGTAAACTCTGCTTGCGTGTTTCATAATTTTGCGTGACGTCAGTGCGATGCATAGTTCGCATGTGGCAATGTAGATGCCGCCACAGGTGGTTATTTTAAAAGCTAATTGATGACGGTATTTCCTACCGCTGAGAAGACACAAAAAAAATCCCGGTGTCATGAAGTCCGGTTCAGTTCAAAGTATTTTGCGCAAAATTGTTTCATGGAACATTTGATATTGTGCAAAACAATGTTTGGCAACTGTTGCATAACTTTGTTTTCCAATGAATACAGGGCTTGAACCTCACACACTGGCGTCATGTTTGTTGAGCATTTATTATGATTAACTTTCCTTTGAGTGTTGAGAAAGATTTGTTAAGTTCGGAATTAATTTTGGTGGTACAGTGGTGAGGTGTTGTTTAAAGTTGTTTGTTTTATAAAGTTTTCTGACAAAAATACGTACGAGTGAAAAATTACTAGCACTGATCATAGTCTATTATAAACTTAATTATCTTGTTCTGCATAAACAGCTTACAGATTGATTTTAAAATGATTGATAACAAGGAAAATCCTAATAGAAATGGCATTAATAAATAAGTTAACTCGATAAAAACCTATTGTTTATTTTTATTAGCCTAATCTGTCCCACTGCTGAGCGAAGGCGTCTCCCAAATTCTTCCAGGCATCCTTTTCTAGAGCCACCTCGATCCAACCCTTGCGGTCGTCTCGTCACCTATTCCTGAGCCGGCCTTATATTTTTTAAATATTTAACTATCATACGCGTTAATATACAATAGGTACATTTACATACTGAGATCCCTCGGTGCCTCGGAAAGCATGTTAAACCGTTGATCCCGGCTGTCATTCGTGGATCTTTTTTAATCTTACCAAGGGATATCGTATTACCCAGTAAAACTCGCAAAAACTGCTCCATTTATAACACAAAAAAACAATCACAATCCCTTAAAAACTTCTCTCTGCACACCGAACAAATTGTCACACCCACGCGCCCGTGTGTATCATTATAACACCTCTGATCATGTTTTGTAAACAAAGTTGAAAGAGCTACATATTAAATAGCGTTACACTAAAAGCGTAGCCGTGTTCGCAAAATTGATTCAATTTGCAAATAATCCGGCAATATTGTTGGCGCCTATCGGAGCCGTGCGATCCGTTCTGAAACGTTACCGGTCGGTAATTGATGCGTGAATCAGCGTTACCGAACGTTTTCTTGATTTCTATTGAGTGTGAATCGGTGATCATTGAGGTGATTTATTGTTCATTACAATAAAATATTCTATTGAGTTGAGAGTGATTCGGTATCGTTCAGTCGAAAAATTTGGGAATAATCGCTGGGTTGGTGGTGCTTAAAATGGAATAGGTATGGAATCGTTGAGCAGTGCCGTTTCTTTTAGGGTTCCGAACAAATAATAAAAATTAAATAATTGTACAATGGTACAGAACCCTTCATTTGTGAGTCCGACACTCGCACTTGGCCGAATTTTACCTTTTACGTCTTTTAAAAAAATTGTTTTCTTCAGATTAAAAGAAATATGGTTCTAGTTTTGTACACATTTGTCTGAAACCAGATTAATTAAAGTTTCGACTATTTTGACTAATTCCAAGTAGGTATCTACTTTTTTTCTGTTAATTAATTTTCTTTACTTTCTCAGACTAGACTTAGACTAATTGAATTTATATTTTCAACTAAGCCGAACTCAAGGCCGTTTCTCAAGGCCTCCTTTAGTATTTGCGAATCCTTAAAAAAAACTAGTCGACTCACTTGTCACTTCGTAAAAGCACAGCAATTAATTCTAAATAACCTCTGCGTAGCGAACTTATTAAAAAAGTGATGAGTCAAACTGTTGCTTCGCTTGATATTATAATAAACGCCCAAAGACGGTAGGCCGGTGAATTTCGCATGACAAAAGACCTGTCACTCATACCATTATAAACCATATTTGCTGAGCCATTGTACATGTAAGTCTTGGCTTTGCTTGTGTGATCATTTTGGTTATTCTATGTTCATGTTTGTTAGTTATAACAATTTGCATTGTTGGTTAATATAACTTTATTAAAATAACTACGAATGTCACAGAGAAATTCATATTAAAAGTGCTTGCAAAGTTACCACAAAATTGCTTTGTCAACAATTCAAATACTCACAAAATAATGATATGAAAACTCAGGAAACAAAGAAATAAATGTGTTTGTATGTACAAACACGTGTGTTCATTCGCTGTAAGACTTTCGTTTGTCACAACATGGAGACGTGTTCGAGGAAAAATCTTTATAAAAATGACAATCTGTTGGAAGCCGGCGAGCGCTCCGCATACAAAACTGAGCAAATCGCTATCGGAAAATACCGAAATATGATAGAAATGCAGCACAATGCAGGACGTTGTCACTGTTCCGAGTATCTCCCTCGCTGGCCAAAGCCGATTATAATCGCGATAAAAACGCCGAGATGAAAACTCAGGAAACAAAGAAATAAATGTGTTTGTATGTACAAACACGTGTGTTCATTCGCTGTAAGACTTTCGTTTGTCACAACATGGAGACGTGTTCGAGGAAAAATCTTTATAAAAATGACAATCTGTTGGAAGCCGGCGAGCGCTCCGCATACAAAACTGAGCAAATCGCTATCGGAAAATACCGAAATATGATAGAAATGCAGCACAATGCAGGACGTTGTCACTGTTCCGAGTATCTCCCTCGCTGGCCAAAGCCGATTATAATCGCGATAAAAACGCCGAGAGCGCCCCCTCGGAGACCACCCCAGTCTTATCCGATGTGCTGTCAAAAGTCTTTCCAATTTATGTATTGCAGCCGACACCCCGCGGTATTATTTATTGCTACGTAGACTACGTACAAACTTTTCTTTTTACCCACGATCGCCACTCGAATCAAGATGTATGGCTTTCGATTCGATACGCTATCGCGGTGGAATAACGATGGATAGTTTGAAAATTTTCGGTAGCACAAAGAGCTCTCAAATTTGTACAATGTTAGAGGACGGAGGACGGTTACCGCTAAGCTTTTAGCGGTAACTCGGTATAACAAACAAAAAACGCGCGGTATGTCATTTAGACGCGACAGGTCGCAATCAAAAAAACAATTTAGTTTTTACATGGAAACTAAAACCGTCCGTACATATAGGAGATAAATGAATAACACCGGTTTTTATTCCTGTTAAATGAGTCCATTGCTCTATGTATATAGTATGTAGTAAAGGGTACTTCGTTGGTTTTCGTTGCATTTTTATTTGATTAGCGAGTGTGGTTGCACTTTAGCTGTCAAAGGTCCAAGTATTCGTGTTTATGGTAAGCTCTCTGGTCCACATATCTATGTCTATCTTTCTCTGTCATCTTTGGATGACGTCAAACCAAAAATCAGCAACCTATAGCAGTCCACTGCTGGACATAGGCCTATCTAATTGCACGCCATTTAGCTCAAATCTCGGCAACTCTCATCCAGCTCGTACCAGCCACCCTGCGAAGATCGTCGCCTCAAAAAAAAAAAAAGGATTATCGTAAAAAAAACTACCATACCTACTTCAAGAAATAGGTAAGATTTTTCTCAAAATTGCATAGGTAGGATGGCAGTTATACTGTAACATGTAATAGAACTAATCGCAAAACTTCTTTCATAAGCACACGAACACCATTTTTGCCTTACAACATTGTAGAGACGAGCTCGGCGCCAACCCTAACTATTCTGAAACTTCTCACATTTTCATAGTTTTCTCTTGCACATACCACTTAATAGCCAGAGATTATGTAACTACGCTCTAGATATTTATAACTAACATTATCAACTTTAGTACACAGACGAAGTTCTTTAGCATTTAATTCTCCGGAGACGTGGCGTTGACATCGCAAATAAATTGAACGAAACAACGGAATAAACTTTTAATTACATAAGTAAAGAGATTCTGTTTGAAGGCGGATTATGATTTATTTTTATACGATGTTTTTGTTTGAGGTGACATTTGAGGGTTTAAATAAACCCCGCAGTGAATGCGATGCAATTTCATTTTGGTTTTAAAACTGACGTAGAGAGAGGTTCCCTGAAGAGCGAGATTAGATAGGAAAGTACTCGTAACAGTAGGTTCTAAACTTTATTATTAATGTCAGTTCTCGAGCTCTGAGAGTACTCTTTACGGTGGACACGCTTTAACAGCCTAATAATCGTAACATTACCTACGTCATAGAAACGAAACCAATGACGTCTTTAGATACACCCAGTACCGTAAAACCAGTCTGTTACCTCAAAAAATAATTCAATTATTCATGATCTACCAAGTCTTTTCTCAACTATATTGGGGTCGGCTTCCAGTCTAACCGGATGCAGCTGAATACCAGTATTTTACATGAAGCGACTGCTTGCCTGATCTCCTTATCCCATTTACTGGGTAATACAATACCCCTTGGTAAGACTGGTTGTCAGACTTTCGGGCTTCTGACTACCAGTAACGACTGTCAAAGATCCGCGAATGACAGCCGGGACCAACGGCTTAACGTACTTTCCGAGGCTGGAGGGGTCTTGGTATGTAAAGATGGTCAGCCATCCACAGACCAACTGCGGCAAGCGTAGCTTAACCTGATCGATCGACCTGTGCGGTCATTATTATTTAGCCACGGGCCCCTCTAAAAATAATTCAATGATTGTTTAACAGAAAAAGAAAATTCGCGGTACCACTTCAACATAACTTGGAAGAGTAAAAGCGTTGTAAAACAAGTACTTAAGGGAAAAGAAATAAATATAAATTGGAAAAACGCATTTTATTAAGTGCTTCCCGTAGCGCCCATCATGGGTCATAAGTACCCACCCACGGAGACAAGGGTGGCTGATATTTATTATGAAGATTAATGACATAGATGTAAGAAGTACATAAGCAGATTTATGTAGTAGGTATGCTTTGTGTTGCATGTGTTCGGTTTCTATAGACGTCGTAAAATAAAATAAAATCTTTTTTTTCGGGTAACTAGGCCCGTAGAAGACAATTTACAAAACATTTCACACTAATAACATAATAAAATAAAATAATAATAAAATAAATTCATAATAAATGTCAAAAATTCAAAGGTAAAGGGTACGGAGTTATTTTAGATCCGATGCACATGGTGATTTGTTTAAGCAGATGATGCATGTTTAACTAAAGTGAAACGTTATACATAATGCGAAACGTTTATAGTACCGACGTTAGCAGGTCAATTTTCCCAATCAACCGTGAACCTTAATTAATGCTTTAGCGATAAAGTTGAAAATCTATTAAAGAAATTTGACAGATTGTAGTAGTTTGATGCGATTGCGTCTGTACATTTCTTTGTAGAAAGGTATACCTTTCTATAAGCGATGGTGGCCCAGTGGTAATGGTCGCGACTTACGAGTTGTAGGTCGTTAGGTTCGAACCCAGGCGAGCGCTTTTCTTTGTGTAAATTATTTTATCACCACTGCTCTCAAAACGGTGAAGGAAAACATCGTGAGGAAATCGGCATGTCTTAGAACCAAAAATTCGAAGACATGCAGTGACATCTACCGACCCGCACTGGGCTCACTCCCTCTCACCGAGAAGAGGCATGTGTTCCAGCAGTGGAAACATTATAGGCTGATTATGTATACCTTTGTATCAAGAAATTCTTTAGGTGTTGTAAACGCATGAATTTTGAAAACAAAGTGCATCGTGTGCACAATGCAACGCTTTTTAGTTACGTGTCAATTCAAAACAAGTTAAAGTAACACCAGGAGCTTACCACTAGCTCTTATAGCAGAGCAGAAGTTGAACAGCACTGCTTTTTGTACTTAGTCATAGAACAAAAAAGCACTGCAGCCGATCGATTCTGTAAAAATCTCACCGTGAAAAGTTAGGTGAAGTGAGCTTAGAGTGAGCTGTCAATAGTGTCAATCCCTAGTATTAGTTGGAATAGCGTGGAAGTGAGCGTGGAGTGAGTCCACGCTCACTTCACCTATGTTTTCACAGTGAGATGGTTACTGAATCGCACTGCAGTTCTACTTCTGCCCTGCTATATGAGCTGGCGGTAAGTTTCCAGTACATGGGTTGGTTATTCTATGTAGCCATCACACATATATATTATTACAGGACTGATTTTATCATTAATTTTGTTGCTATGTTATAGTTTCTACCACCAGATAGATAGCTATTGTCGACAATAGCTATAACTATCTATCTCGAGATAGATAGATGTATCATATGATGGATAGCTACTACAATTTTCCCACAATATAATAGTTATCCAGGTATCCCATTAACAACATATGCAGCAGTGAGATAAAACAATACAATCTTCCAAGTATTTCAGTTCAAGAGGTTAACTGTCGTTTTATTCTCCATTATATTACTTTCATTCGTGTAAATGGAATTCTATATATCGTGGTCAGACGGTAATGTCACTAGATTGACAGCGCGACAAAGTCATGTCGTACCATTTTCTTGGCTGTGACAAGTGGACCAATCGGTACATTGAACGTTGTTTTGGTAACTTTTCTTCAAATTGTAATTGTAAACGGTTTTTTGTTTTTTATTGTGACCCGTCCTTGCTTGGCACGGGTTTAATCTACTTCTGAAGATTCAATTTAAAACCTTCAATATCTGGTCGTATTCTCTTCTCGGCGACAAACAAATGTCAAAAACTTGTCAAAAATGTAGGGTAATTAAAGGTATTTTTGAAAGATTGACACTGAGATCAGACTATGAACGTTCTTAAAATTACGAGAATTGTCCCTTTGGTGTGACGACATGTCAAGACATTGAGATTTCTGTGCTGTTAGTACCTATATCAACTGATATTATAAAGAGATAAGACTCGATTTTTTGTATGTTTGTTCGTTACGCTTTAACGCTAAAACTGCTTAACGGATTTTGATGTTATTTGGCACATGGGTAGACCATGACCTGGATTAGGACATACTATACTATATTTTTATCCCGATAACCCCACGGGATCGAGACTTATGCGGGTAAAACTGCGGGGTGCGACTAGTCTAACATACATAATTAGTAACGTATTATATGTATACACATACATCATCATCTGCCTAGCCTTTTCCCACCTATGTTGGGGTCGGCTTCCAGTCTAACCGGATGCAGCTGAATACCAGTATTTTACATGGAGCGACTGCCTATCTGACCTCCACAACCCCGTTACTGGGTAATACGATACCCCTTGGTAAGACTGGTCGTCAGACTTTCGGGCTTCTGACTACCCGTAACGACTGTCAAAGATCCACGAATGACAGCCGGGACCAACGGCTTAACGTGCTTTCCGAGGCACGGAGGGGTCTCGGTATGTAAAGATGGTCACCCATCCACAGACCAACCGCGGTAAGCGTAGCTTAACCTGACCGATCGACCTGTGCGGCTTTCTGCAATCAAATGTCTAAATTATGGTGAAAATCGCATATGTAGGTGCACAAAATCCATTATGTAGGTACTTTAGAAAAACTAAGCGATCACATAGACTGACACAAAAAGCGATTTTAATTTATACTATTTATATATTTGTAAACATTCCGAATCCAAGATCTATTAAAGGTGTTAGGGTATATTTAGTTCACATTGCTTCTCTGCCTTTAGGGGTTAGCCTAAGTTTTGTTCCAAATACCTGCCCCAAGTTACGCCCCATTTCCCAAGAGAGGCAGAAAGGTCTTCCTGTCTACCTGAACTCGTGTTTGAAATATGAAAAATGCTGATAAATGATCCGCGTCAATATTGGTTGGTATGAATTGATACATGAAGGACGTATTTTATCGACGCGGTATACGTCAAAAATGGCGCTAACTGTCGTCAAATCAAAAAAAGCGTTGTTTCAAATTACAATTATAAAATTATGACTTACGTCAAATAATTACAATTCCGTACTCGTTATTGACGTACGTATGTTACGTTAACCAACCGTTAGAAACAACTAGCCCTTTTTTTTTTGAGGATGGGAAATCATCAAATGATCCCTCCCGCTCTGGGTGGAGCGGAAGGGAGTGTCAGACTCTTACTGACTAAAACCCACCCGTGTTCCTTCCTTAGCCCTTTATGTTCCAGGGCAGCGGTAACCCTTTCCCTTAGTGTCTAAATACGAAAGAAGTGTGCTACAGCAACGCAATGCGGACACGCAACGCGTTGTGCGACACACGCAAGTTGATGTTGTTTTGTTTTACTACACTGTGATAAGATTGCGGTGCAGTTTTGTAAAGTATAATGCACTAAGTCCGCGTAAGTGGAGTATGGCCACATTGACCACGCCCATATTACAGAGTTTATTCTATAATTTGGGATATCATTGCTTCTTGGCAATCAAATTCAGCAGTGGGTTATTTTAGGCTGATAACCTACTAATGCGTAACGCCTAAATAAGCTGCAGCACTTATAACGCACAAGTCAAAATCCTTTTCTCAACTGTGTTGCGTTCGGTAGTGTACACGGAGTGACTGCCTATCGGACCTCCACAACCCAGTTAACTGGGTAACACGATACCAGAGGGCCAATCCTCGTAATTTTAAGAACGTTCACAGTCTGATCTCAGTCTCAATCTGTCAAAAATTCCTCTAATTTTACTTTATTTTTGGCAAGTTTTTGACATTTTTTTGTCGCCCAGATGAGACTGCGACTTACGGTTACTTAAGGTTTTAAATTACGAGAATTGGCCTCCAGAAGGCCAATTCTCGTAATTTAAAACGTTCAAATTCTAGTCGCAGTCTCATCTCAGCGACAAACAAATGTCAAAAACTTGTCAAAATGTAGGGAAATTTGAGGTTTTTTTGACAGATTGAGACTAAGATCAGACTGTGAACGTTCTTAAAATTACGAGAATTGCCCCTCTGATCTCAGTCTCAATCTGTCAAAAATACCTTTAATTTTCCTTTATTTTTAGCAATGTTTTGACATTTGTTTGTCGCCGAGATGAGACTGCGACTAGAATTTGAACGTTTTAAGTTCCGTAACTTACTGGTAACGTACAAGCGCTGCAGCTTATTTATAAGCTGCTTATAATAGTTGTGCTGCAACGCATTGTGTTGTTCTCACACTTCTAAACGAACCTTTACGTGTAATTTAAAATAAAAAGACAAAGTCTCCCCACGTTTAAACTTCATCCATTCATGTTGACCTAAAAACTAGATACTGAAAAATGTACGGTACATTTTATCAGTTGCTTACCATCCGCAAGTTGTAAACCCAAGTTTCCCTCAGTTAACTTTTACTTGCAACAGTAACGTTTAAGCGGTAGGTTACTGTCGACTAACTGTGAGTTCAACCGTTGCGCTAACTACTTATCTCTTTGCACCATTGATCTTTAAACCAGTAGTAAAAGGTTTATACGCCTCGTTGCGGGAAGCCATAAATAAACAAAGTAAATTATTGCTCGTTTCCGTGTTTGGGATAAGGAAAAATTGGCATATATCTTGTTTCTTATGATGGTTGTAAAATTGAAGGGTTTACAGTTTGGCATGAGGCTGTTTGTTTACCTATCTATATTATGTTTACAGTGTGAAGTATGTCTTCCCAGTCACTGGCGAACGGTCTAAGGAAAGGCTAAAGGCTAAATGGATAGAATACTCTATAAAAATTACAGATATAAATGTAGAAATTTGTTTGTATAGGTTGGGTAGAGAATGTGCTTTCTTATCCAACCAATTCGTTCCATCTGCTGCAAATATCCCACCTGGACATGAGTTGCCTTGGCTTATCTGGACGTCACCGAACTCAGCTAAGCCGAAGCAAAGAAAACCTGCTCAGATGGAGATTCAGAGATGACTCTACCCTGGGGGCCTACTCCGAAGTGCAAAGTGCGAATGTTCGGATCGGACCGAAACATGGCCGAACCGAATATTATTGAAAAATGCGACAAAAGTTCGGATTGGCTCAGTTGGGTCGGGACCATAGTCAATATTCGAAAGAGTGTAGGAGTGTAGGATCGGAACCAACCGAACCAAATTGTAACTTCGTAGCAGGAAATGGCCGAACACTCGGCCGATACTACTTCAGAGTAGACCCCCTGGAGTGTACATATGATCCTGTCCCACAAACAATAGGGCACTTTACACGTTGACTGCCAACAGACACAATAGCAAATCTATTGTTGGTGGACACCGGTGACCACGATCGCAGCCAATGACCGCGCGCGGCCGGTGGCAGTGATGATCTTGTCTAGCGTTTCCTGTTGTCTGCACGCTACAGGAGTTGATGGACGCTACTGAAGGTGCCAAGCTCGTAGCCAAATTCTTGACTGTATACATGGTGGCAGGGATATCGACGCACAACCTGGTACCATAGATTCAGTACATCATTCTACCCTTACCGCAGAAATTTTTAGGCGGGTATAAAAAAAAAAAAATGAAACTGCTGTTTAACGTACGAGTGACGTACTCGTATCTATTTTAGTAGCTTCTACATATACTTTCTATTCAGTAACATAGATTACCTGATCTGTAGTTGTAACGTAATATTTGTATCTACAGAGAAACAAATATTAAGTTACGCCCACGCTGAAATACAGGTCTGGCTAAACAGAGTTTGGTTGAACTTGGGGTTTCAGCCGTCGTAGAGTTGAATCTAGTTATAGTTGTTATCTATAATAATATATAGGTACATAATATATCTTTAATTTGATTAAATATTGCTTATTTAATCCTAATATCCTACGTATATATATATATATATCCTACTAATCCTAATAATATTATAAACGCGAAAGTTTGTGAAGATGGATAGATGTTTGTTACTCTATCATGCAAAAACTACTGAAGAGATTTTGAGGAAACTTTACAGTAATATAGCTCATACATACATCAGATCACAGGATACTTTTTATCCTGATATTCCCACGGGATCGACAGCTATGCGGGTGAAACCGCGGGCTGCAGCTAGTAATACTATAAATGGCATTGTAGGTTTGTTTCGATGGGCCAGAATAGACACGTTTGGCGAAATAATGACGAAGAGAGCCGACTCCAAATGGTATGGAGGCTAGGTAGAGAGATAGATTAAAAAATAAGGTCTAAACTGCAAACGGCAATCAAATCAGAGAGCTTAGAAACACTTTCCAAAAACCTAAATATGACTCATAAACATTTTTATCTGAAATCCCAGATACGGCTCATAAAGTCCAATATAACCACACCAGTTACAGGTCATCACAGATCACCACAAATCTGAGCAGCTTCACAAAATATGTCGAATCAAATCCGATGCAGCAATAAAGGCACGAGGTGCGCTGTAAAACACAAATATTCCGTCGAGAAGGGAAACTTCCACGGAATTTGTTCGCAGAATGAAGTCGATCGGATAATATAGCTATTTATGGTATTTCGCTCGCCATTTTTTCTATATCGACAGATTTGCCGGGGCGATTCCTTTCGATGGTGGAAAAGTCGGTTTAGTCGCAATAAATTAGGGTTGTTGCGTTACTGTCGTAATGTATAGTGTCAACAACACGTGCCCTGGGGACGCGATGCCAATATTTATTCTGTTGGATAGTACCTAACTATTCTGAGTTTATGTTAGGCGGTGGCTGTTCTTTTTGGTTTTGATAGGGTGGGTTGGGTTATGTTTATCCGTTTTTCAAATAGTTGTCTTATAGGACACATTGGTTACGTGAATTGGCAAGCCT